>JAODXP020000031.1:22792655-22865155 GCA_027497455.2 Sardinella longiceps
GTATTTTCATTGAATTGCCACCAGGGGGCATGTAGACCCTGACTGTGTGTGGTGTGTGTGTGTGTGTGTGTGTGTGTGTGTGTGTGTGTGTGTGTGTGTGTGAGAGGAGAGAGAGAGAGAGAGAGAGAGAGAGAGAGAGAGAGAGAGAGAGAGAGAGAGAGAGCAAAGGGACAGACAAAAGCTGTGTGTGTGTGTGTGTGTGTGTGTGTGTGTTTGGTCACATACCTCCTTAGTGTAGTCCAGTGGGTCATACTTGCTCTCCCTCAGTATTCTCCAACTGTCATGAAACTGGTCATTCATGTTATAGATGAGTTCACTCAGAATCTTCCCACGCGAACCACCCAACTCAATCCGCTCCAGCTTCAGGAAGTCCAGGGCAGAGGCAAATAACTCCTGTACACACACACATAACATGCACACACACACACACACACACACACACACACACACACACACACACACACACACACACACACACACACAAACAGAGAGTCTTGAACTCTATACCCAAACCAATATACAACTCCTAAATGATGACAATGAACTCCTAAATAACATCCTTTACACAGAAAAACCACAACATATACCTAATTGGTTATCAAACAACTCCTGAACAACACATACACAACCCTTGAACAACTATTTACTGAACACAAAAAAAAAGAAGAGAAAAAAATAACACACACATAGGGTTATCTGCAGAGTCCCTCATCTCTCAAAGTCAAATTTATTACTACTGTCATAATAATTGGGCTCAAACCTCAACCAGACAATTCTTGTCTGACTATATGATAGATGGCGATATACTCCACCAAGATTACCATCTAGGACTTATGTCTCTTGGTGATGACCTCACCTCCATCATGACCAGCCTCTCCATGATGCGGTCTGTGCGGTGGAAGACCAGCTCGGAGGGGAAGTCCCAGGGTTTGACGGTGCGTCCCTGCTGCCTGTAGGAGCCAGTGGAGGTGAGCTTGTCTCTGTATGTCTGGAAGCAGTGCCTGTAGGAGCGGAAGGTGTGCAGGGCACACTGGACCCTCTCCACCCCCTCCTCCAGCTCCAGCTTAAACAGCTCCTCTGGGGTCAGGTACGCAAAGGCCTGCAGTCGCGAGGACAGCACAGGTGAGAGAAACACACACATTCACATGTGTAATGGGAGACACCCTGACCCACACACACACACACACACACACACACACACACACACACACACACACACACACACACACACAAACACTCTCATATTCAAAAACACATACTCTCACATTCAGTAACACACACACACTTTTATTCAGGAAAAAAAACATGCACACACATACACACACACCACACACACACACACACACACACACACACACACACACACACACACACACACACACACACACACACACACACACACCTTGTCAATGAGCAGGTTGCAGAACTCCTGCAGCAGAGTGACAATGCGCAGCGGGGAGCAGTAGTGCTGGGAGTGGGTCCAGATGAGACACAGTGTGTGGAAGAGAGGGGCCATCAGAGGCTCCAGCTGGGCAAAGCTGCGCTCCTCAAACACACCTATGTGCTTCTTCAGAGGACGCAGGTACAGGTCGATATCGTCAGCCTCCAAAACCGCTAGTACACACACACACACACACACACACACACATGTATAATTATACAAGCACACACACACACACACACACACACACACACACACACACACACACACACACACACACACACACACACACACATACAATACACCCCATCTGGCGTGAGCATACTAACACAGTAACTTTAAATTTGAATCTACAGATTCTCGGTCTACAGTAGTACTATCTATATCTGCCTTTAACGAGAATTAGTGAGAACGAGTGTCCTATGGCTTTATCGAGTGAGTGAATGTCCCATGCCTTATTAAGAGAGTGAGCACTTACCCTGGTTGACCTTCAGAATGATGTCTCTGAAGGAGGCGTAGTAACTGCTGTTTATCCTGCGCAGGATCTCAACCACCTGCTCCACCTTTGGGTTCTGAAGCTGTGGAGAGGAGAGGGAGACCCAGAAATCACATAGCAGCCTTCAGTGTTGGGCAGTACGCTAGTTCCGACAGCATAGTGGAGCTACTAGTTTACTGTAACTACATTTCTGCCTAGTATCTAGCACAGTAGCCTGTGAGATTAACATTTTCGGATGTCAACGTGCTGTTTTGGGACAAGTACAGAACTTGATTCGATTGTGGTCGCGATTGAGCGATCCAGAACACCTTCAGTGACGCACATTGTCTGGTAGCTTAGCATTGATTACATTTGAATCGAGTAGCATTGCCCAACACTGGCAGCCTTACAGGCCTTTGGGAGCAGTTTCTCCCTCTGTCCAGCCCCCAAACACTGATCCACACTGGCACTAGAGTTTTGGGAACACCTTGGAACAATGTTTGTGACACTGTAAAATGTGCAAAGTATGCATGGATATTCAAAGTGTAAAAAAATATGTAATTATAGTAGTACAAAATAGATTTTTGTCCACAAGTTATTACTTGGCCACGTGTACAAACAGCTCAGTATTCCCAACATTTTGGCACAACATTTTCACAACATTTTTCAAGTATATATTATAATGTTGCCTAAAAATGACAACAAGGGCCCTGTAGGTTACACTGCAATATAAAGTATTTTACACACACACACACACACACACACACACACACACACACACACACACACACACACACACACACACACACACACACACACAATCACAAAGAGACACAAGGACAGACAGGGCCGTTTCAAGGTACTTTAGGGGCCCCATGCAAACAAGGCATGGGGGCCCTTCACCTCCCATAAACACCTAGGCTACATGATTCATCATTGTTAGAATCTTAAAGCATCTTTCATTACTATAATTATTTGTGTTGATGTCATGGTTGTCTAACTGCAGCCTAAAGTCACACTTTATTGAAAAACACCACAAAATAAACTACTAATTACTAAAACAGACAATCATGGGGGCCCCAAGCAATTGTCTGGTTTGCCTGTCCTGTTGCAACAGCCCTGAGGACAGACACAGACCCACACACACACACCCTCATACACACAAACACACACACACTCACCTGTTTCTGGATGCCGAGCAGGTTCTCCCTCTGTGCGGCCCAGAACTGTAGCTCAGCAGTGGGCCCTGGGTGTCCCGCCTGGCGTAGGACATGAGAAGAGTCCCTCTGTAACACTGAGCCCATCTGCTGGGCCCACTGGATCACCATAGTCTCAATGGAGTACAGCAGCGCCCGGTCCATTGGGCAGAACTCAGGACTAACACACACACAAACACACACACACACACACACACACACACACACACACACACACACACACACACACAAAGAGCATGCCATGTCATGTGTTATTATACATGTTATAATATACATGTAAGCTCAATGTAAAGTATCAATTAAGTATCAATAAACAGCAAAATACCTAAACTGCACCCAATCTGTGACACTGCCCCCCCCCCCCCCTCTCTCTCTCTCTCTCTACACACACACACACACACACACACACACACACACACACACACACACACACACACACAGACCTGAGATCGTACTGGTCTGAGCGCTCCACACACAGAGGAAGAGGCAGGAGTGTGCGTCCCTGAGCACGACCTCTGAGGGTCACCACTCGACTCTTCAGCTTCTCCATGTGTCTCCGCAGGTCCTCAGACAGCACCCGTGGCCAGCCACCATGGTTCCCTGGGTTGGTCAGAACTGACAACAACACCTGAACACACACACACACACACACACACACACACACACACACACACACACACACACACACACACACACACACACACACACACACACACACACAGGGCCCTCGGGTTAACTGGGGTCGGTCAGAACTGACAACCTCACCTGAACACATACACATGGACACACACACACACACACACACACACACACACACACACACACACACACACACACACACACACACACACATGGACACAACTTACACACATATACTTACAACAACATTCTTTTACCCAGCAGTGCCCCCATGCACACCCACACAAACACATGGACACACACAACATACACACACACACACGCACACACACACACACACACACACACACACACACACACACACACACACACACACACACACACACATTTCCATCCATCCAGTGGTCACCTCTGCAATGAGGATAGGGGCGTGGTCCATAGGGTGCCCTGACACCTCCCCTAGTCGTAGCTCAGTACGGAAGCCTGTTTTGGACACTTTGGACCTCTTCTTTTTGAGCACACACAGGATCTTGGTCCTCCAGGGAGGAGAGGTCTTCAGAGGGGCAAAGACATTGGGAATGCTTTCAAAGGTGAAAGCACTGGAAATAAGTGGCAACTTATTTCAACACAAACACACAGTCAGAACTGGCCGCAGAACACATGGGCATACAGTATGCTGGAAACAATTATTTAAAGAGTTGAAATATCTAGATCGGCCTAGATATTGTCAATTGCCAATATTATATACAACAGCAGTTGACCAAAGTAAAATAAAACAAACCAAAAGAAAAGGAACAATATATAAAAAATACACAATAATAAACAAACAAACAAAAAAAATATTTATAAGGAGAAAAAAGATACTCTCTGATGTGTTTACTTGAATACAAACTATATTACTTAACAACACATATATCCCACATCTATACAACAAAGGGTTAAGCAGTTTGTGTATGTGAGTGTGCATCTGTGTGTTTCAATATGAACATGTTTGTGTGGCTTGAGTAGTGCTGGGTGATTAACTGTATGTGTGTGTGTGTGTGTGTGTGTGTGTGTGTGTGTGTGTGTGTGTGTGTGTGTGTGTGTGTGTGTGTGTGTGTGTGTGTGTGTGTCCAAGCCTTCCAGCGTGACACCGTTCCTTACTTCAGCGTCCCCTGCGTGCAGCGTTCCCCCAGGGCCTGAGAATAAAATGAGTCGATCATTCCACCCCTGGTCAAGGAAGTCCAACAAAACGTGCTGGTTCTCCTCGGCACCGATGAAGCGGTTCCACTTGTCCGTCTTCAGGCGCAGGGCGGTGAACGCCTGCTCCCTCAGAAAGTCCACTCGCTCGTCTGACACAGCGCTCACCTTCAGAGGCTCCGACGGCACGCGCACACTACTCACCTCTGCCATGGCCTCTTGAGAGAGAGAGAAGGAAGAAGACAGAGAGAGGAAGGGAGAAAAAAAGGAATAAAAAAAGAAATTGATAAATAGAATAAAGAGAGGATGAGAGGGATAGAACAAAAGAAAGATAGAGTGACACAACCTAAAGACCAAACAAAAGCAAGTATTCAACATAGCCTACTGTCACACGATACTTGCATTCTAACATTAAAAGACACTTTCTCTGTCTCTAAACCTTTACTTGAATACTTTTCCCAAACCTCCACAGCCCCTCTTACCTGTGGGACAGGTAACAGCCAAGTGTCTCTCTCTGTCCTCTTCACTGTTTACACACAGCCGGGGAATCGATAGCCCTGCGGGGAGGCGACATGTCACCATAGCGACGCCCATAAGCTGGTCTCAGTGTCATTCATTCCAGAGTGCATCTGCTGGGCATGATATCTAACACCACCTACTTCAACACACACACACACACACACACACACACACACACACACACACACACACACACACACACACACAATAATAACGCAATATACTAGGTGAATGTGCACAATCAAGATGCCCTGAAAATTTCTGGTCATACAAGCCACATTAACTTGTGTATCATTAGGCCTAGTTATGTATCTTACAGCATACTATCTTTGAAATCCCTTGTCTACCCTCCGGCACATTGTTCTCTCTGTTTAGGCCTATGTATCAGTCACTTTATGAAGTGACATTTTAAGGCTGAATAGTGTAAAAAAATTACTATTAGATATCACAAAAATTGGTATGCTGACTATTCATATTAAGACAAATATTGTATGGCAAGTTTAAAATCTCCTTGTATCCTTGTATGATTTCACCCATGAACCCACTGATTGAAATGTCCTTGTTTTTGAATTGATGTTTACCTTTCAATTTTTTTTATTTTTAAGTATTTTTCCCCTTCTCCGTCTACATTTTGTTTTCCCTTTAGTACTTTTGTTTGGTTGTGTCTTTTTTTAATGTAAAATCAGGGCAATGCTGAGAAAGAGCTTGATGCTCAGCCATTTTCCCTGAATAAACCAAAGATCATGGAATTATAGAGCCTAGATTCCATCAGTGGATTCTTTTAAATCATTACAAGTAGAGTTCTAGAATAGAGCATCAACAAAGGAGCATTCTAACTTGCGCAAAGTAGAACACTGAGAATCACTTTGACCTGGCTACACCAGAGAGAACACTGACAGAGAGCTTACTGCTGGAGATTTGACACAGATTCATCGACTGCTGATCACCTGATATTGTTTAACCCGCATTTTCTCAGCCACTACTACAGACAGAGAAAGGGAGAGTCTATTTCTAACACCTGTAGACCCCAACAACATCTCTTGTTGAAGATGGAGGAAAGAGCAGAGGGTGGTTGCTTCATGACTGCCATGAGGGCCCTATTCAACACCATCAGGGACCGCTTCAGACCACGGAGAGCACGACAGAGGACCAAAAACTACAGGATTTGTCGAAACCTGGCCATGGCTAAGACTGATCCGGAGAAAAAGAGGAAGGTAAAGAACCCATGGACATCTGGGCTCAACGCTTGCATTAAAAAGCCGGCTCAGGGACGGGTGCAGGAGGAAGATGGAGCTTCTGGAGACCTCCCACAAAGAGTCAGGTCTCCTCAGAGACCTCTACAAGATCGCAAGCCGTACTGGCAAATCCATACAGGCTGGAAGCGGTGCAGTATGGTGGAGGAGTCTCTGGCTGATGAAGAACCAGCAAGTATGAATAAATAACTTAGTATTGGCCTCTAAATAACTCATCATTTAAATCATTATTTTCCAAAATTAAGCTTTTGTAACCCTTTTCTAACAGGCTGGGTGATGGCTAATGCTCAGATGTGGCAGTATATGACCCCGTCTGATCCCGTCAGCTGGTGCACAATTATGCCAATCATCTATTGTAAGTAAAAATAATAAATATATAATTGAATAAATAAATAATAATAAATAAAAAAACGGCTGCTTCAAGTGGTTACAATATGAGCAGTTTTAGGATTAAACTTGGTCCTACTTGATATAGGTGACACTCCAGGATTGGACTCTTTTAAAGAGGATGAGTCTGGAGAGGATCTTCAGGCTGCTGAACCAGCAAGTGAGAAAACAATAGCAAAAACCTGCTAACTAAAAACAAACAAACAAACTGCTAACTAATTCCCAATTCGATGGGAATAGTGCAGACCACTACAGACTATTCATGCTCACATGTACCCTTTCTCAAACCTTTTTAACAGGCTGGGTTACGGCCTATGGAAGTATGTGGCAGGAAATGACCAAACATTCTAGTTCTCTCTCCTGCTGTAAGTAAAAGCTTTAGGATATCAGAAAAAAGCAAACAAATATGTGTCAGTGTGTTTGTTTTTAAACAGTCTCATATAATCACCAAATGATACTGTAGGTGACAGTGCAGGACTGGACTCACTTAAAAAAGATGAGTCTGGAGAGGACCTGAACCAGGCCGCTGAACCAGCAAGTGAGAAAACAAAAAGCAAACACCTCAAACTGATAACTAACCACATTTTACCTTCTATAGCACAGACCATACACAGACTATTCAAACTCACATACTGCATCCTTTTTCAAATCCTTTCCGACAGGCTGGCTTGCAGGCTACGGAAACATGTGGCAAGAGATGGCCAATGATAGCTCTCTCTTCTGCAGTAAGTAACAGCCTTAGGATTTCAAGTCAAACTGTAGTTCATACTGTACAGAATATCAAACCCAATTCTTTAAATGCCTACTGTCAATGAAAACCAGTTTTGAAGTTTTTGGTCATCGATCATTGCTATTAATAAATGGGCTTGAATGATGCAAATCTCACAGAGAAAAGATTGAATGTTGTGTTCTGACTTTGTTTTTATTGTTGTTGTCACAGCTGGCCCTGGCTCAGAAGACTCAGCCACATCTCCATACGCCCTTGAGCACCTGACCAAGGAGTAAAGCACAGAGTTCAGGAGAGTCAACACGTCATCGTGGACAGCCAAGAATCTGGCAACATCTCCTGCTCAGCCCTTCAGCTGGCCTTTGTCTTAGCCATTTAACATCATTTATTATGAAATTATATAAATTACTATTGTATTTGATTATTAATATATATTAACATTTTATTGTATTGAATATAATGTGTGAATAAAATATACTATTTAAGCAAGCTTTAATTATTTGATTTTTATATTACTTATTTTTATGCTGACTGTACACATGCAGTATTCATTCACCATCACTCATGACCACATGTCCTACTATGGGCTCACACTATATTGATTTCACACACACTCACTCTTCAGCACTCTGGACACATCCTACCTTTGGACTCTCACTATGCTGACTGCACTCAGTCATCTTTTACACTCATGAACACATTCATCCTAACACACTGTACCACACACACACACACTACACACATACTTACGTTAAGTTCAGACTGTACATGTCTGTTGACGGACGACAGAGGGTGTGTCTGACGGAGGAGGACTCAATTTTGATTGGTTGACGGATCCGTTTCTACCTGAAAAGTTGAACAATTTTAAACTTGTCGACAGACGCAACAAAGCCGTTGGGACGGACGGACCCTATGGGATCTGTCGATGGACGTTTACAGTCTAAAACAGGGAAGTCCCCTCAAGACACTTACAAGACACTGCCCTCTCCCCCTCCACACACACACACACTCACACACACAACACACCTACACTACTCTCCCCTGTTACCTTCATTAGCCCAAATACAAAACACAACACACAGAAAGGTCCCTGACCCTTGAACATGTATGCAGCACAATGTCCCCCGATCATAACTTCCACTTCATATCCCTGCCATTACATGCTCAGCCACACACACACACACACACACACACACACACACACACACACACACAGACAACCTCTAACATACTTCAGCATATTGCCGACTCCACCACCCCTATACAAACACCATGCCCATTCCCCACAAGCAACAAATCATTGTCCCTTCTCTCCTGCCATTCCCTCTCCCTCACCATGACCCCTGGCAGTTGGGTTAGACCCCTAAGCCATTGTTCTGCCCAAGCTTCCTTCCTTAAGGGAGTTGTTCCTTGCCCCTGTTGCTTTTGGGTGCTCCTTGTTGGTGTGTCCCAGAGGATTGGACTCTTTTAAAGAGGATAAGTCTGGAGAGGATCTTCAGGCTGCTGAACCAGCAAGTGAGAAAACAAAACGCAAGCTATCTTACCGCTTGCTTTACCTTCATATAGTGCAGACCATTAATGCTCACACACACCTTTTTCAACAGGCTGGGTGGCAGTCATATGGCCATATGTGGCAGGAAATGGCAAAACACCATAGTCCAGTCGACTGTAAGTAAAAGCTTAAATTTCTTTTTCTTTCTTTCTTTTTCTTTTTTTTTTTTTTACCAATATTATTATGAATTACGAGTTAAATTTATAGGCCTATAACTGTTCACACTTTAGGCAACAGAATTTAAATGGACATCAAAACCAATCTATAGTATCCTATAGTATAAGGAAACCGAGATTTTAGGTCATCAGCCATTATTGTTATTGATAAACGCTTGAATGCTTGAAAATGTAAATGCTTGAAAATGTAAATCTCATTAAGAAAAGAGTAGGCTAAATGTTGTGTTCTGATCTGAATGTCATGTGGTTGTCACAGCTGACTCTGGCTCCTGCTACTCAGCCACATCTGCATGTGCCCTTGACCATCTGACCAGCCGTTAGAGCGCAGACTTCAGGACTGTCCATACGCCATCTTGGACAGCCAATAGGCCTAATCTGGCAACATTTACAACAACAAAGATGTTCAGCTGCCTTTTGACTCATAAATACATTAGTAAAACATTATAAAATTATATTATTGTTCTTTGCAGCATGCTTTGTTAAAAATACAACATACTATGCCTACAGTATACTCAATTTTCATATTATATAGACTTTGCCAAATATTTGTTAATTCTTTAATGTATCAAACCGTTTCTGCCATTTGTGTTTGAGAGAGAAAGACGTCTGTTCAAATGTGCACACGTCTCTAAAGGGAATACTGGTACAGCACTCTAGCCAACTGTGTGTGTATGTGTGTGTGTGTTCTGAAGTGTAATGGGGATTTTTAGAGGGGGTTTGCAATTTTAACTGCCCGTTTCATCCAATATGAGGCAATTTCAAGTAAGTCTTGGGATATTTGAGTAAGGTGTTTGGAAAGGACAGCTACTTCCACAGTTTTTTTCATGTATCCATCATCCTCATGAATTTTGTGTCAGTGATAGGGCTAATTGAAGTTACAACTGAGACACGGCTAATTGTTGTATCTTCAGACTTGTCAGTGGCAAGGTGCAATTTCCACAAAACACTGTCGCCCAACGTGGGGCTCGAACCCACGACCCTGAGATTAAGAGTCTCATGCTCTACCGACTGAGCTAGCCGGGCTGTTCAGGAGAAAAAAAGACGCATTTTTTATAGCGAATTTTAATATGCGTAGTAATATCTGTGTTGTTCTCTACGTGTTTAAAGATGCCTATCCTGTAAAAACACGGCAATTCTGACTGGTACCGGCTTTGGGTTTCTCAATGCACCCCAGTCCCGGAACCATGGCACATGCCATGCGGTGCAAATAGTTCCGCAGCATGGTTTCGCAGTAGTGACTGAAGACGCACGACTTTGTAAGAAATCGTGAACTGCTGTCGCCATCTTATGGCTCTTTTACACATAGCAACTTAAAGACCCCTTCCAGAGAAATTTTAATAAGGGGTCTGCCCCTTCCACTGAAGAAAATAATTACCATTGTCTGAACGGGAGAGTCTTAATTCACATTACACAGAGGAACTTCCTGTCCCTTTGTATAGAATAGCATAATAAACTGATTCAGACGGAGAGAAATTTGACTGTAGGCTACATTCGAGATGTGTAGCCGGGAGTTCTCGAACACACGAGCGCCTGCGAGCGTGAAGTCGATTTCCAGAGGAAATCCCGCCTTAAATGGGCGTGGAATAAATATCCCCAAAGATGTCCTTGGTTTACCGACCTGTCAGTCAAGTAGATTCCGGCGTGGAACTTGAGGGAACCATCAACCAACACGTGAAATTATTGTGATACTGCACATTCATGATGACAAAGATGATATGCGATCAGTCACGGCCCTGAAAACCTAGATTTCTTACCTGTAACTTCATAACTATCTGTGTGAGTTTCCGCGGACTTCTTCCGAGAGATCTTTCATCTTGACCTCGTTGCCAAAACACATTCGTACTTGGGAAGAAACAAGCTAACGTTAGCTAGAGAGCTAGCAAATAGCACAGCTAGTACTGTACTGTTTTAGACATACTATAAATTAATTTTCGTGGTAGGACAGAAAAGATGGATAATCCGTCGGAGGACACAGTACAATTGCACGGGGATGAAGAGATTGTCGAGGTGATTGATCTCAATGATACACAGCAGTCCCCAGGTAAGTAACATTAACGTTAGCTATGGCAGAACTGAGCTCAAAAAGGCATGTGCAGTTTGTAAGTTAAGATGAACTAAACTTTCGAGACGGTGTGTAATGGCTTTTCAATGTTTTATCTGAAGATGACTTGGCAGAAGAGTTCGAAGACGTAGACTTTGAAGATGCTGGCGCAGCCGCCTACGATGATGAAGGCTGGGAGACAGAGGACGAGATGGAGGCAGAACAAGATGACAGTGAACTAACCTTCTCCAATCACACTGGTAAGTAATGTTACACTGACAATCTGGGAATTGAATGAAATTTGGTTGGGCCTTCACATTACACTGCAATCAGTCAAAGTTCAGAAGTGTATGAGAATGAACGCATCTCATGCAGTCACATCCAGTCGAGAACTGCACTTTGAATCATGCACATCAGTAAATCAGTAGTTGGTTGACTGTGCCTTGTGTGTGAATTTGTGTCCACTGATTTGTTGTCAGTTGTCTTAGGTTACCCCAGGTCCGGGAAACTGTCTTAAGTCACTCTTGTCAATACAGATATGCTTTGGTCTAGAATGGTGACTGTCCCATTATTAAGTGCACTGTGATTTATTTTCTCTGCCAGGTTCTGTGTTCTGTGTCAGTCTGGATCCCCAAACAAACAGTTTAGCTGTTACAGGGGGAGAGGATGACAAGGCTTATGTTTGGACCGTGAATGATGGAGAGATACTCTTCGAATGTGCAGGTATTCTTGTATGATTTGTGTGTGTGTGTGTGTGTGTGTGTGTGTGTGTGTGTCAGAAGTAATGGTACTTTTATAATATATTTTATGTCTAGACTGTACACATAGGTGCTGCATTGTAACAAAAAATTATACATACACTGATTCATTGATAATGGTGCTCCCAATTGAATTCGTTGCTGACCTTGTTTTCTCTATGCCATCAGGACACAAGGACTCTGTAACGTGTGCCACGTTCAGCCACGACTCCAAGCTTGTGGCGTCTGGAGACATGGGTGGCCTCATCAAGGTGTGGAAGGTGGAGACAAAAGAGGAGATCTGGTCCTTTGAAGTTGGAGATCTGGAGGTAGGCTATTCCACCATTGACCGATTACCACCCATCTTTTACTTGGTGGCGTGTGTGTGTATATATGCTATGGTGTTTTAAAGTTGCTAATGTTTTCTTTTGGACTCGTGGCTTTCCTCAGTGGATGGAGTGGCATCCTTGTGCCCCTGTCCTGTTGGCAGGCTCTGCAGATGGAAATGTGTGGATGTGGAAAGTGCCATCGGGCGACTGCAAGACCTTCCAGGGCCCCGGCTGTCAAGCAACAAGTGGCAAGATCGTGCCAGACGGTGCGTGTGGAAATTTTTTTATGGTCTTTGCTTGTTAGTGTAATTTTTAAATGCGTATTGTGAAAAATAGGTTAAGACTTCTTGAAGACTAATAATAAAACTTTCTCACTAAGTGGAATGAATGATGATTACAGTATGTTGTGTTTGGTCCTTGAGTCATGCAGAACAAAACTAGAAAAGCACTCAGAGAGTGCAGACCTCTGCCAAGGCAATGTGGTCACAGACACAATATAAATTCCAGATGGTGTTCTGGATCATCAATCACCACCAAAATCGAATCAGTGCTTACTTGTCCCAATACACATATTGTCCATATTTCATCCAAATCTGAGCAGTACTTTTCGAGTTATGTTATAGACAGACACACAGACAGGCACACACACACGCCGCCGAAGACATAACTTCCTTGGCGGAGGTAATGAAAGCAATGTCATTCAGGGTTGTTGACTTCTCCCCTAAGTATTTAACTACATGATGAGACAGAGATGGGGAGTGGGGTCTTTATTCCTGTTTTATGATTGACCTAATGTTTCTGAGATAAGAGAGCGCAGTGCTACAGCACCACATAGGAGACTGTTGGGGAATATTTAAACACTTTTCCTCTTGCCTTAATTTCCCCCTGAACATCTGTGAAAATTCTCAGTTTGAGTAAGTGTCTGGGTGCATACCATAGCAATATATGGCAAGCAGGTTGGAGGTTTAACACTGGGATGAAAAGTTGCGCATGATTGTTCACATGTGTAACCGTTAATTGTGCAAACTTCTGCAAACCCCTCTGCTCGGAAACTAGTTGAACACATCTTTGAAATTTTCACAGCCTGCCATCATGGAACATTTAGTTTATTTTTGATTGTTTATTTGTTTGTATTTGTCATTAGGAAAAAGAGCAGTGGTGGGCTATGAAGATGGCTCAGTGAGGGTCTGGGACCTGAAACAGGGCAATGCCGCACATGTCATTAAAGGTACAGTAAGTCTCTTTTCTTCTCCCCCGGGTCACTGTTGAGTTGGAAGTCACAGCAGTAACTCATTTTAATACCCTGTTTGGGGAGCTAACTTGATTTAGCAGCGTGTCTCCTAGATCTCAACACTATTAAGCTGTGTCACTCAAACATAAACTAAAATGGCGTCAGTGAGATGTATATGAGGTGAACTGTTTATGAGCGAAACACTACCCAGGCTGAAGATCAAACTGTATAATTGTTTTAAAATGGTTCCCTTAATCTAAACCATCCCAACATATAGTGTGTGTGTGTGTGTGTGTGTGTGTGTGTGTGTGTGTGTGTAAATTTAGTACATCACAAGCTGTCTGTACTAGCAGTGAAATGCAAATGACATTTTGTTACATTGTAAAGAGCAACTCTTTATTTTTTGGTTGTTACTGTTTGTTGAATTCTAAATGTAGCATTACAAAAATGGTTTTGAAAGTGTTTTGAATGTAGCTCAAGTACATATTATGCAACTGTATGATTGTGTCACAGGTAGTGATGGGCACCAGGGGGCGCTCACGTGCCTTGATATCAATAAGGACGGCTCACTGCTGCTGACTGGCTCGGTGGACGGGCAGGCTAAACTCATCAACACTAACACAGGCAAGGTAGGCAATGGCCATCTCTCACATGCTGGGTCTTAGATTGGGTACTACAGTACATATTGGGTCCAACTATTGCTTGTGTTGGACTTGTGGTGGTGTTCCTTATTGAGAAAAAGTTTATCAGTTTACTCCGCACTTACTAATTTTACAAAGCAAAGCCATCACTACATCAAATGACTTAAAGGGGTGCACACAATTCAGTTAGTGAGCAGCAATGAAATGATAAGAAAATGATACTTGCTCTTGTCAAATCCATAATAGAACAGTATGCCGTTTGGAAACAGCAGAGTTACCTTTGTTTGGAGGTCCCATATTATGCTTTTTTAAAGCTAACTTTTTTAGCTTTAATGTTCAGAACAGGCTGTTTCTCATGGGGGCGTGCACCAGGTAACTAGACACCTGCAGCCAACACATTGAGGATTTCCTATGACAGGCCATCCCTAATTAGTCAATTCATCATTTACATTGTGCTCAGCTGTAAAGTGGCTACCAACTTGTCTCTCTATATTTTCGCAATTATCAATTCTCATTGCTCTCAGCTGCTTAAGTGGCTGCCAATGTTGTGGGACCCCAGCCACCTTACCCTGTGACATACGTAGTTAGGACAATTCTAAGCAGGTGTTTTAAGCACACAGCAGCTAAACTGTTACTAACTGTGTACATTGTCTATTTTAACAATTGAGGCTTTTTATCAAACTGAAAGTGTGTAGAGGCAGTATAGAACCAAGAAACACATTCAAAAGCCATAGAAAGGGATTTGTCATAATATGGGACCTTTAAAATATGCCCTCAGGCAGTCTGTTATAGTCAGTGCTATGGCATGTGGCATATCCTGATAGACTATATGAGAGGGTGAAGATATAGATTAATCTATAGATAAAGTGACACAACCTTGAGATAGGATACACTAGATAGATTGAAAGAACCCCAAGTTCAGCCTTTAGACTGATCGACAGGCCTTTTGATTTTAGATGGGAGCCACTGAATCCATCCCATAATCGTTTCTTTCTTTGGAGGAACTACGCGCTTAGTTAAAAGAAAACCACAATTCTGTGCTATGGTGGGGTGTACTACAGTGTATCTTGAGTGAACAAAATGGACAGATAGTAGATAAGTAGATAGATATAGTGATGCACAGAGAGGCACTCTCCTTGGATGATTAAAGAGAAGCACTTGAGACATTTATTCCTCTCTCAGACGAACAGCAGGGAAATGATTTCCACCGGGGGGCAAGAAGGCGGATTATAATCTTTGTGCTATAATGGGTCTGTTTGCTTTGCAAAGTCAGAGACACTGTTGACTAATGGTTGCGTAATTCTTGGCAGGTTCTTTGTACCTTTTCAATCGAGAGCAGCAAGATGAAGGACTCTATGAGTGAGGAAGAGGATTCCAACTCTGTTGAGTCAGTGGGCTTCTGTAAAACGTGAGTAAGATGCCTGTCTGCCAGGTTACTCAACACCACAGAGAAAGTCCAGAAGAAGTCATTTTGACATTCCATATTTTTTTTCTTCTAGTGACTAAATGTGTGTCTCTCTCTTTTTTTCTTTCTTTCTTTCTTTCTTTCTTTCTTTCTTTCTTTCTCTCTCTCTCTCTCTCTCTCTCTCTCTCTCTCTCTCTCTCTCTCTCTCTCTCTCTCTCTCTCTCTCTCTCTCTCTCTCTCTCTCTCTCTCTCTCTCTCTCTCAGTTTGCCTTTGGTTGCAGTGGCATACCTGGATGGCTCCTTGGCTATTTACGACCTGTCCACACAGTCTCTGAGACACAGGTGTCAACATGAGGTAAGCCTGTCGTTGGTTGGAGCCCTTCTGGATGCAATCAATACTTTATCGTAACTCACTTAAAGGCATACCAGTCAAGCCTGCAATTTTTTGCCTCTACTGCCCTGGTTTCCAAACTGACAAACTGTCATAAATTCTCACCCAAAATATGTAAATTTGATTGTTCTTCCTATGCTTTGGTTTACCATGTTGACTGTGAAGGTGATAATCACAGTAAATAAATAATTTTTAAAAAGCCTTCCCTTGTAATAAAATAAATAAGTAAATAAATAATTTTTTAAAAGCCTTCCCTTGTCATAAACCCTTTTTTTTACCCCATGATGAGCTGGTAAATAAACCCAAACACAGCATAACGTGTTGACTAGTGCCCCTACAAGTGTATCCCCAAGGCTGTTTTCCATTCTGAAGGAGAGTGCCAGAAATTTGGTGGAGAGAAATGGCCTCTCATGTAGCCCATAATTTTTTGTCATAGTTTTGTCTTAAGAACACATTCTGTATCTGTCTGATAGGTATTGCCATCATGATTACCTCTGCCATAGACATCAGAACAGAAAAATCTTTAGTTACAGTACTGAAATGAGCTGAGATTAAAGTGTGTGTGTGTGTGTGTGTGTGTGTGTGTGTGTGTGTGCGTGTGCGTGTGTGTGTTTGTACTCCACAGGCAGGTATAGTCCATCTGCAGTGGGAGGAGGCCTCATCAATGGTGGCCACCTGCAGTTTGGATGGGGTGGTCCGACTGTGGGACGCCAGATCTGGATCAGTAGTGTCAGAATACCGTGGACACGGTGCCGAGATCCTGGATTTCGCACTAAACAGGTGAGCTATGCATCAACACACACAGCAGGGCCAGCAGCCTTCCTCTGCCCTAACCCTCATGTAACCCTTACAACATAAGTCTACACAGCTCCACAAATGGCACAGGTGTGCTAAACTAAGTTCCATGCAGTAGAGAAACCAAAACAAACCTAAAAGGTACTATAGAAGCTCGGCACCCCCACACTCCTTACATACACATTCTGTACAGTTACGTACTATATAGAGATACATTACCATCATGCCGGTAATGTATATATGCTTGTACATTATGTCTTCTAATCTTCGTGGCCCACACCCCTTCTAAGGGTCTCCTAGAAGTCTAAAACAAGACATTTTTGGGGTGGGGTATCGTTCTGCTCGTCAGTTTCCTTTTAATTCAATTCAATTCAATTTTATTTGTATAGCGCACAAATACAGTACATTGTCTCACGGCTCTTTACAGACAGTACGGGAAGCATCCATGAGAATCAGGGGCAAGGAAAAACTCCCTCGCTTTGTAAATAATTTGTTATGTAGGAAGAAACCTTGGGCAGATCCACGCCTCATGGACTCAGCCTACCTGCCTGGGGCCTAATAAAGTATCCGTAAAGTCTGATGCATAGATTGACCATGGTTAACACAAAACAGTATGAGTACTGAATGTAGTCAGAGATGATATACACATAGTTTGTGTGACAGTCAGGGCCAAGGGATGGAGTCAGTAGTTGGAGTGTGGGATTAGTCAGTAATTGGAGTGGGATCAGAGTTCATTGGGTGTTGGTCGCCATCTAAGTAGTGGTCATCAGGGGGCCATCAGGCTAGTTCCATCAGGGCCTCAGAGAAAAGGGGAGGATGGTCCTGGTGTGTGGCTCCGGGGGGGGGGTTGGTCAGCATCCGTAGTGGGGTAGGGTTGGTGGCAGGGAGGTTCATCACTCAGCCAGTGCGTCGGGGCAGAGGAGGCAAGAGAGACAAAAGAAACAGAAACAAGAGGGTTAGGCCAATCTAGGAGGATATCACTTCATGATATGTGTCATATAATCTAGCTAGAGTGTGGAGAGGGAGGGAGAGAGAGAGAGAAAGAGGGTTGTACAGGATGGCAAGTGTGCAGAAGGTGGCAGCACTAGGCTATCGCAGCATAACTAAGGTATGGTACATGGCATCTCACCAACCCAGAAGGGGGTGGTCAGTGGCCGCCTTGGAAAAGCAGCAGAGGTAGCCCTCCCAGGAAGGCCCAAGAGGAGTGGTGATATGTCATGGCCCACTCCTAATTATAGGAAATGTCAAAAAGGAAGGTTTTAAGTCTAGACTTAAAGGTATTGAGAGTGTCCGCTTCGCGAATGTAGGGAGGAATAGAATTCCATAGAAGAGGTGCTCGATAGGCAAAAGCTCTTCCCCCAATTGTAGTTTTAGATATGGTCACTTTTTCAAGGAGGCCAGCATTTTGAGATCTCAGAGGTCTTGCTGGATGGTATGGAACAAGTAAATCTGTAATATACGCAGGAGCTAAGCCATTAAGTGCCTTATACGTCATGAGAAGGATTTTGAAGTCAATTCGACTTTTGACAGGAAGCCAGTGTAGAGATGCTAGAATGGGAGAAATATGTTCATATTTCTTAGTTCTAGTGAGTGTTCTAGCTGCTGCATTTTGGATTAGCTGTAGACTTTTAATGCAGGTGTTACTGCACCCTGAGAACAGAGCATTGCAGTAGTCGAGTCTGGAGGTAACAAATGCATGTATAAGTTTTTCAGCATCCTCAAAGGACAGGAACTTCCTAACCTTAGCAATGTTTCTAAGGTGAAAAAATGATGCTTTAGAAATGTGCTTTACATGGCTATTCAAGGAGAGGTCTTGATCAATAATTACCCCCAGATTTTTCACTTGTGAGCTAAATGAGAGTGTAGGACTGCTAAGTGAGCTATGATTATCATTCAATCATTCATTATCAATCATTATTTTAGTAAGTGACCCCCACATGAGATTGAGCTACTTGTCGTGTTGTGATCCATACTTCGTCCACCAGGAGGTTTATCTGCGTGGTTTGTCGTGGCAAGTGGAATCAACATTTGAATGCCCTGATGACGGTTGTTTGAAGGACAAAGAATTAAGCGAAGTTGCATGGATCCAAGTGTGCAGAGAATCAGACACTGACAATTGACATTGAGTTGACATTTGAACACATGTGTTTTGCTGTACGTCATTGTCGCTTGTAGTATTAATAGTTTGCATTGTGTTTGCTTGATCTCCATGGCAACTGGAGGGCTTTGGAAATACCAGTGAAGAAGTGCATCTGATGCTGGAGGCCTTTTTTTAAAAAAACAATAGTTTCAGTGCTCATGGAATGGCACCACGGTTGGTATCATTGTGTGTACGACTTCAGTTTCGCTGTTTCCCAAGAGGTCTCAAGCTGACATTAAGAATCATTAGTACCTGGCAACAGACAGTTCACACTTAGTCATCTAATGAAAGATGCTAAATGTCAGCATGTTTTAGAAGTTTCTCGTTTGACATGTCATACAGTATTGTTGCAACAGCAAAGGGACATGAGGTTCACTATCCCACACGGCGGATCTGGAGGTACCTGTAGGTTAGAAGAGAGTGTATCTTTGTTTGTTTGTTTATTTGTTTTTTAAGCCCAGGTCCTATGAGATCTCGCCAAGGTGTTTTTGAGTAAGGACCTGTACCCCAAATTGTCCCCGAGGTGCAGGTAGGGATAGCCTGACCAGACCTCTCTGCTGTAACAAACAGCGGTGTCGCCAGTTATGCCGTCAGTTGTCTCGGATAAGTCAAATGTGTGATGGATGTAATGTCAGAACAACATATTTCACAGGCAGTACACCTACAGGGTTACATTGTTTTTTGTTCACACAAGAAAGATGTTCAGCCTGATTTCCTTTTACCATTTCCTCTGTCAGTTGAGTTTTTGATAGAATTCTAGTGCAGATGTTGAACAACTTGTCCTGTACAAGGTTGTCAAATTTATGCATGTGGGCCCAATGCTGTCATCTTGGCAGCAGGTATTATTTTCTCCCTCAAAGAATTATTGGAATGGCTGTCATCGCCTTTCACCCCAAGTTCATGACAAATTCCCATCATGCCTTGTGTTGTTGTCAAGAGAAGAAAAGGTTAGAGCTGTCCTCGGGGTGTAAGGGGAGGTCGGAGGGCTTGAGTGCATAACAACAGTGTGTGTCATTTGTGGTGGAAAACAGGTTATGTGAGGCGGGGGCTGGACAGGACGACTTGTGACGGATGGGTTGTAAATGAGACAAGCTTTCACTCAACTGATTGTGAAAACCACCTACTCCCAGTCTCCCACTCCCCAGAACTTAACCTGGTCCAGCTTCAAAGATCAAAAGCAAGATAAATGTTGTTTGAGGCATGATCAAGTTCTTCATATGATGACCTGCTCAAAAATTTGGGAAGTAATTGATAGATGCTTGGTCTTCTTACATACTGTTAGTATGACATGAATGCTATCCTATTTTTGGAATGTTTTCACTGAGATGTAACCATGGCCCCCAGGTTTTGGGTCAGTAGTGGGACCTCAGGCAGGGGGTTGGTTGCATTCTTTTGAGAATTTCCCTCATAATGCATTAAAACAATTAAGACTTTTGCATAGTATTCCTGTCCAGGGCATCTGCATCTGACAATGTTGATAGGGAACATTTAGGGGGAAAAAGATGGTCCTAATGATAAGATGCTGACTACAGGGCCCAGCCTTTCAAATATTTTCATCTGGATGTCCAGATTACAGTTTTTCTCAGTCGCTTTGGTACATTTCTCAGATCAGAATTGAAATTCTCAAAACTACTTGGTCAATCCTCACATCATCATGTCACTTGTGCACATCAAAATAGAAATTTCTCATTGGTTTCAGCAAATTGCAAATGCATTGGTACATCCATGCAAAAACTTGTGTACAATGTTTTGTTGAATTGTCTCACACCCCATTACATTTAGGCATTGGCTCATCGTATAAGTCTTTACATGCAAAATGGTTGAACATGTTGTCATAATAGGTCAAGGACAAAATAAAGCATGTAAGCAAGGTGTAGGAAGACTGAATTGCAATTTCTATAGCACTGGGTGTATAGTTTTCCCAATCGAGATTGTTCTATGTTCACATTTAGCTTTTTTAGTGCTGTAGTGCTGTCTTTTCCTTTCTGTAGCACAATGACATGGTTTGTTAACAAATTGCTGTAGAATAAGTAGCAGCGTAATTTTGGATCTTCACCATTCTATTCAAACAATCTCTCACATACACTAAGGTGTCATTTACAACATACAATACTTGTCACCAAAATGTTATAGTTTATACAAGGTTTATAACCATAGTTTACACCAGAAAACTCCTCATGTGTGCACTATTACATTGACAACATGACTAAACAATTTGACTTTTATGTTCACACATGATGACACAAGAACTATTACCTCTGATGGACTGAAATGTCTATTGACACAAATATTTAATTTTGATAGATGGATGGATTTTGAGCAAGAAACTTGCTTTTGCAGTCAATCCATGGTGTTTTGCCATTTGTCCAAATTGTTTTGAGAAATGCACTTACTGTTTTGCAAATAGTAAGGATGATTTGAGAATTGTACCAAAGCGACTGAGAAAAACTGTAAAGTGATCCAGATTTGGAAATCCTATGTTGACCAGGTAGTGCACCCATGTGATTCTTAAAAAAACAAAACAAAACAAAAACAAAATAGATACACATTATTTATATTATAACGTTATTATAAACTTCCACACCAGATTTCTCCTTCAATGTTCAGCATCATGTCCACTCTAGACCACTGGGGTTCTCAAAGGAGCTCTTGTCTGTCAGTTAATGCTAAGAGGACACAGGCATGCTGTTGACCTGTTGTAATGATCTCTCTGTTAGAATGAGTCAAGTAATGGTACATGTTCTCCAGAGGTGATGTGGTGGTGTATGCTTTTTTTTTTCTTAATTATTGAAAGCATTTCAATGGATCAAATGATGCCCTCCAAAAGAAACCTTTGTCAGCCCTTGAGGATACCTGGAACCCATTCATAGCCTTTTTTATTCCCCATCAGCAAGCTTAACTCACATACAGTGTAATGCCAAAGAATTTGAGCAACTTCAGCCAACTCGTTGTACCTACTCATCTACCCTGTCCCTAGTCTTATCTGCCTGTTACTTTGTCTTATCTCTTGTCTCCGTTTCACTTTGTCTTGTCCTGACAGTCTGGTCTTGTCTCGGTGTCCTGACAGGCATCTGTCTGTCTGTCTGTCTGTCGGTAACTTTGTTTCATCCTTTATTTCTGTTTTTGTGTTGTAAGTTGGATTAATTCAGAAAGTATATTAAGGGTCTCAATTAAAAAAATAAAGTAAAATGAAGTTGTTCTCCAAAGAGGGGGTGGTAGTGGTGGGTTTGAATAATAATCTGGGGACAGAACACCTTACATTAGTGGTAGACATGATGACATGATGTGTCATCGGGTGCATGTTGTGGGTGTACCTTAGGCATCATTTAGATTCTTCTGGAACATTCCTCCCATCATTTTTGACTTTGACGACTGTTTCTGCACCTCACCTTTGTCCATTTGTTGTCCCCTCTCCGCAGAGACGCCTCCATAGCTGTGACCGCCGGGGGGGACCACAAAGCCAAAGTGTTCTGCCTCCAGAGACCCGACCGGTAGTGGCTCACACCCACGGATGACACACCTGAAACACCCCCCTCCTCTCTTTTCCTCCCTCTTTCCCTCCCTCCCTCCCCTCCAGCCAATTTCACTTGCACCACACCTCACAGATCTGGGGCTCCGTCATGGCCCCCGGAGGAAGATGTCTGCTCCACATCGACAGCTGAACACAAGCACACACCCACACCCACGCCCACACATCAACAGACCAGATCCGGCTTCTTGGACTGTCAAGTGCTAGATTGCCATCAGATATTGGGGAGTTAAACCTGTTTGTAAGAAGCATTTTCAGATAATGAGGTGTATTATCAATGACTGCACTTACGTGCTCATTAGTAGCCCAAAGTATTCATTATCTACTTTGATATGAGGCTTATCCTATCATAGTCAGGATATGGTGTGTACATGAAGACAGGCAAACTTGATTATATTAATATCCCTGGAGAAATTATAAATAGTAGCATCCTGGGTTCTTGTTACGTAATGGATAATGTATTGTCCACCGTTCATTATTGGAAAATATTTCCTGACAGGACAAACAGGACTGGCCCTTGCTGAAATATTTTTATCTGTGAAAGCCACAAAATGGCAAAACATTTCATTGAAATTGAACTGAAATTGAAATTGAGCAATAAATTTTAAAGGCAGTTTGAGGCATCATTGTTGAAAGTAGCTGTATAATAAACAGAATAATTTATACGTTTTGTGGCTTCTGAAACATAAAACCCAGTTGCACAATAGAATCTTTGTCAAACCAAGATAAGGTTCAAAGCAACCGCATCCTGGTTTCAATTTGAATATTTCAAACTAGCATGACTAGATTTCTTCAAATCTAGATAAGGACTTCTCCTGGGTTCTGTAATCGAGATGCAATGTTTTCATGTGCAAACACATAACTGGAATATGTAATTATAATCACTGCGATTACGGGGATACTGATGCTCACGTACGTGTAAATGCAGTCAATATGAATCAGATGTTTGGACATGTTTGGAAATAATTCAATTTTTTTCAATGTCATCCTTGCTATCAAAGCAGTACAACATGTGACCTACATTAACTATAGTACAGTAATAATTACAGGAAATGGAAATTATATTTTCATATTACATGTTGAAGAGTAAGTTAATTTAATATTCTATAACCCAGCATGTTTACCTCAGCTTGTCTTTAAAGTTGTGTGAACAGTTGAAATCACAAACTCATTTTTAATTAATTATGTTGCGGTGTCCTCATGACGCAGTAAAAAAAATATGTAAAATAATAGTAATAATTAAAAAAAAAAGACTAAGATTTTGCGTCATTATGTCACACAAGGGGGAAAGAATCTGCCTCCATTAAATTGGAGGGTCAAACTTGTGGGTCAGGAATGTTTTAGGGAATATTTTCTGGATGAGTAACCCTTACTTCATTTTGATATAAATATTTATACAAACACACACACAGGCACACAAATACATAATACACAAATACAAAATCCAGTGAATTGTTAAGTTGAGTTATGCCTTTGATATACCTGTTTAAATACCTACTCTGCAAGATTGTTTGCAGGTACAGTAACTGGTTTCTTTTGCAATAGAGCCCTTTTGTCATGCTGGTTTGCTTCTAGTTGCTCAAGTGCTTGCAGCTGTTCCCAGAGGCAGTGGGACCACTTCTGTTCGCTGGCGCAAGGATGGGCAGCCGTAAATATTTCGCATACTGACCATTTTGGGAGAAATGGGATTCAGATCAGATGGCAGCTCAAGCTGCATTCCACACAAGTGTGGAGTCAAACTAGAAAGAATTCTTGTTCATTTGTAAACATGCTCATCCTGTATGAAAGGGCTGTAATTGGAACATGACTTACTGTAGAGGAAATATCATTATTGTATCAGACACATAAGATGTCCTTTTTTTTGGCCTGCACTACAGGTCTGGTCATTGCACCCGGGTCATACAGGGTCCAAAAGGGGGATGTGTTGGTTCTCTGTCAAATAAGCTTGACCAAAAGCCTTTTGCTAACATACAGTCCCTTATGTGTGTGCAAAAGTGTTCTTAGTTGAAGCTTTTTCTATTTATATACGGTAAAGACGGAAAAGAAAGTCAAAATTGAGTGAAACTCGTGTGTGACAGACTGACACTGGTAGTAGTGCCTGAACTGGGCAAGGCTGACATAATGTATAACAGCAGAAATTATATTTTAGCAGAGGCCTAAGAAAGTTGTCTCAAATCTGACTGAGCAAAGACAATACATTCATTTCCCGAATATAAGATACACTGTATATAAACCTCAGGCCAGTGTTTTATGCAATCTAAAAAAAACAAAACCATATAATGATTTATTGTGAATTGAATAACAATCACGATTTCATTCAAAAGTAGAATGATGAAAAGAAATGCATTTCTTTATACTGCCCTCACCCATGTATTAACCTCATGAATAGAGCAATTTAGCAATATTAGTGTATTGACTTAGGTTAATAATCTGGAGATTGTGGTAGGCAACACTCATGAAAACGAAATAATAAAACCATGACAAAGATTTGGGGAGTTGGGAGGCAGAGGAGCTCTCTCTCCTAACCACGCCCATGTTAAACAAGCTTATCATTTTCTGCTCCTCGAGTACAGTATGTTGCTTTTAGAGGAGGGAGAGCAGAGAAACATTCATCTCAATGGCCAAGTCCCTGTCATCCCTAACCCGAAGGCCTTGCCTGGTCACAACCAGCCCCTCAGTCTACACTTGTCCACATACAAGCGTCTGGGATTCTGGCCACTGACCCCTTTCGCATCGACCACATCAAACCTGTGCCAATCAGCGAACTAAAAGAATGCAGGGCTATCAGTCAAGGGCTGATTGAATTTAACATCTTCAGCAAGCAATCATTTCTTAATGGCTGAGGTCTCACAGCCTGCGACAGGCTAGTTATGACCAGGCAACCAAACCCCAGCTCTGAACCCCAAAACCCCTACTTTTTAACGCATCAGTCAATCATGACTGCTACTGACCCTGCTACTGTAATTAGGTTACAAGGGGTTCAGGATTCAATGAAAATGTCACAAAACCATTTCTTTCACTCAACATTTACTACAGAAACGACAGTTTCTTTTACTCAACATTTCAAATTTGGCTGGGAAGTGAGAGACCCTATGCAGTGTGCATATTTCATTTTCAGGACCCTCACAGCATCTTCCTTCCTCATCTCCATTCACTTCTTCTCACTTCTCTTAATCAGGGGTGGTTGAAGACACTGTCATACACCAGACTGAAACTGAGAACTTGAAGGTTTGTAGCCATTAGTATAATTACATTTTATTACAGGCTCTAGGTCCAATGGAGACACATACAACATACAGCATTAAATGGAAAGAAAAAATAAGAAGAAAGAAAGAAAGAAAGAAAGAAAGAAAGAGAAAAAACAAACAGTAATGCATAAGCATATACAAACATACTATCAGTCATGACAGTCTTAAAAGGCAGCCATACCAATGCTTC
Source organism: Sardinella longiceps (assembly GCA_027497455.2). NCBI lineage: Eukaryota > Metazoa > Chordata > Actinopteri > Clupeiformes > Clupeidae > Sardinella > Sardinella longiceps. Next base: position 22,818,898 of record JAODXP020000031.1, read on the forward strand.
CACAGATATGATTGATATCGGACAGAGCTGTATCTGGGGTTTGTGAGAATCATTATAATACAATTTACAGACTTATCCAGACAACACATGAACTTAAGCATTAGGTTCCTCAAGAGAGCCTGTACTAGCACTACAACCTCTAGGTTTTTTCATCAATATCCTCATGCAGTCATTATATGCTACTTGGAGTTTACGCAGTCTCTTTTTTGTAGCTGACCCGTAATGGAGCAGCATTGGAGTACAGTAGGCTAACTTACAACAAGCTAACTTTCACATCATCAGTACCCATGGAGATATATGATCCATTCAGTCTTGTTTGGACTGTTGTAGATTTAGATTTTGGTTTGTAGTTCATGAGAGCAAGTGGAAGTAGGCCATCATTGTAGGACCCCTTTGCACGACACACAGGCAAAACAAAGACACACACACACATGCAGAGACGGAACATAAATTATTTATTTCTGTGTATGTGCATGTGTGTGGTTCTGCTCCAGATGACAGTAGTGTTGTCTGGTCCTGCGGATGAGTCCTGACATCCTCACCTCTGGTTCAGAGCGACATGCTTCCCCTTTAAGGTCCGCTGAGCGGAGTGGAGCGAAGCGGCTTCTCCCCCTTCTGTCTCTCAGATGCAGAGGAGGGGGACGCTCCGTGCTGCTGGTCTATTCAAACAGAAGCTGGTACTTCATCGCGCAGCTGAGCACGGTATAAAGAAAAGGCAAAGAATAGACACAACAGAAGGGACCATAAGAACTTCTAAAGAACTTCTGAAAAAATCTTCTATTGTTTCCTATTGAGAAGAAGATTGGAGACTTAGTTACTTGATGGTTGGTGGGGTCCCTCAAAGCATATGTTCTGATTCATCTCTTTGAATGAGGTGAGTTCTTTTCCCATCCTGTAGCGTTTTTTATTCAATATTTTGAATCAATGAGTTTTAAGAGGGACTTGAAATCATCCATTCAGAATTACTTTTTTTGTTATTATTATTTTTTTAGAATTATAGAATTGAGAAGACAGACCATGTTCTGTTCCTCAGCAGTAGTCAAAAATGTTATGGATGTTTAATATGTGTTTAAGGAGACTTTAAGCACAAAAAAACATCTTAAGTAAAAAAAAAAAAAAAATGTTGTGATTAGCCAGGAACTGCGAGAATGTTCTAATGTCTTTATATAATCCATAATGAATTCAATGCTTTGATGGGACCTGTGCCATGCCACGGTCTCTATTCATTACACAAGCTCAGTCTTCATTGGGTGAGCTAAGCCTTTCTGAGCCATGTAATTGACAGTATCTACTCCGGAAAAGGTTACGCTTTAAACTGTTAAATTGGTGTGTGTTTGCCTTAACGGGAGGAGACACTGTGTTCTCCTAGCAGTAAATGTACAGCCAGATGCTTATTGGAGAGAAACCTACTGTGACACCAGCCCACATAGAAGCAACATAATCATGCATGTCTGACACACAATTAGCAGTACCTTGCCAAAAAATACAATCTGTGTGTGTGTGTGTGTGTGTGTGTGTGTGTGTGTGTGTGTGTGCGTGTGAAAAAGACATTGGAAAATAGCCACCTGAATAATGAAAGAGCTGAACCCTGACTCATTGTTTGCCAACCATGTTGTTTCTCGTGAAGCCTGGTGTTGGGTATCTTTAATGGAGGAACCTATTTGTTCCACCTCAGACAGTTCATGGCACACAGTTCATAGCTCATTAAAACACAGACAGGGAACCGAGAAGATGCCTGCAATATGAATCACTTACTGAAGTTAATGGTTCCTTTTTTCTATGGAAACCAATGTTTTATGATGAAATATTAAGGATACAGTAAATCCAGTGTTTCAATCCATAGCCCTTTGTCTGAGGTCATCTGTAGGAAACAGCTAATGTTAACTGAGTGGGGCATAGGAAAATTAGTTTACAGGGGCGTTTTTCTGCCCTATTAAGTTTATACTAAAAACTGCCGGTTAAAACTGCCGGTTCAGTTGAGTCTATTCTGTCTATGTCGTGTTAAATGTTCTTGTTTTTTAGGATTTGTTCTTCAGATAGCACTCTGTAACCTTGTACAAAAGAGCTACAGATTGATACTCACTGGAGTTTTCCTTTAAGGCTGCATCTCTTTGATCTTTCCTTTAAATTGTTTCTATTTACCAACTCAGTTTTGGTTAACATTGTGTGTTCCACAGCTGGCCCCTATACATTGACTGCTTGACCCCAGACTACTACATCCATCCATGTAGTTGACGGAGTGATGCTTCAGGAGTTGCCATGGTGATGGAGCTCAACGATACCGTCGCAGACAGCGGCGGCAACGGAGGCGATGGTGGCGGTGGAGGTTCAGGCAGCATGGAGGTGCAGCTCATCTACTCCATCACCATGCCCCTGTCCAGCACCATCATCCTGACCAACCTGCTCATCATCCTGGCCATCGGTTGCAACCGCAAACTGCACACCACGCCCAACTACTTCTTCCTGAGCCTGCTGGTGGCTGACCTGGGCACTGGAGTGGCGCTGCCTTTCATCCCCTGGATGGGCCTGAGCCGGCCGCTCAGCTTCGGCTCGTGCCTGCTGGTCCACGTGCTGCCCAACTTCCTGTTCCTGGCGTTCCTGTTCAACCTGGTGATGGTGCACTACGAGCGCTACCTGAGCATTGTGAGCCCGCTGTGCCACCGCTCGCTCTGGGTGCACCGACGATTCCCATTGGCGCTGTTGGCGCTCTGGGTGCCCCCGCTGCTCTTCGCCCTGCTGCCGGCGTTCGGATGGAATAACCGGAGCGCCGGACGAGCATGGACTGGATGCTGCCTTCCAGGCAGAACCCAAATCAACATCGGTGGCGTCATCAGGGACGTTGAAGGCAGCGCCGCTGGTGCCGTCAGCACCAGCGCTGAGCCCAATTGTTCGGCGATGCTTGGCGGAGGATCGGGGGAACGCTGCTGTACGTACCGCCACGTTTTCCCCAACGCCTTCATCTACCTGGAGGTGTACGGCATCCTGGTGCCTGCCATCTTGTCCATAGCCATGATGACCGGCCGCGTGCTGTGGATCACACACAGCCAGCTTAAGGACATCCGTCGGCTGCAGCGCTCGGTGACCAGCCGCCAGAGTCGAGGAGGTGAGCCAGGGAGTCGCGGACGTAGACAACTTGGCGTAGACCTGCGCTACGCCCGCTGCGTGGCGGCCGTCTCGCTCACCTTCTTGGCCTGCTGGGTGCCTTACATCATCTACACCCATGTTGGCGTGGCCTTCCTTCTGAAGCCTGGCGCCCAGGGCAACCCCACCGTGCATATCATGCTCTCCTGCGCCGGGGTCGGTGGCATGGCCGTGGTGCCACTAGTGTTGGGGCTCGCCAACCGGGAGTACACGGACCCGATACGGAAGTTCTTACGCAAACTCCACAACCGCTGGCGGCAGAGGAGGTGGAATGCTGAGTGCATTGACCTGTGATGGCTTTTTTCCAGACTGTTTTATCGGAATTCTTATGAATGTATGAACCGAGTGGCCCATGAGGAATTGAACTGAGGAAATATTGGATTGCTAATGTAGGCCTGCTCTAAAAGTATGACAGATTGTTGCATACTTCATAAAAAAAACACTTAACAGTGGTTACAATTTTACTATTTTTGGGCAAGTCCCCATGCTGCTGAGTAATTGAATGATTTCCTTTTTTTCTTTTTTTTCCCCCTTTTTTTCTTGTTTGAAGACATGAGGACCTGATGGATTGCTACAGCAATGTGAACAGTGATTGTTTCTATAAAACTCTAAGAAAAATATATTATAAACTGTTTAGTACAAAAGAACATTTTCTTTTCAAACAATGCAAGTTGTGAAAAAAACTAATGTCATAAACTGCTGCATGAAGTCCTTTCTGGAAAGCGTTGAGGATCTTTTGCTGAAATGAACGCCACTAACCCTTGAAGTGTGACATGATGACTGTAAAGCTTGATTCTACTGCTGCTGTATTTTTAGAATGTTAAAGACTTTGTGGTTCAGTGTTTGACAGTAAGACAGTTGTGTTTTTTTCCATCTCATTAAGAGATACCATTGTTAAGAGTATACTCATCATTCCTACATCTCTATAACACACACACACACACACACACACACACACACACACACACACACACACACACACACACACACACACACACAAAGATCAGAGTCATTCAATAATGCTGTCTGTGTTTCATGCTCTATATGGTGTCTCAGTGGATGAGTATCCCAAGGCAGGCAGAAAGACGTGGATGGGAACAGTCTGCATGTTAGCATATAAGCCATTAATAACACTTGTGTTAGCCGAACACAAAAACACAATAACTTAACATGTTTGGAGCAGCTAGACAGACTCAGAATAAACACCTCCAGTTCACCTCCTCTCTTTCTCTCTGTCTCTCTCTGTGTGTGTGTGTGTGTGTGTGTGTGTGTGTGTGTGTGTGTGTGTGTGTGTGTGTGTGTGTATGTGTGTGTGTGTATATATGTGTGTGTGTGTGTGAATGCATGTACTTGAAGAGATAGTTTAACAGTGTTTGATCAATCAAATGACAACTCAAATGATTCCTCATTTTGTTTGAAATTTGAGTGCCAGACATTAAAATAGAGTTCATTAAGTCTCAAATAAAAAATTATAGGCCTATTTCCTTGTTCACAGTGAAATCAAAATGAACACTTCACTGTTAGCCAGCGGACATGATCAAGCTTATAAAAAAAAGAAAACATTGACTGACTGCAGTTGTATTTTGACAGGTATCTCAAAGAGGAGGATTGGTTGTGTAGAGACCTGTGCTATGTTGAGATATGAGTGTTTACCTTACATGCGGGGAGAGAATGTGTGTATGGCGTGTGTATCAGGCTATAATAGGTCTATTACACTCAAGAATGCTGTGATTCTTGGAAATTATCTTCCTGAAGACGAGAGAGGAGGACAAGAGTGAAGGAAGAGTGTGATCAAGAAGAGAAGAGAGCAAAAAAATGAGAGAGAAAAAATGCAAACGCTAAGGAGAAGAGGAAAAGAAAAGAAAAAAAAACAAAAACAAGAAGAGACAGTTGGAGGAGCAGTCCGGCTGGACAGCGTCCCAGATCTTCTGTGGAGCATCATCCACTGACTTATCATTCTCATCACTTGGAGGCTAACCAGAAGGCTACTCTGTGTTTGCGGAAAAAAATAATAACTGCCCGTGGCACATGGTTGCTTCCTCGCTTGACTGAGCTTGCTATAAACTTTCAGAATCGTCCTACATACACACACAGATATTTCCATGATCTGGTCTATCAGGTCCTTGGGTGAAAAGTATGAGTGGATTTGATAAACACCATCAAACCAAAATAATCTGCCTCTTAAATATACTGAGTCTTATGGGTAGCCTTCTGTGATGGTGGTCTTGGGATTCATATATATAATAATGCTCTAATGCACGTGGGCTGTTTCTCCCTATATGGAATAGTCTTAAACAATTTATAGGATACTTAATGACCTTATGGATAGTTCTAAAATAAGCATATACAGTATAATTTGTTTCATGGCAGCTGACTTTTCTGTGTGGGATAATACTGTATTATAATACTGTATTTATGGATGGGACAAAAACACAAAAAAGGTCGTTTCAAATTGAGGTTTTAGATTCAATGACATTTATTAAAGCTCTTTGAATGAAAATCACTTTCAGCAAGCATTAAGCAAAAACAGGTCAAGTATTCATGAAAGCAACCTTGCACAGCGACAGGATCAGACATGGGGAATAGAAGCAGACGATCAGTGCTCACATTTTTAGGGACATACACACACTTACAACAACTCAGTCATAGAAATTGTTTTTTCCACCATAATTCGAGGGTGAAAGGAGACAAGTTGCTCGTCATGAGTCTGTGAAGCTTTCGGAGATCACCTGGCCGTCTTTCACCTCGATTTTGATAAGCAGGCTTTTCTTAGGCTTGGGTGTGTCAGTGAACAGGTAGCCGTTTTCCAGCGGAGCACTTTCGATGATCTGGGCGTCTGCATGAGCAAGGACGGGTGGGAATGTTTGGGTTTGTTTTTTTAGAAATCTGAGCAAGAGACGAAATAAAATTTAGGGAAATGCTCTGATTAAATTCTACTCGTCATGCAGTGTTGTTAGTAGCATGCCATAGGCCTAGATCACATCACAGGAAATGTTAGTCATTTTTTACCTTTTTATGTTTTACTAAACAAATATAATTTTTTTTTCCACCACAAGAGTCAATGGGGCTCATTCACAAACCATTCTTACAAAGAAATGTATTCTTAAATCCCACTTATGCCATTTTTAAGATTTGCATTCAATCACCAATATAGGTTTTTAAGTGGGACCTTGCGAACAACTTTAAGGAAAGTCTTAAAAAGATATTGGTGAATGGGGTTCATTGAGTTTACAGAAGGCTTCTATGTTTGCATAGGCATTGAAAGAAATATAAGTTTAAATGCTTACCCAGCTGATCACGTCCAAATCCATTCATCCTATAAGAGAAAAGCAGATAACCAAATGTAAGCCCATATCACTATTGACTCATCTTAACCAAATAGCCAGACTCCTCTTAACCAAATGCTCAGAGATGACTAAACATTTTATAATTACTTTAAATCCATTGGCTACACAATTAATGAAATATTTAGTGATGAGTTCTTGCAATCAAGAAATGGTTATTTTTAGGTACAATGTGTGATTGATGAGTTGCGTTGTCCATACCTCATCTCCTCCCCTTCCAGAAGTTTCTTGTAGGTGGCGATCTCGATGTCCAGCGCCAGCTTGAGGTTCATCAGCTCCTGGTATTCACGCACCTGCTTGGCCATCACCTGCTTGGCCTTGCGCAGGGCGTCCTCCAGCTGCCCGATGTGATCGCGCGCCTCGTCGATAGTCGACTGACCCCGGTCTTCAGCAAGGGTGATCTCATGCTCCATGGTCTCTTTCTGTCAGAGAGAGAGAGAGAGAGAGAGAGAGAGAGAGAGAGAGGTCTGACTTTCTGTTGTGGCTTAATTTTAGTTCATTTTTGGAACCTGCTGTCTACGTTCCACAAAGAGACCATAAAGGAACTCTTGACTATCTGTCCTAAACTCATCAAGATACAGTATGGACAAGTGGTAATGGTATGACAGAAGAAGTGTTAACCAAAATTAGCAAGTTAACCAGTGACTTTGTGCGGATAGCAATTGGGCATGGAGGCTTGGGCAGCATGGAAGCTTCACCCAGAGATAAATGTTTCTCTTACCCTCTTCTTCAGTGTCTCCAGTTCGCTCTTCAGACGCTGGATCTGCCTCAGCAGATCCGAAATCTCTTTCTTGACATCGCGCAGGTCATCCTCGAACTTCCCAGCCTTCAGAACCATATCATCCATCTATTGAGTGAGAGAGAGAAAGAGAGAGAGCCAGGGAAAGAGAAAGTGATGACTCTACAGTGGCGATATGATAAAGATCAATGCCTACTATTTTTAAGTCTCTTTCAATGCGCTCATGGCTTCCATGACTTTGAAATGAAATGTGCGATCTTAATCGAAACCGTTGTCAGAAACATCAAGGCCTCGCGAAGCAGCCAAGAAACACACAAACAATGAACTCCATTACAATGACATGAGCGTATGTGTATACAGTATATCTCTTTATTTGGCACAGGTGTCTGAGCCTGCTGCCAGTGCAGAGGGATGCAGTCCCCATGTGACCCCTTACCTTCTTCTGGTTCCATTGCTCCACCTCCTCACGACTGCGGGCGGCCATGTCTTCATACTGCTTCTTGACGGCGGCCACAATCTCATCCAGGTCTAGGTCAGGGCCATTTTTGGACTTCAGCATGATCTTCTCCTTGACGATCATCGATTCCAGCTCTTTGATCTCCTGTGGAGTGGATTTGTGTTAGGTGTGGGTATGCCAATAAGGATATCTTTTATTGGATGATGAATCTATAAGTGTTTTGCCTATTGGCTGAGACTCACCTCATTGTAGGCACGTCTCAGGAACTCCAGTTGATTCATCAGATCCTCCAGCTCCAGTTCAAGCTCCACTCTCTGTAAGTAGCCCTCATCCACATCCTGTTAAAAACAATTTATTGATTTTTGTTTATTTATTCATTAACTCTTAATGTATGCTCATGGGAGTGACTTAACTAGCACACAGACTAATGGCCCAATGCCATCATCACCCACCTTCTTGTTGATGACAAAGTCATTCTCTGCATCCATCTTCTTCGAAAGCTCTTCCTCAAACCTGCAGACACAAACACAAGGTTGGTGTGTTACATTTGTCACTGGACTACAGACACTAAGAGCATCACCTACATGCCACATAAGTGACTTAAATCCAGGAAAGACCCTAAGCCTCCATGACAAAGCGGTGCATGTTGCTAGAAGGTCTGCAGGTTGTGTGGGAAGGGGGGGGGGGGGTGATGGTGCAGCTGTGAGCAGAACCAGACAAAGCAGCAGAGGAGACACGAGTCGAATGGAAACATGCACTAGATGGATGACCAGCGAAAGCGCAGGGGGGGCTTGTTTCGAGGACGGCCCCAAGCAACCACTCTGACATCTGCTTTTGGAAAGAGGAGGAGGGAGGAGGGCTGCTAGACTGACTTAGGGCCGTGGGGGGAGGGGGGGTGGTGGAGTGGTGTTTGAAGGAGAGGTGTTGGCGTGTGTATACACAGAGATATAATGAACTGCATTCCTGCTCTTTTCTGCAGCTTTGCTGGTCCCTTACATGGGGATGAATGACGGGCAAGCATCCTTACGTAATCTGGTCTGGACTTCTGGATGGACGTAAGGGGAAAATTCAGTGGGCCACTCTCTGGGAGAACGTGCCTTACATAAATCATTAAACTATGCAGGCTTTGAACATAGACTCACTGCCTGTTACACTATTTCTAAAATAAACAACTCACTTATAAAATCATGCTAATAAAACTGATGGATCTGGGACAGAGACAAAAGTAGCCTACAGGAGGGCCTGGTGCTTAAAAAGAAAAAAAGTGTTGTTGTACAACAGTCATCCTTCAATAAACATGATCCAAAAGTGTGCCCCCTAAAGGGCAACAGTGGGAATGGGTTTGTGGTGAAACTATAGGCCTATCATAGACAATTTACTATGGCACAGAGTGACTGTAATCAATCAATCAATCAAATAATTAAAGCAATGCAAAACTCACTTTTGACGTGTCTGTTCTACTTCATCCTGGCTGCGGTCCAGCTCTCCCTCCAGTTTCTGCTTATCCCGGTCCAGACTAGCGATCTGCCGGCGTAGGTTGGAGCTCAGCTCATCCACGATATCGTCAATGGTACCCTTGTAGCGCTCTTGTTCCAGAAGAATCTTCAGTTTGGCATCAAGCCTTCTGTTTTCCTGCTCCAAGATGCGCACCTGTGATGGACCGCAATAAGAAAAAGGTCAGTGGATTGTCTTGACTGACCTCGTGTGGAAGAAACGAGAAACTTCACGCACCGGTGGAATGGAATGCAAGTTTACAGAGGTTTTTCAAGACATAATGAGAGGTTATGTGACGCAAGGGATGGGTGGAAGCGACGAGAGTGGGCCCTTGGGGAAAGGGGATTTAACACACCCCACCCTAACAAAGACTGCACTAACTGGCCACTTCAAATGGCATGCATGCAATACAATAAATAGCCTACAATGCAGTACACATTTACAGTTGTGATACATCAATGCGTAAAGTAGGTCTATGCATTTCAGGAGGTAAATATTAGCCTGATTTTTTAGACCAGTTCATCAACATAAATATATAAGCCACTGTGATGCATTCAAGCAGGAGTTTAAAATTTATTTACGCACTTGATGGTGTAAAAAGACAGGGCCAGCATTGCTTCACCAGAACGACTAGTTGGAAGACTTCAAAATTAAATAATGACCCATTTAAAAGCAATTGGCTAAGACATGTATCGCTCTATCCTTGTCGCTCATTTGCTAACAGAATTTGTTCTACTTAAGATAAAATATATTTTTTTCCCAAGGTAGGCTACTTCTTACATTTTAATCAAAAACGTACTGACTGAGAATATAAAAAAAAAACTCTCACAATAATAAACTGGTGCAACAAATCCAACTCTTTTCATAGCCGACTTACTTTGTCAATGAATGCAACGAACTTATCGTTCAGTCCAACCATTTGATCCCTCTCATGTGTCTTCGCCTGCTGGTCAACAGGGTCCACTTTTGTGTTGATGGGGCTGAGCAGGTCTTTCTTGGCCGTCATGCTGGGGTATCCCCTGTTAGGACCTACGCTGTATGACTGGCTACTGAAATCTCTGGGTCGTCTGACACTTGCCATTTTCGCTCCGTCTAAATTTCTCTATTGACAAAGATGATCCGGGCAGACAAATGGCATGAAATCTACCGAGCTGAAGAACTTCACCTGCTTATTAAGGAGGTCCGGGCCTCCCCTAATGAATTATGCATAACGTGGAAAATCACTGGGAAAGTGAATGTTCGTAAAACTACAGGTTCTCCCGGTCAGGTGGGAGAAGCCTATAATTCAGTCCATTTGTTTGACGCCCCGGATGGGTGGGTGGGTATAAATAGGATTCCACCATCGACACCTTACTCCACACCTGAGCAGGTAGCTCTTTTACAAGCGTCAGTTCCATAATCACCATCAAACAACTCGTGATGTCTCGATCCAGTTCTGCAAGCATGTTCGGGGGGGCTGGGGGAAGGGACTCCCGTGCCTCCGTGTCAACTCTGCAGGGACTCCGGAGCGCTCTGCGCCCCGATTCCCATAGGAGAGAGGACGATCCCAGCATCCCAGCGGCCCCCGCTGATGACAAGCATGTGATGAAGGGATTGAACGACCGCCTGTCCGGGTATCTGGGTCGGGTGCGCCAGCTTGAGAAGTCCAACAAGGAGCTAGAGGAGAAGATCAAAGAGATTTTGAAGAGGAGAGGAGTGACCGATCATGACTGGGATGAGATTGAGAAACCCCTGGCTGAACTGAGGAAGCAGGTAGGCTAAAGTTTGACCAGGTTTTTATATGGATACCATGTTACGAGGAAGATGTTTTAACCATACATCCTGTGCTCTACAGGTTCGCGATAAAACAATCGAGAATGCTCGCCTTATTCTGCAGATTGACAACAGCAAACTGGCCAATGAAGACTTTAAGAACAAGTAATGTTTATTTCTTATATTCTTTTTCTATTTTCTTTTCATCTACTCTACTCTACATCTACTTCTTCTTTACAATAACATGTTGAAGTGCATTTCGAATAGGCCTACAAAATGCGCAATAAGCCTAAATAAACTTGTTTTTGTCATATTTCAATTAGGCTAGGACCTTCATTTCAAACTGATGCTATTGCGGACGCAAGATGGCGCCATAAATTAGCAAAAAATTATCTCGAAAACAATATATAACATTATCCTGTGGAATGAGTAAAATGTTTTGACGAATGTATATTGCTACCCCATTTCTAGATTGGAGACTGAGCATGTGGCTCGTCAGAATGTGGAGCGCGATGTTGCCGACCTGCGTAAGGTCATTGATGAGACCCAGCTGTCAAAGATGCAGCTGGAGGGTCAGATTGAAGCTGTCAGAGAGGAACTGGCCTATCTGAAGAAGGATCACCGTGATGTAAATTAATCTCTGATATAGACTCTTACCCAATACATCCTATTGATTTTCTGGTCTTTGAAATACATTTTTGTTTATTATTGCCTTTAGGATGTGATGTCGCTTCGCCAGAAAGTAAAGGAGTCCGATGTTACCGTGGAGGTGGACTCACCTGACTCCAACCTGGCCGACACCCTCAACAAAATCCGTGCCCAGTATGAGAAGGTCGCTGAAAAGAACCGTGACGACACTGAGTCCTGGTATAAAAAGAGGGTAAGCTAAAAAAAAAAGTTGCTTCACACTGTTAAAAAATAATAATAAAAAGGACTTAAAATTATCTACTGCCACACTGTTCATTAACCCCTGACCCCTCACCCCTTCCTCTTTTCTGTTTCTCAGTTTGAGAATATCAAGATTGAAGTGGCTAAAAATACAGAGACTCTCCAGTCTAGCAGGTCTGAGCTAACTGACCTGCGTCGCCAGAGACAGCTCCTGGAGATTGAAGTGCAAGCTTTGAGTACAACGGTATGCAGCAATGGACAAAAAAAAGAAGATTATTTTTTATGATACTATACTTTCTGCTGAACAAACAGTTATTTCCTCATTCTCTGTTGTGAAACTATGCACAGACTTAAACTACTGAGATACACACACACATACACACACACACACACACACACACACACACACACACACACACACACACACACACACAAAAACACTAATACACACACACACACACACACAAACACAAACACTCATACTCACCTCCCTCTATTTTGCACTGCAGCTCCTGTCGTTGGAGGAGACCCTACGGGACACCGAGGGCCGGTATGGGCGTGAGGTGGGCCGCCTCAACCGCATTCTGCAGCAGCTGGAGTTTGAGCTGAGCCAGGTGCGGGACCAAGTGGAGCGGCAGGTCGATGACTATCAGGCCCTGCTCAACGTCAAGATGAAGCTGGAGGCTGAGATCGAGAGCTACCGTAACCTACTTCATGGCATTGACAATGGGTAAGATATGCACTCACACACATACACACACACACACACACACACACACACACACACACACACACACACACACACACACACACACACAGAAACACAACCCTTTAATCCTCAGTCTATCTCAACTTACAGTATGCTCCAAACATGTTATTAACATCATGCCTTCAAGTGTAATTATGCTGGTATGGACTGATGTAATGGTATCACATTGCTATTCTCAACCAGTTTCATAACTGCTTGAAGTATTTCGAATGCCATAACAGTCGGCGCTACATGCTGATGAGTTGCAATAACACTGAGGACCTTCAAAGATGTAACATCATTCACCAATAATGTCGGTAACAATAATGTTATACACAGAAACCTGGCAGTTTATGACAGGATATGGCATCTGTGACAGACTTATGAGTTGTTTTATGAGACTGTAAAGACTGTATTATGACAGCTCCAACCATAATGGAGACTAGGACCCCTCCTGGGCGTCTGAATTCCATGACTGTGATCTTGGTGAAGTTGTAACTACACAGGCATCTGTTTCACAAAAGCATAGTTGCTAACCAGTTAGCAACTTAGTTCACTGACAGTCTGAAATTGCATTTCAATCAACAAAGTTGGTAATTTAGTTAGCAACTATGCTATTGGGAAACAGCAGAATGATAACAGCCCTGAATCCTAATCTCTCCCTATCTGATAAGATTTTCTTTTTTTATTATTATCATTATTTCTTTTGACGTCTTATTCGTATTCCGCCTTTGAGCATTTGGTGTTCCATCTACTGAAAGAACCTTGTCCAAGCGTTTGTGTAAACAAAGTGTCATATTCTCTCCACACAGCGGGGAGGAGTTCTCCTTAGAACAGGCTTTAAAGACTGGTAAGTTGGTTGAGGCCCGTGTCGGAAACCAGAATGTCCTGTGGGGTACGATGGGGTTTCCTCCGTTGCATGATTAGTGTTACAAATTAGGGCATAGACATGCCAAACGTCCATGTAGTGCCTAAGGACAACCAAAACTCGTTTGGCTGGTCATGTCCTATTACAATAAGAGTGGTTCAGATATGAAGGACGTTGTGCCTGTCCTACGTGCTACATTGATGTTTGATTTGATCTTTGCTTGGCCACCGTGCATGTCCAACTTGTGCATGCCACCCATTCTTTTTATGCTATCCAGTGACTGACCTTTTTTTTTATCAGTCATTGGACCTAACTATTTTATCCCATTGCTTGGTGCAAACATGCCTGTCTTGGAATGCATCATTGTGTGTTTGTTCATTTCTTTTTCTTTTTAAATAAATAATAAATAAATAAATAAATAAATGCATGGACATAATGGTCAAATTGAAGGGTAATTCCAGCTGTAATAAGCTATTGACTGCTTATTTGAGTGGGTGAATGGGTGAAGGTAATACATAGAGACAATTCTCAGGGCCTGGGCATGTACAATTTCAGTCTATTTACTGTTTGACAATTTACAGTACAAAATAATTTGTTTATTTGTTTGGAATAACTCTAACTATACAATGTCAATCTGTGTTTACTTTTTAAATCTTCAGAACCCCCACCCAAGAAGTCAGCTAAGAAGAGCAAGGCACAAGCAGAGGTCAAGTCTGAGGAACCTGACGGCAAAGCCCAGCCTGATGCCAAAACTAAGACTGAGGCTCCTCCCCAGACACCACCTAAATAAAACGCTTTGTGTTTTTTAAACAAATAAATACAAATGTGTTTTGGGTGATAGCTCTCTTGGCATAAAACTGAGGTGTCAATAAATAAACCCATACAATGTGACCTCCAAAGCAAGTGTTGGTTTTCTATTTTTCAGTAATGATTTCAGTATCATTAAAGTGATGTAATCAATAACTATCAGTGTAAGAAAAAGGTAAAACAATAATGCTGATAATGATAATTATCATCACCATTATGAGACACAGTTGTTACAAGAGCAGGGGCTGAACTGAAACATATTTCCTCAATAAAAAGAAGAGGAATAAAATATCCTAGTAATTATGTTTGTAAACCAAGGAAGGTCTCACACAGTCTTCCCTATATACCAGGGATAGTCAAACTACAGCCTGGGGGCCATGGGTGCTGTTGCTCTCTCTCAAGCAACATGCTACATGAAGTCTAAAAATAACATGAAATATGGCCGGTCAATACATTTATCTGATATTATTTAATATTATCCATCATGATTTAGCACTACTGCATCATAAAGGATACTGCAGCTTTGGATAGCATGGGGGTTCTCTAATCTAAAAAGCAGTCACTTTTGCTCGTGACACTATTGAAAACGAGCACTCTTAATTTTGCAGCTTAGACACAAATGCAAATGCTGGGCCACCCCTGCGGTAGGCTATTTCATCTGTCTGCCTTTTTGAAGAGTTTTTTTAGGAAACAAGAGAAGCAAAGCTTAACTGTAATAATAACAATGATGTATAAATAAAGGGGGACAGTGAGCTGTTGGGGGCTCCTAAAATCTTGGAAATCTGACTGGAATGTGAGTATTATGTAAGCTCTACAGGTGTCAGGACTGTGTGACAGCCACAAATGTTTATGGAGAGTAATCACACAGTGCAAAATGGTGACAGACGGAGAGGCCTGCCAAGACATGTTGACTATCGTATTTTGGTCAAGTGGGAAACAAGTGAAGGGCCATTTACAAAGAAGCTGTCATTTACTGGCATGCAACCTTCATCATTTTATTTTTTGTATGTAGTGGTTCAGCCATCCACAAACCAAAGACATGAACCTGGGGGACAAATTTAGGCAAAGATGCACTTATCCTCAAAGAAGTAAAGAAAAAAGACTTTTCATTGTCGGAATGATCTGATATGAAAAAAAAAATATTGAGAGATATCCACATCAATCCATTCTATGTATCTATCATTTCAAGGTTTTTACAATGTGTTATGATAGCTGTGATGCAGTTCACCCTGGCCTTTTTAACAAAATAAGGGTTCAGAAGCAACACCTTTCATTTTCAAAAATGCTGTGCTTTAAAACAATAATCAGTCCCCCCAGGATTTCGCAGGCATGTTTTGTGATTGTTGCGGTCAAAAATGCTTGATTTCGCGGCAGGTTTTCTGAAAAGTTGCGGCAGAAGTTGCGCTGATTTTAGGCATTTTATTGCGAGAAAATTGTGGGGGCCAGGAAAAGTTGCGGAAAGTTGCGGGGGGTTTTTTGTTTGTTTGTTTTTTAAAGCAGCACATTTTTATGTGTTTGATGATGGTAGGTGGTTATAGCTATGCAGTGAACAAGGCCATATTGCAACAATAGGTTTTCTTTTATCTTGAGGTTGTTTACCATCTAGTACTGCAGAATGCACATCATGGATGGCTGATGGCAATTATGGTTTTAGTTATCAACCCTTTATATGACTACATGCCATCCAAGTTCATCTGTAAATCAGAACAGAATATTATATTAAAAATATATCTGAAATAGTGATGAAAGTGCTGCTTTAAAGCAAAGAAGGAGGGAGTGGTTGTTGCTTGTCATCATCTTCTGCTTCATCATATTCATCACCATAACCTCAATCATATTGGGCTTGATTGATTCCACTGAGTAGACTGTGACTAAGCATTAGTAAAACTGTGGTATACCTAATGTGAAGCCATTGCCAGGGAGCTAGCACTCTTTATATATTTAGAAGCTACAAGTGAAGTAGTTCCACAGCAAGAAGCAAGGCATGAACTGTAGGCTACTGTTTGTCATACAATAAATAACTCTGTGGCAATTACTTGGCTGAAAAAAAGAAGCTTAATTTAAATGCAAAAATGTAAAAGCCATCTAATAAGCTTTGTACTTCATACAAGTCAAAACAGGATTTGATATCTTAAAACATGGAAAAGATGCAGGCTAGCTTACACAAACTGAAAAAAACTGAAAAAATTGACTGTTCTGAATTCTGATAGACCTAAGAATGGGAACCAACTTAATGTGCGTTTAGTGTCCTGTGACAAAGGGGGCTCGGTGAAAATCAATTTTGTCGAATTCTTCGTGGAGATAGTTCTACAGTAGCCTACATTAGCAATAATGAATTAGCTATGAATAGTTCTTACTATTCCAGTGTTACTATCCATGAAACATTTAAGCAAAAAAAAAAAAAAACAACAATTCAATTTGGACAAAGCTTATACAAACATTTTCTGTAAATTCATCCCAAATGGAGGGTTTTGCATCTAAAATATTAGACTGACAACCCATTTCAGTCTCTACTTGTACCCTGCAGCACATTGGTTGGGATGTGCTAAAACATGTCCACTGTCATGGTACACCAGTTCACATGGGCCAGAGAAAGTGCCCTTTACCCCCCACCCTAAGAAAGGTCAGAGGTCAGTGTCAGACTGAGGACAGCACATTTTTGGGGTAATAGGTCTTGTCTTGTGAAGTGCAGGTCCAGAGTTGCCTTCCAGTCAGTCAGACCGCTGATTACAGGAGCAGAGGGGCGTAAATGGGACATGAGGCGACGGTGAAAGTTAAACTTTCCTGTAGACGCCACTTTCCACATCTTGCCTGACTACACAATAGCATGGAACTTTCTGGAGAAACTGGAGAAGAATGGGCAATGTATGACTGAAAAGCTCAGTCCAGCTTTACTCAGATAAGATAAGAATGAAACCAGTCAAAGCTGCCCCAACACTGAAACTAGGCAGGGGAGTGTGTGTGTGTGTGTGTGTGTGTGTGTGTGTGTGTGTGTGTGTGTGTGTGTGTGTGTGTGTGTGTGTGTGTGTGTGTGTGCGTGTGTGTGTGTGTGTGTGTGTGTGTGTGTGTGTGTGTGTGTAGGGTGGGGGTGAAACTTGACTGTCAATTACAGTGATGTGCATTGGTTAATTTATGGTTAGAATTAAATTTCTACTTCAGTTGTCACAAGACATTTATTCACTAAACCAAAAGTAAATACTTATCTCTATTGCCTCCTTCCTTACCACACAAATAATAAAGTCAGAGACATCAAAGGCACAAACAGAAAGCTGTCGGTGGAGGGATAGCGTGAGGACAAACCTGCGAGGCATTTGATTGAGGTTGATTGATAGGTTTGTATTTCATTATGAGAGCCCAGTGACATGGTATGAGATAAAGATGCTTGTGAGATGCCTCTCAGATAGGATTCGTGTGTGCTCATTATGCCAAACATGCACGCACACACACACACACACACACACACACACACACACACACACACACACACACACACACACACGCACACAGTATCAACAGCATCAACAGCAACAACACGCCACTGGAAATAAATATTGCTCAAAATAGGTTAACACTTCATGCCTCCATTAACAGTCATATAAATTTCTAATGTCTCTGTGTGAATCTTCTCCTTCTCCATGCCTATTAGATAATGAAAAGTTACTTTAGCATACTACGGGGCAGTACATTTCCTTGACTGTTTTGTTATGATTCTGCATGTCAATGACAGTTACGTTTAGGAGAAAAGAATAATATTAACATTCTGCATTCAGCACAATATTTCAATGCATTCTTTTATATACATTCAATAATCAAGTACATGTATATGGCACAAAAATGTGTGTTTTTTTGCCAGAGTGCTCCTGTTTAGGCCTTTGCATAATTTACTGATTTGAAAATGTTCAACTTCATTCTGACGTTATGGCTGCCAAAGGCAATCAAGAAAAACTGTGTTATCAATCGCTGCATCTCATCTATCATCACAACTCTGTTGTCCAAGTTTTCGTCCGGTAGTAGTCTATTTCTGTAATAGTGTAAATTGTCTACTCTGTCATCTTCTACGAAGGAAAAACAAATTCCTTCAATTGAATGATCTGTGATGATCCATGTAATGAAGGGTTGGATGCCAGACCAGATCTTTCCCCTCCAGATCAGATGTGTTTCCTGTTCCAGAGAAACAACTTGGCAAACACTACTGATTCTTTTGAATTGTGAGTATGCTGGCCTGGGCAAACAACATCTTTACAGATTAACCACACACACACACACACACACACACACACACACACACACACACACACACACGCGCACCTGTGCACACACACACACACACACACACACACACACATTCACACATGCAAGCCTACCATGACCGAATGCTAAAGCATCACATTTTTAAGATTTTTTTTGCCTTTCTTTTCTTTGTGTGAGAGATAAGAGATAGTTGCACATGGTTCAATCTACCTGTTTAAGTCATCTACTTGATGGACGCATAACAATGTTTAAGTCATCTACCTGATGCATACACACAAAGCAGCCAGCATCAGAGGAATGACAAGACTGGGTTTACTGAGGAGGGACAGAACAAAGAAGCTTTTTTTTTACAGCCACTTAAGCCTTGGAGACAGATGAGAGACTGTAGATGGCTCTAGGGCCTATCTCTGGGTGGCTTCCATTAACATGACTCATTTTACCTTTGACTGAAGTTGACACATGGGGCCACACTGCCCGAAGCTACATACATTGTTGAACATTTTTGTGCATTTTTTGCTCTTTGTTGCTTTAAAAAGTTGGGATTTGAAATCACGCACTGAACTGGTTCGTTATGTAATTTGTACTGAGCAAGTGACACTTGAGATAGAATAAAACTGTTATGTTTTACTTAAACTTACAATCATACTAATGCATACTACTATAGTACTGTGTCTGACATAGTAAGAAATATTCAAAAAAAGTACATATTACATTATGGTGATGACTGACCGCTACTATTGTGATTGAGTATGATCCTGATTGAATGTATCTATCAAAGCAGACCTCCCAGTTTTCTGTGAAATGCTGTTTATTCTAGACTAGTGCTTTTTTGATACACTTCATTGAAAACATCTTACTGTAATAGTAATGCAGTAGTGGCTGATTATACAAAATCATAACACATTGGAAGCAGTCATTGACCACTACAAAGTTGTCAGCAAATAATGCAGAATGAATTGTAAACCTTTGAAATAAACAATAATACATTTGTATGGCCTTTTCAGGTCTAAATAAAGTTTGGATTGTTTTAAGGCTAATATAGGCTATTGTTATGTAACATTTACAGTAAGTTGCTTGAGGGGGTGGGGATGCATCTGAAACCAGGAAACTCACATTGTAGCCAGGAACGTTGTATAATTCACTTGAAGACAATTAAGGAATGCTGATGTTGATCACATTCCCTTCTTCACCTCTTCAAGTCATTCTCATTGCATGACCATGTGACACGAAAGATACAATCATCGCATGTGAATTCCACAAAACACACACCTTGTAATTTATTTCAGAATGTGCTTGACGTAAACTCTGAAGATTCTTTAGTTTCAGTGAAATGTTGTTACACAAGCCGTTGCAACAGGACAGGCTTACCAGGCAAGCTAACCCCCCCACCTCCCTCCCCCTCGAGATTTTACCCAACACTGTAATGATGGATATTGCTTCCAATTAACCATTACCATCACAGTTTGTCTCTGCAATATTTGGTGAGTTTAAATGTTGATGATTGGGGGCGGCGTGGCTCAGCGGGCTGGTGCGACGTGCCGCAGGTCTGGGGACCCGGGTTCGATTCCGACCCGAGGTCATCTCCCGGTCCTTGCCCTTCTCTCTCTCCCACTTATTTCCTGTCACACTCTTCACTGTCCTATCGAATTAAAGGCATAAAAAGATGTAATGTAATGATGTAATGTAATGGGGGCAGGTATAGTGCAGAATATCCTATTTGCCTGGGGCCCACTAAGTACCTTGAAACAGCCCTATACACAAGTGAAATGTTTTTAATGCAGTTTTTAGACATTTAGTTGGATCTACATGAGTGGAGAGCAAACATCTGCTGGATTAAAATAGGAGAAATTTAGAAACATATGTATGTTATACACATATAACCAATGGTCTAATGCAACCAATACTGTCCTTTAAAGGTAGAGTCTGACATTTTTTTTTCTGGAGCAATTTTGCTATATGCTTAAAATCCCCTTCACACTCCGATTGCAATCAATTAACTAAATACAGTATTACAAAAAAAAAGGTTAGTCATTTGTGGAACAGGCAGTACTGCCACTTGGCCCTCCCTCCTCTCCCCTCAGCGTTCGGCCTGTTCTCTGGAGGTGAGGCTTTGGGAGGAAATCTGAAGAAACATGAACTTTCAAATTCAGCTTGCACAAATTTTTCAAGGATTTTGTACCCTACCTTTAAGTTCATGGTGTGATTTCTGACACATTCATAGCTAAAAATTTGAAGGAATTTGAAATAAGAGTGACATGAGACTGTCATAAATAGGCCTATGGTATGACAGCTCATCCTGGAGTCGGTGCTTCGGAGGAAGTCTGAAAAAACATGTAATACAAGATGTAGTCAGTAAAACATGTCAGGTTCCTAAGACTTTTGCATAGGAGACAAATTATCTGAAAAATTTAAATCACATAAACAAATATTTTCCAAATCTCATTACTACCCATAGACAACAGGTGACACCCTCTGGCATTCTGAAGAATAAGAGGGAGAGGAAAAAAGCCTTCAGGAGGAAACAACTCCATCAAACCATATATTCTATCTATGCTCTATCTGCAATCACATATCTGAGGGCAAATTCCACATATTTCCGTCTAGCCGTTATTTCTGTGGTGAAAGATATATTACGGCCCTGTATACCACACATGCCTTATACCACACACCCCCTTGGCTACGCAGTCACACACATGCCACCAAACCACCCTGTCATTAGGTGGCTATATTACATGCATGCACACGAGTCATGCAAGACCGACCACATTGTTGTGGTGTTTGTCAGTGTGGTACACAAGATTAGGAATACCAGACTGCCCTAAACTACCTGACCCTCAATGTTGTAGCACCTAGTTTAGATACTTAGGATAGTTAACATGGTTGCTTTACCTCTTGATGTTGTCTGGTTTTCCAATAATAGTAATGTAATTACATTACAAGTATTCCAACAGTTCGTGCTCTGTGGTAAAAGAAGACACAGACATGTTGTGTGTGAAGACCGTATCTGCAAGAGTATAGTCCCTTAGAATTACTGCCTTTTTTGAGATAAATAAACATTTAAGAGTTCTTCAAATTAGACCATTACTACACAAACATTGGGAGGGGAGGTTGCTTGATCAGTGCTGGGACCCCATCTCTTTGCCATACCCTCTTTGTGGCCCGTTTCTCATTTAAGTCATATATGAATGAAACTCACTATATATATATGATTTGAATAAGTAAATTATAAGGAACATTAAGTTTCAGTATATGAGACATACAAATTACATAGGTTTGTGTATGAGACATACATGTAACATACATGACATTTATATAAAACTGTGCAGGCTTTATATTTTGATAAGAATATAAGTTACATATGTGGGTAAAAGCATTTTGTCCCTAGTGCATGCATTTTAGCTTAGCATAGGTGCTGGAATGTAAAGTAGCCAGATAGCAACTCTTTGGCTACATTGCATTCCAGTCCCTATGCTAAGCTAAAGCTAAAATTTGGATTGCCAGACCAAAATGATTTTTCCCACATATGTAACTTCAGGGAAGAGGATGACTGACCAATTTACATAAAAAGTTAAAGTATTCCTTTAATTTCACCAATGTGTGAATCACATAAAACATAAACATATAGAAACATTGCAAATGCATTTTGCATGTGGTTTGACTGCCCTACACACCCTGAGATTCTTATACAACATATAGACCTAAAACATTGTAAAGTTTATATAAATCTTTTTCACATGGGACGTGTCATATACAATTCTTACATGGTGCAAAGTTGTATAAGTTTCACATTATATGGATTTTATATGGATTTTGCATGTGGCCTGAGTCCCCTATAAACCCCATATAAGACTCTTATACAACATAACAAAAACATTGTACAATGAAGTTTCACAGTATGTGCATTTTATATGGATTTTGTATGAGCTTTGAGTCCCCTATAAAATATATATAAGATTCTTATACAACATGTAGGAAAAATGTAAGTTTCATATCAATCTTTTTCATATGGGCCAAGCCTTTTGTTGACTCTATACATTTCCCGTAACTCATTGGGATTGAAAAATGACATGTTCCGGAGTCACTTAT
The DNA here is from genome assembly GCA_027497455.2 of Sardinella longiceps. Classification (NCBI taxonomy): domain Eukaryota; kingdom Metazoa; phylum Chordata; class Actinopteri; order Clupeiformes; family Clupeidae; genus Sardinella; species Sardinella longiceps. The sequence goes on from JAODXP020000031.1 coordinate 22,841,473, forward strand.
ACATTGACTTCTCCAAAATTCCATATTTTTTCTCAGTCTTAGCCCTGTAGCACCTGGAACTTGCATATAGTTTTTTTTTTTTTTTTTTTTTAAAGACAGTAATGCAAACATCAAAGATCACACAGAGCAAATCAAATGTCAACTTGTTAAGTGGCAACTATACAATTTTTTGTAAAACATCTTTTTCTCATCTTTAGCTTTTTCAGTGAAACGTCTCCACCGGTTCATCTGAAATCTTGACTAATTCAACAACAATCCAGCAGTCACATAAAATCCTTTTTTTTAACAATGGTTTATTGCTACCTGAATTCTTTCTTCACTCATTCTATTTGGTATTATACCAAATTATTGTATTTTTTATGATTATTTTTTATAAGTAGTAGTATTTATCTAGCCTCGTGAGACCAAACTGATAGTGAGAGAGAGAGAGAGATTGGGAAAAGACCTTGGGACGGACTTGGTTCCCCAGAGTAATGGTACAACACTTTAGCACACTGAGCCACAGTGCCCCCAATCTTCTTAAAGTGTATGTTGGGCTGGGTATTTTGCCTTTATTCAGAAAGGATGGTAGCCTGACACGCCAGACTATATCATAAGAATGTACCGTAATTTCCCGACTATAAGCCGCGGTTTATACATTGATTTTGCAAAATTACTTCTGCTCTGAGGTTAAAACAGGGGGGCAGTTAATATGGTATTAATACGTTTTTTTTTTTTTTTTTTACTTGCATAAAACACTGTCCTGTGGCTTATACACAATGCGGCTTATATGCAGGAAATTACTGTATAGTCTGGAGACCACTGATAGACTGTGCCTCAATGGAGGGGCTAGCGTTCCGGCCAGTGGTACCAGCTACATATCAAACTTTTCCCATAGCCCGTCGGTAACATGGCAAAGACATCTTTTTTTCAGAACGAAAGACTTCAGTGCACTTTCTTGTTCCACTTTCAAAGAAAATGACAAGTGCAATTCCTCCAAAACTAAAGCCAAAAACGATTCTCTATATAGGCTACGGCTCTGGTTTGAGCAGGACTGTCGTCACCGTACTAAGCCTGCCTTACGTTTTCCTGTACACATACCGCGCTGTGATTGGTTATCCACCAATCAGGATACAACGGTTTTCTATCGGGGGTCTCTAGACGTATCCGCTGTGCAAATTCAAATTTGCTACCGCTAGGGGTACGTCTAGAATTCTAGGCTAAAAGGATGGTAGAGATTGTTTGGAAATGAGTGAAAGAGAGAGACAGGGGTGGATTGGGAAATGACCTCAGGTCAGATTTGAACCCAGGTCTATGATATGGGCACCTTGGACCACTAGGCTACAGGCTATGAGCTAGCTAGCAAGTTTTCTTAAAGAGGTGCTCCGGAGTGATTTTCAAGCATAGTCCTGCCGAACTAGCATGCCAAGTGCACTAGTTAGCGAGTGGAAGAAAATAATTTGGAACAGCATAGACCAAACGCGAACGCAGAGGCGAACAAGCACTTTATACTGAATCAATGAATCCTCATTATTCATAACCGAAAGTAAGATCTGAGGTGCCGTTGACTCAATGTAACGTGTTTCGCGTTCACGAGGTATATGCTGTTTGAAATTCTTTCATTCCATGCGAAATAGGCTCGTGCAACAGGGCTATGCTTAAACTTACTCCGGAGCTTTCCTTTAAGCGTTACACTACCAACTTACCCTCTCCAATCCCCCAGTCTTATAGTCTTTTTGACGTACAGTCATGGTCGAAAGTATATTGGCCATCTCAGAATTCCTCATTCCTCCCAGCAATTTCATGTTTTGGTTTCACGTCCTTCATTGGAACAACACAAAAAGCAAACTGCCATGACTGTAAACAGACATGCAGGAACAAGGAAGTTAACTAGGAAGGCCCTGTGTGTTCACTGACTTCAAAAGTATTTATTTACCTTCATGCACTGCAAACCAGCCTGTCAACTTGACCCTGAGAGATTCCTGGAACCACCATTTTCCAGTATGCAAATTACTGTAAAAGGTCAACTTGTGCCTATGATCCCTCCCCTACCATCCCAGCCCCTGCCCCAGGGCAATACATCGACTGGACATTAACAAAGGGAAGAGTTTATATGCGTGCATGTGTGAGCGTGTGTGTGTGTGTGTGTGTGTGTGTGTGTGTGTGTGTGTGTGTGTGTGTGTGTGTGTGTGTGTGTGTGTGTGTCATAAAGAGAGAGCAATACAGTAGAGAGAGTGTGGGGAGGGGGATGCTTTTGCTGTTGAGAAGTGATGCTTGGGCTGCCGTCTAACTCCTCCTCCGTGAGGATAAGTAAATAACAGACCCCCCTCCCCTCCTGGGGGTTAAGGGCTGCTGCGGGAGGCCGGTTTCGCCACGTGACGTGATGGGACACCTGAGTATATAGGGTCCCCTCCGAACAGAGCAAGGGATTACTGGAGCTACACTAAGACTAGAGTAATTTTACACTCCTGATACTGTGTGTGTGTGTGTGTGTGTGTGTGTGTGTGTGTGTGTAGAGGCTGATTTTAACATGGCAACTGATACAGCTAGGGATGTGTAAGCTATAAGTGACCACAGTCTGGAAGAGGGAAAACAACAGGAAGAGCCCATGCAGGCCATGATGGAGACACTATGAGGACCACTATGAGGGGATGATTTAAGGAATTAATACACAGGTTTGGATTATTAATCGGCTTTGTCTGTCTCTTGTCTGGACCACCAATGGACTCGTCCCATCCTCATCCTGACTCTCACCCTACCCCACAATCCTGCGTCTCCCATCTCTGCTATACATGCTCCTCGTCCTCCCTGTTCAGCCCACAGAGGAGGTTTGAGCTGCTCTCACACAGACACCTGTCAGACAAGGTGAGCGCACCTGAGACCCCACCAAGGTCACCTACCGGATCCCATCTCTTCAGAGGATGCAAACACAATCTAGTCATCACCAATAGCGGAGGAGGACAGACCTGCGCTTACTCTCTGTTCTCTTCAGCTCCACCTGGAATGAAACCAGTCTTTAGCCTGATGGCTTGTCTGACCAGCTTCTGCAGGCCTACTTTTTTTGGCTTACTGAGATGACCTGGATGTATTTTATGATGTTGACTGACTATGGTGTAAGAGGCTTCACTGGAATCACTCTCTGAAAACAAACAATATATTATCTTTGGAAGCCTCTGTGATTGCAGGTGGAGCCCTTTACTTCATTGGAACTTGGTACCAGAGAGCCTTCATTAAGAGTGAGTTGAAATACAAAGGATGTGCCGCTGTTTCTGATGCAGGAATGGCAGGGGTGATTACAGGTAACATGCCTCAGGTGACAAAAGGAAGTTTCCACACACTGCATTTCAGTGACTGGATGTTTTCAGACCCAGAAACCACCCCCACCACCCACACACGCACGCACACACACACACACACACACACACACACACACACACACAAACATGCACACACACATACACATACATGCACACACATAAACCCACACAAATATGCAGACAGAGTCATGCACGAACCTGACTATTTTGCTGTCACGACCCCCACCTCATAACAAAGTATAGCTGTCGGTATGGAATTTTTTAAGAACTGAGGAATGAACATCCAACAGACATATTGTGTTTCGCTCTTCTCTCCCCCTTGTCCAACACTATATGCAAATCCTCCTCCCAAAAAAGGAAAACAATGATCAAAACATTTCACCCCCCTCTGTAGCACCAGCCAGTCCAAATCCATGGCATAAACCAGTTCACATCACGGGCTGCACCTTGAACATCATCTCATGATCCCTCATAGTTATCCTAGCTTGACAAGCCTGAGTAAGTTACTGTGTAACATTATAATGCATAGTCTGGCTATGAATAATATACCTGGCCCAGTCCTTGGGGCAGAATTAGTGGTTGTCTTTCAAACTCTCTCTACATACAATAGGAGCCCATGTACTGCTAAAGCAGGGAACAGACCTACTGATTTTCTCAGTCTTTTACCATTAGAAAGTGATTAAGTGAGCCACACCTGCAGACGCAATACTGGATGACTGGGGGTCATTTCTGAGCACAAACCGAACTATTGAGTTTTCGGCATTTTAATGTCATAGTTGGTTTCATAGCGATCATAGCGGACCAGTTAAGATAATATCAAACATTTTTGATCCAGTCTGACTCAGTCGTAATTGTGTCAATAATGGAAAGAATTGTGTAGTTACAGATCTGTCACCCAAACATACATAATGACTTGCTGCGACTGAACTCTGTGAATATGTTGATTGTCTCGGATTACCCAAGACTGGCCCTGATGTTCCATCGCATCAATACAGGGGTTAATAATAGGCCTTTTCAGAATGTTTGTAAACAAGGGGTGCTGAGATACTTCCGGGTGGCAGAAAGCAACTGGTACCCCATTGACGTGAATACATTCAACGGGGAAAACCGGTCTTACATTAATAAATTCGCCTTTATGAATTATTATTTTGCAAAACGAGATAATAACTACTCACTGTTAAATCTAAAGACATATGTTTTATAACCAGAAAATAAACTTGTTGTGTTAATACGATCTCTACACCTGTTACCCACTTAGCAACCGAATTAGGCTAACCGTTATAAACAGGGACGTCAGTGGGTTTAGCTTGCTAGCTACAATTCTGTTCCCAACTGCACATCTAGGTGTCGTCTACAAGAGGTTGTGATTGGTCCATCCAAAGTTGGGAGAACAGCTGCTAAAGCCCTATGAATCATTTCTAGATGTGCCTGCATAGCAAGACTATTTACAGTACAGTACTGTATGTCTAAATTTCTAGCCTATAATTATGCAAGTATAGAGGAAAAAAAGGTTTCTCTTTGCTGTCCTGATTGAAACCGTGAAACAGAGCCGCCAACAATTCTGCAAAACATGGAGTGGAGTTTTTTTTTCTCTATTTGTTTCCAGGAAGCTGTAATGATAAGACTGAGCTATGATCTATGTGCCCTTGGCTCAAATACATCAGTGCATTGCTAAAGGCCCCTTGAATTTACTGTAGTTCTGTACTGTGGTTACAGGCTACAAGTGCTTGTATGTGTTGCCATGTTTGTCTGGTAGAAATATTAGAGGGAAAAAGCACTTTAAAATTGCAGGATTATAGATTATAGATTTCGTCTGTGTCGCTGCAGCTGCAAACCAAAGATTCTAGAGCACTACACAGAAAAAAAGAAGGCTGCCCCCAAACAATAACAAAGAATCACTGACTTGACCTTTTAGTTGTTTTTTTTTTTTTTTACTTGGATGAAATGGAATATAATATTAATGTTTAGGCGCTGCATGTGACACAGTGGGCTGGGGTGTCATGATGTGAATCCAAAGTCTAATCTCAGGTCATTTCTCGATCCTTCAGTCTTTCTCTCTCAATAAGGTTTGTTCTCCAGATTTATTTTGTTCTTTTTGTTTTGTTTTATTCTTTTGTTTTAAGTACCTTTCTCTCAGCACATCTTATGGATGCATGCAAGACACTTGACATGTATACCTAGTGACAGATGGATGGAAAGAGAGGAATGTAGAGAGGACCAAAAGCCCTAAAATGTCCGACCTGCCACTCACCGAGATGATATAACAGCTTTGAGGGACAAGAATGCAAAGTCCTCCATAGTAACATGTACAACAATCTACAATTTCTTTCTCTCTCTCTCTTTCTCTCTCTCTCTCTCTCTCTCTCTCTCTCTCTCTCTCTCTCTCTCTCACACACACACACACACACACACACACACACACACACACACACACACACACACACACACACACACTGTAAGACCTTAAACACTTATAATCCTTGCGCATATGTATACACAATACTGTAGTAGACTGACAGGCCCATGAAGGCCTACGCCATTTCCATGAGAGAGCTTAGTGTAAAGATGACATGGCTGAGGGCAATGCTCTGGCCATATCCTAGCTTTCTTGTTTCACTGTAAAACATGTTTTGTTGAGATGACGAAGATGAGTGAGTTGGTGACATAAGTTTGTTGATTGTTGTTTGTTGTTGTTAACATGTGTTTGGGTGGGTGATCAAAAGGATGCTCTTAACAGCAGTGACATGGTGGGTGGGGGCTGTAGCAGAGACCTCTATCCACTGATACAGGTTTGTAGTGGGCGATCAAAATATCAAATCTGCTCTTGCCACTTGTGGCAGACATGCTTGTAAAAAAAAGACATGCCAGTACTGCTTCTCTTTCAGACCCCCCCCCCCCCCCCACCCACCCTCTCTCTCTCTCTCTCTCTCTCTCTCTCTCTCTCTCTCTCTCTCTCTCTCTCTCTCTTTCTCGCTCTCTTGCTCTCTGTCTCAGTCTCTCTTTATATAATCAGTCAAGTATGGAGTGGACAGGCATAGACATAGACAGTCTCATATCTGTCTGTGTGTTTGTTCTGGTCTGGTCTGTGTTGTTCTGCACTGGGCCTCACATCAGCAGCACCATGCAGGGGGAACACAGACCCTCTGCAGAGCAAACCCAACATCAGTCAGCAGCCAGCACCACACCTCTCACTCTACCAGTATGAATCCCTTTTCACAAACCTCCCAAAACATCAAAACGCACAGAAACAGCTAGATGGGAGTTATCATGTTTAACCCAAGGTGGAGAAATCTAATGACAAGTGTTGTTTTAGTTGCTTGCCTGAGGTCTCTTTTTTTTGCTAAGCTAAAGAAATAGTCATGGTCAGGGGGAAGATTTGAACTGTGTTAATCCTGGATTAGGCTATACACTAGAGGCCCGGTCACAGTTACAAAACCGAAAAGAGAGATAAGGTAGATATACTATATTCTTTGGAAGCCATCCAAACTGACTGCACACAATGCATGCCATTGTCAATATTAACTGTACTGTATATCTCAAAAATAAATGGAGAGCATGTTGATTGTCATGAATGTGTAGTCACCAGATGTCACCAGATTGACAAAGAGGAGGACAGGTTTGACAGTCTTGGGCACTTTTATGGGTGACATTGTGAAAGATTGGTATTTGTAGCATGTTCTGGAGACATTTTCTTTTGAGAAGCCATCTTGATAGAAGATATTGTAAAAAAAAAAGATAGACATGTAGTGCAGTGTGTCTATTCTCTTATATATCCTTCCTTTTATCTTTTAACAATGTAGATATTTTTTGTTGTTACTGTCAACTGAACAAGTTCCTAATTTAGCCTATCTTTCTGACCCAGCCCATCTATCAAAAGCCTACCAGACATTAAATGGTCCATTAGGTATGTTGGTGTTTACAAAAAGAGATCAGTTTATTTACTTTCTGTCATACAGCACCATGACATAACTATATGTCACAAGGTGCTCAATCGAGCACCATACGTAGCTGCTTAAAACAAACAAACAAACAAACAAACAGACAAACAAACAAACAAAAGGTATTACAGTAATAAACGTTACTGACCATTATCCTATGCTTATTTACTAAAAGTCTTGTATTTAGTCTCGTTTCCCAACAAACGAAAACCGGATTGTTCCCTTTAAAAAGGATGCATGAGGTGTTGCACGAGAGATCATTGTTTAACCCTGAGGTTACAGTATACTGTCAAGTCGGCCCAAATGCCCATAACAATGACTATAATAAAGACTGTTTATTTTTTTTTGTTATTGTTGCATCTGGTGTAGCCAGTTCTATTGATTATAGGGAAGCTAATTGTCACGGCATCTTTGCCTTAATACATCCGTAACACTTCCAATGTAGCCCTATGCTAAGCCTGCCTAACTTGTCTCTCTTAGTTTGCCTCTGGCTAAAGGGAGCATGATGCACCTGCGTGCATTTGGCAGGTATTCACAGTTTCAGCCTATGACTCAATCCTCTTTAAGGCACATTTTAATATCAATAAAAATATCACCAACTTGGACACCTTTGGGTATGTCTGTAAACATACACACACACACACACACACACACACACACACACACACACACACACCCACACACACACACACACACACACACACACACACACACAGCACATTATGGTCAGTCGTGCATTCACTCTTTATGAGGAGTTTGCTACAGCTGCAGTGTTTAAAAGCTGTAATAGACAACACTGGTATGGGTCACACAACACAGGCAGTTGACCTCCTCCTGTCAAGAGAAAAACATGCTTGAGGCACCTCTATTATGGCATAAGAGAGGTTTGGACAGCAAGCTTAGTTATTCCAAAAGAATGGCAGGGCTTTTTGACTGGACACGTTTGGAATGTAATTTTAAATTGCATACACAGGAGCGTGCTACGGATAGGTGAAATAATGGTAATTGCAGAAAAGTGACAACATATTTTTTGATGGTGTAATTACTGACTACTGGCTTGTGCAGTTGGATTCAAGAATTACTTTTTATCATCATTGACTGTGTATAGACAATTCTTGTGAATTCTTGAGAATTAACAATTCATTATTAAGACATGAAACATTCAGATGTTTAGGTCTGTCACGTTCAATTAAGCATAAACATAGTCAACCTCTTTAAACAGTAGGAATGCAGGCTCAAAGTGCAGGGATTCCACTATTGGTTTAACTTGTTCTAAATTTGTAGGTTTGCTGAGAATGACCTCCTCAGGCTTATTTTGTGTATGCACACACACACACACACACACACACACACACACACACACACAGAAAAGGTTTGAGAATGTCATTGTTTGCTCATTTTAAAAGAGCCTATGGGAAGGGTGTGCTACTGTGTCCATCAGGGTGGGCCAGGGAGTAGGATGTTGACAGACCTGCCTATAAAATCCCCAGCAGCCCCACAATAATGAAGAAGGTAGAGGGACACTAGAAACAAGACCATCTGGTTCTGGACCATGCAGCCGTAACTACTGGTGGTTTGATGGGGTGAAGCCTAAGGGGCAGCGACAGCAGTTAATCAGTCACCAGGGAATGTTACCCATGCACCGTCTCCACCCCAACACATACAGTAGATACACATTACACACACACACACACACACACACACACACACACACACACACACACACACACACACACACACACAATCTCAAGTACTATATGCTCTTTTGATCTTTTGTGAGAACAATTCAGTCTCTGAATTCATCCAATCTGTGAATAGGTGACACACACACACACAGCACACAGAGAAGCAGTGTTGTGAGAGGTTAAGATGCCTTGCTCAAGGGCGCCTCTGCCGGGGATGTAAATATTGAAGACGTTCAACCACTTCCCCTAGCCCACATCCAGTGGTGATCAGGAACTGAGCGCAGGTTGCCAGATGCCAACACAAAGGTCCTTTATCTACTATATACAATTGGTTTTATACTGTAATAGAAATCACACATCAGGGTAAAAATAGCTTCCTCATTTTTGGTTAACAAGTGTTAACAAGGTAAAGTCTGTGTCAGATTCAATTCTGTGTCAGAATTCATGATGTCCAAGTTCAGCCCTTTATGTGAAGCCTGTAACCATTACAGTTTAATTTAATAAATAAATAATGGTAAAGATTAACTTTATAAACACATAAACATCTATCTATCTATTTATGGTTTATAAAAGTGAAGACCACCAAAGGCTGAGAAGCTGAAAGAAATTAAATAGTGCCATCTGCTGGTCAAAATAGGTCACATTACTGTAACAAGTCATAGATTTTATCTGACCAATCATCAGCAAGTAACAATATCAGTTAATTCATTAGGAAACTTTTTTGTCTGAATTTAGGACCAATTCATTCCAGAGCCATTAGTCTGGCTAATGGTTTAATTAGACTGTGTTCATTTTCAAAACATGTTTTTTGCTAATATGATTGCAAGACACTGAACTCTGCAACAGGTTAAGAAAACTGTAAGAGGTCTGTAACAGCAGGGAAAACATAGTTAGTCTGCTGTAGCCTACATACTGTACGACACGTCATACATACATTTCCACAGCACTGATTTGTGCAATAATTTCCTCTCTTGGTCAATGTTTATAGATTTCTTCATGCTTCTAGATTTGTCATGCCCAATTTTTTTCTTGAGAGAGAAAGAGCCAGAGAGAGAGAGAGAGAGGAGAGAGAGAGAGAGAGAGAGAGATTTAATGTTTTTTTTTACCATAAGAATAAAGAAATGAATGACAAAAATGTGACGAGACTTCTTTTTGAAGTCTGAAGATGTTTTTTTTCCAAAGGCTCCTTCACTTATTATATACAACTGGTAGAGTGCTGGAAAATTTATCCCTAGAGGAAACAGAGGGTAGAGCATCTTCCTGTTGTGGTCGGTACCACTCATTCTTTCTGTCAAATTCACACGTTGGTGTTGGACAGTTAGCAGTGCAAGTCAGGCAAGTTGTGTAGAAATTAGTTGATTGCGAATTAAACAAAATAATCAGAATTACACACAGGAAATATCAAAGATGTCATTTTTTCCACACCAACCGATCAAATGTTCTTCAGGACTTCCTCATGTCAAAACCAAAGACAACATAATAAACATTAGATGGTGGATGTGAAGGTTGATGCGGATGCAACATCAGTAACATCAGTAACAACATCAGTTAATTCATTAGGAAACTTTTTTGTCTGAATTTAGGACCAATTCAATCCAGAACCTTTAGTCTGGCTAATGGTTTAATTAGACTGTGTTCATTTTCAAAACATGTTTTTTGCTAATATGATTGCAAGACACTGAACTCTGCAACAGGTTAAGAAAACTGTAAGAGGTCTGTAACAGCAGGGAAAACATAGTTAGTCTGCTGTAGCCTACATACTGTACGACACGTCATACATACATTTCCACAGCACTGATTTGTGCAATAATTTCCTCTCTTGGTCAATGTTTATAGATTTCTTCATGCTTCTAGATTTGTCATGCCCAATTTTTTTCTTGAGAGAGAAAGAGCCAGAGAGAGAGAGAGAGAGAGAGAGAGAGAGAGAGAGAGATTTAATGTTTTTTTTGACCATTGGTAATTTCATAAGAATAAAGAAATGAATGACAAAAATGTGACGAGACTTCTTTTTGAAGTCTGAAGATGTTTTTTTTCCAAAGGCTCCTTCACTTATTATATACAACTGGTAGAGTGCTGGAAAATTTATCCCTAGAGGAAACAGAGGGTAGAGCATCTTCCTGTTGTGGTCGGTACCACTCATTCTTTCTGTCAAATTCACACGTTGGTGTTGGGCAGTTAGCAGTGCAAGTCAGGCAAGTTGTGTACAAATTAGTTGATTGCGAATTAAACAAAATAATCAGAATTACACACAGGAAATATCAAAGATGTCATTTTTTCCACACCAACCGATCAAATGTTCTTCAGGACTTCCTCATGTCAAAACCAAAGACAACATAATAAACATTAGATGGTGGATGTGAAGGTTGATGCGGATGCAACCTCGTATTGAGTAAAGAGGAAATGCGTCATGTTCTTTGGTCCCAAGAAGTGATGGGACAGCTTCTGTCTCAGTGTGGACTTTAACACTGAGAGACAGACATGGCAGGTAACCTCAATCATCTTTTTTAAATAAAACTATATTTAAAAGTAATCCTTTAAAAATACTGTATAAACTGCATTGTTCCTTTAACTCTCAAAATATATTAGTAGATTTTTGTAAATTACAGATTACAATAAATTAGCATTCATGTAATGATTCAACCATATAATCAACAGCGGGTTTGACTATGGAGTTTGACTATGATTTGTACCGAGACCTCAACTTCTCGGAGCACAGCAACATCAGCATCGAGGGGCTGAATCAGGATGCCTTCAGTTGTCAACCCCTACCCTTACCGGCTCTGACCTACATCTTCATCTGCGCCTTCTACCTGCTGGTGTTTGCACTGGCCGTGCCTGGCAATCTGATTGTGTGCCTGGTGGTGGGCTCTACCAATCAGCACCTCTCGCCCTCCGACCTGTATCTCTTCCACCTGGCCGTGGCTGACCTCCTCCTGGCTCTGAGCCTGCCCCTATGGGCTGTCTCCATGATCCAGGGCTGGCTCTTTGGCAGTGTCACTTGCAAGATGACCAGCATGCTCCTGGAGGTCAACTTCTACACCAGCATCCTGTTCCTGGTCTGCATTAGTGCCGACCGCTACGTAGCTGTGGGGCGTGCCGCAGAGGCCAAGGGTGGCGGCTGGCGTGGATCTGGAGGGCGACTGTGGAACTTTGGTGTGTGTGCTGGTGTATGGGCGCTGGGCTTCCTGCTATCGGTGCCCACGGCCCTCCACAACGAGGTCTTCAAGCCCGAGGGTAGTGACAAGGTGATCTGCAGCGAGCACTTTGATGTGGGCAGTGCTGCGGATTGGCGCTTGGCCACACGCATCCTTCGCCACTTGCTGGGTTTCCTGCTGCCGTTGCTGACCATGCTGGCATGCTATGGCGCCACCGCACTGCAGCTACGGCGCACGCGCGGCCTACAGAAACACCGCGCCATGCACGTCATCGCCGCTGTGGTGACCGCCTTCTTGCTCTGCTGGTGCCCGCACCACCTGGTGGTCGTCGTGGATACCCTGATGCGGGCACGACTTCTGGAGTTCAGCTGCCTCCAGCGTCAGGCAGTCGAACGTGCCATGGTCTTTACCCAGATGCTCGCTTTCCTGCACTGCTGCATCAACCCTGTGCTCTACGCCTTTGTTGGGGTCAAGTTCCGGCGGAACCTCCAGCGTATTGTCCAGAAGCAAAGCAGGAAGAGATCTGCGCTGGACAGGGCTGGGCTGACCCGTCTCTTCAGCAGGTCCAGCTCCAATATGTCCCATGATGGCAGCCTCACTTTCATGTGATGGGCAGAGTTTAAAGTGAAAGTGAAAAACTCTGCACACAATTTGTATCTGAATGGAAAAATCTACCATTTTGTCATGTCCATGATGCTAGTAAATTGTCATATGATGTGATGTATGCACATGAAATTTGAGAACAACTTTTCACATTATTGACATCATACAAATACCACAGCATTTCTTTGCTAGTATGGATGTGAATTTTCCATGGAATTCCAGTAGCATTTAGCTTTTCTGCATTTTTATTTCATCTTGATCTGCAAAATTCACCGGCTGTGTTTGTGTTTGATAAAATCAAGCAATACATGCAAATGCCTTGTTTTTAAAGGCATTGTACAACATTTGAAGTACAGTATATTGTGCTTTTTGTTTCATGTTGCATCATGTAAATTGAAGCTTTTGAAGAGAAATATGACAGCAATGTGTATGTGTATGTGAATATGAATACAATATAACTGTAGCATGTTTTAAGGGTCTGCATTCACAGTGACGCAGCCATGTCTTCAATGATCAACTTGAGAATGGCAGGAAGCAAAAAGTTGTTGCCCATGACCCTGTGCTTTCAGTTGGGTTTTGCCTCCACCTAGTGGTTAGATAATATTTTTTTTTGCCATATTTTTGTGCATTACTGAAACACATACCACTTGTTACATTCTATAAAATTGCTGATGACAAAAACATATCCACAGCATAGAAGATTTGTGAATGTAGTTACCATCTTTCAGATATTCAAATAAATGAAACGTGCTGCAAATAAGGAAGTTTATTTCCTCATAAATCTTTAACAAACAACTATTTCACAAGCTTTTATTTCATGCAGGATCATGAGAAAGGGAAGTCCCCTTGAAGGAAGTTTGTCCACATTTGAGATTTTGAAATATTTTTTCATCTACTGTCTAATCACTTCTCCTGTGTCCTTTAATATTACAGTTAAGACCTGAGGCCAACATAATTTTCACACACATAACCTTGCGCTTCAAACCTTCTATGATGTTCAACTTGTAAGTTCAGCCAAGAGAGAAATAAATTAACTGTAAATTATACTATACTGTATGTATAGGAAAGTTGATCATAATAAGTGGTACTAAACATTGGCTTTTGTGACCAACTAACTCCTCTGGAATGGATACCTAGCTATCATCTCCTACTTCTGAAGTGCTTTCAATGAACATTGATCCTAATGGTGGTCATGCTGAGTTTCAGAGCGATAATCAGAATGGGTTTTCCCGGGGTAGCTAACAATATGGGCGCATCTTCATTCTGTAATACATACTTATTAGCTTGGCCATACAGTGGAGCTTGCTGTCAAAACATTGCAGTTTATGAGTCATTCAACAGCACTTAACGAAAGCCCTGGCCAGCACCAGGATGTTCAGAGGAGGGCTTGCTGGATCATACAGTATTTGAGGGCAGGTTTGTGAGGGGTTGGTCCGACACCAACTAGATACCCCACTAAGCTGATAATGAGCTTTTTGCTCCTGGTGAAAACAGACAGGTCTGGCCAATGCTTGTCTGGCGCCCTGAAAGGAGTCCTGTGTCTGAAAGCTCTCAGCTTGAGCTAGTTTCAGCTCTGCAGCCACTCGTGGGCCTGCCAAATGCATACTGTCTGTCAGCTTGGAGTCATACCCACTCTGTCTCTCCCTCTCTCTCTCACACACACACACACACACACACACACACACACACACACACACACGCACACGCATACACACACACACACACACACACACACACACACACATACACACACATACACACACATGCACACACACAAGCACACACACACACACACACACACACACACACACACACACACAAATGCACACAACATTTCCCAAAGAAGAAAACAACACTAAACTTTAAGCTGGAAATGTGTGATTTCCACGGTTTTAATCATGTTTGTTTGTGGGTTAGTTTGTTTTTACTGTAATATGGAGCTCATGCACTTTTTAGTAATTTACACCACTGTAAAAGTAAGATGTTGGTTGTGTCAGGGTGGTCTCACATTAGCTGAAATCAGAGGCGAGAGAATCAATGCCTGCCCTGCTCTCTGTCAACAGACATTTTAGAAGTGGTCTGGATTTAGCTAAAAATAAATAAATTTTTAACTGAAAGTTTAACACCACATTGAAAATTAAAGTAAAAATTACTTACAGCTCCCCTTTTTCCTACCAAAACAACACAAATTTAAGCCCTCCCCTCCATGCTCCACTACTGAGGATATGATATGTTTTGGTCATGGAGAGGGACAATTGCTGACCACCTGAAGGGATGAGTGAGGCGGCAGTCAGGTGTTGTAATGGGATGAAGTGTCAACAGTTTCCATTTCCACTTTTTCATTTAGCAAACACTTCATCCTCTTCAAGACTCTGTTGCAATAGAAAACAGAAGCCAAACAATGGACTCAAAAGAAGCTAGTGAAAGAAGTGATTGGCAGATAGTCAGTCAACCTGGAAGTAGTATTAATCATGTTGAGAATGAATATAATAAAAATATGTAGTCCTCACACACATCCAAATTATGGTCTTGGTGCAATAGGGGCTTAGTGCAATATTGTTCTAATGTATACTTATGTAATCTACTGTTGTATGTTTATTTGTCTCAATGGGCCTAGTGCAATACTTTTGATACTTACTGTGTTATGTAAACTGTAATTTAGGTGTGTATATATGGTGAGACTGACATGATGCATTCTGTAACTATGCTGTAAATTATATGATGCAATTTAATATGTAAATTGATCAGATGTGTACCATCACGTGATGTATGACAATGTTAAAAAAGGCAGCTGTGAACAATGATCTGTATGTCTGAGGAAGGACTGTTTAGTCCGAAACGTTACACAAAGTAAAATGGTAAAAATGGGAGCTCCGGTGTGCATATTACTTTGTTTTTTTACACGAGAATGAATATAATTCCACTGGAAATGAGGGAAAGGATTTGTTTCCAGAATATCTTCTTATCCACCCAATCCACAATTCAGATAGCAGTCTTAAACCTGAGCTTGTCTCCCATGCTTGAATGGCAGAGGGTTTGGATAGGCTATTAGTGTTGCTGGTGGTCGTGTGACCTCATTGAGAAAGTGCTGTGGTGACCTTTGCCCTTTCAGACAATTAGCCATGGGGAACCCCCTGGGAAGGACAGTTGTGAGATGACAAACTGTGACTTTCACAAATACACCTGACACTCTCTGAAGCTTCTAAAGTTTGGAAGATGGTCTTGAGATGGCTCAGTTTACAGGCATTCCATTTGTATGAAACTTCTCTGCTGGAGAGATCATTTTGAAACACAAAACTGTTTGATTGATTCATCATCCTTCATGAATTTGTTATTGTAATTTGTAACTTATCAAAATAAGCCAAAAGATCAATAGGCCCCCTTTTTCATTTAGCCAAATAAAGTATTATTCAGTCCACAAACTTGCAGCCTGATCTAATATCATCTTGAATGCATCATCTTGAATGTAGCTTTGTAATAATTTGTATCAGCCTACTGTAACACTGAAGCCATATATGTGACATCATATGAGCTAACTATGTGCTGGTAGGTTTACATGCTAACTTCAGAGAATATCTAGACAATTGCCTCACATTCTGTTAGCATTTCTAGGTCCATTTGGGTTAATTTAACCAAAATTGTATTGTAATGTGTCCGATGTTGCATAACTTTTAAGGTGATATTTGGAGCATGTTTTAATGCTGTAAACACAGTTTTGAAAATCTGCCCCATTGGGTTAACTGTCAGGACTTATTCTCTGTTCCAGGAAACCAAATGGTTGGACCAAAATGTCTTGTGTCTTCAGTATTGGCTAATCTCAAGTAGCTTGAGCAATAGAGCTCTTGTTGAAATTTGACCAGAATTGCCCTTTAAATGGATGCTGTAGTTATGTTGTATGTATGTATGTATGTATGTAGGTATGTATGTACATGCATATGTATGTAGGTATTGTAGATGTAAATATAAATGAGTGAGCCACCATGTCTCCTAGTTACACCACCAAGGAGGAAAGCCAGCCTTGAAACCTGAGCTTCCTGCTGAGGCTCTGTTCCCATGGTCCATTGGCTTTGAGGCTGCCGGACCGTGTCATCGTGCTCTCGGTGGCCCCTCTCTGACATGGCTGAGCATGCTCTGGGTGACGGGAGGCATCAGGTGACCACCTGTCCATGTCTCCACGGTGAAGTAGTGTTGACAGACAGCGATGGCTGTGTTGATGGTTGATTTACACTTGCATTGAGTCATACATGTATGTCCAAAGGTGAAGTAAACACAAATGACCAAGACGAACACAGATAAGGAAGTGGTGAAAGAGCATATACTGTTCATTACTGTAACCTATGGATCTGAGTGTCCGATAGTTAAGAAATAAGAAAGACAAGAGATAGCTTGACAAGCCATACTATAAAACTACAATATAGTCTGGCAACGATTAAGCACACCCCTCAACCAGTGGTCATCTACAAACTCCCTCAGAGAAACCAATGCTAATTCAAAAGACTGCTGTTCTTTCTAAACCCATCCAATGACTCTCTAAACATATAGAGCATTGTTATTGGTAAACACCAACAATGTCTGACCAATCAGAAGATCTCCCCAAAGTCCCCATGGCTTGTTGCTAGATGTACTTTCTGATCAAATCTATTTGCTACTGCTAGGATACGTTTAGATTTCTAGGCTAGGAAAGAGAAGCACCTAAAGGAGAAATCCAGAGTAGCCCTATTGTGTAATGTTGCTGTGGTATATGCTGTTGGACGGTGTAAGAACAAGATAATTAATTAACAGACAATGTAGACCGTTTGTTGGTAGCATAGTAACCTTAGATTCAGTTTTGTTTTAAAAACAACAGCATTTTTGATCATCATTTGGTTTGGCTGATCTGTTGAAAGGGTAACTAACCTTTTTCAATGCATAACCTGTTTAGACATTTCTAAAGACTACCAGTGTGTGCTTGTGTAAACATTTCACATTGCGTGGAATCGACCGTGTGGTGAGCATTTATACGTCTATACTTGTTCTATGGTGCACTTGTACAGAACACACATCATAAAATTTAATAGTGCCTGGAAACACCTAGTCTCCCACCTGCACGCCACCCCTCATATTTCCCAACCCGACATTTGTTTCTCTGTATTGCACTGTAGATGTCTTAACAACTATTCAGTCAACAACTGAAAATCAGATTAGAACCACCATGCAAAATATTGGCAAGTTAAACTAGCGTGGATGTCATCTTAAATATTCATCCTTGATGATACAAAGTCATGCAACTTGCCACCTTGGCAAATTGATTTGAAAACATTCCATACCACATCATTGCAATCTATGCCAGTAAAAGTTCAGGATGTACTAGCAAGCTTCCATTGGTGTCAATTCAGCAGATGTTGGTGCAGGTTTATAGGCCAAAGCCTTTTAGGTAATTGTCTTGCTCAAAACTTTGAGACAGTGCTTATCTCTGAAGGTTGTTTATGTAAAGGCCCATCATTCCAGCCCAGCCTGGGGTCATGTAGCAGACAGACAGACTCACTGTGAAATAGTCTCTGAGGTGCCAGCTTTGACCTGCTTCTGCTGCCAGGAGACCAGACTTGGCTACTGTGTGTGATTGGCTTTCCATACATGGGCCAGAGTTCCTGCGCGAGTAGGGAGAGTAGTAGTGAGCAAACATAGGAAGGCATACTGCCAACATGCACCTCACACACAAGTCTTCTGCTTAAGCATCTGGAAGAGGCAGGCAGCCATATTCAATTCAATTCAATTTCAATTCAATAGCACCATTAGAAACAGGGTTGCCAAAGCAAATGGTGTTGTAACATTGTAAAACATTAAGAAAACATAAACATATTTGTCTGTGGTAGCCTATGTAGCCTACGTTTTAATTATAATAATAAACATTTATACTTAAGTATTTATATCAATCTTCAATAATGTTCAATTCTGTTCTATAGTTTATTTCAAACAAAAGCAGCACTTATATAAATAAATGTTAAATTAATAAATTAATAAATGTTATATAAAAGTGCAATAAATGGCATAGCATGTTCTGTGATTTATTCAACTGTCATTGCTTTTGGCAAGTCGTAGCAGATTTGCTGTAATTTTATGGAAGGTTAAGGGGAAGAGTTACTGTAATTATGAACTCATTATGTCTTCTATAAAGCTGGAGTGTATATTTGGATCACTGCCAATCTCGTCATGCTATTTAGTATATGTCTAGAAACAATGATGGCAAGAACTGAGATGGTAGTGAAATACGTATGAGATAGAAACAGTACAACACAAGAAAAAATATTCATTCATTTACAGTAACTTTAGTACAGCAAAATAGAAAACCAGAAGTCTGGTGTTGTCTATACAAAGATTCACTCCTGTTCAAACTATATTATAACAATCATGCTATAGGGATTGACTCTATGATTAGATTGAAATTGGTGTAAAGAATATATAATTAAATTATATCAATTAAATATGTGTGCTATGATGCGTCAGCAGTAAAGTAAAACATGGCTGAGAGATGGAGCACAGACAGAAAGTTACTGACAGAACACTCAAACGGTGGGCAGTATAAAAAGAATAGGCTAGAGTAGCTAAAGTACCAACTTCCTCTAGGAAGGAAGTCTTCACTTAAACATTTCCTTATCAGTCGGTGCATCATGCAGTCAATTTATGCAACTTTTGCATGGAGAAAATAAAGGCGGTATATACTGTATGACTAGAGTTTTTAAAATAAACATTATGTAGGTATGCATAGTAGTATGAAAACAACTGAGCTAATGGCTGAGAGTTTCCCACAGTGTTAGGAACATCTGATAGGCCAGTTTATTTTACATAACAGTGATTTTATTTCCCATAGTGGAAAATCTGATGATGGGGAACACTTCCTGGGGAACACTGGGTCCCTAGTGTACTCACACACCCAGCGGTTCATTACAGTCGGACAGTCCCATTACTCCAAACACTTACTGTAGACAGTGAGTGGGGCAAAAATCCAACTCACACAGAATAAAAAAAGGCAATAAAATTATTACTCTGGACAATGAAACTGTTTTGCACAGAGTGTGTGTGTGTGTGTGTGTGTGTGTGTGTGTGTGTGTGTGACCTGAAAATAGGTGGTCAAACATTAACCCCATAATGACTGGGTTTAACAAAGAGATACACTGATAAAGACAGAGAGAGAGAAACATTTCAGATTTCATTAAGGCCTTTTACCACAGTCTCACTTTGCAAAATTCAGTATGTTTGAATGTGTATTTATAAAAAAACAGTCCTACTCAAAATTTCAGGATAACTTCAGTTCAGCCCATGCATTTTGAATACCTCTCTCTGTGTCTATGTATCTAATCTCTAAGTCCATAATTTGTGTTTTATGTCTTGATGATAAGAGTCTGTTGCTTTATAAGCAAGGTAAAACACTGATTAAAAAAAAAAAAATTCTTCTGTTGTTGCCAAGATGAGATCAATGTCACATGCCTGTGAACAAGCAAGGTAACAAATAATAGGTGTAAAGATTTGCGAAAAAATATACTTTCATATACTCAATTTCTCTTTTTTTCCAAATTACTTTTTATTTTCAGATATTCGAGATGACATAATCACAATAGTGATGACACCAGACAATGCCATGCCAGTATTGGTAGGATTAGCTTAAACCAGAAGGAAGGGGAGTTCAATTACATTGACTTCTCCGATTGTTTTTCTCGTGTTTTTAAAGTGCTCCAATAAACCGCCCCCTTCCTGGATAGATGACGAAGGTAAATGGGAAAAGTTTCACAGAAATTGGAACTCACAAGGCACTCACAAGTCATGCCTGCCTCAGCGCGGTGCTGAAGCTGAAAAAAAAAAAAACCTTGCATCTCAACACATCAACGGTGCCGCTGTGGCACGTTACCTGCGAGAGAGGAGGTCCAACGGGAGTTCAATACAGCTCTCTCGTTATTTACTCTGTTTGAATGGGTCTGCATAGGGGACATTTTAGCCTACCGTTTCGCCCGGATGGGATGTACTGTGAGTTTTATATGCTGTGAGGACGACTGTCTGCAGATGCCTGTCGACTATTATGAGGAGGGCAAAGCGAAAGAGGAAAGACCGAAAGAGGAGAGACTTTTGTTCAAGGTAAGAAGTGGCTTCCATCCATCCTTGGGTCCCAACTTGATGCATCTATCTGTCTCCCTAGTAGGTTACAACTTGCGAAAACCTTGAAGATGTTTGGGGCTATATGTATTTGGAAAACTATGACTGTCTTATTGCGTGTAGAATTAACTGTGGCCTGAGTAGCCAACACAGTGAACTCATCGCTTATAAATCCAATTTATTTTACGTCATTTCTTGTTGACATTTTTACCTGTTTTTGGCTTAGACTATAGTTGTCTTACCTCACACACGTCAGATGATGCGCGCTGCATCTGACGTGAGTGAGGTAAATAGTTGTCCTCTTCATCAGTAACATTATTGAATGCTTGCAAATAGTAAAATCTGGATGCCACATGAATTGCGCTGAAGATTGCCAATATGAAGCAAAAAACACGAGACGGTTTCAACTCTCTTCTTTGGCAATTCTAGGTGCCACTGTGCGTAAGAAGTTTCCATTTGCCGAAATATCTTGAACTAATCTGCAAACACTGTTTGGATGTGATCTCTGAGCCTGCTCTAGTTTAAACGGTGTAATGAGGCATGGGTAAGCTCTTTGAAAAGGATGAGGATGAGAATTGATTGGCTGTAAAGTCACATGTTTGACCTCCTTGGTCTCAAAGGACTTCAGTACAGTGGCGACGCAAAGCTTTTTTTGAAAGAAATATCAATCCACGAGGAATGTGTCACGGTCCTAACAAATAAATGTAGCGCTTAGTAAAGACACGTTGTCAGTGAAGACTGAAAAATCATGTTTTCATTTACCTTTAACTTTCCCAGGTAACTGCGATGCGAGAAGCAATAATTTCTTGTTCGGTCTAGTTCGGCCGTGAAGTTAACATTTGTGGTTATTTCAGATTTTGCGCAATTACGCATTAGGGCTTACCTGAAGGAACAACATATGACAGTATTTCAGGACAGTAGGCAAGTGTTAACGTAAACAGGGCAGTGGTAGCCTACAGTGCAGGACATTTGGAGTGTAGGCTATTGAAAGTGTAGTCAAAGTGCACACATCCAAAATATTAAAACTAGGAGCAGGACTAAAATATTGACACATGTCAAATTACAGTAAACAAAACATTGGGAGCAATAATCTTGTCGATGCAGACTTTCTCTTTTACACAGTTGGTTATTGTCATTGGACAATGTTGAGAGTGGACAAATTGTGACAGTTTTGTGATACTGTAAGCACAGGACACAGTTGCAGGACAGAGGGCAAGTGGCACAGGGGAGCAGTGGTCTGAGTCCTCAGTACATCTACAGTACCTACAGTATTGTATCAGATATGTTGCCTTCCATCTTTTCCTCCTCTCTCATATTCTGCTCAACTTTGTAGTGTTAGTCACCTTCCTCCTCTCTGCATTCCCACAAGGTTATCATCAGGCATTTGGAGCAGTGCAGATGCACCATACATCCCTGCTCCTGCTGTAGTCCTTGGGCTATCAGGGCCAGCCTGGGACCCGCATGCTCTGATAACACACGTGTAGATCTTTGACAGGTTCCAGAGATAAGGAAACATGTTGCCGCTCTACATACTGTATTCTCTCTCTCTCTCTCTCTCTCTCTCTCTCTCTCTCTCTCTCTCTCTCTCTCTCTCTCTCTCTCTCTCTCTCTCTCTCTCTTTCACTCACTCTTTCTCTCGCTCGCTCTCTCTCTCCCCAGGGGGGCTCATGATACATTGATCCATTCATATTCCAGTCATCCTCTAACTTTGAGAGCAGACGAGGGAGGCTCATTAGGTAATGAGGACTTTGCAGGGGACGAGTGAAACCTTTCCGGACTAAAGCCTAGAGAGGTTGCCATGGCACTGACTAATGGTTGTGGGGAAAAGCAGGAAAAATGAAGTGACGTGTGATAAATGGATATTGATGACAGCAGCTGAGGAAGTTGTGGTCAGTGGTGGATGGATACTACTGTAATGTTGAACAGAGTGAGTTTTTGCCATGATTCAAAGCTAAACTTTTTGGCAGAAGTCATATCCTCTGTCCAAAGGCCCCCAAATATACATAGATGCTGTTTTCTATTAATATTTTAACTTGCAGATTTTTATTAACACCTGCCAGTGTTAGAATCTGGTAGCATGCCATCCAAAATTAGACAGACAGACAGACAGACAGACAGACAGACAGGCAGACAGACAGATAGATAGATAGATAGATAGATAGATAGATAGATAGATAGATAGATAGATAGATGGATGGATGGATGGATGGATGGATGGATGGATGGATGGATGGATGGATAGATAGATAGATAGATAGATAGATAGATAGGTGGATGCCTTGAATCCTGGATTCTGATCTGTCTTCCTCTTTCTGTGCTAAGTATCACCAAGGTGACAGGCTTCTGGTAGTTCTTCTGGGGCTAGAGACTCCACCCCTTTTCCCTGTCAACCCCACCCCTTACCCCCACCTCCCTCACCTCCAACTCTGCAGATTTTGTAATTACCTGATAGGGAATGTGCAGAAGTGTAACTTTCCCACAATTCCTTGCCACATTCCTCTCTCTGGACGGCTCCAAGGAAACAGTGTGGCCTCTGTTGTACCGTTGCTGTGGAAACTACCCCACCACACACACACACACACACACACACACACACACACACACACACACACACACACACACACACACACACACCCCACATATCTACCCCTTTGCTTCTTACCTGATACCTCCTCCTCCTCCTCCTTGTTGGCATGAGCCCCATGGCACCCTCGTCCAGAGTAGCACAAAGGAACAGGTTTCCCTGAGAGAGAGAGAGAGAGAGAGAGAGAGAGAGAGAGAGAGAGAGAGAGAGAGAGAGAGAGAGGGACCATCCTTGTTCCATTTGACCCAGTTGGGATAAAGAAGCTCTGGCTGGATCAGTCACCGAAAGACACTTCCTG
>JAODXP020000031.1:22902655-22907655 GCA_027497455.2 Sardinella longiceps
CCTCACGTCCTCCCGAATTATCATCTAGAACACTGAATGGGACAAACTCATCCCTCCTCAGAGACCCACTTACACAAAATAAGGACAGATCCTTCAAGGAATAACACAAACGTGAACAGTACATACTGTTGTGAGCAGGCTATACTGCTGTTAGACCTACTTGTTTTGTTAGCGCAACAAGCTTCCGCCATCCACCAGTGTCTTTGATATTGCATACGTTTGTTATTTCTTTTGGCAGATTCTTTTAAGACAAAGCAAATTGCAGCACAGTGTAGTACAGAAGCTCCCTCTCACTGGGCTTCTAAACCCTCGACCTTGTTGTCAGCGTCGCTTTGCTCTGCCAATGCAGCTACAGCAGCTTCTCCATGGATTTGCCTGTAGAAGGAACAGAACAACAGCTGGCTCAGCTACAGGGCGGATCCGGGCCTGTTCCGGGCCTGAGTTCCTCCATGTGTTCTCCCAGGATACAGGGCCCTGTGACCTTGGCGTTATTGGCACTGTTGTTTATGCTTTTGGCACAGAATCCCTCCCTCTCCACTCGCCCTCCATGGACCTGCCTTTGCTGCTGACCCAAAAAGCAGCCAAGCAAATGGGCTCAGATCCGGGATCCTCTGGCCTCCTCCTCTCTGATTGGCTGACTGTGGCCCGGTTCTGATCCAAAGCTGGGCTGCGAAGCTGCAAAGCTGGAGAAGTGTTTAGAGAGAGTAGAGTGTGAACAATTCATTATGCTATGAACAAATCATAGCACAGTCACAACTCCAACATAGTTTATAAACAATTGGTATTTGTATGTCATCAAATCTTGATTTAAATGATTAGTTCATAGCTAGTAATGGTTTGTTAATGATGTATTCATGAAAGCTACTCTAAAGTGTCACTGACTGTGTAGATTGCAGGAAGCTGGGTATTTGGGGTTGGCGGAGGTTGATGATGAGGTGGGAGATGAAGGGGCGTGAGATGGATGGGGTGGGGTGAAGGAGTTGGTGGAGGGTGAGGGTGGGGGTGTTGTGTAGAAAGGTGCCAGCAGGCCAAAGAAGAGTGTTGGTCCCTGAGAGGAAAAAGGAGAAGGTTAGAGGGACTCTTCATCCCGCCCCCCTTGACGAATAACCAACCAATCCCCTCATCCTCTTGCTCCACTGGGCACCATGTCCGTAGCAAAAGTGGTGCTGTAGAAGGTCAAGGTCAGAAAAAAAGGCGAGAAAGAGCCAGAAGGAAAGAAAGAAAGAGGGATACAGAGAAAGAGTAAAAGACAAGATGTTGTATTTCCCATATGTATTTCCCTCTTTTCCTCTCCTCTGTCTATAGCGTAAGAGCCTGTGGTCCAGACTTACAGTTACTATCAGCCCCTCACACAGTAACACTCTAAATAAACCCTCTATTGACAAAGCAGAGAAGCACATTAATAAATCATTCATAACACATCATACTTAATGAGGTAATGCATCCATCATTAGGCATCATTATTCATTATTTAACCATTGTGTATTATTTATAAATGCTTACAGATTTATGTGTATAGCTATGTTATAATTCTATCCTAAGGCTTATACACACTGTGTGTTTACAGTATTCTACAGTAATGAGTGTTGGTTGTGTGTGAGGCATCTCAGCCTATAGACAGACAATCCTGGCTTTGCAAGTAAGACATTAACAAAGTAAAACTATGAACTTTGTGATTACTGCAAAGTGGGTGCATAATATGCAGAATCAGATGTGTAACAAGATATGCGTAACATGTTTGATGATGGAAATTATTGCTGTGGTATTAAATTTTAAATTAGGATAGTGCAGTGGGATTTGGCAATATAATTACATTTGGTGCATAAACTCAGACATACATAAACTCTATTTCCAAAATTTCCGGAGTGTGTAAACTGTGTGTCCCTGCCCACCAATCAGGGGGTGTAGGGGTGTGGTTGACCAACTGACTGTTGGTCAACCTACATGATCACAACACAAGCTCAGCCGGACAGTGCTATTGTACGATATTTCAAGAACCTGTGAGGTCATAATTTTCATAATTGTTAGACATCTCGACCTGGCTTCTCTAATCTTAGCCCATAATACTATGTTTTTTTTAGTTGTTTTTTTTAGATACAGTCTATTATGTCTGACAGTCCAATTATATTATTGTAACTGATTACAGAACAGGTAACAAACAGGCGTATTGTTTTGCTGCAGCAGAGGTTTCAGTGCTCTTGAGTGACCACTAGGGACCAGTTGAGGTACTGCAGTGGGGTGAATTTAAGCAGGGCAGTCAAAGGACATTTATATAGCAAGAGAACAGAAAGATGTGAATGATGTCATGAATCAGCATTGTGAGGGAAAGACACACACCGAGTGTTGTCAGACTGAACCACATGTGTAGACACACACACACACACACACAGCAACAGGGTCAGCAAAATCATAGAGCTTGATAGCACTTTCATGGCCTATGACTGCAGCCTGTCATGGCTCAGTGTGTTTAACATGACTGGGCCCTGGAAACGTTTCAGCATGCTGGCTGTGTGTGCATGTGTGTGTGTGTGTGTGTGTGTGTGTGTGTGTCTGTGTGTGTGCGTGCTTGCGCATACTGAATGTGGGTGTATGTGTGTATCTATTTCTGTGCAGATATTTCCATGACATTTTATGCCTCTCTAGACACCCATGTCCAGACGTGACTCGAGAGAAATAAAGTTTTGTGCCTTCGCACAAACATTCTAGAACAAGCGGCACAAGTGAGAGGCGGTGAGATAGGGGTGCAATGGAGAGAGATGGCCCGAGTAATAGATTTATGGAGGTACTTGTGTGTGTGTGTGTGTGTGTGTGTGTGTGTGTGTGTGTGTGTGTGTGTGTGTGTGTGTGTGTGTGTGTGTGTGTGTGTGCCAATAGAAGGCCAAGTAGGGGTGGTGTTGGAGGACAGTGACGACGATACCTCACTGAGATGAGTTTCTGTAGGTTGGGATGTCTGACTGTCCAACTTACTAAAATTCCTGGTTGTTAATAGGTTTATATCTCTATTTGCTTGTTTGGTGTGTGTGTGTGTGTGTGTGTGTGTGTGTGTGTGTGTGTGTGCGTGCGTGTGTGTGTGTGAGTGAACATTTCCAGCTTTTGTCCCACGCAGATTCTTCAACGGCATTATACTGTTCTCAAAGGCTTGCAGACGCTGACACAGTGACACAGCACTTATGATCTGACACATTCAATAAAACACACACACACACACATGTGCAGACTCACAAGAGGCTGTATGTTGTTGTGGCAGCCAAAGACGTTCAGACACAGCACATCGATTTCTGGTTTAGTCTAGGTGAAACTCCTTAGTGTGTGTGTGTGTGTGTGTGTGTGTGTGTGTGTGTGTGTGTGTGTGTGTGTGTGTGTGTGTGTGTGTGTGTGTGTGTGTGTGTGTGTGTATCGACTGGTTCCTGTCCTGTGATTCAGCTCTTTTCACTGAGTTTTGAAATTGAAATTCTGGAGAGGAGAATCACTCTGTGTAACACTGCAGTTCTGTCACTATGCTGGCAAAAAGAAAGCAGTGGCCTCTTCGCTCCTCTCCTCTGTCTTTCTCTCCT
Source organism: Sardinella longiceps (assembly GCA_027497455.2). Classification (NCBI taxonomy): domain Eukaryota; kingdom Metazoa; phylum Chordata; class Actinopteri; order Clupeiformes; family Clupeidae; genus Sardinella; species Sardinella longiceps. The sequence continues at coordinate 22,906,210 of JAODXP020000031.1, forward strand.
CTCCTCTCCTTTCCTGTCTTCTTCCCTTGCCTACCTTTTCTCTTCTATTTCTATTCTTCTATCCACCCCTCCCTTCCTCCTTCTTTCTTGTCATTCACTCCCTTCTTTTGGCTTCTTTTCTTTTCTTTTTTTTTTTTTTTTTGGGGGGGGGGGGGTGCTTTTGGGACTATACTACCTCTGCCCACACTGATTGGTTACGGCTGGTTTGAACCAGATCGTCTTGCCCAGACTTTGCTCTCAGCTAGTTGTCATGATAGCCTTGTCTTCCTTAGTAATCCTATGAAGCTTTATTAGGTCTCAAAGTTGAAGATTTAGGCCAGAGTATATTCAATCGCTCAATGGTGTTTTTTGCCCCCAACGGCACCTTCCAGGCAGCACTGCCTAAAAGGCACTACCTTAACCCTATTCCTAACCCTAACCCCCTCAACCCTCATCCTAACCCTAAACTGAGGGGAGTAGTGCATTGAAGGCAGCGCTGCCTGGAAGACAACGTTGAGGGCAAAAAATACCAAAGACCGATTCAATCATTCATTCATTCATTCATTCATTACCTCTGCCAAGGAGGTTATGTTTTCACCAGCTTGTGTCTGTGTGTGCATGTGTGTGTGTGTGTCTGTCTGTCTGTGAGCAAGATAACTGTGAGCAAAAGTACTGCACCTATTTAGATGAGATTTTCGGACAACGTGTGTATTGAACTGATTCGATTTTGGTGACAATCGGTGATCCAGAACACCATCTGTGACCACATTGTCTTGGTGGAGGTCTGCGCTCTCTGAGCGCTTTTCTAGTTTATTTATTTATTTATTTATTTATTTATTTATTTATTTGCACTCTTTGTTTGTTCCCACAAAACACTGCACCACAATTCAGCAAGGGTAAAGACACCAAAGTAGTATTATGTACAAAGGTCAAAGTCAAGGTCAATGTGATCTTTAGTATCCCTAAGAACCCATGGGTAATTAGTTGCACAACTAACAGTTTCAGTAACAGCAAACCTTCAACAACAGCTACAATGCATACAGCGATCATAAACCAACTCCACACCATAAAACAACAACATACAGCACACACCATTTCACAGCATATTGTTCCAGAAGGTGACAGCAGTGAAAACAAATGAGTTTTTTTTCTATGTTTTTTTTTTTTTTTTTTTGGTCCTCCATGGCGGTGCAAGTCAATGTGACTCATAGTGGAGCAAGAGGGGGTTGGAATACAGCGAAAGCCAAGCTTCACACATGGAGCTGTCAGCGCTCTAGCTTTTTAATAGCTTTGCCATGGTTTCCAGGACCCCGTTGTGAGCTTGCAGTTATTATAATAGCCCAGCGGTGACTATATTTGCCATGGCATGCAAACAACAAATGTTGGTTTTAATTATTGATCACTCTTCAACTCACCCACATGAGAAAAAAAAAGAAAGAAATTTCAATATTGCCTAGTCCTCTCTCC
>JAODXP020000031.1:22920155-22922655 GCA_027497455.2 Sardinella longiceps
TGTTTACAATCAAAACACTCTAAACGCCTGATAAAAAATAGCCTTTTTCTCAAAAAGTGGTCAAGTGGAGTTAGGGGGTTTTGCATCTGAACTCTTCATATGCTACCTATGCATCTGAACATGACTGTTACAGCACATATGGACCCATCCATGTAGAGTAGCACATGGTGATCTGTGGCCCTTATTTAAATAGCAGATAGTAGGTTTGGGTCTGATCTGTTCATGCGAATTGCCTTAAAATATACAGTTACAGTGATAATAGTAAAAACTATTGCTTGAATGTTCTGTTTTTCCTCCCAAACTACAGTACTTCCAATAAGCCTACATTAAAATATAGAATATGGAATGTTGGTAACACTTTATTTTACGGCCTGTTAAGTACTAAGTAAGGAGTGGTCTATAGGATAGGGTGCTGTAATGCTATAGGATAAGTGTGAGGCAATGCTATGTCTTCAATCTGAGTATGCCATGGTATATTTGTCATGCAAATCCATGCTAAAATAGATCCATGCTAATGTGGCCATGGGTGCTGTTTACTGTGGGTCTCTCTCTCTCTCTCTCTCTGTGTGTGTGTGTGTGTGTTGGGCGTTTGTGTATGTGTGTGTGTGTGTGTGTGTGTGTGTGTGTGTGTGTGTGTGTGTGTGTGTGTGTGTGTGTGTGTGTCAGTGCTGCAGTACTGGAGATAGGGATGGGGATGAGGCAGTGGGCTGGGCCTGCTGCAGTGACTGGTGGCCCAGCAGAGAGTCTAGCCTCCAGCTTTGGCAGTGCTAGTGCAGCATATGGCCCAGGGTGTGGAGAGAGAGAGAGAGTGTTTGTTCATGTGTTCAGAACCTGGCCACACACACACACACACACACACACACACACACACACACACACACACACACACACACACACACACACTCATTTTAAGGCACACACTCTCACTCTCTCTCTCTCTCTCTCTCTCTCTCTCTCTCTCTCTCTCTCTCTCTCTCTCTCTCTCTCTCTCTCTCACACACACACACACACACGTACTCAGACACTCAGACACACATCTATCTCCACCCAGGCGGTCTGTTATACTGTGATTGTTTCTGTCAGGCCTGAATTCTAATGGAATTCTCTGCATTCCGCCAGCGCCATCAGCCCAGAACAAACGTGGGCCTTTAACCTACAGTTCTGGAACTTTCTGCCGGACAGGATATTCTTATTAATTCTTAATAACACATCCTGCCATTTATAATTGTATTAAGTCTCCCTTTCACTTTGGAAAGACAAAATATAACTAAATGTGTGTTTTGGCAACTTGGATTCTGTAAGAACCGGGCCAAAACAATTTAGTCCGTCTTTACTAAATTACCAGACATCATTTTCATTACTTTTTGTTTAGCATTTTCTTTATTGTTCATATTTCATAAAACCTTTCAATTAAAGCAGGAAATATTTAATTAAAGTACATAGGCTGCATAGACTTAATTCCACAAATGATGTAACTTTTGAAATACCTTCCTCTGTGTTATTAATTTACATTGATTACTATTTAATAGTGATTTTGTTTAAATATCTACTTCTTGGCTTCTGAGACTACTGTGTTGTTTGGGCTGTAGTAAGGTTGCTTGTCCATAGACTAGCCTGTAATGTCCAGTGTATAAAGTATAGACTGTCTTTACTGTGGGACCTCATCAGACCACCCTCATCTTGGACGCATTTCCACTTCAAACTGAGCTGTGCTGAAAGGCTCAAAGCCCTTTCCAAGGGGCCAGAAAAGAGAGGGTGAGAAGAGAGGAGAGAGGGAAAAAGAAAAGAGAAGAAAAGAGAGGAGAGGCGAAGGAGAAGGGGAAGGGCAAACTGTCCTTTTTTTAGGGAATCCCAGGTGGACCTGCTGCTCGAGGAGAGAAAATGCAAAAACGCTGCAGGGTGTTCCCACATGTCCTGGTTTGGCTCATCTCTCTCTCTCTCTCTCTCTCTCTCTCTCTCTCTCTCTCTCTCTCTCTCTCTCTCTCTCTCTCTCTCTCTTCATCCCTCCCTTTTTCTCTCTCTCCTCTCCTTCTCCTCTCTTTCTTTCTCCATCTCACCACAACTCATTGGCTACTGAATGCAACTTATTCTAAGACAAGCAACTTAATCCAAATAATCAATCAACATTGAGAAGGGAAATTTGTAGTCAGCCATTGACATACAGACATTCAGTTATCCACTTAATTGTACAGTGTCTTTTCCCTCTTTTCAAAATACAAATTTGAATGAATTTGTTGCCACATATTGCAATGTATGTCATCCCCAACACGCTCACATTGGTGTAGTTTCTCTCTTTGTCACTCTATCCTCCTCTCTCTCTCTCTCTCTCTCTCTCTCTCTCTCTCTCTCTCTCTCTCTCTCTCTCTCTCTCTCTCTCTCTCTCTCTCTCTCTCCTGCTGTGAACACTGTCTACTGGAGGTGTGGAGGGTGGGTGCTGGAGAAGAGACAAGATGCCGTGAAGGGTCATTCAGGGACACACACACACACACAAACACTCTCT
>JAODXP020000031.1:22927655-22935155 GCA_027497455.2 Sardinella longiceps
ATGTGAGTATGCCTCCTCTCTCAAAGGTTCTGCCAGACACACACACACACACACACACACACCTCCATGTGTGTCTGGCTGCTCTCCAGGTGCTGCTCTCAGGAGCTCCTCTCCATGGCTGTGACAAGTTAGAGTAGAAAGCTCATTGATCACGAGTGTCTCTGCTGTGCTCTGGCCTCAGGACCAGCCCCTCTGCTCTGCTCTACTCTCCCGTGGGAGACATTCACAACTCTCTCTGGCGTGTCCATGCAACCAGGGCCAAATGCTCTCCACAGGGATGGACACTCAGATGGTTAGACCTCATATGAAGAGTTCAGATGCAAAACCCCCTAAACACCATTTTTGTGAAAACTGAGTTAATGATATTGTGTGAATCCTGTATAAATCTAGAATATGTAAATGAAATGTTTTTGTGAAAACAATAAAATAAAACCTGCTCCCTGCCGTGTCTAAAACATCTGTTTAAAATCAAAACACTCTAAACGCCTGATAAAAAATAGCCTTTTTCTCAAAAAGTGGTCAAGTGGAGTTAGGGGGTTTTGCATCTGAACTCTTCATATGTTGATCCAACATACTGTCAAATACAGTACAATACAGCTCGAAGTATACTAAGAAGTTATAGTTAAATAATACATTTACACTACACATTGTGCACACAATATACTGGTCTGTAATACACAGATGTATTTGCAAGTCTCCCTGGTGTGTCCATGCAACCCCAAGGCCAGGGCCAAGTGTTCTCCACAGGAACAGTCAGATGGTTAGACCACAGAACAACTACAGTAATGTAGATCCTACATACAGTCAAATATACAGCTCATGGTATGTAATAAGCTATACTTATAGGATATAATACATACTAAGTGATACTTAAAGAAGCATTATTCAGGATCCAACTCTTTGCCATTTTCTCTCTTTGCCATTTTAGCTTGTTTGTTTAAGCGTTCGTTTCCCAAAAGCATTAGTCGGTTAGTAGTGGGAAATTGCACAAGTCACGAAATTAGGGTGTTATACAACGATTACAATGAATTTTAACATTTCAAATGAAGGTTTGTTTAATGGTTGCATAGTTTGTCTTTTAATAATAGATTTACACTACATATTATGCACTGTATACTGGTATGTAAATACACAGATGCTAAATATACCACATGCCTATAGTATTGTGTGTAGGCAAGTGCACAGATGTTAATTACACCTAAAATGTAGTATATGCATACTATACATGTTTAATATTGTGTATTATTGCCTGCTTAAATTAATGAATATATTTAGATTTTTTGCTGAAGTTGCCATTTTTATTTGGAGGACATGTTTTGTGCCTGAAGAATCACTGAGAGAGCTGTGGTGTTCTGGTGGAGTAGCATTCAAACCTGCAGGGAAAAGCCTTTTGTTAGCGGTAGTCATGGAAATATTCCTTATATGAATGTATGTGGTGTGTGTGTGTGTGTGTGTGTGTGTGTGTGTGTGTGTGTGTGTGTGTGTGTGTGTGTGTGTGTGTGTGTGTGTGACTGAAACAGCTGTGAAATGCAGTGGCCAGTATTGCCATGGCAACAGTGTTAGCAGACTGCACCATGCTGGTTTCCAGGTACATTTGGAACATACAAACACACACACACACACACACACACACACACACACACACACACACACACACACACACACACACACACACACACACACACACACACACACACACGTATCATGCATCAGAGAGCAGTGAGCACGTGCTGTGAGCGCCATGTCGAGTCCTGCCCACTCTCTCACCTCGGCGTGCCAGGGATCGTTTGTCAAAGATCGGCGAGACACACACTGGGCTTTCATTGCCACACACACACACACACACACACACACACACACACACACACACACACACACACACACACACACACACACACACACACAGGTGTTATCCTGCCCCTTTTTCTTTCTTGATGTGAACCTACAGTAGAGGTTGAGAAAACAAAAAAACTCATCCAGCATTCTCAGACCTTGGTAGCCACCTCCCATTCTTCCTATGGCAAACGTATAGATGTGGAACATACCACTGTACATGGAAGGCATTATACTCCCCCTTGGAAGGTCCCTTATACTCCCCCTTGTTTCCAAACATGTAGTGCACAGTGTAGGTGCATTGTCAATGTTGAGTGTTGTCCCGAATGGACCATGCATTATAACACTATAGACAGTACTTTGGCTATGTGGCCAAGCTGGAGGTCATTTAGGCCAAGCAGTGTCCATCTTTTCACACTCAACTTTTTGTCTGTTTATCAATGCATCATCCAGGTATTCTCAGCACATTGGTTGTCAGTGTAAATGCACTACGCACTGAAACATGTTTGAAGTATTGTAATGCATGATTTGAAACACAGCCTGACGGTAGCACTTTTAGCTGAGCTTAGCATAATGAAACTTTTTCGAGACTGGTAACATAATTCCCAAAAGTAACTAAAGAACTCCTATATTTTTGATTATGTAGATAAGGTAGATAAAAACTTGGAGATACAGTAGTGATGTGTTCTTTTTGAATGCCGGTAGGCAGACAGGTGCATTGTGGGATATTATGGTGGGAGGGACAGAGAAGAGCGTAGAGAATAAGATGGAACTGGGCAGACGGATCTAAACAGAAATAAAATAAAAATAGGATTTACAGAAGAGGGAGAAAGCAGGCAGATAGAGGGGAGAGATACTGAAGGAAAAAGAGAGAGGTAGGGAGAAAAAGACAGGGAGAGAGAGAGAGAGAGAGAGAGAGAGAGAGAGAGAGAGAGAGAGAGAATTAGACAGGAACAGGCAGAGAAAACATGATGTCACAGAATCAGTTAAAAGATGGCCTGCAGCATTGAGTCTTGTGCAGTGATATGTAGTATGGTTTCATATGTGTGTGTGTGTGTGTGTGTGTGTGTGTGTGTGTGTGTGTGTGTGTGTGTGTGTGTGTGTGTGTGTGTGTGTGCTGTGTGTGTGTGGGTGTTTCTGTACTTGATATGTTTGCAGGTTTTTCCACCTTTACTGGACAGGACAGTGTCGAGAGACAGGAAATGAGTGGGAGAGAGAGAGATGGGGAGGGTGCGGGAAATGACCTCCGGTCGGAATCAAACCCAGGTCCCTGGATTGATGGTATGGCGCCTTAGCCAACTGAGCCACGACACCCCTAGCGTCCGTGTGTGGTTGACGGTACATCGTTACCTCCCTGAGTGTGGGGTCAGAGATGTACAGGATGGTGAATTATAGCCTCAGTCCGTTACACTCAGAATATGACCTGGCTGACATGATCAAAGTGATGTGTGTAATGTGTGCTTTTAATGGACTTCAAAATGGGACTGATGCCATATTTATACTCTTGGCTTCTGTCTATAATCTACTAATCTAATCTAATCTAAATATCTGAAACAGGACTTGAGAACGTTTTTAGCGTAAACATTTATCTGGTGGGACTGAACCATGGCTGTAGTTCTCAGACTCTCTGTGGTCATGGGAACCATGTAAGCCATACAGTCACTCAGTGATAAAATGGCTATTTGTTGTAAGTGCTTTTTTATACTGCACTAATTGACATTGTTTTGGTCCCATAGGACAATTTTGAGGGCTGAGAGCTAAGCGGTCGTAAATGACATCTCACCAACTTAATAGGAGACCAAATACAAAAGCTGTATGTTCCCAGGTTTTTGTTTAATACTGTTATTAAACAATTAGAGTTCTCTAAATATATTAATATTTCAGTTCTATAATTTTATCACTACAAAGATCAGGTGATACAGCATAGATCTTTGGAAGTGGGCTTGTCTTCCAGTTATTTTACCACCATACAATGAGGCCAGCTTACACCCTTTGCCATTGAGAATGCATAGAAAACGCTGGTTTGGTTTCAGCCTCATCGTCATAAAATGACAGCAGTTTCATGTTGAGTGACATGAGGTTCCCAAGCTCTATTATGTATAACTCTTGACCAACTCTCGAACAAAATGTCACTTGTGCCTTTTTGGCTTTTAGCCCTCAATTGGCCCATCCTTGTGCTATTCCCCCAGGGGAGGTAAGAGAAGTTAGAGAACCCTCTGTCATGGTGTTGGTTCCCAGATCTCCCCCTCTTCTCCCTCTCCACACATCATATATTCAATTGGGATGGGTCTGATATACAGTATACTGTGTCCTATCTGCTGGTTACAGTGCAGGGCCTTCATTAATTATCATTCAAGGCCCTTTAAGCTCCAGAGAGACCGAGAGAGAGAAAGAGGAAAGAAAGAGAGAGAGAGCGGGTCTCTACTCTCCTTTCTTCTCTCAGCTATCTGTTTCTCTGTCTCTTTTCCTAGCGTTCCCCACACACACACTGTTCAGTGCACTGCTCACAGTCATGCTCTCTCTCTCTCTCTCTCTCTCTCTCTCTCTCTCTCTCTCTCTCTCTCCCTATTTATCTATCTGTCTGTCTTCTGTTTTTCCCATGTCTCCCTTTTCTCACCCTCCTTTCATCTCTCATCATGGCTGCCCGGCCTGCCCACCTCCTCCTCCTCCTCCTCCCAGTCAAGGTCACCTGTCATGTCCGGCTCCGTCGGGCCGCTTAACTGGGGTGTCAAAGTGTGACAAAAGCCATTAAGATTTAGGGAGATAGCGGGCAGCGGAAAACGCTGAGAAGCACACTTTCTCTCACCACGGCCTGAATTGGCTGCGGCATACGGGGAACGAGAGAGAGAGAAGGAAAGAGAGAGAGTGTGAGAGAGAGAGGGGGGGAGGAGGGGAGAGATGGACATAAAGAGATGCTGAGAGAGCGGTAGAATTGATGGAGTGAGAGAGTAGAATGTGTGTGTGTGTTGGGGGGGCGGAGGGGTAAGAGAAAGACCTGATGAGGAGGGACATTGAGAAGCAGAAAAAGAGGTGATACAGAGGAAGAGAGAGACTGTGTGTGTGTGTGTGTGTGTGTGTGTGTGTGTGTGTGTGTGTGTGTGTGTGTGTGTGTGTGTGTGTGAGAGAGAGAGAGAGATAGAGAGAGACAGAGAGAGAATGACTGCATAGAATATCAGAAAAAAGGGGAAAAGGAGAGAAGTAATGAAGAGGAAAAGAAGAAAGGCTGAGAATAATATGGAGGCAGTAAAAAGATAGAGAATAGCGGCGAGAGAAAAATGAAAGAGAAACAAAGAAGAAGTGAGAGAGGAGTGTAGATGTGTGAGAGAGGAAAGGTATGGTGATGGTGAAGGTGACAGTTTCCATAACTACCCAAAGGGTCAGTATTGATTTTTTTCCCCCCTACCCATGCAGACGGTATTTCCATTCAAATTGGCCATGTTATGTCAACCGTAAACTGCACATAGTGTACGAAACCTACTCCCTCAGCTCTCAAACTGCCAACACACACACACACACACACACACACACACACACACCTTCCATGCAGAGCTCAGTCTGAAATAATTGTTTGGCATACTGTAATTGTACTTGACACCCACTTCACCCCCCCCCCCCCACACACACACACACACACACACTCAAGCACATATACACACACTCACCCTATTCCAAATGTTTTGAAAGTAACTCCCAAGCATAGCCATATCTCTGCTAGCTGCTGCCATGCTAGCCGTGTGAGGCCCAGAGCCCTGCGCAGCGGCCATGGTGGCCATCTAAATAGGCCCCAGCTGTGGGGAGAGATTGGGAGAAAATGATGTTGCTGAGGTCACCGAGGAGACGAGACCCACATGTCCCACATGAGACATTTAGGATGTTCTCACACACAAATAGATACCCTTTGTGTACTCCCTTGTGTACTTTGTGTACTCCCTTGTGTACTTTGTGTACAAACACACACTCTCTCACACACAAACATTCACAGGAGACACAATATTTCTCTCCATCTCTAATCTCTCTCTCTTTCTTTCTCACAAACACAAAGACACACACACACACACACACACACACACACACACACACACACACACACACACACACATACACACACACACACACACACACACACACACACACACACACACACACACACACACACACACACACACACATACACACACACACACACACATACACACACACACACACACATACACACACACACATACACACACACACACACACACACACACACACACACACACACACACACACACACACACACACACACACACACACATAGGAGATGTGAAATGGACTACATATACTGTAGTGTTAACATTATATCATGCCCTACATATTATGAGTAACGTAGAAATAGCCCATTTTAAATGGCATGGTTGCATTGCTTTCTAGCACATTCCTGCTAGTTCCTTCCAGTCTGCCCTTGGCTATGTGTTCCTTGTGTTGGCGCACCACACAAGCGCAGAGGAATGCATGGATCATTAAGCAAATGCATACATCAGGAAAAAAGTCCAGTGCAGTAGCAGCAGCAGCAGCAGCCAGTGTTATTTGCATAAAGCCCTAATAGCAACAGAGCAAACACAAATCTCATGTTTGACATTAACACTGACCAACATCTGCTTATTCCATCTGCAAAGGAAACTTCAGACTTCTGCTTCTGTGAATTTTGTGCCACCTTTGATGAAGATCTTTTAGTGTCTGCCAGCCTCTAGAATAATAATGATGAAGTTGAAGATCTTTCATTACAATAAGTTGAAATGAGGAGCATACGGAGAATGGCTCTGTGCAGTGTGTCCATATATTATTGCAAACAGGCTTTGTCATTTATGACCCTTTTGAATATCAGTCAATATAATTTAATACAGTACTGCCAGAACATTTGCGTGACTGTAGAGTGTCGCCTCGATTTCTGTCGCTACTATTTAGCCATTAAAGAGAAAGATAAAAACAATACAAAACATGCATCTGAATTCGAGTCTGGATCTGATTATCTTTTATGTTAGAAGTAGATCAAGATACAGTGACCTTCTGATTGTATATATTGTACACATTATTATAGATTGCACACACCCATTATACATTACAGTGTTTTATTTTAGAAATATAATGCAATCTATAATGATGTGTGTGTGTGTGTGTGTGTGTGTGTGTGTGTGTGTGTGTGTGTGTGTGTGTGTGTGTGTGTGTGTGTGTTTGTGTGTGTGTGTGTGTGTTTGTTATCTATAATAATGTGCATAATTTATGTTAAGAGGAGACATCACTCTACTGACAGTCAGAGCAGGGTGTTGAGAAGCGGACTAGGCTTGTACTGGGTGCTCTAAAGACTGTGTGCTGGGTGCTGGGTGTCTATTGTGTATCATGGCGGGGTATGTTGCAGGTCGTCACACAAAGGCTTGAGTGCAGATGACATGGCCCCTAGCTCTGCTCAGGCACCATGGTCTTTTTCATCACACTTAATTAGTCACCTAATGAGAGATCTTCAAAGGGGTTGTGTTCTCTTGGGTATGCACTCACTTTCACTCTCTGAGCGTCTATGTGTGTGTGTGTGTGTGTGTGTGTGTGTGTGTGTGCGTGTGCGTGTGTGAGTATGCTTACATGCATGTGTGTGATTGTGGTTTATGTGTCTGCTTATATGTGTGTGTGTGT
>JAODXP020000031.1:22942655-22952655 GCA_027497455.2 Sardinella longiceps
GTAAATTAACCCTAGTGTATTCTCATCTTCTACAGCTTGCCGGTTATCATGCCACAAGAAGTGTGAGGTGAAGGTAAGACCACAGTCTCAAAACTCTTTCTCTTTCTCTTTTTCTATCTCTCTATCTCTCATTTTTCTTCCTTACTCTCTCTCTCTCTCTCTCTCTCTCTCTCTCTCTCTCTCTCTCTCTCTGCCTTTGATGCTTACACAAACACTAAAGTGTGTATCATAAGCTGGTATTGAGTCTCGTATTTATTTGATTATAAATGTGATTAAGTGAACCTTCAGAGAGGAAACCCAATGCTGGTTGAAAGACGCAAAGAAAGAAAGAAAGAAAGAAAGAAAGAAAGAAAGAAAGAAAGGGAAGAGAAGAGAACTATTGAGGAGAAGAACAACACCGCTCCCCCTCAGCCGGGGTTGATTAGGGTCTCTCTCTTTGACAAACCCTGCTGTCCGAGTGCAGATGACCAGCATCAAAGTGGGAAGAGGATTTGTAATGGGGAGAGTGAAAATGAATCTCTATTTGATTTTCTGAGAAGGAAGCTGCATAGCCTCAATATCAACATTTGTGTGTGTGTGTGTGTGTGTGTGTGTGTGTGTGTGTGTGTGTGTGTGTGTGTGTGTGTGCACTACATGTGTTTCCTTTGGACTGATCATCACACACATGTAAACCACCTCCCACACACACACTTTTGACACACAATCACACACACACACACACGCACGCACGCACGCACACACACACACACACACACACACACACACACACACACACACACACACAGTTTCCCAGACACAGACACTAACAGAGCTCCCGAAAAAGGCTCCCTGTCAGCCCTAAGGGGGGTATGGGGGCTGGTCTGGGGTAAAAGACTTGTGTAGATTTATAGAGTTGTTATTGAGGGAGAAAATAGGAAAACAACACAGCGTGACATGGAGAAGAGGAATCCTGGTGGTGAAGGTGAAAAGGTCACTCATTGTGCCATTTCTTGTTTTGTTTCGGAAGTCAGTACCAATTTGACTTGCCTGGTGGGGGGTGGTGGGGTGGTTAGCATGTTTTGCTACTGGCGGATATTTGCCAATTATTTGTTTCTTACTTTAAACGCACACAAAGTAATATTGAGGAAAGAAAGTAAATAAAAAACACGTCAAAATAAGAGATGCGTCAATAGCAGTTTGCACTAAAGGTGGTGGCATCACTATCTGTGTGGAGGTGTGTGGATTTTCCTGAGTGTTTACATGTAACCAGAGATGAGGTGTCTGCATAGGGGTCAGCTTTGGGCCAGATCAGAACCGGCTCCGGGCCTACAGTACGTAAGATGGTCAGATGTTCTGATAAAATTAAAAAAAAAAAAAAAAAACACAAGAATTTTACTCTCCTATAGTCTACCACTAGGCTATAGTGAGATGTAATCGAATGAATCGAAGTGAATCGAGTCTTGAATCTTGATAAGGCAGGGTGGATGCTGATGTGAATGGGTTTGGGGCTATGCATTGTATATGTAGTGGGTTGGGTATGTGTGTGTGTGTGCGTGTGTGTTTGTTTGTAGTGAGGTTTGTGTGTGTGTGTGTGTGTGTGTGTGTGTGTGTGTGTGTGTGTGTGTGTGTGTGAGTGTGTGTGTGCGTGTATGCATTGTATATGTAGTGGGTTGTGTATGTGTGTGTGTGCGTGTGTGTTTGTTTGTAGTGAGGTTTGTGTGTGTGTGTGTGTGTGTGTGTGTGTGTGTGTGTGTGTGTGTGTGAGTGTGTGTGTGCGTGTGTGTTTGTGGTGGGGTTTGTGTGTGTGTGTGTGTGTGTGTTTGTGGTAGGGCTTGTGTGTGTGTGTTTTTGTAGTAGTTTATGTGTGTGTGTGTGTGTGTGTGTGTGTGTGTGTGTGTGTGTGTGTGTGTGTGTGCGAGAGGAAATAATAGGCCAATTGTATCCGTTCACATTCTAATCAAAGTTCCTTCAGTCTTTTCCTTCATCACCCAAGGAGAAAAACACAGCGAAAGAAAGGATGAGGTCAGAGCGATCATCGCTGATTGTTTTGGACGCTTTTCACATTTTTTCTTTGTTAGCCGTGTTATCTTAATCTGGTCTACTCTCCTGTGGTATTACAGCAATCAAAATACCAGTACCCATTAAATGACCCTTACCAGCCGTCACCACAGAGGAAACAAACCTGAACGCAGATCTCTGGTCACCACCCAGATCAGATAGACATGTGGTCCATTGGCTTCTCAAAAACATTTATCAAATGTTTGCCAAATGTTGTGTTTCGGTTCATGTATGTTTGCATGCATGTGTACTCAATGAACTGAACTGAATTCATGCATGTGTTGTTTGAAGGTATATGTTTTAATAATATTCAACATTTTAGCCAACATTTTAATCTACATTTTAATCTACAGTCATTGTCTGGTCTAAGAAAACGTATGGGCCAGATTAGGGCCAGGCCAAAGCCAGACGTCAAAGAGTTTTTATGTCAGCCGACCCCGCTCACCCCCATAAACATTGCCCTGGCACGGCCCGTGGAAACACAGACGTGTGGATTTGTGTAAGAAAGACGAGGCGCCGCGCACGCTGATACGAGCAATCACTCAGCGGAAACCACTCTGAAAAATCAAATAAGATAACACGCTCTTATCGTTTCAAAGGGTCGCTCGTGTTAAGACATTGTTTTTGCTCCACGATTCGCTGAACTCTTCCAACATTCATACAGATGCCCTCCCCCCACCACCACACTCTCTCACACACCAAAAAACCTCCATCCACGACATAAAACATTGTTTTCATTTGTTCATGTTTTTAAAGCTCTTTTACGACGTTACGGTAACTGCTGTGAAATGTTGATGTAGTATCTGTAGGAAGCCTCAGTGTGAGTTCTCTGTCTGTCTGTCTGTCTGTCAGCATTGGAGACTGTGTGGGGATGGCTGCTCTAATGGTAGAAGTGGACCCAATTTAGCCAGAATTGTAGGATGAAGGACAGCCACTGTGGTTTGGTAGAAGAGAGAGAGTGAGAGGCAGAGAGAGAAAGAGAGAGAGAGAGAGAGGGGGGGGGATTATGTGTATGGTTCAAAAGCCCCATTCATTAGTAATGCTATGAGTGAAGTTGTTATAGATAGACTGATAGAGAGACGACAGAGGGTAAAGAAAGTTGTGATGATGGAGGAATGTTTTTGTTCTTATTTCTGTCAATGACCTTTTTTTCTTGCGATTGTTGTTTTAGCCTTTAGGCTTTTGTTTAGTGTGTGTGTGTGTGTTTGTGTGTGTGTGTGTGTGTGTGTGTGTGTGTGTGTGTGTGTGTGTGTGTGTGTGTGTGTGTGTGTGTGTTTGTTGTTAGCCACCGTGTGTAATGTTAAGTGTATTTGCAGATGTGTCTGGGATGTATCGATCTGTTTGTAGGAGCACTGCATATGCAAAGGCCAGATGTGATTAGTGTTTGCACAGGAGGGAGAATAGATGTCAGAGACATGTGTGTGTGTGTGTGTGTGTGTGTGTGTGTGTGTGTGTGTAAGAGAGAGTGTGTGTGTGTGTGTGTGTGTGTGTGTGTGTGTGTGTGTGTGTGTGTGTGTGTCTACAAATATCTAATGAATGCACGTCAAGAAGTGTGTGTTTGATTGTGCGTGTGTGTGTATGTGTGTGTGTGTGTGTGTGTGTGTGTGTGTGTGTGTGTGTGTGTGTGTGACCTGAAGGAGTTTTTTATGATTCACTCTTAGGGCGGTCTGTCGCAGATGGCAGGTATGAGAAGCGTCTGTCTGTGTTTTGACTTACACACTGCCCCCTCTGTCCTCCGACTGTGTGTGTGTGTGTGTGTGTGTGTGTGTGTGTGTGTGTGTGTGTGTGTGTGTGTGTGTGTTTTGTGTGTGTGTGTGTGTGTGTGTGTGTGTGTGAGAGAGAGAGAGAGAGAGAGAGAGAGAGAGAGAGAGAGAGAGAGAGAGAGAGAGAGAGAGAGAACATCTCTGATGTGTGTGTGTGTGTGTGTGTGTGTGTGTGTGTGTGTGTTTGACAGTCTGTGTTTAATCTTCTCTGTCAGTTGTCAGACAGTGGTTTCACTGCTTTAACCAACAACTGATAAAATGTTAAAATATATTAACTGCTCACTCTGTTGGAATGTGTGTGTGTGTGTGTGTGTGTGTGTGTGTGTGTGTGTGTGTGTGTGTGTGTGTGTGTGTGTGTGTGTGTGTGTGTGTGTGTGTAGACCACGCTTGTGCTTTCCAATTGCAAATGTGTAAATATGTGCATGCAGTATGGTACATCCATATGCATATACAGTACAGTATGTGTTCTCGCTGTGTGTGTGTGTGTGTGTGTGTGTGTGTGTGTGTGTGTGTGTGTGTGTGTGTGTGTGTGTGTGTGTGTGTGTGTGTGTGTGTTCTGAAGGCCAGGATCTATGCAGGCGTGGTGCACCAGGCCAATCCAAACACACTAGAGGAGAATATGGTTTGGCTCTCAACACAGCGTCAGATGCTGCAGGGGGCTTGAGGCTCTTGTGGTTACTTGAATGTGTGTGTGTGTGTGTGTGTGTGTGTGTGTGTGTGTGTGTGTGTGTGTGTGTGTGTGTGTGTGTGTGTGTGTGTGTGTGTGTGTTTGCGTGTGTGTGTGTGTGTGTGTGTGTGTGTGTGTGTGTGTGTGTGTGTGTGTGTGTGTGTGTGTGTAGGTGCTCACAAGCCTTTATGTAAACTCTTGAAGATTCCTGTGTATTCTTGATGAATTGAACGTGAGTTTGTGCGTTTATTGTGAATTGTTTGTGTACATGTTTGCCATTCTTTCTGAATTCATTACATGTTTATTTTTGGTTATCTGTCTTTGTCCTATTTGTGTGTGTGTGTGTGTGTGTGTGTGTGTGTGTGTGTGTGTGTGTGTGTGTGTGTGTGTGTGTGTGTGTGTGTGTGTGTGTGTTTGTCAGACTCTTAAAGGTATCCCTGGCTAGTAAGATATGTTTGCCATGGCGTCAGCCATATGAACTGGATTTGAAAACGCATCCATTCGGTTTTCTTAAAAGTGTATAAATTCCATCCCAAGCTGCCATTGTTGTGAGAAATGACAACACCTGGTTGCATCTAATCAAGGTCCAATCAAGGTGCAGCAATCAAGCTGTTACTCACTGTACAGTAGACAGTAACAATCAGATGATGTCACTTTCTACCTAGAAAGCTTTGAGAAATAATTGCAACAGTTGCTACAAATGAAGGCATTTTCTAAAAGTTTGAATAAAAAGGAGGCATTTTGAATATTGTTATCTTACATATTTTATATTATTCTTACAACAATGGCAACTTTGGACTGAACGGGATGTATGCGTACATATGATGTCGCTACTAGTGTCAGTCTTGCCCAGGGATTCTTTTAATGGAACCTCATTACATCCACTGTTGATTTATACTGTAGGCTACAATACAATGTCCAATGCAGCAACATGCATCTACAGTAGCCTACTCTTTCAGCACAACTTCTCAACACTAGCACATCAGGACCAAAATCCAAGACTCCAGGCATTTTCTCTGTGTCTCCTGTCTAAAACACTAGAGATGATTAGGATGTCCTCGCAGACTAGCGATAGCCTCTTCCTTCCTCTGTCAATAGCGTAGCACAAGCTAATCAGTGACAGGGTGGCCTTGTGTCAACATTAGTGTGCTGGAACCGGAGACTAACATGCATCACCTGGTACACGGCTTGTTAGTGTTTTTCTAATCAGACACCAAGACGCTAATTTGGTTTGAAGAGCGAGGAGATAATTATGATGGATGTGCTTCTCACTGGCCCATGGTTCATATTCATGAAGCTGTTTATGTGGGGTATGTGGGTTATTTGTTCCTGCGTGCACGTGTGTCTGTGTGTGTGTGTGTGTGTGTGTGTGTGTGTGTGTGTGTGTGTGTGTGTGTGTGTGTGTGCAAGTAGGTGCATGTTTTTGTTTGTTTTTCAGTTAAGCATGCAATGTGAGGTAAGATGTGTTTACAGATCAAAGGAAGTGTGTGTGTGTGTGTGTGTGTGTGTGTGTGTGTGTGTGTGTGTGTGTGTGTGTGTGTGTGTGTGTGTGTGTTTTATAACCCAAGACTGTAGACCCCTGATTAGCCTGAATCCCATACAGAGCTAGCTTACTGCTGCATGTCTTCAGGTTGCTGAACTGTTCCTGAATGGCTCCTGCTTTTGTTTAAAGGACAGGATTGTGAATGTTCGTAGCTATCCATTCTGAAGCAGACTTGGGAGATTTTTAAATGAGCCAAATAGCCAGGATAGGACCAAAACTTTGGTGTCAACCATTCTATTTCGTCCCAGGCGATTAAAGGGGTTGAAGTGCTAAATAGCAGAATATGCCTTTAAGCTTGGAGCCCAAAAGGCCAGCTGAGCTGTCAGACACCCCAGCATCAGCCTTAGCCAATACTCATTTAGAGCCTCCTGAATCACTCCGCTTCCCAGTGCCCCACTTTAAAGATTTGCCCCAGGGTAAAGGACTGGGTTTGGCAAGACACAGGGGGGGAGGGAGGGAGTGAGAGAGAGAGAGAGAGAGAGAGAGAGAGAGAGAGAGAGAGAGAGAGAGAGAGAGAGAGAGAGAGAGAGCAAACTGCTGTAGACTCCAGAGTGATCTTATGTTTGCGTCTATGTACACCCACTCACTCACACACACACACACACACACACACACACACACACACACACACACACACACACACACACACATACACACACGCATTCAAGCTAGTGTTTCTAGCTGGTGTGATCAGTTCAATCATTTATGCTTACTCTAGGGAAGGCTAACCGCAAACACACACACACACACACACACACACACACACGTCCCTGGTTTTGCTGCTTTTTTCCGGTGCTTAAAACTGACAACAAACACTGCAAGAAAAGGCAAAGTTCTGCCATTGGCTTGATCCCTTAGTGTCAGCTTTCCCTTTGTTTAGATCTGTGTCAGCAGAACTGAAGTCATAAACATAAAATCCGGGAAATATTGATTGGAATCGCACATCTCACCACAACCGTCATCTCAAGGAAACCATTCCATTTGACCGCTGATTTATTTTGCTGCCTTGCTGCCTAGTAAAGTAAAGAAAGGTGCAAGGAATATTGATGTTTAACACGTAAAACTCAGAAAGATTCATGAATTCATAATGAATCATTAAGGGGTTCTAAAAGTGTAATCAATTCTATAAAAAATGGCTAAATCAGGAAGTATCAAAAGTTGACCATTATTTTTTATGGTGTAATTTGGTGGTGTTAATTGCAGTTTAGTGTGTTTTACTGAATATAATGCATGCTCTTGTGCCTGCTACTTAACTGTATAACTATTTGACAAAACCCTGCATTTGGAACTCACATGACTGTTTTCAAGAACAGTAGCAAACCTACTCCATGTCTGTTGTTCATGGTAAAATTGAGAGGGATAAGAAATCGGCACAAGTCGAGTCAGGCGATGCTTTGATCTGTCGACGATGCCTAATCCCTTTTACTTCGAGGAATCTTCTGAGCCCCCGCAATAAACCGCACCACGTCCGTCGAGATGGCTGCACAGCCGGCTTAACTAATTGGCCGACATCAGAAACTGTTCCTGTCGGGCTTAGCTCTTTAGTTTATGGACTGGACCGTTTGGGCCTGATGAAGCTGCATGTTTTTGAATCAGGACTTGATCACAGAAATAGGCTTGTGCTCAGAGAAAAACATAAATAGCTCAGCGGAAGCTTGCTTGGTGTTTAAGCTCTTTAAGGGGTTGATTGTCAAGCATATCAGTAGCCATGGGTTGGTGCGGCTTGGCTCGGAAACTGTCCGTGTCTGTCCTGAGCTACTGTAGGAAACAATGGTCTGAGCTAAAGTAACCAGAATCACGCGCATTTCAGGATGTTTTTGTTAGAAGTCACATAGAAATGATGTGAGGCATGATGCTCTTCAGTAGCCTAATATTGGCATTTTTTTTCATTCTCTGCTTCCCAGTTGATGTATTTACCAGGATGCTTTGTATAAAATAATAGACTGAGAATAGAGCTATTGGATTTTACAGATGCTTTGTAAGCCTTACATAAATGCCACATGAGAATGCCACATATTGTTTTTTTTTTGTTTTGTTTTTTTTTAAATTGCATTGTTAGCTGACCAAAGTGCCCAACTCAGTTCTTTGAGTTCAAAAACCACATGTTAAATTTGTAAGCATCCAGTGTGTGTGTGTGTGTGTGTGTGTGTGTGTGTGTGTGTGTGTGTGTGTGTGTGTGTGTGTGTGTGTGTGTGTGTGTTAACTTGGCCAATAAAAAGCTCTAATCTGCTGCACGCTGCGAGCGTCTGTGAGCTGCTCTGGGCCGTCTCCCTGGATCTGCGAAGAACCTCAGAGGTCAGAGATGGAGCTGTTAACCTGTGTCTGCATCTCATAAAGAGACACCAGGCGGCACACAGTCAGAGAGAGAGAGAGAGAGAGAGAGAGAGAGAGAGAGAGAGAGAGAGAGAGAGTGCCTCAGAAGCAGCTGTCTCTGAGGCTCAGTAACTTATGAGCCAGGAGATGAGACAGAAAACAATGAAAGAGAGACAGAAAGAAAGACAGACAGAGAGTCCAGTATTAATGAAAGAGTTTTGCAGAAAGAGAAAAAGAGAGAAGGATGAGGGTGAGCTATAAACAGAATGAACACAATAATAGTTCAGAAGAGGTAGAAAAGAAAAGACAGAGGTAAGAAAACAGAAAAAAAAGAATAGAACGGAAAAGAGAGATAAAGGTAAAGGGGGATGATATTGTCTGTGGTGGGGGAAGCTTCCTGTTTGACAGAATCTTTTATCTAATTTGAGGCACACTGGTGTGATTAGCAGAAAGTGAAGAGAGGTGCCTTCCAGGAACCATGCGGGTGCTCTTAGCCACGCTTGCTCTTCAAAGGCTTGCTTGCCGCACAATGACTTTGCTTTCCCTGGATAAACACACGCCGGCTTCTTATCTAATGTCACCAGTCCCACCGAGCAGCTAACTGCACTTATTACAGCGAGTAGAAAACCCCTGCTGCAGCCCACTGTTGATATGTGGTGTGTGTGTATGTATGTGTGTCTGTGTGTGTGTGTGCATGTGTATGTGCATGTGTGTGTGCGTGTGTGTGTGTGTGTGTGTGTGTGTGTGTGCTTGTATGTATCTCTCTCTCTCTCTCTCTCTCTCTCTCTCTCTCTCTCTCTCTCTCTCTCTCTCTCTCTCTCTCTCTCTCTCTTCCTCTTGGCCCAACACAGACATCAGCACTTCAAAGTGGCAGTGGTCGCCATAACAACGTGTGTTGTCAGTGGTCACAGTAGTGGGCTCTAGAGAGGTGGTGATAGAGACCTGATGGGGCTGGCACCCTCAAGGTCATTGCCAAGGTCATTGCAGAAAACCTCTCTCAAAAATGCCAGTCCCCCTATCTCTAAAGTAGCCAATCAGATCCACACATGGATGATTCTCAGCCAATAGAAAAGCTCACGTGCTGCTGTGTCTCTTGAAATGGAGATCTTCAATAATATCCCCAAAATGGGAGATCAGACCCAGCAAATCCCTGCTGAAAATAAATCCTATATTATGAATCATTTGTATTTTGTACATGCAGAGAAATTATAATGAAGAACTGATGATGATGGTGATGATGATGATGATGAGGAGGAGGAGGAAGAAGAGGAGGAGGAGGAAGAAGAGGAGGAGGAGGAGGATGTCAGAGTCTGAGGATTGGGAAATGTTCCAAGTCTATGTGTGCTGGACTGTACTGTGCTTAGTATGCTATATGTTATATTTTCATGAGTCATCTAAAAAGTTGGTAACAGGCGGGAAGTTCAGTGTAAGTGAGGAACTGGAGTTAGAGAAAAAAAGAGACAGGTAGAGAGAAAAGAAAAAGAAAGAAAGAAAGAAAGAAAGAAAGAAAGAAAGAGGGAGGGAGAGAAACAGAATGGTGGCAGAGGATGAGAGTGAGTAAGAGACTGACAGGGCTCTCAGAGATAGGAAACAGAAGAGAGAGCAGAAAGAAAAAAAAGAGCAAGAGGGAGAGAGATTGGAATGAAGGGAAGAAAGAGGTGTGTGTGTGTGTGTGTG
>JAODXP020000031.1:22960155-22965155 GCA_027497455.2 Sardinella longiceps
TGAGGTGGGTTGTGTGTATGTGTGTGTGTGTGTGTGTGTGTGTGTGTGTGTGTGTGTGTGTGTGTGTGTTTGAATGACAGGGAGCTGTTTTTCTTAGCACAGTCTTACATTGGAGCTAGGGGTGTGATATGTGTGTGTGTGTGTGTGTGTGTGTGTGTGTGTGTGTGTGTGTGTGTGTGTGTGTGTGTGTGTGACTGGAGAAGAGAAAGAAAAAGGAGTTGGAGGAGGGAGCTGTTTGCAATGGCATTTCTTGTCTGCTGAGCGTGCGTAGGCTCCAATCAATCACCTGCGTCTGCTGCCGCTGCTGCTGCTTTCCCAGTTCGCTCAATTCGAGACATAACTCAGGTCGTCCCGTCTGCGGTCCTGCGCTGGGACATAAAGCGGGACACTAACTCTTTTCCAGAGCAGATTTGGTTAAGTCAGCCCACCAGGTTTGTCATCGACAATGTTTATGTTGCGTTTTTCACCCTTGATTTAGCTTTGACATTCTCAGCTGATCTGTTTATTATTTTGCTGTTTACCAAGCATTATAGCTGATGTGAAGTGAAATGGATTACCTTAATGAATCAGTAACAGACAAGCTGGAGAAATGCCCACAGCGGGGTTTTTTTCCCCCCATTTTCCCCGTCTCCCCTTAGGAATGAACTGAAACATCAAGCTACAGTATGCCGAGAAGATTGAAAGTGGAATTAATTTGCCTTTTAGCCAAATGGTAAGGCTCAGTCTTGTGTGTGGTTGAGTGGAAGTCTCCTGTGTGCCAAGTATTCCCCGAATGCTATAGCGTTATTAGCGTCAGTGCTGTTGCCCGCGGGTGTTGAGCCAAATCTGTAAATGAGGCTTGTTAAGGTCTTGGCTCCGTGGCATTTCTGCCAGCTTGATCTGTTTTCCTTCAGACGGACAAAATTTGTGTGTGTGTGTGTGTGTGTGTGTGTGTGTGAGAGTGTGAGTGTGAGTGTGAGTGTGTGTGTGTGTGTGTGTTTGTGTGTATACTGCCATTGGGTATTTGTGTGTATATTGTCGGTACCCTTTTAATCATTGATTACACAAATACAGATGCATGTATTGATTGCTTGCTTGTTCAATTAAGCCTCTATGTGTACATGAAACTTTGAAACAATATCTTTTTAAAACAAATGATTTTGGACAGAGAAAGATTTCAGGAAAGGTGGATCAAGAGAATGGAGAAGGAAAGTTAAGAAGGAGGTAGAGAAAAAAGGAGATTGATGAGAGAAAGTTGGCTTTGCTGTCCGAGAGAGAGAAGATTCCGGACTACCTGCAGACTGAAGTCCTTTTATCCTCCTCCAGCTGCCTTCAGACGCATCTCTCTCTCTCTCTCTCTCTCTCTCTCTCTCTCTCTCTCTCTCTCTCTCTCTCTCTCTCTCTCTCTCTCTCTGTGTGTGTGTCTCATCCCTTGCATACACACATGACAATATGTTATCTCTCCACAAACACACAATTGGTAGTGTGTCCTCTCTCTACATACACAGGCACAGGCACACACACACACACACACACACACACACACACACACACACACACACACAAATGCACACTCCTGCCGATGAGGGAACCTCATATTGTTTGTGTGTGTGTGTGTGTGTGTGCGTGTGTGCAAGCAATGATCATTCGCAGGTGCTTGTTAATGACCTGAGAAGTGATGTAGTAACCTAGGAAGACCCTGTCAGAATGTATTCCACACACAGACACACACACACACACACACACACACACACACACACACACACAGGAACAAGACTGTAGTGGTACCCTAGAGGCCTAGACGCAATGATTTACGTGCCCTCCAGAACAGTGACCTGTGTAGTACGGCAGCAAAGCCACATGGGAGTTGAGATTAGCATTACAGTCAATATCCCCACACGCTAGCCCACTTGTGCTGTTGTTTTTGCAGCAGATTAGCATGCCCTCTATGTCAAAAGCCAGCTGTGTGTGTGTGTGTGTGTGTGTGTGTGTGTGTGTGTGTGTGTGTGTGTGTGTGTGTGTGTGTGTGTGTGTGCGTGCGTGCCAATTAGAGTCAGTGGACATGTATTTAACACGGCTTATTGTACAGTAATTTGTTTATTGTTGTTGAAAACAAAAACAAGAGGCAAGCTTTCCTGTAAACATGAAGGGGTTCAAGTGGTTTATGTTGGTTGTCAGTATCCTCCAATGCAGTGAAAATAGAGGGAAAAAATAGAGCATTTTGAGCATTTCACAAATTTCACATTGAAATGCTTGTGTGTCTGAAAAGGAAACAATGAAACTCAAATGCAAAATTCAACTCTAAAGTATTTTTATAGGGTAGTTAAATCATAGTAAAAAATAATATCAGAGAAAAGTTCACAGTCAATGAGCTGGTGAATTTTAACACTGCAGAGTTCAAACACATGGTTAATGCTTTTAATATTTACAGTTACACTATTGGAGTGAATTTTACACTGTATGCAGTTGGCTCATCCATTGGGTGAATGGGTAGTCTTTTTCTGCGGCCCTCACACACACTTATGACTTAAGGGCTCCGCACACCGCTTCCGACACAGTGCGGAGCACTCTGCTTCCAACATTCTATTCCATTGTTTTCAATGCAACCCCGCACACCAGTGCCGAAGTCTTCCGCCGTCGGTTGTGAATTACGATTGAAGTCTATTTTGTCGGAGCCGTCCATTGACATCCAATGTTAATTTCACCGGCTACTGTGCTAGGTGCTAGGCAAAATTGTCGGATTCGAAAGTGCTCTGCAGTGCTGTCGGAACCGGTGTGCGGCCGGCTTTAAGGTATCAGTTTTATTCCCATCACAATTCATTGACCTAGAGGACTCTCTGAGACCTGTGTGTGAATATTAAAACTGTTTTATAGGCCTCACCATAGCAACCCTGGCTAGCCAAAGCTGGAGTGCTTGATATTTCGCTACGAGCCCGAGGCAATGGTGTCTTATTAAAGTTATACAGTGTTGGCCTGTAGTCGACTCCATTGTGATTGGTTGAAAACGTCCGATGCCATTGTAAATTTGGCATTTAGCACGGCTCCAACCGCATTTCGTTCTAAACTGCTGCGCCATAAGAAAGTGAATGGAGAAGCGCATATGCGTTACTTGGCAACCATTCAGTAAGAGGAAGTATGTTTTTGGCGGAGGAATCTGTATCAAGGAATACCTTGCTATATTTCTCGTGGTTGTGTTTTCCGTTAATGAAACCATTGCCGGTTAACGTGGTAATAAATGTTTAGAATAGTCAATGTGATCCCTGGCCCTGCTTCCCCTTACTTTGCTCTGAAATGTTGGTCACTTTGGACGCATGTTTCGGAATGCACCGCTGTCAGACGACTTCGGGAGGGGCAAAGGACATAACGTTACTTCATGTGCGAAAATATCTGTTCACGCAGATAGGTTGATCCGAACACTGACATTAAAGCCAGTGCGATATAGCCTGACATAGCCCGACCATAATACTGCTGTTCATCCGATGAACATTCGTATTATGGGCGGGCTATGTCAGGGTAAGTGCGATATTGCGCAGACAGCTGAACTTTTCGGTAAAGATGCTCAGCAGGCGTAAATGATGTTGGCCCTGAGATGTGTTTTGTAAGTTAATTGAATTTGCTCACTCACAATGTTGAGCTCTTCAACTCAATCAGCTGCATTTCCATATGTGCCGAACCACTCCATCAGAGCCAAATAAATTTCATGTCCGTCAAAGCTGGTTTGATCAAGGAAGAGAACACTGCGCTATTACTCGTGGATGTGTTAGCCGCTAATGAAACCATTGCTGGTTATCGTGGCAACACTTTTAGAAGCTGTCATTCACCCACTTTGGAAGGCAGTATAAATGCTGGTTTTAGCACGATCCCAACGGCATCGGAAGCGCCTCATGCACTAGCAACACCCGTTTACCGTCAGTATGTGGATACCGGCTCTCGATAGCTGTTGAATTACGGGGGGCATGTGTGTGGCCATGTGGTCGATTTGCATAAAGAAACCTCATTGGCCATTCACCTGACCTGCTGCCACTGAGGAGAAGACATAGCCTACAGGCCAATCAGACGTCAGCCAATCTCCTGCCTCCTCTGGAGTTAGGCTAATGCATTAAGGAAATTTACAAGACATGGGCATCATTTTTATTTGGAAATGGGATTAAAAAGTTATACTTTCTTACCATGTGTTTCCATAATAGTTATTTAGTTATGCCTTTGACACATTATTACTTTGGGAAGGACACTACATTCATTGGAATGAATGAATGCATAAATAAATGATAATAAAAAAATCCATCAATTCAATTACTGCACAGCTTATATGGTATTCAGTTAACCCTGGGAACAGGAACCAGAATACAGATATTACAAAGACTTCACTGTGTAATGCCTGCTAAATAAATGACTGCAGTTGTTCTCAAATATGCCTAATAGGCAGAGAGCAGTAGATTCTCCAAGCCATTAATGCCACTTGTTGAGCTTCAGACGTCTCATCCTTTGGCTGAAGTTAGCTTTTCCGACTGCTGCTGCTGTTACAGTAAGCGGGCAATGCCTGCAAGGGAGAGCAAGTTACTCTTTGCTTCCCAGAGTTTTTTTTTTTTTTTTTTTCTGAGGGGGGATTACATGTGTCTGGGGCTCGACTTTTTCCCTCTCTCTTCAGATCACAACATGGCTCCTGTTGTGCTGCACTGGTTCCGTTGCCATGGCGCTCAGGGAAAACAGTGCGTTTCTCAGAGTCCTGAAGTCTCATCCATCACATTCCCTAGGAGTGAGAGTGAGAATCTGTCTGTCTGTTAGACCTCCGCTTTATGCCACACACATACAGTACACACACACACACACACACACACACACACACACACACACACACACACACACACACACACACACACACACACACACACACACACACACACACACACACACAGTGTTGCTTTATGGGTGGCATTTAATTACGACTGCAGTAGGAAAAGAGATTAGGTGTTGTTTTACTAGTTTGCGTGTTTGTGCGTGCTTTTCAGTGTGTGTGTGTG
>JAODXP020000031.1:22967655-22977655 GCA_027497455.2 Sardinella longiceps
GCCCAAATCCCCATCACAACCCACTCTTTATGTCCTGCAGGCATAGCCATGCAGCTCTGGGTCATATGATAGGACTCCTGAAAGAGTCATGTGTGTTCATTCTCATATCGACAGACTTCTCCCCTCCTTTCCTTTCCTTTGTGTTTCTCTGGTGAGCTTCTTTAGAGGGAGAGGGGGAGTAAAAATGTCTTGACTCCATTTTTAGCTTGTTTTTGACTACAGCTGAGTCCCAATGGGCTCTCTAACTCTAAACCCTGAACCCTCAAAGACATGAATGACAGCAAGAATTAGCCAATCAGGAGTCGGCTCAAGCTAGTTAGATGGAGTCTGGAATCCCTTCAACTATTGCCCTATTGTTCAACTCGCCAAGTGGTGTATGCATGGAAGAAGAAGAATAAAAAAATTATATTACATCAACAAAATAGCAATCTGCCAGCTAATGCACAAATGGTAGCCTGATCATCCATACTATAACATTAAAATATATATCAATCGATTAACCTGCATCTGTACGCAATAAGATAGCACTACAACCAATCAGAAGAATGAGCAACATTGCAAAGATGTAAACGTTAATATAAAAGATTGCTGTTCTTGACCCAACAACTCTCTAAACACACCAATGTGTTTGCAATCACAAGACCTATTACGTAAGTCCCTATGGCTCGTTGCTAGATGTACTGGCTGAGAAAATGTATTTGCTGCCACTAGGGTACTTTGGACATTAGCCTACTGTCTGGCTAAGTGGCCTAAAACTTAACTGAATAGCATGTTAACTGAATGGACGCTGGTAGCGTAGCAGTTTATTACATACTGTCTGGCTTAAGTGGCCTAAAACTTACGGTAACTGAATAGCATGTTAACTGAATTAGCGGTAGTAGCGTAGCAGTTAAGGAACCTGGCTAGCATGTCAGTAGTCTGGAAACTGACTGTTTTGCCTTTGAGCGAGGCACATAACTCCAGTTTGCTGGAGGGGAGACTGGCCATGAAGTAGTAGAGAGGACAACTGTAAGTCGCTTTGGGTCTGGTAAAAGCATAAATGAACAAAAGTATTTGGCGCGACATACTGTATACTACACAGAAAATGGAAACAGCTGCCAATGCTAACTGAGGAGGTTATGTGCTCCATTCACTTAACAATAACTGCTGGTTTGCAAGTTTGGTCTTTGGACTTAAACGACTTAAAGTTGTACCCACCAACAATCCATTGAGTCAACTGACCTGTGTGTGTGTGTGTGTGTGTGTGTGTGTGTGTGTGTGTGTGTGTCTGCACTGGGGAGTGTGAGAGCTGCTTCAGCATGTGGTTGCTCTATGGCAGCAGCTTTGTTATGGTCATTGCCATGTGGTTACTAGGAAGCTGAGTGTGATCAATGGCTAAATTTGCTTGTGGAAAAGTAGAGGACCTCCTTACGGAACTGTGAGAACCAACAGAAAAGGTCAGAGGTTGTTTTATGACCTGTAGGCAAGGTGAGATTTGTGGTGGGAGAGAGGGGGTGTAGTGGCCCCTACTTCTGGTTTTGGTATCCCTGCCTCTGCTTAATTTTTTTTATCTCTGGTGGGGATTTTTGATAACACAATTGCTGCTGAATTGCAGAGGATGAGAAAACACTCTTTAGGTCAATCAGCCAGCAGTGCAAAATGACCAAAAAAAACGTACCGGTAATCTATATGCACCAATAACAGGTCAGGTAGGTTGGCCTATCGTTATCGAGCACTGTCTGTTTAGTGCTGTCTGGTCCAACAAATACCTTGGTTTTACTTGACAAGAACTTTATAATAACCATCCTCTATAAATGGTTATTAAATAGCTTAGTAACATTAGTAAGTCATTATTTAACTGTTAATAGATAAAAGTTAACAGTTAGGAAGCAATAATTAACAGGAATTTTACAGCATAGTTATTTAGTTAGTAAGTTAACAGTTAGTTTACAGTTTGTTATGGCTGAATGATAAAATGGAAAAACCTGATGGAATTAAATTATCTGACTGGTTGAAACCACAAACTTTCCAATTAACTTCTTATTAATGTTAATAAGCTATTTAATAACCATTTATAGAGGACGGCTATAATAAAGTGCTACCCCACAGAATTTTTTTAGGCTAAAAACTTCCACAACTTAAACAGCTGGACAAATGGTTGAGCTAATTGATTATAAGCTGTACACTAATGATTGTTGAACAGTGAACATATACAGCAGGGGTGGCCAACCAGTCGGAGACCAAGAGCCACATATCTGACTATGTCACAGCAAAGAGCCACATTGGCACATAGGGACATGAACCTGTTACCACTACTACCACTTGACCCACACACACACACACACACACACACACTTGGACATGAATGTAAGAGCCATGACTCAGGCAAAGCCACTGCCCCAACGAATTGGCCCCATGAATAGGACATGGTGTTTCTGTAACAAGCAGATGTAAAAGGCATTGCAAGATGCAACAAATCAGAAAAGTAATGCAATCTGCAGCGTTTTATTGAAGAAACAGTTACAGCAATAAGAGGGTTGAATCTGAACGACAGTGAATTTTTCATTTGGTGGAAATTGTAATTTTATTTGATTGTGGATTGCACTCTGCACGCAGTAGTCACAGGAACAAATTACAGTAAGGACGGCCCATCAGGACACTTGAGTAAGTGTCTACCAAAATTTCCCAAGTCTTCACTGCGCTGTAGCATTGATACAAACAGCATAATATTTGGTCAATATAACAGCAGAATTGCTGTCTGTGTGTGACGTCATCAAAGCAGTGACGTAACAGCAGTATCCCCCCTCTGATTTTTTTATGAATCACACTCTGCTTGTATGGTTAGTGTGTGTGTGTGTGTGTGTGTGTGTGTGTGTGTGTGTGTGTGTGTGTGTGTGTGTGTGTTTTGGCCTCTGGATCTGTGTATGTGTGTGTGTGTGTGTGTGTGTGTGTGTGTGTGTGTGTGTGTGTGTGTGTGTGTGTGTGTGTGTGTGTGTGTGTGTGTGTGTGTGGCATCTGTGGCCTTTCCCATACTCTCCTCCATTGCCCAGCAGCAGAGCCAGGCCTGCCTTAGTCACTAAAAAATACATGAGTGATTCTTTCCATGAAATCCTTATTTCATAATTCATCGGGTGTTCATTAATAGTTTATCAACGGGATGGATTGTCTTTGGTATTTCAATATGTAAAGGCTTATAACTCTTTAGAACAATACTTATAGGATAGTTCATTCATCATTTAAATTCTACTTTACCATCAGTGATCATCACAATTTTTGGAAACTATATGAAGGAAAAGTATATTCAGGAAATATATGAAGAAAACAATCTCTGAATCTACTGTATGTTCATAGAATACTGAGGCAAAATGTGTTTTATCCCTTGTCTATTAAAATGATTTAAATCTTCATTTATTACATTTCTTGATATGCCGGGAATTCTGATCTGAATATGATTTTCACACACACACACACACACACACACACACACACACACACACACACACACACACACACACACACGCACACACAGCACTCTGTCCCTCTCTGGTGGCAGGTGCTGGTTGTGCATCTATAGAGACAATTGGACACTGAAATAGAGTGCTGGCATGGACCCTGTGTTAGGCAGCCCTGCTTAATCTTCCTCTCTGTATCTGTGTGTGTGTGTGTGTGTGTGTGTGTGTGTGTGTGTGTGTGTGTGTGTGTGTGTGTAAGCTTTAGTGAAATGGCGTGAGAAAATTTAGCACAGTTCGAACAGTATATTTTTGAAATTGCCAGCCTTGTCCATTTCTGCCTCACAATCTTTCATGTTGTTGCCAAAACAAATACAATGACAAAGCACAGTCTTTCTTCCTTTCTTCCTTTGTAAACACACATTACAATCTCCTCTTTTTATTCCTCTCTCTCTCTCTCTCTCTCTCTCTCTCTCTCTCTCTCTCTCTCTCTCTCTCTCTCTCTCCCTTTCTTTTCTTTTTCTCAGCCTCCCACTGCTGAGCTTCCCCTGAAACATGTAGAGACTCCGGTAAGTTCCTCCTTTCCCATGTTTTGTACCATGAATCCTGTCCTCCTCTCCTCTTTCTTCCCCTTTTTCTCTCCCTTCTTCCCTTGTCTTTGGCCCATTAGAGAACACAATGCATCAAGTAGTGAGAAGCTGAATTTTAACCCAAGTACAGAACACATCTGTAAAAAAAAAAAAAGTCAGCAACGCCTCTTCTGCCTAAGCAAGTTGGCAAAGTTCAGTGTAGATAAGACCATCATGACATTGTTTTATAAATCCTACATTGAATCTGTTTTATCATTCTCCATGATTTGTTGGTTCAATAACCTCAGCCTGAAGTCATCAATGACACTGGCCCAAATTGTGAAAGTCAGCAGCAAAATCATAGGCTCCCAGCAATGTAGCCTTACAGACCTCTATAAGAAATGCAACCTGAGAAAAGCTGATGCTATTCTGTCAGTCAATGCCCACCCTCTGTATCCTGAGTTCCAGCTACTTCCCTCTGGCACACGTTTCAGACTCCCCCTGGTAAAAAACTAATAGTTTCAGATTCTCATTTGTCCCTAGTGCCATTTCATTGCTAAACTCAGATCTTTCTACCCCTACATACTTGAGTGGTCTGTGATGTTACTGAGGTCTTTTAAGAAACTGCTTGTGTATTCATTATTGTTATGCTCATACCTGTTTGCACACTGCTTGCACACTGCACTTTATAGTTGAAGTTGAGTTGAGAAGGTTGTAAACTTACCGTGGTTCCATTTGCTTATAAACACTGAAATGATTTTCATACCATGTCCCAGCGTCCAAAATGATTTCCATCATAATATTGAATAAAACAAAACAGTTAACAATGAAGCCAAAATAATATTCAGTCAAGTCAAACAGAAATGATACTGTATGCTTATGAAGATGTTTTTTTTCTAAGACATGAGAATGGCAATCCGTGATTCAGCTCTTCATGGGGATTATGTTGGCCTAGCCTTCTGGGGTTACTGAGTGAATTCTGGAGCTTGATCCATTGCTGTACGTTCAGACGTCAAACGATGCAGGCAACACGATGGAAAGCGATGGAAGTAATTGACTTTGTATGAGAAGGGCAACAAAGCCAACAAAAGCGGCTGGTGTGGCGGGCGACGAAACTTGGGCGTCTTGAGTGATGAAAGAAAGTGAAACTTCGGTTAACGTTTTGTAATGAGCTATGACACGGTTCGGCAACTACCAATCAGAACATCAATTTCCTGTTGTGACTGGTTTAGAGAAGCAGGATCGAACATTCAAATGCTATAGCCCACAGCCACTTTAGTTGAAGTGTATGACCTGACCTGCTGCTGTTTTGGTTGTGCAGCCATCATGAGCTTGAGAAGGGGAAGATACCCATGTAGAACTGTTTACAGATGTATTATCACATCTATACATGGGAAAGATATTAGATATTGCATCGGCATATTTAACTTGACGTTCAAATCAATTTATGCCTTTTTGCAGTTAGAAAGGGGGAATGCACACAGACAAGCATAGAGAGAAATAAAGATGTGTGTGCATACTCACACACACATGGGCACACACACAGACACACACACACACACACACACACACACACACACACACACACACACACACACACACACACACAAAGAAGGGTAAAAAGAATCACAGGAATCACAAAGACACAATTGTGGTAGGCTTACTTACTACTGCGGCCCGGGCGTCTTGTGTTCGCCTTTCAGAAATTACCCATAGTTCAGTGCTGACCCTGAGCTTGTGACACAGCGCATGTGGTTAGGCGGCCATTTTCTTGCCTGGAAATCCATCACAAGACGTGCCGGCGGGAGACAGGAGTTCAGCCAGTGTGAGGAAGGATCCATTAGACTACCACAACTTGTCATTTTCAGACTTTTTTTGCATCAATTGTGAATCTCCTTCTCTCTCTCTCTCTCTCTCTCTCTCTCTCTCTCTCTCTCTCTCTCTCTCTCTCTCTCTCTCTCATGCTTGTCAATTGCTGTTGCAACATTTCTATTATTTAAAAACTGAAAACTCCATTTTCAACCGTCTGTTCTCTTGCTACTTCACTCCCTTCACACACACACACACACACACACACACACACACACACACACACTCACACACAGACCCACCTCTCCAGCTGTTGTTCTTGAAGAAAGAGGAAACGAGGGGCATTATTTGTTATTAGGTTAAAGAGTGTGTGCAACGCAGCATCGGACTCTGTGTGAGTAGCCCATTGTTTGAGAAATTGAATCAGCCATGGTCAGCTGTGCCGTGCTCTCGCATCCCAGAAGGTTGGAAAACAGCAGATGGAATGGGGTCCCAACTTGTTGATTACAAGCAAATTATTAATAGTGCTTAGCTTATTAGGCACTATTAATAGTATTAGTGGGCTATTAATATTGCCTACAGCTCCAAAGTCAATGCAATATTTTCTGTGTTTAGATATGATGAAGCAGGGATGGACTACATGGCTGAACTAGCTTGAAATGAGATAAAAGAGACTTATGTTACTCCTGTGGGCGCACAGGATGACATGATTCCTGGAAGATAAGATCATAGATGCAGGGATTAAATCTCTTCTGCCCTTAATCTCATTTCTGACCTTTAATCTGTACAACACAGAGTTAAAGACATGTGTATGTGTGCATATGTGCGTATGTGTGTGTGCATTTGTGTGTGTGTTTGTCACACACAAACACACACACACACACACACACACACACACACAATCATATGCATCATCACAAACACACACACACACACACACACACACACACACACACACACACACACACACACACACACAGAAACAAACACACACATGCACAGTCACACACAGAGACACACCTCCCTGCGCTAAACACGCAGCATGTGTGAGCGAAAAAGAGAAATGGAAAAAAAAGAAGGCAGCAGAGATGACTGCTGAGAGAGAGGGAGGAGAGAGCTGCAAGAGGGAGGGAAAGAAAGCAGGAGTATGAGGGAAAGAAAAAGAGGATGGAAAAAATAAAGGAAGAGAAGAGAAGAAAATAAAAGAGAGAAGAGGAGAGTTCAGTAAAGAGCAAACGAAGAGCCTGAAAGAGTAGCATGAGTAGAATTTAGAGACATTGCCCATTGCCATGGGTCCGTGCGTCTGTCTCGCAGACCCGTGATTAAAAGTTTATGCGGCGGCAGCGGCAGGAGCAGAACAGCTGATTTAGGGGGAAAATACAAGCAGCGACGTAGGAAACATGAACCCAGCCAGGTCGCTATGGAGACGCCTCTTCAACCTCAGGTCGGCATGGAGAAAAAGCACGGGCCACCTGTTCAAGGTAGGCACTTTGTAGAATAGTGTTGGCTCTTTAGCTGGAAAGACGTTGGGACTCAAATAGGCAATGCTCAGCATCTTTTGTGCATAACTGGGGAACACCTCTCATTCTCAATGTGTGATGTCACTCTCTCTCTCTTTCTTTCTTTCTTTCTCTCTCTCTCTCTCTCGCTCTTTCTCTCTGTCTTTTTTTCTTGTCTTTCCTCTTTCCACGAGTAAGTTAGCTCATTCATTCAGCCGCCAGTGTCTGTGTGTTTGTGTGTGTCTGTGTGTTAGACAGGAGGAGAAAGAGAGAGAGATGGAGGGCAAGAGAAGAGAGAGAGAGAGAGAGAGAGAGAGAGAGAGAGAGAGAGAGAGAGAGAGAGAGAGAGAGAGAGAGAGAGAGAGAGAACACACACTGTGTGACTGCACAGGCAGAGCTCATATCTGCAGATGGTTTCAATCTCACTCACAGAGCGGCAGGATTGTGCTGAAGCCGCTCTCTGGGCTCTGGTACTCTCCCTCTGCCTCTCTCTCTCTCTCTCTCTCTCTCTCTCTCTCTCTCTCTCTCTCTCCCTCCCTCCCTCTCTCTCTCCCTCCCTCCCTCCAGGCTGCTGCTCAGCCACCGCTGGCTGGATGGCTGAGAGGATGGAGGGATGGAGGGATATTGGGCTGGTTGGGGAAATGGACGGCTGGATGACTGGTTGGGTAGATTAGCAGAAGCCTGTGGGGAATGGGTGCTAGTGGTTTTATAAGAGCTGATGGCTCTAACAGAGGGAGAGAGAGAGAGAGAGAGAGAGAGAGAGAGAGAGAGAGAGAGAGAGAGAGAGAGAGAGAGAGAGATCAGGAAAAAGGAAAGAAAGACAGGAAGGAATTTGGGAAATGGAAGGGAAAGAGAGAGAGAGCTGGTGAGTGTTTGTTGAAGAGAAGCTAATAGAGACATGGAGAAAGCATGGGAGCTAGGAAGAGATGGACAGAGAGAGGGAGAGAGAAAGAGAGAGAGAGAAAGAGAGGGAGATGATGACATTTAAAAGGGCAGAGTGAGGTAGAGAGCTCTAGAGGCAGAGGGAGTGAGAGTTGGAGAGGGGTCTGTTTGGGTGGATATTAGTTCTGGTTCAGCTGTTTTGGCACTGGATGTTTTTTTCCCCAGTTTCTTTCTTGCCAGAAATGGCTGTCTGTGGCTGGTTTCTGTATAGCCTACTACCACATACACACACGTCTATAATGACACAAATGAAACAAACACTCCCAGCCCCATAGCATCCTATACGTGTGTGTTTGTTTTTCCCCTCATTTCATGGCGCTCTGGTATGTTTTTTTTTTTTTTTTCCTTCTTTCTCAGGAACATCTGTTTCTTGTTGTCATGGCGAGGATAATGGATTTCATTATAGTTTCTTTCTCTCAGACAAGAGTCTTATTGGGAGGAAATGACACGGTAACAGTAGTCTTTCGCAGCTGAGTCACAGCAAGTGCTCATAGCCTCCCAGCCCATTGGAAACGCATTGTTTTCAATGTTACACACACACACACACACACACACACACACACACACACACACACACACACACACACACACACACACACACACAGAGAGAAAGCCTGTATCTCCCTGTCTAGACTCATACTGAAACAGCTGAGAATCTGGCATGCTCAGGAGGGACTTCCTCCTTAGAGTAGTCTAAGCCCTGATGATGTCATCCAAGGTAATCATATAAAATCTCAAAAGTGAATTAGTTTCATCATATAGCATTTTGCCTGTGAGGGTTATTGTCTGATACATCATTGTGGCACTACTTTGAAACTTTTAGGTAGTTTACTTTAGTTCATATCCTTCAGGCCTACCAGTTAAGGCATGGATGTTTTTGAGCATATTTTTTGAGTTTTTGTTATTCTCTATACAGAGTTCCGTTTCAAAAGATTCAGATTCCAAGACTTCTTTGCCCTTTGCTCTGTAATTGAATCAGCGCTTGGAAATTTGATTGTCCCCCGAACCACTATTTCGATGCAGGTTAAATAAAGTCTTAAATTACAGGCGGAAGGTTAGTGTCAGTGGACATTTTGGGAGATGCGCTGCAGAATATAGCACACATCCTTTTTTTTCACATTCCACTGGCCGCTCTTTATGTGTGGCAAAGAAGTCCATATGAGCAACATACCCCACGCACAAGGCCTTGAAACGTCCTCGCGGGCTTTGTTTTCAATTCCCCGCTTCACGCTCCTCACCAAGCATGGCGTTTCTGTTTTAGATGCTCTGTTTGATGTTGAGGACATTGTCTTGCTTTTATAAACCATGGCGTGTTGAAGACTCAGTAAAAAAAAGTGAACATATCCTGTCGGAGCTTAGCTGGGCCTACATGCAGTCACTCATAAGACGCAGGAGATTTATGACCACCGCATACTGATTGTGTGATGTCCTCTTAAAGATGTGTGTGATTCATGCTAACTGATCTTATTTACATGCATATGGTTAGCAGACGTTGCACACTTGGTTCACTCTTGGTGCAGCCCCTTGGGACAAGAACAAGAACATCTAAATCAAATCAGATCAAAGAATGGAGAAGGATGATACTGTCTAACTAAATGTATGATTCCCAGAACAAATTTAGAGATGGAGAGTAGCTCCGAAATTTTTGCATAAAACATCATCCGTATATTGACACGTACTCATGGACACCCATGGAACCCAATTGTTTTTGTCACTGTGAATATAAGTTCATTATACAGTAATGTACTGTATA
>JAODXP020000031.1:22982655-22997655 GCA_027497455.2 Sardinella longiceps
AACTGTACCCCCACTACTTGGCTCTCTCCCTCACTCACTCGCTCCCCTCACTAGTTCCAGCTGAACATGACACTCTTTTGCAGGGCCCCCACAATGCCCGGCTGTGTCCCAACCAGCCCAATCATCCCAACCAATCCCCCAACCCCCCAACCCCAGAGAACCTCGCTTCTCTGTCCAACAGCACTTTCCACCAATTGAGGCATTTCAGAATATAAAACAGCAAAAAATAGCTGCAAATACAGTCAATGCCCTTGTTGTGTGTTTGTGTGTGTGTGTGTGTGTGTGTGTGTGTGTGTGTGTGTGTGTGTGTGTGTGTGTGTTTAAGTGCCTACATCTGCATCTGTGTGTGTGTGAGTGTGTGTGTGTGTATATGTCTGTGTGTGTGTGTGTGTGTGTGTGTGTGTGTGTGTGTGTGTGTGTGTGTGTGTGTGTGTTTCGGGACGAGGACACAGTGCCCTGCAATCTAGGATTCATGAGAATTAGCTGCAGTCGCTTGAGCATGACTGCAGTGCTGGCTTGGAGTGCCAAAGCGATGCCTATTTTTGTGGATTTCTCTCCCCCCTCCTCCTCCTCCTCGTCCTGGTCTTTTTCCCCCTGCTGTTACCCAGGGGCCTGGTGTTTTTCTGTCTCTGGATCTGTGGGCATCCTGTTGTTTTGTAGTCCAAAACGATCATGGAAAAGAACAAAGTCATTTGGTTGCTGGCATCCATATTTATGTATTACTGTAAAATGCCAAGCCGGGCAAACAAAAGCAAGATAACAGCACAGACTTTGTTTTGCATGTTGTTCATTTTAGGAAGTCTTTCCAAATGGCTTTCAGATATAGTCTGTTCCATTACGTAGATATAACTAACACATCTAGTATACCACAACTCCAGATCAAGTCATTTCTTGAGGCATTATGTTCGTGGGAATATGCAGAAACCCGTCTGAAACTAAAGTGGAACTAGACAGCTATGCAGTGTTTATCCGTACATGTTTGACTATAGGAACTGTACAAAAAGATGGAAATATTTGGTTTATTAATGGGGTTATGGTGAAGAATAGCCTCATTTCTAATGCTCCTTCTCTTCCTCTCTCATCCATCTCTCTTTCTCTTTCTCTCATCCTTTCTTCTCCCACTCTGTAGGGCAGTCGGGGGCGAACAGGGGTTGTGATTGCGGCCTACATGCACTACAGCAACATATCTGCCAGGTAAGGAAGTGAAGCAGGAGTGGAACAGGAGGCACGACATCGATGCGTCACAATTCTGTTTTACGCCGTGTCTTAATGGCAAGCGACATGACCGAATGTTAGTGGCAAAATCAGCTTGATTAGGCTGCTATATTTTCAATGGGAACATCTTCACTGAATAATTTGTGACACAGTGTTGCATGGCGAGATGCTGTGTGCAACTTTATAGTAGAACTTTCACTGCTCTCTCCATTTGTATTTTTGTCCCTCACGTCCTGTTGCATTGAATGGAGAATCTCTCTGGATAGAATAGCATATTAAACGGATCCAATGCAGACAGGAAGTAGGCAAGTGCTTGCAGTTAGGTCACAGTGTTGGCCTGCTGTGCCTCTCCTGGTCCCCGCAGTGAGAGGAGGTGTCAGCTAGTGATGAATGGGCCTGGCTGTGGGGATGGACTCACCTCACAGTGCTGGGGAAGGGAAGGCACCTCCCAGCAGCACAGAGACAAATTCAGGTTAAATTCATATTGCTGGCCTCTTTTGTGCCAGAGTGATGCGCACACACACACACACACACACACACACACACACACACACACACAGGCATGCATAGATACCCACTTTCATACACACACAATCAGTATATTTGTGTATAGACACACACACACACACACACACACACACACACACAGAGAGAGAGACATACGTGTGTATATACACACACACTCACATTCACAAAGAGCAGTTGTCTCTTCCCATTGCCCTAAATGAATGGGTTGTAATGGAGGCCGCTATCTCCCCTGGGCCCTCTCTGAATTGTCTTTGCTTTTCCACAGTGCTGACCAGGCCTTGGACAGGTTTGCCATGAAGCGCTTTTATGAAGACAAAGCCTTGCCTGTGGGCCAGCCATCCCAGAGGAGGTGAGTGGGTGTGGGAGGTCCTTCCTTCTGCTCTAGCCGTTAGCGCTAACATTAGCAACACTACTGCTACCGTATCATGTAGCCTGGCAGACCAGACACTCTCACATCATTTCCCTTCGTGCTAAGTATCTGACATCTCTCACAATAGCCATACAATTGCTTGCTTGTGGGCAAATACTTTCTGTGAACTCTCTATGCCCTCTTCTTTTTGCTGATTGAAACAAAATATGTGTGGCAACCTAGTCTTTGGAAAGCTCTCTGACTTTGTACCATAGCGATATTGCAATATTGAGTGTAAATACTAGGCAGTGCTAGCCTGGCTAGCTAGCTATAATAGGGATTCAGCTAGCTTAGCATCGGATAAACACACATGAACAGCATGGAAACAGCACTTGAACAGCATGGAAACACTAAGCTAAAGGGGGCTGACATGTTTTGTTTATTTTCTGTTTGATTGATTGTTTTTGGAAGGTTGCTTCGGTTATTTAGTTGATTTCATCCGTTGGCAAAATTGACACTCCTGGAGGGAGGGGGCAAAACTTTGGCTACCTGATCAAAGAGCACCTGACCCCAAAATAGATTTCTTCCCAACAATCTGTCATCACAGACAGGCTTCGTGGCTCCAGTCCAGATCTATGCTCCTCAATCCCCCTCCTTCTCCCCTTCATGATGTGTACGCTTGAACAGATGGGAGGCCCTTCAAATGTTGCAGGCGTAATGAAATTGGATCAAAAAGCATTTTGCAGTTTTTCATCAGTTGTTCTTCAGTCTGTCTTTTCGAAGACAAACAAATCACAAAACATTTCCAAATATTTTGTTATTGATTTATTATTTGTTTTGTGATTGTAAAGAATCAGGTTAGGTGGGGTCAGTAGAGGGACTAGACCACTCATTTTTCACGGGACAATTTTCACAGGAGAATCTCTCTCCTCACAAAGCAGCATCGCCCAGAATCGGAACCGTGCTTAATCTCCGTCTGGGAACCCGGCGGCCCCGAAAAACAAGAACAGAGGAAGCCACCGTTATGTCTGCGGAATGCAGACAATCCCTCAACCCTGGTTCCCCTCCTCTCTCTCATCCATTCCCTCTCCTCTCAGTCTTTTTTTTGTGTGTTTCAAGAGGCTTTGAAATAATAAGATGCTGATAATTACCTTGGCTCACAGAATGACTATAAGCCGACAGAGTAACCAGACTGTCAGACTGAATTTACCCTCGGAATGTTTTTCAAAAATCTTAAAGGACTGGTTGGTTCTTAGCATTTAGGAAGTGGCTCTGTTTAAAGAAGAAAAAAAAATGCCAATGGCTTTGTGTGATGAGGGCCAGTGGAGTTCAATTATGAAACTTATTACATGTTTCAAAGTTTAAGATAGCAAAATATGAACTGTTCGAAACCAAAATATGTCCAGTACAAAAAGTCCAGTAATTGCTTAGGGAGGCCACAGACCCAGGTTTTATTTTGGTTTTAGAATTACGTTTTTGTTGTGTGTGTGTGTGTGTGTGTGTGTGTGTGTGTGTGTTTGTTACAAAGAAAGAACACATTGATTTAGAGTAGCTTGTCTGTCCTCCATGATATTATAATATTGAAAAGATGTTTTGTTTACAAACTCAGTGTTCTCCCTAAATCCCAATTTCTGAACCCTCATAGATTTTACTTGTCTGAGTTCAGTTCATGATTGGCTGGTTTGGCTTTGAGGGTTTAGTCTTAGGGTTTGGAGGGACATTGACATTAACACATTCCCATACAAAGCAGCTGTCAGTCGATAGAACTCTTTTTCTAATACAGTCAATCTGTGGTTTGTCTGGTTTAAAAGCGGACAAAACACCCACACAGATTATGGAAGTCTGGAAGCGGCTCAATCCTGCTCCTACCTATACTTGTGCTTTAGGCTTGCTCCTGTCCCTTGACAACTGCGACCTTGACCCCGGAGGTGAAGTTCAGGTCGCTGCTATTCACACAGTTCCCATGTGACCAAATCTCAGCTGGGCTTCTCTCTCGGTCTCCTGCCGACAGATTAGTGGCCACCTCTGAACCTCAAGGCAAAACAGTGTTCTGCTCGACCCTGCTAAGTGAGAACACAACCCAGGGGACTTACTGTAGGGACCATATGACATGGTGCATGTAGTGTTGGACATACCATATAGCAATAGATGTTAACGTATACCTCGATACTTATATACTGTAACTCGCTATTTCAATTAATTTCATAACATCCTCCAAAGATTAAAAATGTTTGAGCATGATCATTCTTCCTGGGGACCTACTTGTGCTTATTGCATTAATCATTTATGAAAATATAAACATAAGGAATGGTTGTGCTTTTTTAATTAAGCCATCTGTCGTATAACTACTGTCCAATGTATGTGGTTGTCTCATATAGTATAATATGTGTGAAGACAGCTCAGTCTGTGTCTTTTTAAGACCAGTAGGGTTATGCGTGCTTCATAAATGTTAGTGTGTGGTTTGAGAAACACGGCGACCTCATAATCCTATCCTCATCTGTGATTAGTGCAATCAGACCGAGGCCATAAACGACCCCCAATCCTCACCCTGTCTCCCCCAGAGAAGGAAACCAGGGCCCCCAGCATCCCCCTCCCAACCCACCACCCAACCGCCCGCCCCACATATTAAATCTGACA
Source organism: Sardinella longiceps (assembly GCA_027497455.2). NCBI lineage: Eukaryota > Metazoa > Chordata > Actinopteri > Clupeiformes > Clupeidae > Sardinella > Sardinella longiceps. The sequence goes on from JAODXP020000031.1 coordinate 22,987,385, forward strand.
TTTATTGTGTGTGTGTGTGTGTGTGTGTGTGTGTGTGTGTGTGTGTGTGTGTGTGTGTGTGTGTGTGTGTACTTTGGTGGTGAGTGGGGGGTGTATCTGGAGAGAGAAGTGGAAAGTGGCTTCGCTGTGGAGGTTCTTCTCCATCCATGTGGAGAAGAGGCAGGTCCCAGTGTGGTTTGGCCCCCAGAGAGTGGTGCATTTCTGGGGCCTGCGATTTGGCTTTCAAGCCCCTTGTGCCTGGGAACATGGAGCACGTTGGAGAGAAGATGTTTTATTGCTTGTGCCATAGCAACGAGTCAGAATGAGTTCATTTTAAAGACTGGAGGTCTGTGAAGTGAAGGGGGAAAAGTTCTACGCAAGTATGATCTGTAACCCTTGGAAATGGAACTTATCATTTATTATTTGGAAACGTTTTCCTTTATTAGGACGTCCTTCAGTGACATTCATTAGCGGTTCAGTTCATGTAAGGGAACCATGACCTTCTCTGCTAATAATGTTGTAATAAAGTCAGAATTCTATAATAAAGTCACTTTATAGCTTAGGCTTAACTAGTAGAAATTAAGGTTCTTTCTGTCCTTACCGTTTCTGTGTGTTTGTGTGTGTTTGTGTTAGATATGTGCAGTACTTCAGTGGACTTCTCTCTGGCCATATCAAGATCAACAACAAGCCCCTCTTTCTGCACCACGTCATCATGCACGGCATCCCTAACTTTGAGTCCAAAGGAGGTAGTGTATAATGTACTTGTACCGTTGGCTTGTGCCACTGCATGTCTGCTAATTCACCTTCACAGAATTGAATTTTAACTAAGCTGAGATGGTTATCAAAATGTATTTGGTTTGAACATTATTGAAAATAAGTATGAAATAAGAACTATTTGCTAAAACAAACAAACAAAAAAGAAACATTTGATGAGTTATTTTCATGATCTTGCAACAATGTAAAATTCAGTCTAAATGTAACAATCTAAACGTGTTATTTGTTGCACAATCCAAGAGGAAAGTAATGTAGGAAATATAAAGTATCTTTAAAGTTTAAGGAAAGATTATGTCCTATAATGAGCTTTTAACATGTTTGTTTTACCACTAATGTATTTATCAGTGCAACAGAAACACACTGTAATTGCATTAAAGCTTAAGCAATGCAACTAAAATACTCCAAAAAGTATGTTAAGTTGTCATTACCCACTTATTCATACCCACTGTTACAGTAATACATACAAATAAGTTGTTCTAAAATAATGCACTCTGTACAAATAAGCACAATAACAGCATTTTGAGATCTTTTTGAGGAGTTTCTTTCTTTCCAGTTGGAAATAATTAGTTAATGAATTCAGCCTTTTGCACATCTCCACATTGCACTCTTTGGCTGTAAGAATCCCTTCTCTCTTCTTCTCTCCATTGCCTTAGGCTGCAGGCCGTTCCTGAAGATCTACCAGGGGATGCAGCCAATTTATATGTCTGGGATATAGTAAGTGATACCATTAATGTTATTGGATGTCGCTAATGTGCGTGTGAGTGTGTGACTACCTGTGCATGTGTGAGTTTGTGTGTACCTTTGTGTGTGTGTGTGTGTGTGTGTGTGTGTGTGTGTGTGTGTGTGTGTGTGTGTGTGTGTGTGTGTGTCTGTCTAAAGAGTAAACAAATGTGACTCCAGGCATCTGTGTGGGTCAGCCCTCATTAAAAGATTAGCCACTGATAATCCGTGTGTGGGTGTGTGTGTGTGTGTGTGTGTGTGTGTGTGTGTGTGTGTGTGTGTGTGTGTGTGTGTGTGTGTGTGTGTGTGTGTGTGTGTGTGTATGTGTGTGTGTGTGTGTGTGTGTGTGTGTGTGTGTGTGTGTGTGTGTGTGTGTGTGTGTGTGTGTGTGTGTGTGTGTGTTTGTGTGTGTGTGTGTGTGTGCGTGCATGTGTGTGTGTGTGTTTGGAGACAGAGATGCCAGATAGTGTGGCGTGGACAGAGCAGGATTCCGTGCATCTTGGGATACCTTACACCCACACACCAATCACACAACAATCACAGACACACACACACACACACACACACACACACACACACATACACATTCAACCTCAATCACACCCGCAAGCACACACTCTCTAGCTCATCCTCTCTAGAATAAAGTATCACGGAAGCAATGGATTACACTTCACTGTACCTCTTCCCTCCCCCACTGTCCTAACATTAGCAACAAGTGACTATCCGAATCTACTTCTTGCCGTAACCATTAAGTAACGCTTTTCCAAGTATTACAATAAAATATTAAAGGGGCTACAAATGTTTTTCTTGTTTTGTTGATACAAATGACATCAGAGAAGGCCCAACCACAAAATCCACAGCCTGACACACTGTACATTACAGAGACTTGCTCCTCAGCACAATAGCTTACTGTATGTGTGAAATGTCATTCTGTGATGGTTTTACCATTATGTTCACAACACATTGGCACTTTGCCCAGAACAGCATGATGTAACTTACTATAAGGTTGCGGTAACCAACCTGATCTGTGCTTAGTGATTATCTCATCGACTCATGCTGTGCTCTTTCTCTCTCTCTGCAGCAATGTTCAAGGTGATAGCTCCACAAGTATCTGCATTACCATAGAGCCTGGCCTGCTCTTGAAAGGAGACATTCTGGTGAGACAACTGATTTGCACACACCATTAGGATTTCCAGAGACTATTTTGGGTTATGAAGTTTGTTAATCTGATACAATAAACTGTCATGTAAAACAAAAGTGGTTATTTGTTCAACTTTATGGATGTTTATTTGATATGTGGTTGACTGCATGAATGTTTACTAATTTTCATCTCTCTCATCCCACCCCACCCCACCCCACTCTCTCTCTCTCTCTCTCTCTCTCTCTCTCTCTCTCTCTCTCTCTGTCTCTCTCTGTCTCTCTCTCTCTCTCTCTTCCTCCACTCCTCAGTTGAAGTGCTACCACAAACGTTTCAGGAGCCCAAGCAGGGATGTGATCTTCAGAGTGCAGTTTCACACATGTGCTGTGCACGACCTGGCCGTGGTCTTCACCAAGAATGAGCTTGATGAAACATTCAAAGGTGTTTCTACTCAAATTTTACCATACATCACCACAAACCCATAAACATTCATGTAAACTGATTTTCTCATAATGTTTTTTTTTTTTTTTTTTTTTTTCGCTCATCAGATGACAGATTTCCGGAGTATGGAAAGGTGGAGTTTATCTTCTCGTTCGGGCCAGAAAAGATAAGAGGTAAGCTTGTTGTTGGCTGTAATCTCTATCTCCCAATCTCCGTGAGAGGAGATTATGCGGCGAACAGATTGTCTCGTAGTTAGCGTGAGAACCACACTCTCGTGGAATCCGTTGCTCAGCAATCAGTCTGTTATTGCTCCATAGGACTTGATCATCTGGAAAACGGCCCCAGTGTTTCAGTAGACTACAATACCCAGGAACCTTTGATTCGTTGGGACTCCTATGACAACTTCAACAAGCGTTGTGAAGATGTCCCAGATGGTGAGTTATAAACGTTGGCTTAGACAATCTAACGTTTAATGGGATTGAAGTAACTTTGCATTGGCTTTTTCCGATATGTGTGTGGTCGTGAGGTATTAAATGTAAATCTTGTGAATTCTCTGCTGCTTAGTTACCTACTTAAAGTTTACAACGCTTGTGTCTCCATAATCCGATTTATATGTTGTACAATCATATGCATACACTTGTATGTTTGTATACTCACTAACTGTGAAAACAAAACTACATTGAGCAGTGCTGTTCAAATGCCATCCACTGAGAAGGTCCACATTGTGTACCTGAAGACTGCTATTTTGTTACATATTCTACTTCCTCAGTGTCTATAGATCTTGATTAATTGATTAATTCTGACAGAGGATATGAGTCGTTGAGGTCGCTTGTCTTATCAAAGATTCAAGATACTATAGGCTACTTTTCTGTCTGACTAAAAGTCCTGGCCCCTCTCCATGTTCCCTATTGACGTCTTGCATTTATTTATGTCTCATCCCGCTCTGAATCGAGATTGCGCGTGACTATTCCCCTCGGCCCGTGTTCCAGGCCTCTAGAGTTCCGCTGGACATCCCCGCTGCTGTCCGTCAGTAATTTACGATCCTGTGGGACTCTGGGCCAAGCCGCTTCGGGAAACAGCCAGAGTCCCCGCGCAGTGAGAGGTCCCCTGATGGATTGCCCTGTGTCCGTTCTGCTAACACCGCTAATGAAGTCCTCACAGCTACAGCCCGCAAACAGCTACTTAAGCTACCTGAAGGGCAGGGTTAGCATAGCTACACCTCATCAAAACCATTTAGGCTACCTGAAAGGAAGGGTTGTCATAGCTATTGTACACCCCTCCAGCAGTTATTTAGAATAGCTGAAGGGTTATTAGCATGATCACTGAAATGATGGGTTCAGGATCTACAGTATACAGCAAATATATAGAAGCTGACAGATGTAAGACAGCTGGGCTGTTGGTACTGAATAAAATAAATAAAATCACTAGGTCTACTGAATTAGTTGAGCAGGGGTACAGAGGCTGTCAGCATTTAACTATTGATTTGGTTGTGGATGAGATGTGTCCCATATGTTGATCAACATTCCAGTACCATCAAGCTGCTGATGACAAGCTAAAAATAAATAGCTTTCATTCACTGTTTGTTTATATCCTGTAACGGCCTCTTCCTGTTCATCCTCTCTTCGATGTCCCTTGATTTTGGTTTTGGAGAATTTGTTTTTGTTTTTCCCATGTGTTGAGTAAATACCCTGTCACGATAGCCTCCCGTGCTGTGGTGTTTTGCTCTTGAGTTATGGTTGTGTGTTCCCTGGGAGAGGCTTGGCCAGTGTCCTGGTTGTTTAGGCCCAGTGGCAGCTCAGTGTGGTGGGCAGAGACACATCATAAACAGGGAGCTGGGATGGGTCACCTCCAGGATTAGGCAACATTAGTGACACTGCAGTATTTCACTTACAGCAGTGTCACAATAACAAACACACAGGGGCTTTCAACCACTTCAATTGAACTAAATAAGATAAATTAAAGTATATAAAATAAATTAAAACTCATAAAACATCTTTAAGACAGCATTTGGTCTTATTCAATCTGCATGTTCTAATCACACGTTTTTTTGGGGAAAGAGAGGCCTTTTTTTTTTCTTTTCTTTTTTTTTCTTTTTTTTTTTTTTTGCCAAACCAGTGCCCAGCATGTTCTCTTGTCGCAAAGTGTTGAAGTCACGACTGTCACCACCACACTACAATTAGGCTGACCAGTCTCAGCCAACACAGTGAGCAGCTCATTTTTTTCCCTCCACGGCAAAGTAGGTGTTTGAGGTCTGGTAGTGTGCATTTGAGGCATGTGATGATGGTCAGGAATGAGGAGTTAAAGGAATGTTTTACGAGAAACGACCAAGATAATTGAGTGATGTGATCACCGATGACTTCTCTCTGAGACATCAATGGGCACGAGGAGTTGACTGACATGCAGGCAAAGAGGCAGTGCTCACTACAGCAGGGAACTAGTGAGTCAGAAAAAAAAAAGTTTACTGACTATCTACTACAAAATGGAGAGGTGTGTGTGTGTGTGTGTGTGTGTGTGTGTGTGTGTGTGTGTGTGTGTGTGTGTGTGTGTGTGTGTGTGCCTCTCCCCAACCTGTGGTCCCCTCACCCCCCACCTCCATTCCGTGTCCCAGAATTCCATGTGCTGGATGAGGGCTGCCATAAACTACGGCGGCTGCCTGCCAATCAGGCTTTAAATAGCCACAGCAGAAATAGGCGGGCGTCAGGCTTCGAGGACCCACAGGGAGGCTTTTCTGGGGGTGCATGGGTGGGTGGGGGGGTAGTGAGTGGCGGAGAGTGGGGGGTGGCGGTGGTGGGGTATAGTGGGTAGGGGGTAGCTTGCATGGGTGTAAACTGATCCTCTTCTCTCCAATGTCATGTGCTGGTGCGCAGGGTCAGAGGACCTGGGGACCTCTGTGTGTATGAGCACTTATACAGTACATATATACATATATACATATGCAGCACCCTGTACATTTTTTGCTACCCCTTGTTAATTAGGCTGCATAGAAGTATGAAAAAATATTTTAGTTGAAGCAGTACCAAGAAAGCCTGCGATTTTTATTTATTTATGTATTTATTTTTTTCTCTTTCGGAGCTCCCTCTAAAGGTGCTGACGTCACAAACAAACAAACAAGCAAACAAACAAAAACCTTGTACATTGTATAATCGATCCATGTGGATTTCTTTGCAAACCAAAGAATAGATAACCAGCGATGATCGTTTTTGTAGAGTTATGTTGACTGTTCCATTCAGTTTTGGTTTTGTTTCAAATATGGGCGTCTTTTTCATATCACATAGCTGTAACTGAGGGTGATAGAGGTTGCTGAAAAAGCCTTTATTTCACATGTAATGAGCTAAGATGGAAAATTAACCTAAAAACCACATAGCATGTTTTCTGCTGTGTCTTTGATTGTAGTTTCATAATGAAAGTGATCAGGACAAAAATCCAGAAGGGAAGGAAACTTATTATGAGATTAATATTTCTTCAAGGTCATACAGGTTACACAATCCGGTAACACTTTGCGGTAAGGGTACATGAATCATCATGAATTCATGCATGATTTCATTCATGATTCATTCATGATTCATGCATTACTTCATCTCTGAATATCTAATGACTCATCAGGTATTAGCATGAATTCATTGTTTATCATTAATGACCTCCTGCTGAAATAGCAGATGATCTTAAGCATTAATTACTCTGGGTACATCATCATGAGTCATGACTAATTACACATGATCATGATGTTTTTGTTCAAAAGAATTTGATATAATTTGATATAATAAAAGTACTTATTTAGCCTACTTTGGCCTAGTTCCTCATATCTATCCCATACGTCAACTAAATTTTACCAATTTAACCATGTCAACACTTTAGTTGAGGGGGCACAAACATGATGAATTCATCATGATCATGCTAATAATCATGACTCATGCTAATTAATCATGACTCATGATGATGTACCCAGAGTAACTAATACTTAAGATCATGTGCTATTTCAGCAGGAGGTCATTAATGACAAACAATGAATTCATGTTAATTCCTGATAACTCATTAGACTTTCAGAGATGAAGTAATGCATGAATCATGAATCTATCATGAATGATTTCATGCATGAATTCATGATGAATCATGTACCCTTACCGCAAAGTGTTACCCACAATCCATATAACTGGATAGTGTGTTGACTTCTGCTCAATGTAGAATGATATACTGTAGATGAAAGACATACTTTAGGCTACATATGTATACTGTGCGTACGTACGTACATACGTACATACATACAGTACATACATACATACGTACATACATACAGTACATACATACATACATACGTACATACATACAGTACATACATACATACGTACATACATACAGTACATACATACATACGTACAGTACATGAAGAGTTCAGATGCAAAACCCCCTAACTCCACTTGACCACTTTTTGAGAAAAAGGCCATTTTTTATCAGGCGTTTAGAGTGTTTTGATTGTAAACAGATATTTTAATCACGGCGGGGAGCAGGTTTTATTTTATTTTTTGACAAAAACATTTCATTTACATATTCTAGATTTATACAGGATTCACACAATATCATTAACTCATTTTTCACAAAAATGGTGTTTAGGGGGTTTTGCATCTGAACTCTTCACATGCATACATACAACTTGCATATAGTATAAAAATGACTATACCAAAGAGATCTCCTTGCCTAATGAGCAGAATGTGATGCTGTGGGGCTGTTTTCATCCCAAAGACCTAGGAGACTTCAGGGGCTCCTTAGGGTAGCATGAGTGCAAGTTCCAAGAATACATTTTGAAATCTACTGTGGACCAATGAACCAAACTACATGTCCAGATGTAGTTGATATTTTTTACATAAATCTGTAGGTATTTTATATAAATGTGGAATTACAGAGTAGTTTCACTGAGACTTTTGCACTGCACCAAAACTAAAAGGTAACTACAAAGGATAGCTTTTTTTTTTTGTTTCTTTCTTTGCCAATACGCAGGCGTAGTCTAGAGGTTCTGTGTCGTGAGACTCAGTCCTCACCCTGTCCCTTTTTGGTCCTAATGTGTGTGGCTGCTCTGCTCGCCTAAGGACGTATCAGGCAGCTTCAAGACCGAGCCAACTAACGCCTTCTACAGCAGGCGCGCAGTGCAAGCCTGAGAACAGGCCGTGAGAGAGAGGGCCTGCGGTAATTTAGAATTAGAGAGCAGGAGAGACATCGTGAAGGAGGGATGCAGAGAGAGAGAGAGCAAGAAAGAGAGAGGAAGAGGAAGAAGAAAATAGTGCTGGTGTTTGCAATCTACCCGTAATTAGATGTGTTTACTCCCAGGCCGTATGTGTGTCTGTGTGTGTGTGTGTGTGTGTGTGTGTGTGTGTGTGTGTGTGTGTGTGTGTGTGTGTGTGTGTGTGTGTGTGTGTGTGTGTGAACGCGCACACATGTCAGCAGAACAGGCTCCCGACACCACTAGAACTCTCATTAATTGTAGGCTCCCAAGAGCCAAAACCTTGACAGAGAGAACATAGTGTGTGTGTGTGTGTGTGTGTGTGTGTGTGTGTGTGTGTGTGTGTGTGTGTGTGTGTGTGTGTGTTTGCCCATGTCTTCTTCTCCTCCTCAAGCACAAGCGCACACACTCTCTCTCTCTCTCTCTCTCTCTCTCTCTCTCTCTCTCTCCCTCCCCCACCCCCCCCCCCCCCCCCCACACACACACACACACACACACACACACACACACACACACACACATTGATGCTGCCATGTTCTTATGCCATATCCTATATGATTGTGACCTTGGTTTACCTCTTTTAAGAGTCCACTCAACAACCATTATGTTCTGCCCTTATCCCGACGGAGACACTTACAACGATACAAACAGTTTAGACATGTTGTTGTTGTTACACTTGCATAAGGTACACAGTGTTGGGCTCATCTACTCTGGATCACCCTGGTGATTGGGCCAAATGAACACAGCGATTAAGGAGACCCCACCAGAGAGCATTAAGAACCAAAGAGACAATCAGATGAGGTACAAGATCAAGGACCGCCAGTCATTTTAAAATACTTTGGAAAATGTTTTGGGAACACTTTAACATAATTTTCCTATGAATATGCCATTACCCGACCAGTATTAGGTGAACATTGTTCAAAGTAATTCACATCATTAGCCGACAAAGTACTTTTCCATAAAAAAAAAGGTCTACATCTTAATGAATGAAAAATAGATGATGTGTTTGATAATGTGATTGTTTACAATATGTTTACAAAAGGATTAGTACTGTCTTTTCTGGGATTCTCACAAAATATCCATTCATAAACAAAATGAGTTATCCAGCATTAGTCTATGTTAACAAATCAAAGCCAAATTATGCTTTGTTAATGATATATTAATGCAAGTTATTGTAAAGTGTCTCCAATCTGTTTTATTTGCTTATTGGCCTCATGCTTTTAAAGTGAATAGTTGTGTGTGCACATCCAAATAGCTTATAGCAGGTGCTAAATCAAAAGGATAAACTGATGAAAAAACAAAAGGATTTGCACACTGCTTTCAAGAGACTCAACTTTTAATGTGCACATTAAAAGTTGAGTCTCTTGAAAGCAGTGTGCAAATCATTTTGTTTTTTTCCTCATGTTTTTATCCATGAAGATTTACCCAATATTTCCTATTGTGGGAGAACTAGAATAATACAAACCTAATCTGGACTCAATTGAAACTGGCAGCGGTTTTGATGCTTCACTTGTTGTTGTTGTTGTTGTTGTTGTTGTTGTTGTTGTTAAATTGTTGCTAGACTGCTCCAGTTTGTTCATATTTGTAGGCGCTAACATTATTTTACAGTAAATCAACTCAAATATCACGAGGGAGGAGTCCACCTTTACGTTTATAGTGTTGCAAAACATCTTTGGATTTGAGTGAATGACCTCTGAGTGAGTGACTGACATTGCTCTTCTCCACTCATATCCATCTGAGCTTGAGTCTCAGTGGGAGGGGAGCAGATGCTGTTGTTGTGGTGAGGAGGAGGAGAGTTGATGTCATACGTGCCGGACTGATGCCCACTCAAGAGGTGAGCTTAAGGTCAGTCTCAGGGATAAGGCCGCCTAGGAGCTGCAGAGATCAGGGAGGTTAACCTGCTGGGAGATTAGCGGACATCTACGGAAAGGAAGAAAGGAACAAGGGAAGAACGAAAGACAGAAAGAAAGGAAGAAAGAAAGAAAGAAAGAAGAGTGTGAGAGGTAG
>JAODXP020000031.1:23000155-23002655 GCA_027497455.2 Sardinella longiceps
ACACGCACGCACGCACGGACACACTCATCACAGAGTCACTCCCCCTTGCCACAGAGAGTTCTCTTGGCTGACGCCGGTTAGTTGCCAGAGTGCGGAGAGGGGGGTAGGATTGTCAGCCCAAGACACAATGAAGCTCTGGCAGATTAGCTCCACAAGCTGGTAAGCAACAGTGTGTGTGTGTGTGTGTGTGTGTGTGTGTGTGTGTACGTGTGTATGTTTGTGTGTGTTTGTATTGTAGAGAGAGAGGGAGAGAGAGAAAGAGAGAGAGAGTGTGTGTGCGTGTTTGTGTGTGTGTGTGTGTGTGTGTGAATGAGACTTTAAGTACTGGTGCTGTTACTAGCCTGTGTTTGGGTTCCCTGGGGCAGTACAGTGTTGACTGTAACTCCAGGTTTGCTTCTAAGTCCACAGCAAGAGCTTCTGGCGGCAAAAGTCATTTTAACTGCCATCTCTGGGTATGTGAAGTATCTTTTACTCCACAGTAGAATAACTAGATGCGATTGGCTGACTTATTAAGCTGTTATTCCTGATTGAGTATCAGGAATAGGAATTATAGGAATATCTTGATGTATGTTTTTTTTTTTTTTTCCTATGTTTTGTTTCCATGGTTTTCCTGTACCATACATTTAGATGCTATACGTTCCGATGTCTTGGTCAATTTATTTATTTATTTATTTTTACGAGGACTTTCTGGGTGGTTTCATGCAGTCTGTTTTTAATGACATCAATGGTAAACCACAGCTATTTGAGATTGTGTTTATATCTGTGTGGTTGTTTCGGGCTTGCGCTGAAATGCATGTCGAAGAGTAGTAGCTCAGTGTAGCGAATGTAAATTAGACTGTTTCAATTCCACCGCTCGAACTAAGGCTATCTGCTCCGGGCAATGAGTCTTAGCCTGTGTCCCTTGGGTGCTATTGAGTGACCCTGGATTGAGTCCTCGGACTTGGCCAGCATGTGGCTGCCTGGTCATTACATCACAGGGGAACACAGTGGCATTGTTGTGTGCCTTAAGAGGAGGCGTCGTATTTTTAGAAAACGCACACACGAGGACATCCGAATTATTCCTATGAACCATTGCCCAAGCATTTAGATAGAGCACATTTCAAAACATTGACAAGGCAGTTCATGTTGGTGAGGCTCTGTGACACTCTATTCTATTCTATCAAGTGTACTTATTCTTTTCTACTTAGTGTACCATGGTGTCTAGTACACGGCTCTATCCTGTGGAAAGGATTGGATGGAAAGGATTAATTGATTTGGATCTGATTTATAAATATATCAGTTATATATCAAAGTGAATCCCCAGTGTCACTGTAAGATATTCTCATGCTTGGTTCTCTGCAGTTTGTTGAGTCCAGTAGTGGTTGGTCTTGTAAATGCCAGTGCAGGAGTAACAGGGTGGCTAACAAGTCCTAAAGACCAAACAAGACACCTGAGATTGGAGTGTCAGTTACCAGACAGTCAGAGTCCATTGCAGATAGAGAGAAAACTTGTGAGGACATTTTGTGTGTGTGTGTGTGTGTGTGTGTGTGTGTGTGTGTGTGTGTGTGTGTGTGTGTGTGTGTGTGTGTGTGTGTGTGTGTGTGTGTGGTTTTGACCCTGGCCTCTTGTCGGGGGGGGGGGGGACAGCATGCCTGAGTTTGAGCGTGCTCTGACAACACGTTGAGCAGAAGCAGCAGGTTCAACCTTGCTAGTAGCACCCTCATCCTCCACCTCCCCACCCCCCACCCACCCCCCTGTCTCTGTCCCGTGGGCTGCACCTCCCAGACCTTTACATTCCCCACTTTCTCTCCACCTGCCTCAACCTCTCTCTCCTCCTCTCTCCTTCTCTCTCTGCATCTTCCCTTCTCTTTCTGCATCTCTAATTAAATTCCCTCAACCTATCCAGTGTTATCCGCTTCATTTCTTTTCTTCTCCCACTTTCTTTCAGTCTCTCTCTCCTTCCTCCTTACCTCCTCTCTTCTTCTCTCCTCTCCTCTGTCCTCAATTCCTCCCATCTCTCCTGACAGCATACCCTCCTTTTTCTCTCTCCCCCCCCTCTTTCCTCTTTTTTTTCCATTCACTGAAATCCTTTCTTCTTTCCTTCACCCCTCCCTCCTTGTATCACTCACTCTCTCATTCCTCAACTAAGTGCTGTCATAAAAGAATCCCGGCACCGAGCATCTTGTCTCCGCGCGACCCCAAAGCTGTCAGTCTAGTCTGGCTACCGTGCCAAAACGTACACTCATCAGGGAAGGAAACGACCATCCGCATGTGGGGTGAGAGAGGGATCATTAGTAAAGAGAGAGAGAGAGAGAGAGAGAGAGAGAGAGAGAGAGAGAGAGAGAGAGAGAGAGAGGGAAGGAGAGAGTGATGTGGGGGTATGTAGTGTGGGGGTTATCGAGGTGGCAGTGTCTGAAGGGACCACATCATGCCATGCCACATCACATCACGCCATGCCACATACTGTACAGTAGTGCCACAGCTATGCCCTGCCTTGTCTGGCGCATGGAGCCACTGAGGT
>JAODXP020000031.1:23007655-23042655 GCA_027497455.2 Sardinella longiceps
AAGGGCATGAGGAGTCCGGATACAACACCAGCTCTCCAAGTGCATCTGAGACGAACAACTAAATCCCACACAATGCTGTTCACTCCTGATTTATAGCCATTGGGTGTGTAATGCATATGGTGATGTGCATGAGAGATCTGTTATTATAGCCTTCATTCGCCCTATCGGGAGACCTGCACCATTTGCAGACTTGGTACTACTTGATGCTGCACTTAATCCTGCTGCCTCAATTCAAGGCCTATTTGAGTGCATCCTGTCAGACATAGTGATATGTTCAGTGATATCCACTGCTGGGAGCTAGGAACCGATGCACTTAAAATGGTTGGAAAAGTTGCATGTGGTATATCAGACTTTAGACTCTTAATGTTCTGTTCACACCATTCATCATTGGCTCAACATCACAGTTGCTATATCCGAGAACTTACAGTATAAGAAGTAATACTTGCTGTTTCCTGTAACTTATAAAAGGTGATCTTACTGTTTCATATAAGTTATAAGAAGTGATACTTCTTATAAGTGTATGATCTTTGCATCTGGTCTGAGATAACTCTAGTTTGGCAGCGTGGACCTTTATGTACTGTGTGGGCTGCAACGCTTACCTCATAGAAGTAGCCAGAACTGAATGCTGTGTTAATTTTTGGCCTTGCTTGGCACTTGATCACCCCTGTTCAAGTGTGTCTAGTGTCTTGGCTCCTGAGGTGGTGTGACCCTGACTGCCTCAAGGTCAAGGTTTTTGGAAACTGACTGCCACAGCAGGGCATGTTGCGTCACTCCTGTTCGTGTCGTCCAGCAAGCGAGTGCGAGTGACCTTACCTCCCATCTTTTAAGTGTTAGGGAGAAAATAGCTCCACAAGGGATAGATGGAAGCAGGGCCGGTTCTAGGCATAGACAAACGAGGCGGTCGCCTAGGGCACCAAATATCAGGGGGCATCACAATACATTTCTTCATTTTTTTTTTTTCAGTTTTTCTCTATATTTTTTAGAAGGGGGGGGGGGGGTGGAGTCAAATCTGGCCTAGGGCACCAAAAAGGCTAGAACCAGTCCTGGATGGAAGACACAAATACCTACACAAAACAGGATGCTATTGTTCACATTTACATTGATTCTTTCATGTAAAGCAACTTACAAAAAGAGGACGAATATTCCAGCCACAACACAATTGATACTTTACTAACATACAAGCTTATAGAAAATTGTCAGGAAAAGATGTTGGATGATGAATGGAGTGTGTCGTTGCTAATGATCCCAAGAGAACCTGTGACTTGATGGACTGCTATTCATTCTCTTAAAATATAACAGAACCTGCACTGGTCCGATAGAATATAAAATATTTGGATTTTGTTATTGAAAGGCAAAGTTTCTAAGTGCCCTTTCACAAGCCAGCATTGCAAATTTAAGAAGTCAGCATTGCAAAATGACCTATCCAGAAGGAGGTGATCCCATATTTGTCAGTTTGAATCTCGCCATCTTGCATGAAGAATATCCAGACTCACACACTGCTGCTAACTCTTGACACTCTCCATTTGGCATATGGTAAAGGCTGAAACAGTCCAGATAAATATTGTCAAGACTGGTTGAAGTTGCCCCTGAAAATAAAGAATGCAAACTAATTTTTTGGATATAAAAGAATTTGAATGCTCTCTCTGTTAATAGTGCTGATTCTAGAACATTCCACCAATGAATATGTTGTAGCCATAGGGATTACATAACGCACCAGTCCACTGGCCAGGCCCTTAAGTGTAAAAATGCCCCAATCCCAACAGCTGTCCTTTCATCACAGCTTCAAAATGGCTGAGCAGTAGCCTGCATTAACGTCAACATCAACACATAGAGGGGAGAGCTGTAGACAGCGCCATCATTATCACCCCCAGCTCAAAGTGTACTGAAGAGGGACAAGGGGCCAAAAGCTAAAATAGCTCTTTAGCTGAAGTGCTTTACCATGTGTGTTCCCAGGTCTGGCTCCCTTACACTGTCTCTCTCTGGCACATGTACTGCTAAGATGAAGTTTTCAGATTTATAATATGTTGCCGATCGTATATCCCCCCAAGGCAGGCAGATGTCCAGTGTAGGTGTGTGTGTTTGGGTGTGTGTAGCTGTGTGTGTGTGTGTGTGTGTGTGTGTGTGTGTGTGTGTGTGTGTGTGTGTGTGTGTGTGTGTATGGGGGGGAGTTGGATATGCTGTAGGGGCATCTTATGGGCAAGTTCTGAAAGGAAAGCAAGGAGGATGCAAGGGTAGAGCTTGTTGGTCCCAGTGGATGTAGGACCACATACCCAATTAGTCCACACCATTTATATGTGTCCATGTTCCTTGGTGTTGCGTGTTCCACTGCTAAATGTACCCAGTCATACACTGGATCATTTGAATCATCTCATGAAATAAGGTGATGGCATGGAATGGAAGCCTTTTGGTTGCTAGGGACAGCTGCCTCCAAAATAAACCACCCATAGCATTAGTTTGAGGTGAGCCGCAGCATTGCTGGCATGGCAAAGAAGGAATCTGTACACGCTCCGAGTCCAGGCTGTATCAGCAGCTCAACGTCCTCAAAATCTCTGACTGGTGACGCAGTAGCATGGAGCACAGTGTCATGTTCTCCTTTAAAAGTTAGGTTTCTCTCATTTAACTTGCTCAGTCTGCATATGACACCTCTAAAAATGTGCTTCTTGAGAATATGAAAAGTTCTGATGCCATTTTTGATGAATTTACAGAAATATATTTTTTTCAAAAAGTATAAACTTTATAAACAGTTCAACTTCAATTGAGATGGAGATTACTTGAAAAATATTATAAAAACAATGGAATTTTTGCATTGTTCTGAAGATGGACTGAAGATGAGTTTCGCATCTGAACTCTTACAGTGTTGTGTCTGTGTTCCAGTGCAGTGGATGTCCTAAAGTCACTTGTAGCATATAAAGAGTCAGCAGCGATAACATCAAGCATGCCTGACTCCTTACCAAACATTACCAGACATCCCTGCTGTTGCTTAGAGTGTCAATCCATCAGAGTGCTGTCTTTTCACTGTGTTCACTGCTTGTCAGTTGATTGCCTTTTATAGGTGAAGAACTTAACTGGGCTGTGTTTAAAGGAGACATAGAATGGAAAAAGTGATTTTTGGCTTTGACTTTGTTGAATCAAGAGAGGCTCTCCATTACATGGCGAGAGAGGTGTCATGCTTTGAGACATAGTTGTGACCTCTTTCACACATGAATGTTGTACTTAGAAATACTTAAACAGGCAAATTAGAATAAAGCTTGCTTGTGATGTCACATGTCACAAATCTATTGTAGCTTAATTGTTGTTGCCTCAGAGGGTGCCATTTAGCCAATTCCCATAGGTAAGAAAATGATTAGGCTAGTAAAACAGTATTTGAACTTATAGTGTTTTTGAAGGTTAAGTTGAATACATTCTAATTTAGCATCAGATAACAAGGAACAATGCTTGTAAAAAAATAAATAAATAAATAAATATTTGTACAGCCTTCCTCTCCTGGTTGGTCCAAAAATGGTTTGGAAACCAGTAGCTGCACGCAACTTACTGCCACCCTCACGCTATCGAGGAAATATCGCCCATTCCTGCTGCTGCTCGCAAAACTCAGAAAAAGGATTTATGGCCCTGCATAGCCTCTGCTGTTTGCACGCATGGAAAACCCTACACATGCATTGCAAACCCACCACTCACCCACTGCAGCTTCAGGCTTCAGGCTTGTTTGTAAAGCAGGAACTAGGCCCATAGGCCTGGCTCTATTACTGCTGTTGCATACCCTCCCTCCCTCCACCAACCAACAACCCTTACACCCCCCACCAACCCATCCCCCACCCCCAAGGGGCCAATCTCAAGTGACACATCCCAGCTGGCTGTCAGTCAAGCCAGGAAGGGGCAGCCCACTGCTGCATCATCAGCTCCTAGCAGTGACGCATGGGGGGGCCCAGCACTGCGTCCGAGATCGAGACGGTCAGGACAGCGCTTTTAATAGACCACTAAGAGCTCCCCCTGCAATGGCCGAGCAGTGCACTGACGACTGACTGACTGGCTGACTGGTAACAGTGGGACAGCAAAGCTAGCTAGAGAGAAGCTAGTAGTGATTGAGTACACTGAGAAATTGGGAGCTCTGGGGTTTTGCTGGGTTGTGAGTATCCGAATTCATGTTGTATGATTGAGAGCTTTGCTCAGAGTCTACCCGACTCGGGACAAACAAACAACTAAAAATATGCTGAAGAGCTAGTGTATCCTACAACATGTCTGTGTGTTTCTGTTTGTGTGTGTGTCTATGTGTGTGTGTTTTTATGTGTGTGTGTGTGTAAGAGTGTGTGTGTGTGTGTGTGTTTGTGTAAGAGTTTATGTTTGTGTGTGTGTGTGTGTGTGTGTGTGTGTGTAAGAGTGTGTGTGTGTGACTCTTGATTAGGAGTTCTACTACACATAACACTTTGCCTAAGGTTGAAAAGTCAACTTTGAAGTGAATGTAGGCCTAAACTTTGAAGTGTATTGCTTCATATCTCCAAATATAGTTTGTTTATGTTTGCAGTTATTTTTACAGTTTTATTTTGGTTCTGAGTAATTGCTAATTGAAAATATTCTTATTTGTGTTTTTTATTGTTTTTTTTTAACAGATGTAGTGCACACACAGGGTCCAGTCGACGGCAGTCTCTACGCAAAGATCCGAAAGAAAGACTCGACCGAGGGAATAGTTTCCGCAAACGGCCTCCCACCTGCTGAACGTGCTCACGCTCCGCTCCAGCAGGCAGTCAGCGCAGCCAATCACGCCCTTCCTCTGCCTGTGGCCAACCACGCCCTGCCGGTCGCTGACCACGCCCTCTCTGTGAGCAGCGATTCGGGTAACTCCACCGCCTCCGTCAAGACCGACCGCACCGATGACCCGCAGTCCCAGCAGGGTGGCGCTGCCGGCGGAGGAAGTGGCAGCGGTGGCGCCTGCGTGAATCAGTCGCAGGGCGCCGAGCTGTCCCTGAGCCCGCGGGAGAAGCGTGAGCTCGAGCAGCTGCTCAGCGGCATCGAGGGAAGCGGAGCTCAACAACAGCAGCAGCAGGCAGGCCGACAGGGAAGCCCAGCCGCAGGGGGTATCCTCCACCTGGTGCCCGCGCAGGTCCACGTGAACGGGCGTGGCGTCATCCGCACCGTCACAGCGCCCGCGGTCTCATGCATCCCACTGTCAGCTCCTGGCAACCAAAGCGAAACCGAACGAGAGACCGATATCCTTGACGACGAGCTCCCCGACAACAGCGCCGACAGCCTCGGGACGATCTCTTCTCTAGACGGACAAGTGACGCCAGCAGACGATCTTCAAGGACACAACGACTACCAGACACCACAACAACAGCAGCAGCAGCAACAGCAGGAGCCCTCCGACTCGACCACTGTGGACATCGAGGGACCGTCGGCGCTCCCTGAGTTCCGGTCCGGCAGGAGAGACATGCCGGTGCACCAAGTGCACGGCTCGGCCTCCGCTCAGGAGCGTCTGCTCGACTACAGCGACCAGAACGGGGCCATGTACCGCTCCCAGTCCTACGGGGCCGCCCCAGCCTTGGACCCAGGGGCTGCCGCAGCCGGTAGACTCCCCCAGGCACCCGAGCGGAGCACAAGTAGCCGCGAGGCGGTCCAGCGCGGCCTCAATGCCTGGCACCAGTACGGCCTGGTGGACGACCCATTCTTCGGGCCCATCTCGGGCCTGTCACGTTTCCCCACATCGCCGAGCGGTGCCTCGCAGAACGACGTGGAGCAGTCCATCGAGGCCCTCAACATGCTCATGATGGATTTGGAGCCCACACAGACACCTGTGCCCAAGTCCCAGAGCGCTCCGCCAGGTGACAACCCGGCTGCCTACCAGACGCCCTTCGCCCAGAACTACCCCAGGCCCTCCTACCAGGCCGACCAGGCCATCCACAGCTACTCCACAGGCTACCCGCCCTCCAACTCGGCCAGTTACGGCCAGTCCTCTCAGAGGTCCTCCCCAGCCTACCCACCCATGTCGCCCTCCGCCGAGCCCCACAGGGGGGCCTTCCACCCCCACCACGCCTCCTCCCCCACACACCCCCAGGAGGCCTACATCCACCGGGGAGGCCCAGGGTCCCCTTCTCCCACTCTTCACCACCCACAGCCCCTGAAGCCCCAGAGCACCCACACCCCAGGGGGAGGCAGCTCGGTGTGCTACACCCCTGAGCTCCAGGGCATCTCCCCGTACCCCCCCACCCAGAGGAGCTACAGCGCCTCCTCCTCTCCCCTCCCCTCAGTCACCCCGGCCAGGGAGGCTGACCCTGAGGAGGAGAGCCTGAACCTGGAGGGGCTGGTGGCCCACCGCATAGCTGGTGAGTACTGAGCGCTGCTGAGAGGATCTTCAACCCTCTTTTTCAATTGTCTTTCTTTGGTATTCAATGCTAAATGAAGGGCTCAAAGCCTCAGTGTTTTTTTTTACCCCTACAGCACCTTCCTTCCAGGCAGCACAGTTTACAACTACCTTAACCCTAATCCTAACCCTAACCCCCCTCAACCCTCACCCTAAATTTGGGAAGGTAGTACCTTGAAGGCAGTGCTGCCTGGATGGAACTGTTGAGGGTGAAAAAGACCAAAGACCGGCTCAAAGGCTTCAATTGACCAACTACAGTTTGATTTGGAGATCATACAGAATCGAGGAAAGGACTAGTACATGATGGAGTGTCTTAGTGTAGAAATAACAACCGACTAATAAGTAATAATATGAATATTTTAATGATTGAATACTGCCACAGGCTAACATGTAACATGGAGAATCATGAAGTATTTCTGTCTGCATTCTTTGGGAGGTGTTTCGAGGTTAGGTTGTTCATTGTGCAAACCAGTGATATAAGCATGGTGCAATATCTGTAATATCTGTACAAACCTGATATCCTTTAGAGCAGTTAAAAAAGAAACCTTATAGAAAACCAGAGCTCTTTCCATGGAGAAGAGCCTTATAGGGAATTGTTTTGAACAGTCAAAGAAAATTGGCTGGTGTTTTACAAGGACAAACAACCAAAGACCTTCAATGAGGAACAAATAAAGCAGAAGACTGCATAAAAAAAGTGGCGTATTTTCCTCAGTTTTTTGCATTTGATTGTATCAAAGTGCTTGTGAGCTGGTTACTCATAGTATATATTGGCACATCAACTTGTGGTATTCCGAGAACCCATGTGTTTGTTTAAATTCACAAGTGCTCAGCTGGTTGTTTAAAATTGTTTTCCAACACTCTTTTTCCATGGCACTCTCTCTATCCCTCTCTCCCTCTCTCCGTTTGGGAGGAGGACAAAGTGCTATGCCCATGGCCGTATATCCATCCATTTATGGTGGACAAAGCAGTGGTAAACAATCAGGCCTTAGAACCAGGGCCGAAAATCTAACACCTTACTTGGGATGGAACACTAAGACATACACACTCACTGTCACACACACACGCACGCATACTTGCTAGCGCTCACACACAGACACACACACACACACACACACACACACACACACACAGCTGGTAGTCCTCTGTTGACAGCGTCCTGGGAACATAGCTGTGCAGTGAGCACATGGCCCGGCCCAAATGGCCCCCATGCCAGGGAGGATGAGCTAGAGCGAGGGCTGCCTTACACAGTCACATACAGTACAGTAGCATCCCCACCCAGCATCCCAGCAATGGCACTGCCAGTATTATAGGGGGTTAGTTCCATGGACCCGCCTTCTACACAAATATATGACGTGAGTTTCACCACCCCA
The DNA here is from genome assembly GCA_027497455.2 of Sardinella longiceps. Taxonomy (NCBI): domain Eukaryota; kingdom Metazoa; phylum Chordata; class Actinopteri; order Clupeiformes; family Clupeidae; genus Sardinella; species Sardinella longiceps. The sequence continues at coordinate 23,015,378 of JAODXP020000031.1, forward strand.
CAGCCACTAAACACAGGCACAATCAAACAAACACACACACACGCACACACACACACACACACACACATACATACACATAAGCATATGCACACACACACATTAGCATAGGCACACATTCACACACACACACACACACACACACACACACACACACACACACACACACACACACACACACACACAGATACTGTAAGCTTACACACACACACACACACACACACACACACACACACACACACACACACACACACACACACCCCTCCGGCTGACTGGAAGTCCAGTCAGTGTCTTGTGTTTGCTGCAGGGGAGGGAAGGGAGTTCAGAGGCATCTATCATGGGGTGTAAGAATAGCCATCAGTCCCTGCGTCAGTTTAGCTACCAGGCATTCTCCACATTGACTTCAAGAGGAGCAGTGAAAGGCACCATGCTCCTGTTCACTAGTGCCATCTTGTGGCCGCTGCTAGAGCAACATCAAGAAGAGGAGAGTGCAGTTGTAGATTACAGATGACGCATGTAAAGCAATTGGGTGTGAATTATAAGTAATTTTTTTCAAATATCAAAGAATTCCAAAAAGATTTCACAGTCATGGAGAGAGAATAGTGGAAGCGAGAAAAGTAGACCATTGAATGTTGATAATAGCACTAAAACATTCAAAGTAAGCGTGTTAAAGTGCAGGATAAATCATCCCATCGCCCAGTTGTTGGAAGTCAACGTGTGCTGTCAGTAGAAAGAATTACTGAACAGGGAGATAACATCAACTGAATGATGCAAGAGAAAAATTAGATTGAAACTGAGTTTTTATGCCATAACACTTTTTGCTAGATGGTCTATCTATGTTGTACCAACATGTGTTGGTGTTGCTACATTTAGTGACCTCAAGAAAACAGGACAGTGGTTACCCTGAACTTATCTGTTATTATGAAATGCTGGTGCTTGAGAATTCAAATGATGTATGTTTCAACAAAGCATTGTGTGTGTGTGTGTGTGTGTGTGTGTGTGTGTGTGTGTGCGTGGGTGTGTGTGTGGTGTGTGTGTGTGTGTGTGTGTGTGTGCGTGTGCGTGCGCGTGTGTGCGCGTATGTGTGTGTGTGTGTGTGTGTGTGTGTGTGTGTGTGTGTGTGTGTGTGTGTAATCGTGCGATCTGCTAGTCTGGTTAAATGGTCTGAGACGATGGACAGTCTCTTGAGCCACGGAACGCCGTCTCTCCTCCAAAACCGCACTCTGTGAAGTAGCCTGCGAGGCGGAAAACAGGCAGTTTGACTTGTTGAAGGATTCCTCCAATATTTGGTCTGAGGTTTCTGCTGAGTGGAAAAATACTGGTGAATATGAATGTGCATTTAACCCCCCACCCTCCCGCAGAAGAAACGGCCCCGTTTGTCCTCTGAAACAGACGCAGAGTAGTGTGTGTGTGTGTGTGTGTGTGTGTGTGTGTGTGTGTGTGTGTGTGTGTGTAAAAGAAATGAGCTAAGTCTGAAGCTACCGACTTGGATAGTGCTTCGTCATTGGCAGTTTCCTGTACATACTTGATGTCACGCTATGTCTTTGAGCTATAATATATTGATGAAGTGTTTCTGTTGTATTTATTGCAAAGGTTGTCAGTATTATCACAATACTAACAATATGAATATACTGTAAGTCATCACATTAATGGATATGCTTAAGTGTGCATGCAGTAATTAAAGGATTGTGAACCTAGGAGTGATATCAGATAGTGAGCATCAGATCATTACATTACCATGCATGCACATCAAGCGGTTTGTCAAAAGACATGACTATAACTTTTCTTTTTTCTTTCTATCTCTGTATTTTTTTTTCTTTCTGTCGTTTGTCCATGTCCAATGTGCTCTGTGGACCACCCCCTTCACGCCACTGTTGCACCTCCTCCTGCACCACCTCCTTCTCTTCACCTCCTTCTTCCTCTGCTTCTCCTCCTCCTCTTCCAAAACCACTACAACCTCTTCTTCCTCCTCCTCCTTCTCGCCTCTACTTCTTCTCCTCCATACGCCTCCTCCCATCCTCCCCTCATCACGGGCAGAGTACAACGCTCGCATCCGGGGCATCTCAGCGAGTATCACCCCCCAGCCTCGCGATCGCCATCGCTCCTATTCCTTCTCTGGTTTGTCCTCTGTCACACTCGTCTCTCTGCCACATCCCTCACTCTTTCTTTTTCTTCTCTCTCTGTCCCCTCCAATCCTCCCTTTCTTTCCTCTCTCTCTCTCTCTCTCTCTCTCTCTCCCCTCCAAACCTCCCTTTCTTTCCTCTCTCTCTGTCTGTCTCTCTCTCTCTCTGTCCCCTCCAAACCTCCCTTTCTTTCCTCTCTCTCTCTCTCTCTCTCTCTCTCTCTCTCTCTCTCTCTCTCTCTCTCTCTCTCTCTCTCTCTCTGTCCCCTCCAATCCTCCCTTTCTTTCCTCTCTCTCTCTCTTTCTCTCTCTCTGTCCCCTCCAAACCTCCCTTTCTTTCCTCTCTCTCTCTGTCTCTCTCTCTCTCTCTCTCTCTCTCTCTCTCTCTCTCTCTCTCTCTCTCTCTCTCTCTCTCTCTCTCTCTTTCTATTTACCCACTCTTCTGGCAGCTTCCCTCCAACACTCTCCCTCCACTCCACTCCACTCCACTGCCACTACTGTATGTTGTCATTTTCCTCATTTCCTTTTCTCCTTGCTAGCCAATAAGTGTGTGTACATATCAGTGGTTTAGCACTGCAGTCTGGGCCAGGCAGAAAATAGAAATAATAACAAAAGTCCAAAAATATACAAATACTCGAATACTGGCTACACTTGACTGTTTGTTTGTTTTTTTTTGCAACTCAAATCACACATTGCACCAATAAAGCAGGTCATAAAATGAGTGATGTGAATGTGGTGTGTGTGTGTGTGTGGTTTTGGCGGTATTTATTGTCTTATGAGTGCTGTAAATGCCCTCATAGGGTCAAGGTCACACACAGCCACCCCAGACGAGGCAATGGCATCCATGAGACGCCGCACGACCAGCGAGGGTCAGTACCACAACGGTCACGAAGAGCGTCCTGCCCACGGGAACGCCAGCCGCACGCCCGTCTCGCCCGAGTTTGTCACTGTTATCGCCTCCAATCCCGGAGGCCGACCAAGGGAGGTAAATACATGACTACACTTTCCTGCAGGACTCAAGTTATGTATTTGATTGTATGCATTCTTGTTTGTTTGTGTGTGTGTGTGTGTATGTGTGTATGTGTGTATGCTGACACTGTATGTATAAGTCTGTATGGATGTGTTTTCTGTGAGTGTGTGTGTGTGTGTGTGTGTGTGTGTGTGTGTGTGTGTGTGTGTGTGTATTTGTGTGAGTTTGTGTGTGCATGCATGTGTTTTCTGCGTCTCTGTGCGTGTATTTTTTTTGTGTGTGTGTGTGTCTCCCTCTATCTTCCTCCACGATTCTCAGCTCTCTGTCTCCCCCTGCAGGCTCAAATGCACAGCTACAGGGAGGCGTTTGATGACACCCCAGACGGCGGCATGGGCATGGGCAGCGCTCCCATCAGCCCGACCCCCAGCGCCGGTGGTGAGGCCCCCCCCTCGACCCCCGCCTTCCCCGTGTCCCCCCTCACCTCGCCACAGACCCCCTACTTCAACCTGTGTAAGTCTCACCTCCCTGCAGGAGGAGGGGTGGGCGCCCTCTTTGTTTACCTCTAAACAAACAAAACAAAACAAAACAAAACAAAACAAACACGCTCTGGGTCACACAGCACAGGAAGTGACATCACTGCCTCAGATTCTTCTTCCTCCTCTGGCTAAAAAAAAAATATTGACAATCTTTATTATTAACAGTAAGCCGAGGGAAAAGAAATAAGCATCCATTTTTTTATTTAATTTTGTAATATGTAGGATCTTTTCCCCCTCTGAGAAGCTTAATTAGCCTGTGAGGTGATAAGGATTCTGACGAGAGTTTGACGAGAGTTTGATCCTATGTTGAATACCGTCCCATGTTTCTCATCATTTGCAACTGAGTATCTTTTCACAGTCCAGAGAGGTCTGATGGATTGGCCTCCGTTCTTCATGGTGAAATGGTTTGAGAGAGAGAGATTGGAGTCTTTTTTGTGAGGAGATCCCTAATTGCAATCCCAAACATGACATCTCTCATCAAAGTCATCTCTCTTAGTCACGGTCACTGAGATGTGTTGCTCGTGCAACCTTTTGCTTATTCATTGCAGGGTACATCTGCATAAGGGAAAAGAAAAAGCTGCATCATCGCTATTTTATTCTTCAAAGCTATTATTCCATTTGATTCACAAACCAAGATATGATCACACACACACACACAAACACACACTTATGCAGTAAATACACTGATACAAGGACAAACACACACATTCTAGCACAGGCAGATGCACAGCCACACACACACATACACACCCACACACAGACCCACACACACAAGACACAACGACACACACCAAACACACACACACACATGCATACACACACACACACACACATACACACACACACACACACACACACACACACACACACACACACACACAGAAAGACAGAAAACTGCACCCACACAGACACACTGCAGGGATGTCGTGACAGAGCGTCGTCATTTTTATTCATCATCATAGCAATACTTTCATGGCTCCCTCCTCCTGCAGCGAAGTCATGCTGCAGGTATAGAAATGCACCAATGAGAGGCCAGATAAGCCCCAAATGCCCATCCTTTCCCCTTTTCTCTTGCCTCTTATTGGTCATTTGGGCTTCCGACACAAAGAATTGATTTGGATTCTTTGGTAAGTGCAGGATGCATGCTCACGTACTGCAGGTGTTTCACCATGCTTGGACTTCATCTAGCAGCATGATGGCAGACGGCATATGCTCTTCACTATGCTGTGTACACATTCCATTAACATCCCATAATGTAGGCATTTTTAAGTTCCCCTAAAATAGATAATAAAATACACACAACAAAATTATTATTCTTTGGTTAGAAAGTGTGTGAGTTCAGCAAAGAAACTAGGCCCCTTATTTATTACGGAGGTTTTTGAAATGATTCTCGATTTGTAGACTCTCTGTGTGTTCCTCTATAAAACAATCCAACAGTAATGAAAAAATCAAATATTCTGTCAAAGAGATCTGTGTTATGTTTGAGGTGATTATTATTGTATGTGCTTCTTGTTCGAACAAAGAATGTACATGTAAATCCAAGTATCTTCCCCGTAAAAGCATACTGTACAATGTACTGTTGGTCTGTACATGCACGCATACACACTACATTAAATGTTTACATTTAGTCTGAAACAACTACAATTTTGGCAGCTTTCCACATGTTTGATAGTACATTATGTATTTGTAGGAACATATAGACCAAATAAAACATATATATTTTTGTCAGTAGTAGTAGTAGTAGTCGTAGTAGCATAGAGGTGTATAAACTATAAAGGAAATACAGAATTAGGAAACACCTGGCTTAAATGCCTCTTTTTGAGTTCATCTCCAGTCTCTGTGCTTTTGCACTGTGTCTGTCACAAGTGGCTGTATGGTGTCGTCATTGTCCTCATTACGGCTGCCGGAGCACATTGTTGCATTGTTTTTGTCATTTGCATGACATTCCGGATGTCTCATGTTCACTGTCTTTATTACCACTGTTGAAGTATCCGCCACGTGGATGTGTTGTGATTTGTGTGTGTGACCTTTCCCTCAATGTTGACAAAATGTTTTGTGACTTGTAAATGTACGTCATGTGGAAACTTAAATTCCCAAAGAGATAGAGTGAAAGCGCTTTTGATTGAACTGTTTTTTCCCCCCTTCTTTTCTCTCTCATTCTCACTCATTCACTCTCTTGTCTTCCTGCATTCCTTCTCTACTTCTGTCCTTTTTCCTCTCTCTCTCTGTTTTTGTCTTGTGTGTGTGTGTGTGTGTGTGTGTGTGTGTGTGTGTGTGTGTGTGTGTGTGTGTGTGTGTGTGTGTGTGTGTGGGGCTGCAGGTCGCTCCCCACCTGGCCTGGCCAAGACTCCTCTGTCAGCCCTGGGGCTCAAGCCCCAGAGTCCCAATGAGGCACTCATGCATCAGAGCAGCTCAGGTGAGTCTCACACACACACACTGACACACACACACACACACACACACACACACACACACACACACACACACACACTATAAAACACATGCACACACACAACATATTTTACTATTTTACTGTATATGCAAACACACATGCAATACTCACGGAACAAAAAAACCTTATCTCTGCACCCATATGCAGAGAAACATAATCACACACAGAGACACACAGACATATGTGGCACCAAATGACGCACATCTGCACGCACACACACACTCACTCACACACACACACACACACACACACACACACACAGAAAGAGAGAGACAACTCTCCCATTATGCTTTCTTGCTGCTTTGGGCCCTTCTTCAGACTATCTTTGATCCTGTGTACCATTGACTCTTTGACAGGCTTCGCACTCAACCTCTCTTCTTCTTCTTCTTTTTCTTCTTCTTCTCTCTCCTCCTCCCTTTCTCGCCAACACACCTCCGCCCCATTCCTCTCTTCTCTATTTTCCTCTGTCTTTCCCTGCGGTCAGATTCTGACTCTAGTGATGAGATGGAAGGTAAGGGTTTCTGTCAGGGGTAACCTCTGGCTCTCTAAAGTTCTTCCTGACACCCAACTCACCTGTGTCTTCTCACCTGTCACCTGTCACCCTGTCACCCTCCTCCCCTCCTGCTGACCCTGTGCTGTGCTGTGTTCATCACTCTCCTGTTTTTCACACCCACTTTTTTGCGCCTTGAACTTTTGGTCTTCACTCTATAGTACTCTATACTAGAGTGTACTCTATACACTCTATAGTATTAGGCAAAAGAAATCATGTTGTACTGCAGTACATATTCAGTGTCATGTTTGATATTATGTAGTGTATAAATTATATTACGTAGTGTATAAGTTCTCTGTGTAGACTAAAAGAAAAGTCTTGCAGACTAAAGGAATGGAAAGGGAAAGTCTGCTCTAAACCAAGCCATGTTCCTGTTGTTAATGCTACCTTAATGCTGTCGGTTGGAATATAATGACAAAGTTGGCACTGCATTTTCAAACCCTGACTGAAACTTTCACGTTCCTCTTCCGAACGACAGCAGTTGTTGACATGGCACAACAGTGATATGGGCTGATTTATTCACTATTTTAGTATATTAATGATTATTGATTATACAGTAATTTGTCAGATTAGCTGCAGTATCACTGATTTTACCATAGTATATCCTGGTTTTATAATAATGATTTTAGTAGTAGCTAAAGCCTTGTGTTTAATACTAGAGCTAAAGCTCTTAACACAAGGTTATACTCGCAATATCATTAAAAATAATTAATTACTGTATTGTGTAAACAATGCATGCTGTACTCATTCAGTTTTATTTATTTTGAAAGTGTGGTAGACTTTGTGACTAATATTTTCACTCAAAGTGACTTGTTTGCACATCTAAGTTTCTGAAGATACCTAACTCTTCCATGTTAGTGTTTATCCCATATCACTTTCAGGTTCTGAAGAATATCATTTTTTCCATTGATTATTTAAATACTTTTACTTTTCAGATTTTTACTCTCTTCTTTGTGGTCCATCTTTATCCCATGGTTCCCATGTTTTTTTGCCGTTTGCTTATTATGTCTAGACTGGAACATTTGTTTGTTTTTCTGCAGAGCCGCGTGGCTATATTGGACCTGTGGCCCATGTTGGAAGCAGGGGTCTCCCCATGTCCCCAGTCCACCAACACCCCCCATACCCAGCCGAGGCCATGGAGAGAGGGGGGCCTCCTTCCCATGGCATCAATCCCCCACTGTCACCACTTGGCACTGGACACCGCCCTGAGGGGTGAGTGCTTTAGAGAGTGTGTGTTTCCACATGAGTGTGTGTGAGTGTTTGTGTGTGTGTGTGTGTGTTATGTCAATATCAGATTTGTTTTACTCATATTATTGTTCAGAAACACTAGCATCATCATCATCATCATCAGGTTGATACAAATATGGGCTAGGATTGGCATGCACTCAGTAATTTCATGCAAAACTCTTAAATTAATTTCCTATTTTCCTCTCCCTCCTTTTCAGGCACTTTACAACTCCTGACGGCAGCATGCGGGTGGCCAGTCCCCCTGTGCCAGTGTCCAACGTGGGCTACCCACCCAACACCACCGAGCTCACCCACCCCCACCTCTATCCTGACCCGCTGGGCTACCTGGACCCCGAAGAGGCCACAGTCAACATCATGGGTGTCCACCGCGTCCCCGGAAGCCCCAACACTCTCCACCGCACCGTGGCCACCAACACTGCCCCTAGCCCCGTCCTGCAGCGTCGCCTGGCCAATCAGAGTCCAGCCACCGGCCGTCGGGCTCCCCCGTCCAATGGTGGCGACCCCATGTCCCCCAACAGCCCCATGCTCGGACATCATGTGGCCACTGCTGGTGCCACCACCAAAGCCGTGCCACCGAGCCCCACCATGGGTCGCCATGGTCAGAGTCCTGGCAGCACGGGCAGCTTGAGCCCAGATAGGAGACCAAGCAGGCAGGCCAGCCCTGACGAGAGGCTCGCCGCCGGGCACCAGTCACGCCAGTCCAGCGCCTCTGGAGGTCACGCACACAGTGGCGAGCCGGGCTCCCAACCCATGCTGCCCGATAAGAGGAACACGCCCAGCGCTACTCCCACAGAGGGATCCATGAACAGGAAGATGTCCTCGCCAGGGCCCAGCGGTGCCAGCACGCCCGTCTTGCCCCCGCACGCCCAGTCCGAACCTGCCATCGTCTCTATCTATGGTGAGCCATAAAGATTCTGATATCTGAGTATGAAAATGATGGAAGCACAAAATACTGTAGTCTGTAGTATATATTCAATCGGTCTCTAAAACAAATTTGATGTAATATAATTGTAAAAGCATTGTTTGAACAAATTTAAAACCTTTTTCTCCCATTTTCTCCCAACTATTGCTACTTACATGTGAACACAACACACTTTTTAAAAATTCCCTTTCTTTTTTTCAGCTGATGGACCACCAGACATCAAACTCAATGTAAAGTTTGTGCAGGACACATCCAAGTTCTGGTACAAGCCTGAGATCTCCCGGGAGCAAGGTGAGAGCTAGCCTAATAGGCGGTAAAGTACTTTCTGTCTGATGCAAAATACTGTTTCGACTTCATGCAAATGCACCATAGCCCCTCTAGTGTCTCTAGTCTCTAGTAACTCTTAATAGATGTAATGTTGAATATTTAATGAGGCAGAAATGTAACATAGCAGACCACAGTGGAATTGTGTTAGCGGAAAGGCAAGCAGACAGGCTGGCAGATAAATATATAGCTACTGAATTTATAAACAGTAATATAAGTAATATACTGTAGGCCTATTATTGCGAACCGAAAGCATCATGTAACACATTTTCACCCAATAGCTATCTGCGTGCTGAAAGACCGTGAGCCTGGGGCATTTGTTATCCGAGACAGTCACTCCTTCAAAGGGGCCTACGGGCTGGCCATGAAGGTGGCATCCCCTCCTCCCACAGTACAACAGCAGAACAAGAAAGGTAACATGGGCCATGGGGCAGACTGTCTAAAACAACCAACTGAAGACAGCAATGCAATGTCATTGACTTTGAAAAAAAAAAGAATCGGATTAAATTGAAAGAATGGGATACATATTATTAATTAATGAGTGTGTCAATTGAGAAAGTGTCAATTTCTCAGTGTTTTATGCTGTTGTTGTGTTGTACCTTACAGTGGGTGACATAACTAATGAGCTGGTCCGTCACTTCCTGATTGAGACCAGCGCTAAGGGCGTGAGGCTGAAGGGCTGCCCCAATGAGCCCTACTTTGGTGAGCACTGGAACATACCGGAAAATACCACAGCACACTTTTCTCAGTCTGGATTGATTCATCTGACCGTACTTTCTGTGTGTGTGTGTGTGTGTGTGTGTGTGTGTGTGTGTGTATCTGTGTCTGTGTTACCATATCACAGGCTGCTTGTCTGCTCTGGTGTACCAGCACTCCATGACACCCCTGGCTCTTCCATGCAAGCTAATGATCCCAACCCGAGGTAAGACTTCACGCCCTCATTTATTGTCCCCACAAGCACTCTGTTCCCCTCAAGCATATGAATGTAAGTATTAATGTCACACCAATTGCCTACTGATGTGTTTTTAAAACGTAACACGGGGCAGATGGTGAATGCACAACAGTTATTCTCTGCAATGTCCGATACATTGTGAGCTTGTCATGCACACCAACTGGTGGCAGGCCAATTATTTTGTAATACCACATTCTGCCATGCGAGGGAGCAGTATACCATACAGTAGAAGTAACTGCAAAAGAGCTATGTGGCTGCATTCAAGACAACAGAACTTCAGACCCATACTTCTCCCATAGCTCCTTTAATTGCATAATAATAATAATAATAATAATAGTAATAATAATATTAATAATAATAATTCTAGTTTTGGTTATGAACACATAATCAGGTCTTTGTGTATAGCTAATGGTAATCTGATGTGCTTCCTTCTTTAGACCCGAATGATGAGGCCATAGAGTTAGCCACCCCGACTAGCTCCACCATTGACTTACTGAAACAGGGAGCAGGTAAGACAAAAAGCTTCAAGCATCATCTCCCCTTCCAGTCAACTGCCATTTTATTTTCACACGACAAAAATAAAAAATAAAAGATAGAATCCTACAAAATAAATAGCTTTTTAAATGAAGAAGAGGAAGAAGAAGTGCCCTGATGTGTTTTTTTTTTCAGCCATTCACTGCGACTGACAATAATTTTGTGCTCTTTTGCAATCTATTCCCCTCTGTTACCCTACTACCCCCTTCCCCTCTTATGTACTCCTTGGGCCTGGTTCCTATTGGCCCCTTCACAGTTTGTCCCTCTTATGTCACCGTAGGGCCTCCGAAGGTTCCTGAAATTTCCCAGGGTAACTACTGTACATTGCATATGTTTGCCAGGCTTTTTCGCTCTTAAGTTGGTTCTTCAGTCAGACCCAGTGATTAAGCCTTTCTTCGTGATGCAGCTACAGCATGCATGGTCCCTTTTGTGAACAACAGCCATTCACACTCTAACTCTTGGCCCACACTGTCAACTCAACGCATTGGCCGCATCACCGCATTTCAGAGTACTTACAAGAATCTCCCAAGTTCAGTCTGTGTTATCAATAGGCATGGCATTGAAAGCATGCTAGCAAGCACACACACAATAGAGTGTGACTAATACACGTGGCCAAGTGTGCAACAGTCTGTTCAATAACAAATTTTAGGTTTCATCACCATGAATTAAAAACAGTCAAAATACTGGACTCGAAACAACCTCGTCTAACCCTGACTTTTTTGTACAGTGTGCTTTGTGCCTTTGGAATGACTGTGTGTGTATGTGTGTGTGTGTTTGTGTGCGTAAATATGCTCTGACTTAGTCATTTATGTGTAGCAAGTATTTGCGTTATTCATTTCGTTCATTTGTCAAGTCGTCTTTTTGTTTTTTTTTTTGTTTTTCCTTCCCATTTTTGTTCCCAGCATGCAACGTTCTGTACATTAACTCGGTGGAGATGGAGTCCCTGACAGGCCCTCAGGCCATTGCCAAAGCCATCAGCGAGACGCTGGCGGCCCAGCCACTGCCCAGTGCCACTGTCGTCCACTTCAAGGTGTCCACCCAGGGCATCACCCTCACCGACAATCAGAGGAAGTACGTCCCTACACTGTGACTGAGCACAGGCCTAACCCCAAAGACACTAGGATAATCAATCATAATTTAGTTGGGATGTGGGAAAAGTATAGCCTGGGAAAACCCTTCCTGACCTGCAAGCAATTTGATTTTGCTCTGCACCGTGGTCTGGCCACCAGCTTTGCTTGTATTTATTTTTATCTCCCATAGATAGGCTTTCACCCCTAAAATGATGGAAGCAGACTTAACAAAAAATACTGACAGAGGCATTTAAATCTACATTTGTTGATCCCACCTCAGAGAAGTGTTAAAGGAGAGTACCGGAGTGAATTCAAGCATAGCTTGCTAAATGCGCTAGTTAGCGAGTGGAACAAAATAATTTGGTACAGCACAGACCGAAAGCGAACGCAGAAGCGCACAGCCACTTTACTCTGAATCAATGGGACCTGACTGTTGGAAACCGAAAGTAAGATCTGAGGTTACATTGACTCAATGTAAAGTGTTTCGCGTTCGCGTTAGGTCTGTGCTGTTCAAAAATCTTTCATTTCAAGCAAAATATATTGCTGTTAGAAGGCTCGTGCAGCAGGGCTATGCTTAAACTTACTCCGGTATATTGCTTTAAAGGCTAGCTAGCGCTATCCTGGGCATGAAAGCCAGCCACAGTCACTATGATAACAGTAGTGATGATAATAACTTTGAATCTAAGAGCATGGGGACATGTAAGCAAGGGGTTCATAAGTGCATGCATAAGGACACATGTTTAGCTTGAGACTGCTGATCTGTTAACCCAGTAGCTGAGGTGTCACGGGTTACATTGTGTTTCAGCCAATAAGACAACTATAATACTAGGAGAAATGCCAGCTCCATCACAAAATTAATGACACCATTCATCCATCCATCCTTCCCTTCATCCATCCCCTCATCTAGTTTTTTGTCTTCCATCTTCTAAACCAATGCAGATAGATTGTGTCAAAATACCACCTCTAGCACCAAACAAGCCTGACGCTGGGACAGTGTGGGTTCTCTGACTGTCACTGTCAGGCTAAAATCATACACATACTGCTGAGCTGACAGCCTTTTCTCCAGTGCTGAGAGGGACTTGGGATTTTTTGACCACAGCAAAAAGCAGAAGTGGACTTAAAGTTGTACATGTTCAGACCTCTAACTCAACGCACCATTAGTTAGCAGTTATCTTAGCAGTAAGCAGGCTTAGACTTCAGCAGAGATGGTCTAGATTACCTTTGTTTGTTGTTTTTATAGAAAGCCCAGAGATAAATTAGCCTAGAACTGTACGTAGATGTACTCTAGCGGTAGCAAATTGAGTATGTCTAGCTATCAACCATAGGTTGTACTAGCTGTCTAGCTATCAACCATAGGCTGTAGCGATGTCTATCCAGCCACAATGCTCTTGGTTGTATTCAGACATTGTGTGGTGTTTAGCCAATCACAATGTTCTATCTGGACAGGGAGTGATTGGGCGGTCTTAGCGTTGTTTGAATCGGCTTGTTAGTTGCCCTGATTATTTGTAGCAGTCTTACCACTCATGGTCAGACTATACATTTTATGTGATAGTCTGGTTTGTCAGGTTAGAGATAAGTGTCTTTGCTTGAACAAATTCATGTTTTGTATTACCTTTTGGGGTTTTGTCAGTTAGACAACTACTGTGATAATCTGTCCTGCATTTACATTAGCAATGGCCATGTGACAGACAGAGAATGAGAATAAAGTAAGGCCTGGGAAGATGGGCTTATTCATACCTGAGGGTTAAAGCTAATTAGCCATTGCATCTTTATCCGAGGGAAAACTGCTGATTTCTGTCTCATGATCTCAAGTTATTATGCTGTCTCTGAGGACACATTGCCAATGTAGAACAGCTAGCATAACATCAGTACTTTGGGCTCAGATTCAGGGAATTGTAAAAGAGAACACATGTCTCAGAGTGTCGTCCAATGAAAGCATCTGCTAGAATGGTCAAATGTATTGCACTTGAAAACATATGGGACTCTGGATTAGATGAAAGGAAGGTAAAAGCTGAACCTACTTTGACATCACTCCTGAGATTATTGAAATATCCCTCTGGTAATGATTTGAAAGCCTGGGCTTTGGTACCTTGCTCTATGTCAAGGAATTAGCCTGATCTCTTATTGAAGTGGGTGCCAGCTCTATGTTGAGGAGTTTCAAAAACCAAAAGTTGAATCATTCACTGTCAATATTGTGCTTCAAAGCAGCTGACCATGGAAAAACGCAGCACATGGGTTGATATTTAGTTTCATACAGTCTATATGTAGGTCTATATGTTCTCATACAAAATCTGTCTTCTAGAATCTTCTTCCGACGCCACTATCCCATCAACAGCGTCACCTACTGCAACCTTGACCCACAGGACAGAAAGTAAGTGGCCATTGGTGTACCTGTAGGCATTTTTAAAAGTCTGGCGTCTAAAATCTGCACACTTCTAAATGGATCATTGTTTTTTTTACAGGTGGAACAAGGCAGAGGGTGGAGCAGCAAAGTAAGTATTATGGGATGCTATGCTACATTTTAAGATTTAAGTCTATGACACTAAATTATGATTTTTTTTTAGTTCATATCAAAGTTATACCAACTGGTGAGTTGGTAATAAATGAGGAGTGTGATACTTCTAGAAAACTAATCACCATCTTTGTTATGTGACTGTCTTGTTTTATCAGGTTTTTCGGCTTTGTGGCCCGGAAACAAGGAAGCACAACGGACAACATCAGCCACCTGTTTGCAGAGTTAGAGCCAGACCAGCCAGCTAGCGCCATTGTCAGTTTCGTCTCCAAGGTCATGCTGGGCGCTCCAAAACAGTGAAGGCTGCCCTGCTGGCAGATGTTTCGGCTTCTTCTCTAAAACTGCGTGTGTTCTTTCTTTCCTCTCACAAAAGACACGTTTTTTCATGCCCTTTTTTGTGTGGATATATTTTTTCATAAAGGTCTTCCTCCATCCTTCCATCAAAGAGATGGGAAAGGGGAGTTAAGTAAACTGTTGATTTTATTTTGAGTTTATTCCTTCTTTTAAGTTTTCAAGGTGTTGATTTTTTTTTCCTTCGGCGGACGTAGGAGAACATTTAAAGATGGAGTCTATGCACGTGCAGGAGTGCTCAGAGGCTTTTTTGTGGAGGAGAAAGGGGAGAATATTTTCCCGTTGGTTCATCTAGACTTGATGAGAATTTAGGGATGAATGAGTTTTAAAAGAAAGTGAAGAAACAAACAAAAAAAAAAGCGACGAAGAATCATTTTTCAGATAGAACAACCAAAGGTAGTGTTCAGAACAAGTATGCCATTATTGGACAATTTATTCCATTTTGTTTTGTAAAGGAATTTTAATTTTAACCAGACTGTCAAAAAAAGAACAAAATCCCTCTGGACAAAAAAAACAATTTTTTGTCTGTCTCTGTGACTTCTTCTTTCAAAAAGAACACTGAGAAAAAAAATGAAAAGAAAAAGTATTCAGTGACAATATGCATGTTCGCTTGCAAATGATCCTTAGCTGCTTCTCTTACCCTTCGTTGTTGGTCAAGACTGTGCTATTTGTTGACACTGGTGGACTTGAAACTTCAGGATGATTCAAGGTCTGCAAATGATTTGCCTACACACAGACACCTTTCAGTTGACCAAACAGCATATCAGGAAAAGAAAAAAAAAGACATTGAAAAACACTGTGGTCCAACATCAGCAATAATGTCACCCAGGCTCCAGGCTCAACAAGACGAGCTCCGAAAGTGAGAGAGCCAAGTGAACTGTGGGGGTGGAGTGGATCATCGGCTGCTTTGGCCTGTAGATGCAAGAAGTGTGTGAGTGCAGGGGAGGACTAGCACTTGGATTCAAATCTGAGCTCATGCACAGAGCCTATGAAGTGGGAGAGAAATGTTCTACAGGTCACACACACACACACACACACACACACACACACACACACACACACACACACACACACACACACACACACACACAGACACAGATACACATACACCTGCACACACCAACACAGACACACTCAATAAGCAACAAAACTAGCACGCACAGAAACATGTGCCCATCTCCCTATAATGACCACACTGGAGGGGTGAACAATTCATCGCCTGGACGGACCAACAGCGATGCCCCCGCATGCCGTAGTGCAAAAGTAGCCCCTTTAACCTTTAACCTTTACCCTCGAATCCCTCTACTCAACAAACTTTTCCACCTTCCCCACTCTCCTCTGAACGCAGATCACCCCTTTCCCCTGCTGTAGGACAGAAACAAAAAAAGAAGAAAAATTGCAATGGCGACATTGATCGCTAGAGACTTCAAAACTGCATGTGATGCTACCTTCAGGTTATTTCTGTTCTTTTTTTTACTTCAAAAAAGGGTCTTACATCTTGTTCAAGTTACTGTTATGCTCTCTCTGTCTCTCTCTCTCTCTCTGTCTCTCTCTATCTGTCTGTCACACACACAAACACACACACACACACACACACACGCACACACACACACACACACACACACACACACACACACACACACACACACACACACGCATATCATTTTCTCTCCCAAGAGGAGTTTTATTTCAGCCAAATACACAGTAGGCAAAGTCTACCTTTTTTAAAAAGAGAAAAAAATATCAAGAAGTTGCTTTCTGTTCACACTGCCCATTACCACACTTGTTTTTCTTCACTGTGTGAAAGCGTGGCTTTAAAAAGACAACAGAAAGATTAAAAAAAAATACACAAAGCCCACTTTTCATAAGCTAATGAAAAAAAAGTGATAAACATGACTAAACGATGATATACATAATGTACTATGAAAGGTGACTTTAATGATAAATATTTATTTTTGTTGCTGTCTTTCTTTTTGGGTTAGTCATGCAGTATATTGAAAAGAGAAGATATTGTATAGTCAACATTCAAAACATCAGAGACATGGGGGGGGGGGTATTTGAGTTAATAGTCAGGTGCGGTGAGGATATTAAAAAAAGACATCTGTTGAACATATATCACATTTGTCCAGCTAAGTCACTTTGTTTTGCGTGTGATCACTGCTCCATTTTGTCTCATGTTGAGGTTTTTGAGGTGTCTAAGGGGAAGACATGTCATGTATAAAAACACACATATACAAATGTTTTCATTTTTGTTTTTATATGCCTTTTTTTTCTTTTTCAAAAATTTAGCAGACAAGAGAAATGTTGTTATCTGTGGTCTGATGGAGATGGAACTATATGTCAGCTGAGGACACAAATTGACCCACCAGGAATGTCAAGGAGGAAGGCACACACACGTGTTTGCAAAAGATGCAATCCCAAAACACCCAAGGCATAGGCTACCCCATCTATATAATGTATAGCACTTATAGACTGCCAGTGCCACTCCAGTTAACTTAAAACAGTGTCCAAATGTCCCCATTAAGTCTCCAAGGGCAAACCTTTAAGTCAGACTCAGACAACAGATTCTACAGTTCTTACTCTGTTGTTGACTTTCAGCACTGAAAAAAAAAAACAGTTGAATTATTCATTCATTATTAATGAATGGATTATAAATGAATTAATGTTTTTTGCATTATTCACTCATTATTATTAGGGAAGGGGAATGAGTCATGACTGCCCAGAACTACTATACAGCACCACACTCTATTCAGTACCACATATGTCAGTCGAACACATACATGCAATATCGTCGCCTTTTTCGTGTATCAAGACCTCAAAGCAAGCACAAGGAAAAAGAATTCTGATTGTCCTCTTTGTAACATAAAAGTATGTATTTATTTTTGTTTTTAATTTATATTTTGTTTGTGTTTTTTTTACCCTCACCGGTTGGTCTTCCCCATAGGCAGACACAGTGCTTAGATGATCAGTGTTAACCGGAGTGTTCTAGGATCGCAGGTGACCCAGCAGACGTTCTTTTTTGGAATGTCTGCCCAGAGTCAGTGAGTTTTGAGAAGATGGGAGTCAAGGGTTTGTGTGAATGTACTACTAAGGCTGTACAGAGCTTCTGTGGGATTTAAGTTTTTATTTTATTTTATTTTATTTTGTGTTATAATGCCATGGCTTTGTTCCTGAGGAGAAAAAAAAACATTAAAGCAATACAAACCAGTTACATTAAAAATGTGTTTTTTTGTGTTCTTTGTTTTTTGTAATGTATTTTTTGTTTGTTTCTTTTCTTGTTTTGAAATCATACAGTGGCATGCTCAGCTTCAGAAGACCATCTCAAACATGAAGTATGGGAGTGACAACATCTTTTTGTGGGGTTGTTTCGCTGCACGATTGGTGCACTTCACGAAACAGATGCCATCTTCAGACAAGATGTTATATAGATATATAAAAGTATCAAAACATCAGTTAGTAAGTTAAAATTGGTACAGATGAGCCTTATAAATGGACAATGACCCCAACCGTCACTTCAGTTTCAAAGTGGCTTGAGGTCAACAAAGGCAAAATGTTGGAGTGGCCAACTCAAGGCCCTGATCTCGAGGGGATTTTTTTTTTTTTTTTTTTTTTTCTAAATTTCAATTATTATCATTTTATTTTTGGGGGGCATTCAAAAAGTGTGTGTATAGGCTTGTAAGAGGGCCTAAAAATTGTCAACTGAGTGACTGCAACAAGGTTTTTTTATTGAAGAAGCCAGTGAACAAGTGCAAACTCCTCATTAAAGGAAAAATATGGTGTGAATCAAGCTCAAATGAACTTCTACTAACCTTTTTTTATGGGTATCTGTTCTTTTACTCAAGTGGGACTTTTGGGTACTTAATACAACTCTAGTAACAAGTGTACTGTATGAAACACATGTCACTGCAAAAATGCTGAAATGTGCTTGAGTGGACTCATACCAGAACATCAAATATCAAATGACATAATCTTTGGGGAAAATGCTTCACGAGTTTCAGAATCAATTTCATAGTAACGATAGCAGGTGAATAGGGCTCAATGATCTTCATTTTCTGAAGCTATACTACCCACCAGAGGGCAGTACCATCTAAATATCCATTAGCTGGAAAAGGAGTGTGCCGCATGCATACCAATCAATTCATCTGTCACTTGATAGTTGAAAGAAGTAAGTAAACTAAAGTCCAGGGTGTTTTTCCACTGTTTACCTCATAGGCTGCCTCTCTGAGAGCCATGTTATTGCAACTTGTTTTAATCTGTCTTTTGTACCATACCATTCTTGGGGAAGGCCTCTAACCTGGAATGAGGTGAGCTATCATCTGCTTGTGTTCCCACAGGACTGGACAGACCTGTCTTATCACAGATCAGGTGACCTCTCCGATATCAGGTGATGTCACCGCTCTTTGGCGGCCTTCTCAGGCATCTCTTGTTCTCGGAGAGAGTGAGAGGGAGCAAGATTGTGGCGCCAAAGATGATCACGTATCCACACCTCCCTCTCTCTTTTCCATCTCCAGCACTGCCTCTCTCATTCTCTCTCTCTCTCTCTCTCTCTCTCTCTCTCTCTCTCTCTCTCTCTCTCTCCTCTTTTCTTCTACCTGATTTTTTTATTTCCTCCTGTTGTTGATACAGAGTCTGCCTGTGTTAGTCTATAAAGTCTTTTCTGTTTTTTTACTTGTTTATGTTAACATAACATACCAGGAACTAAAGTGATTTAACTTTTTATGTTGAATTTTCTAAATGACTCCTCTATACAAGTAATACAGATCTTAAGACCTAAAAGCCATTTTTGACATTTGTGTAAGATGTCCATGTGTTCCATGACCTAAGAACAGGCAGTCATCTACAGCTTTGAAAGAAAAGAGGTTGTTTCACTGGAAATGAGTTCATTATAGCCACAGCCAGTGTTGGGGGTAACTAGTTACAAAGTAACTAATTACTGTAATTAGTTACATTTTGCAGTAACTAAGTAACGTAACGTGTTACTTTTAAAATATCAGTAACTTAATTACAGTTACTACCTACAGTAACTAGACATTGCATTACTAAGTTACTTTCTGAGGTATATTCTGTTTGTTTATTCATTAGAAAGTTGGTCTACTCTATTGCAGCATCTGACAATTAGGTTAGGTTACAAATAATTTATATTGAGCGTCCTGTAGGATTTATGTACACGCATACCTCTCAACAACCTCAGTGTTTCTCATCACCAAATCACTACATATTAATAATTAACCAAAGTCTATGTGCACCACAGAGTAGGTACAGTAGGTAACGTGTCCCAGTAGCCTAAAACCCTGAATCAGTCTGTTTCAGTATAGGAAATCTGGATGAGCAGGAGGAAAAAAGTAACGAGTAAAGTAGTGAAGTTACTTTTAAAAAAGAGTAACGAGTAAAGTAATTCAGTTACAATTCACAGCAGTAACTAAAGTAAAGTAACAAGTTACTTTTTTTGAGTAACTTACCCAACACTGGCCACAGCTAACAAAAAAGCACTCAGGATTGGGAAATATAACCACCAAGAGGATCATCATGCACTTGAGTAATCACAATTTGGACATCACCATTTAAGAGCAAAAGCCTGTGTGTGTGTGTGTGTGTGTGTGTGTGTGTGTGTGTGTGTGTGTGTGTGTGTGTGTGTGTGTGTGTGTGTGTGTGTGTGTGTGTGTGTGTGTGTGTGTGTGTGTGTATGTGTGTGTGTGTGAGTGTGTGTGGGCGCGCTCTCTTTTCCAGTGAATAATTAAGTGAGAAAATGAAATGAACTTGAACATTTCATGGAAGATCTTATGCACGACGACAACACATAGACATGTGCCTCCTTTAAAATAATTGTTAAAAGCATTTTCCAGGAGGTATATTATTTTCATTCATAATGTAATTGGTAAAATGGCCATTTACAGGAGTGCTGGAGGTCAAGCTGAAGCCTTGGGGATCAAGAAAAAAATCCCCCAGCCTAACTGTTATTAGAAAGGCATATCTAAACCACCATTTGACAGCAGAAGTCCTTCCATTCAGGAAAATGTATCTGGCTAGTGCAGTGGTGGTATACTATTATGGTAATATACTGCTATGGAATACACATACTGTACTAAAATAACTGTCTTCGAAGAGTGTTCAAATAAAAACCTTTCCTGTGTTCTCACCACAGCGATTGGCAAAAGACTGCAAAGGAACATTTAAATGAGCCAGTGTTTCAGAAAGCAAGTTCTATGGACTGAGGTAGTTAGACAAGGCACCGTATGAGATGGGTTTCACTTAAAAGAAAAGAAGAACACCTCCTCAAACTAGCATGAAGTGGACTGGTTGTGTTTTCAACTGAGAATACTTCACTGGTAGAGAGAAGCAATGGGACTAATCCTTAAAGCAAACATCACACCCTCCATGAAATAAATAATTAAAGACTGAGGATTCTACAGTAGGATAATGATCCTAAACACACCTTATAAATTCACAATGGATCGCATCATGAAGCAGGAGCTGAATGGTCTGCTATGACTTTCATTGTTCACTGACTGAGTCTAACATTGAACATCACTGAATAGACCTGAAAGGATTCTTTTTGGAGGGTGTATGAAGGGTTGAATGGGTGAAAATCCCCCTGATCAAGACCTGAAAGAGTGCAAATTTCATGTAATTTGTGGTAGCCAAGACATAAGACACACACCACTGAAATTCAGTTGAAATTCATAAAAGAGAAGCTTTACTTACAAACAAAAAAAAACAGAATCAGAAAAAAACAGGACTGCAGCCAACAAAATGGGTAATGAGTTCCAATACACAAAAAACTAACCAACAATTTAGAAAGTTGTGGTTTAAAAACACAACAAGGCACAAGTGGCAAAGAAACAATGCAATAATCAGTGGAAACAGAGACTTACAGGACTACCATAGACAGGAATATTACAAACAAAGATATAGTTTTTATTTATCTTCAAATAGCAATTTCCAACACTGGCTTAAAGCACTGCATAGCCTACCGGGCTTAACATAGTTCATGTTTGCATTGTGCTAAAAGCTTTAGCATTAAGTCAGTAATCTTAACGCACCCACAGATATGTTTGGTACAGTATAGTCGTCATGATTCCATCATTATCCACCTCCATAGTAGAAGAGAATAGCTTCAACTGAATGTAACTTAGCCTAATACATGCACCTGCATAAGAATATGATAAAAGATGAATGATCAAGATTAAAGCTTTAAGCACAGAAGACTATATCAACATTACATACAGTTAGAGTTGTCTGGTGAAACCCAAGATGAGCTCCAAGATGGGAAGAATTGAGAGAAATATAAGCTGAGAAAGCTGAGTCTCTTTTACACTAAGCAAAGAGTAATGGGCATGGCACCAAAGAGATCCCTTAAGGACAGCAGTGCTTGAGACTGCATTTAGCTCAGCTCTCACCAGCTGCTGTGGAGTGAAGGCCTCAACATTTGATGCACAGCTGTGGGCTCCATCAGGTTCCCTCCCACACACACACACACACACACACACACACACACACACACACACACATACACACACACACACACACACACACACACACACACACACACACACACACACACACACACACACACACATACACACACACGTTAACACCCCCCAATTCTCCATCTCCCGGTGATATCCACTGGATCAGTGAGCACCTGACGACGACTCGCATAGACCGTCGGCACGTTGGATGCAGAGCGTAAAAAGGACCACAGGTATGCACACCTTAAATGGCGGTGCCCCCCACCCCAGTACATTCTTCATATTAGTGAGTCAGTTAGTCTTTCTCTCTCTCTCTCTCTCTCTCTCTCTCTCTCTCTCTCTCTCTCTCTCTCTCTCTCCCCCCTTTTTCTTACAATCAGTGTGTGTGTGTGTGTGTGTGTGTGTGTGTGTGTGTGTGTAAGAAATACAAGTGAAAAACTAAATAACGTAATAAATGTATTGTGATGCCCTCTGATTTGTGGTGCCCTAGGCGATTGCCTAGTTTTTCTATCCCTAGAACCGGCCCTGTGTGTATGTTTCCATCCATATGTTTCTGTATGAGAGAGTCTGTGTCCACATACCTGTGAATGTAAGCACACCTGTGTGAATGGATGAGTGTCAGTGGACATGCATGTTTGTATTTTCATGTGTGAATGTGTGTGTGTGTGTGTGTGTGTGTGTGTGTGTGTGTGTGTGTGTGTGTGTGTGTGTGTGTGTGTGTGTGTGTGACCGAAAGTCCATGTGCAATACTCATCAGGGCTTCGCTGCTCAATCCTTCACAAGCCCCCTGGCTGTGAAGTCCAGTGAACCCATAAATCCACGGACTGCTGTGAAAGCGGCGAAGGGGAGCTTAGCAAGACACACGTCAGTGCTTGTGAGCTATGCCCAGTCCAGCCATGCACCACACCACCTAGCGCCACACTCCTCCAACCCACACACACACACACACACACATACACACACACACACATGTACACACTCTCCTGCATACATTGGCCAGATGGGTAATACTGGCTAGACAATTTATGAATGATGGTTTCAGTCAAGGTGGAAATTTTCTCACTGCCTGGTATGGTACCCTAGTTATTGCAGCTATGGGGGAAAGCTGATCGGATTCTTTAACTTATGTGTGTGTCTATGCCATATCATAATTCAAACCCAGATTTGCTGCACAAAAAAAACTACAACTTTTGTAACTGTTTCATAATATCCTTTTACAAATACACTCAGTTCTATTTACTCAAAATTGTCAATATTATATTATACTATATAGAGACTGTTATTATACTACCTTTATACAACAGTTCCACTGGCAACTAACGGCATTAAGACACCAAATCAAATTTTCTACCATTTACCAGTTTCCATTTCTGTTCATTCATCGACTGTCCCCCAAAATAGATCTCACCTTAGGTTTGTGACCACAGTTCTTGCTTGATTGCCGGTCTTTCATATTTCAAGATTCAAGAGTTGTTTTGTCACAATACATAGAAATACTACTGCATAACTACTGTATGTTGTGAAATTGCATTTGGAGAAACAGAGAAAGAATGAAAAGAAAGAAAATATGCCAAGTTCAATATTCACACTACTCCATTAAGATGTTTTTGATGGAGAGAACTGCTTAATATGCTGTTATGAAATGAATGGAACATTCACATCAGTTAACTCAATTGAAAATGCAGAGTGATCATTAATGTAGCAGTGAAGAGTGACCCATGGTATATGAGGAGATATCCTCACTCCTAGAGTCACGCAGAATGTGTCTTGTCCAATCAGAAATTGCTAAATAGTTTGACCAGACCAAGCTGTTGTATGAAGACATTTTAAATGTATTGTTCAAACTGTGTTTGAATCCATGTCAAAATATTTTTTGTTTGCTAAGAGCTCTGACCTAATAGCAGAACTGTGTATTACCATGCAGTGAGTTAAAGCAAAAGCTTAGCACAAAGGCTGGCAGCAATCACAAGGCCAGCTCTGTACTATACATCTTCTTAGATGCTGCAAACAATCACGCCGAATGAGGAAGATCAAACTCCATGTTGCTGTCATGTGTTTTTCGAGCGCAGCACCAAGGGCCTCAGGTAAGAGCTCACACACACACACACACACACACACACACACACACACACACACACACACACACACACACACACACACACATTGCCTTTCATGCAAAGCGGGTGGGGGAAGACTTCCTGACTTCCTGGAGGTGTTGGCTCAGCTTTTCATCTTTTCAGGAATTTCATCCTCACATCTTTCTCCCTTTTTCGATCCCTTTGTTCCTCTCCTTTTTACCCCCCACCCCCCCTTCCAAACTCCCCCAAACACCCCTCCATCCCCAGCACTTGGCCTATGATGTGCCCCAATGAAAGAGGCCATCACATGCTAGCCAGGCACTGCGAGCAAATAAGCCATTGCCGCGTGACGTTTATGATGATATAGTGTGTTCTGCTTTATTAGAGCCTAATGCAGGGCCATGGCTGTTTTCCTATGGCGTGGCTGCCCTTTTGTGCGAGCCCGATGCGTGACCACAGTGTAATGGAAAAAGGACCTAACCAGACATGCAAGATGTCAAAACATCGCTCCGGCAGCTTTCAAGTCCACTGAATTTCTCAAAACGCCTCTCCAGTTTCGTCTTTTTTCCTCCCTCTTTTTTTTCTCCCTTTCCTTCAACCCCTCCACTCCTCCACCCCCCTCATCCAGATGTAACCAATTACCGATGAAAAGATTAGACACTTATTGTAAGAAAAATAATGGCAAAGCCTGGATCAGGATTGAATCGTTTGGATTAGGGTTCTTTTTCGCAGTCTCCTGAGGCTTTGCAAAGCCTCCAACAGCAACCGCAAGTCACACACGGGGACTATATCCACCTTCAGAATTATATTGTACATAATACGGCTTGATTTTATGTATTGACCTACTTGCTAATGGGCTAAAACCAATAGCACTCAACATCATGCACCACGGGCAAACCAAAGCTATGGGAATCTGCACTGCATGACAACAATGCTGGATTTCGTGTCACAGATGCTCTTGTGTAAATGCCAACAGGCAATGTAGCAAAGAATGACCTTTTCCTTTCTTTTTTAAAGTGCTTTTGTGATGGCACACATGGTTGGCTTCAGAAAGCCCACCAAAATAACAAAAAATAAAACAAAAACAATCAAACCATAATTCTCAGTATTGGCTCAGTAAATGTTCTCACTGGCAAACATGAAGATTGTTCTCATTCATTCATTCATAGTGAGGGCTGAGAGCAAGTATCAGTTAGGATTTGACATTGGCCACAGCTCCTTTAGCTGCAGCTTCTTCAATTGATCTCTCTAATTAAAAATGAAATAAATAAATTAAGTCATACATGCGGACAGCATATGAAGTAAAGATGTACTGTACAGTACATCCTTCAAAACACTTTCCAAACAGACTAAATTATTGATACATCAAGAATGTGTGTGTGTGTGTGTGTGTGTGTGTGTGTGTGTGTGTGTGTGTGTGTGTGTGTGTGTGTGTGTTTCCACTCTACATAGCATTACCTCCCTCACCTGCGCCAGGTACAGTACAGTATGTATCAGTCTGCTGTACAGTAAATCACAGCGGTCCTGTGATCCTCTGGCCGGCTTCTCTAGATCAGCTCTTTATTGAGATTGGCAGTGAAGGGTGAGCGTAGCATGCTAATGGTGTAGCACCACAGGTTAAAATGCCAGCCCTCCTGTCGGCCGTGAGTAATGTACTGTACTGGAGGCAGTCAAATGGTTATGAAGACGTGGAAAGGTACTGTAGGTTAAGATATATTCTTCAAGGGAGGTGGAGAAATAACTCTTTTTAGGTGATGGTTAGTGTGTGTGTGTGTGTGTGTGTGTGTGTGTGTGTGTGTGTGTGTGTGTGTGTGTGTGTGTGTGTGTGTCTGTGTGGGTTGGAGTGGTGTGTCCTTTCAAAATTATCTGTAGGCATTTAGACCTGGGAGCCATCCAATCTTGCACTGATTGGCACACAAGAAGTGATATCATTCTTCCCTTCAATGTGTGTGTGTGTGTGTGTGTGTGTGTGTGTGTGTGTGTGTGTGTGTGTGTGTGTTTCTAACATATTTTGGGGGTGTTTATGCATGTGTGTGTTCATCAGGTGGGTTGTTGCCCCTGGCTAAAGAGCAGACACTTTAACAGACTAACTGCTTACACGGAATGTGAGCAATCCCACCTGGCATGTGTGCGGGACACCATCAGTGTTTTCACTAGGAGCAGGTGTGTGTGTGTGTGTGTGTGTGTGTGTGTGTGTGTGTGTGTGTGTGTGTGTGTGTGTGTGTGTGTGTGTGTGTGTGTGTGTGTGTGTGTGTATACAATGTGGGTTCAGTACATGTGATCTGTGTGTGTGTATGTCTAAGCACCAGCTCATCTATTTCTGCCTGAGGTCTGATCTTATCAACTCAAAGCCCTTATATAACAGCTTGAACATGACAGTTATCCATCAACAAACAAACGAACGAAAGCTAAAGACTATTTCAGATTTATTTATAGGGCATATCATGTAATATTGTTATTGCTGTAATACTGCAACATATTCACTATCTAATAACAATCACAATGTTGTTATATTTTATCCTTATTGGTAGCTTAGCAGCCTCCATCATATAATATTTGTAGTTCTATTACACATAAACAGCCCAACACAGTGTAACAAAAAAACTACAGTAGATAAGACCAGCCACAACTTTGAGAGTAGACAGCTATCTTTTTTGAGGTGGAGACCTTGAGTCTGTTCATAGATCTGCATGGAACTGTTTCAGAACTACATAGCTGTGTATGTGTGAGGTAAATATTTGTAGTTGGTTCTTGATATGTGTATATGCCTTTGACTGTACAGTTTGTGTGTGTGTGTGTGTGTGTGTGTGTGTGTGTGTGTGTGTGTGTGTGTGTGTGTGTGTGTGTGTGTGTGTGTGTGTGTGTTGTGCTTTTGTGTATGTTGTGTGTTTGTGTGTATGTGTGTTTATACAGTATGTGTGTGTGCACACGTGGGTGCATGTGTGTGAATGTGTGTATGTTGGAAGAATACTTGGCCCATAAAGGACCATAAAACTGTACCAAGATGCAGAGATTTACTGATTCCTGGTACAGTCTGGCGTTTTGGCCTTGGCTCCTGCACAGACAAAGACAAAGCATGGAGAGAGCAGTGCACACCTGCCTGAGCAAACAAGCCAAGAAACCCCTCCAATGCCTTATTACCTCCAGTGCTGTGTCGAATTCTCAGGGATAACCGGACCATGCATGCACAC
>JAODXP020000031.1:23045155-23047655 GCA_027497455.2 Sardinella longiceps
ATAACTTGTAGAGAAAATGGAAGGAAAAAGCAAGATAGGTGAAAGAGAAGCAGGGGAAGGAAGTGGGGGAATGGAGAAGCAGGGGGAAGAGAAGAAAAAAGGCAGAGAAGTTTGAGAAGAAGAGAGCAGATATTAAATGAGAAGGAAAGCCAAAGAAAGAATATTACTGCCCTACCAGACAGTGCCTCTGTTCTATTCCAATGGGA
The DNA here is from genome assembly GCA_027497455.2 of Sardinella longiceps. Taxonomy (NCBI): domain Eukaryota; kingdom Metazoa; phylum Chordata; class Actinopteri; order Clupeiformes; family Clupeidae; genus Sardinella; species Sardinella longiceps. The sequence continues at coordinate 23,045,362 of JAODXP020000031.1, forward strand.
GGGTGTCAATCATACACATGCATGCGGGTGTCGGGTGTTCATTTCTGTCCCTGATCTATGCCGCCACCCCACCCCATGCTGGGAACCACTTCCCCACGCCTGACCTCCACCTCCGTGTGGTCGTCATGGCTATATGGCAATCATGCACCGTTCTCAGGAAGGGAAATGTTCAAAGATTTTAACAAGACCTCGCCTTTCTCAAAGCATGTAGTTCCACCGTGATGTTACAATGCTCTGTGTTCCTATAAACCCTCTCCAACCAGCTTTTTGCGATCATGCACCACGCACACCCACTATTTGCTTCGACGTCTCGTCTTTTTTAAGCTGAGAATTTGGAAAAATTCGAGAAGCAAACCAAACGCTTTCCAGGTTTGTTTTTTTTTTTTTTTTTTTTTGGCCTTGGTCGTGCGTTGAGGAGACTGAGCCAGGTGGTAGGTGTGAAAGTTGTGCTTGTCAGCTCTGGGCCTCCAGTAGATGGAGCCGGCCACAGGAAGCCTCTCCAGCTGTTTTGTGTCTAAATAGGCTGCCCAAGGAGCTCTAACAAGAGAGCCGGCCCAAGAGATAAATCTGCTCTCTGACAAGCCGTCCACCTGCGCAGCTGATAAGACACTTCGCTTCCATGCCAGTTTTTCTTCTTCTCTTCTCTTTCTCTCTCCTTCTCTCTCTTTTCTGTCTTTTCTTTCAAACATTCAGCACCATGACGAATAGAGATATATCAGATTGTTTAATCTAGCTTGCCGCACACTTATTGAGTTTGCTTTCTCTGCCTTAATTTATAGATTTTTAAGTAAGAATTTCAAATCTGGGTGTTCTTTCTTCATCAACAAACCATAAATGCAGCGCAAGCAGCACTTGTGTTCTATATTAGTTCTCTCTCTCTCTCTCTCTCTCTCTCTCTCTCTCTCTCTCTCTCTTTATCTATCTATCTCTTTCCCCACTGAACCATCCTTCTTCACACCTGACTTCGCTGTTCCAAACTTAGCTGGCAGAGCCAGGAACTGCTCCCAGAGGTCACAAGTTCATTTCCCAGGGAGTAACTTACTAACAGGAATGCCTTCTGTGTGTGTGTGTGTGTGTGTGTGTGTGTGTGTGTGTGTGTGTGTGTGTGTGTGTGTGTGTGTGTGTGTGTGTGTGTGTGAATACGTTTTTTCCCTTAGCTAAAAGCAACTCTTTCATATACTGTACACTATTTACCACAATTTCCCACTCGCAATATAATTTGTGAATGCCATGATCAGGTCACCAGTGTGCAAAATACAGGACATTTTTCCACCTCGGATGGAGAAGTTAGTTCAGCAATACAGTTTACTCTAAATTCTCATTAAAAAAAAAAAAAAAATTTGAGTGGTCACTTTTCTAAATATACACAACACAATTAATTAACTCAGTCAGACATGTTTCAACATTCTTATCCTTCCTTAGAATCTACAAGTCACAGAGCGCCTCTTCAAAAAGACTTGACAGTGGAAAATTGACTGTGTCGGGGGGGAGACAGAAATTTACATGCCTTTCCGGATTTCATTTCAAGTATGTCAGTGTTAGTCCCGAAGCTATTTAAAGTCATTATTCCATTTGCAAACGCATGTTTCAAAAAGACTAATTTTAGACCCATGGGGAGACTACTTTTTTAAACTCGAATAGAAAAGGAGAGGAGATTTTTTTCCCGTCTTTCCGCATGCCCCTTCTGTTTCATAACGTGAACCATGCTGCGTTGCATCCCGGAGCCAGTGGAACGTCATTGGGCGCTTATCGAATGGAAAGATCTCCCTGTTGCTTTTGTTTTGCTCTCTTGCTTATCCTGAACCACTCGTTGGCCTCGTTGTCATCAAGCCGAAACGACAGCCATGCCTACTGCTGATAACACAACCCCTCCACCCCCCTCCTCTCCTTCTATCTATCTTTCCCACTCTCTATCTATCTCCCTCTCTCCTGTGGATTGCAAAGTGTGTGTGTTTGTGTGTGTGTGAGTGTATGTGTGTGTGCGGGTGTCTCTGTGTGTATGTGTGTGTGTGTGTGTGTGTGTGTGTGTGTGTGTGTGTGTGTGTGTGTGTGTGTGTGTGTGTGTGTGTGTGTGTGTGTGTGTGTACGGGTGTCTGTGTTTGTGTGTGTGTGTGTGTGTGTGTGTGTGTGTGTGTGTGTCTGTGTGTGTGTGTGTGTGTGTGTGTGTGTGTGTGTGTATCTGTTTTTGTTGCTAGTGTAATATCTCATTGCCAGTGCGTGGAGTGTTTTGGGTTGGCTTTCAGCTGGCTGCCAGTGCAGGGCTCTTACGTATGTGCCGTACATTGTGCTGAGTG
>JAODXP020000031.1:23052655-23065155 GCA_027497455.2 Sardinella longiceps
GGTCTGATGTGCTCGGAGGGGATTGTGGTGTCCCGGCGTTGACATGTAGATGGAAAACGGGACACAAAGATGTGCCCCTCTGGAGCAGCTCACAACTCCCCCTCAGGTGATCCCAGACGAGAACATCTGCAGGCGGTTAGGAGCGTCAGACAGCAATCAAGCTTTTATAAGGGAGGAGGGAGGAGGAGGAGGAGGAGGAAGGAGAGGAGAGGAGAGGAAGAGGAGTGAAGACCTGGGCCACGTGTGTTGAGTCAGGTGTAAAACAGTTTGAAGTGTCTGACAGAGATCAGACTTTTACTGGGATAGCGATTGTGTGTGTGTGTGTGTGTGTGTGTGTGTGTGTGTGTGTGTGTGTGTGTGTGTGTGTGTGTGTGTGTGTGTGTGTGTGTGTGTGTGTGTGGAGGGGGGGGGAGCTGTGTGTGTTGTGTTGGGTCAGGTGTAAAACCACTTGTCCAAGAGAGAAGAAGAATATTTCTGATGTGGGGGGTGTGTGAAATCTAAAGCTCACGTGTGCTTAGAGACTGGAAAAACGTTTATTCTTATTGACGAAATGGCTCGCAAAATGATTCTGTTTTTGCTGAAAGCTGAAATTCGTCAAGAATTTTATATCTTTCCCCTCTCCGAAACCACAGCACAGTGTTGAGTGCCTGCTACTGTTAATGTGCAAACATCAGTTTTGTTTTTTGTTTTTTTGATTGTGGATGATGAACTCAAGATAGCTTAGTGTAGACATCAGAAATTTAGACAACAAACACGGTCTATTTAGAGAGATGAAGAAAAACAAAAAATAAAGAAACAGATCGATCGATAGATAGATAGATAGATAGATAGATAGATAGATAGATAGATAGATATTTTAATGTTGTTCGTGTATTTGTATGTAAATTACTATATATCAAGTACAGTATTAGTCTTTACTGTATGCCAGTAGTATAATGCACTGGCAGCACAGCAATGGCAGCAACTGGATTAGTGTTGAAGGCCCTTGAGAGAGAAGGAGAGAATGAGAGAGAGAAAAAAAGAGAGAGAGGGGGGGGTTGGGGGTACTAAAGCCAAAATCACAAACCTGGCCCCTGAAACCTGTAGAACCCAAATACAGACATTATGGAGACAGAGCCCCAGCCACACCTCTACACACACACACACACACACACACACACACACACACACACACATAAATATCCGTATGTCTTTCAATTTCCCTGACACAGATGACTGACATGCACATTCTACTTCTCTACTCTCTCTCTCTCTCTCTCTCTCTCTCTCTCTCTCTCTCTCTCTCTCTCTCTCTCTCTCTCTCTCTCTGTCTCTCTCTCTCTCACTCACACATTCCCTCCCTCCATCTCTGAACTCTGTCAGTTCTTTCCTGCTGTGTTTGCCTTGGAGCTCAGTAAGGTGACCTGGACTCTCACCAAAGCTGCAGCAGTGGGCCAATCTCGTTATGGGTGACGGGAGTCAGATTTAAAAGTGATGTGTGTGTCTCTCTGTGTGTGTGTGTGTGTGTGTGTGTGTGTGTGTGTGTGTGTGTGTGTGTGTGTGTGTGTGTGTTAGTGTGTGTGTGCGTTTCAGCAGGCTGTTCTTATGGATTAATTTCATATTTGAGTGTATGTATGCATGTGTCTGCATGTCTTCACGCATTCAATTGCGTGCGTGTGCATGTGTGTGTGTGTGTGTGTGTGTGTGTGTGTGTGTGTGTGTGGTGGTCGCACGAGTGTCTGACAATTTGTCTAAATATTTATGGGGTCATGCACATGTACAGTACATGTGTGCATCTCTTGAGTGTGCGTGCATTTATGATCCATGTGTTGTGTCTCTATAGGCCCATGGCTGAAGGCTCTGTGCCCGCTGCACATTGGATACACCACAGCAATGAGAAGCAAACGTCAAACAAACCCTCCAGTTCAAACACACACACACTGACTTGGGCTTGGTGGGCTTTTTGAGCAAAAACAAAAACATGGGCGAGAGAGAGAAAAAGCTTGAGATGGAAAGAACGAAAGCAACAAAGAGGGATAGACCAGAAAGAGGGGGGAAAACGACAGAAAATAAAAGAGAGAGATGGAAGAAGAAGGAAGAAGAATGAGGAGTTTAGTGCAGTGATGTGATGTTTGCATGTGTGTTGTATTATGACAGGCTTCCACACTGGCCCCATAAAAGCGTCTAGCGTGTGTTCTCGTGGCAACATGATGGGGAGGAGCGGAGCGGCGGCCGGCGGCACGCATGTGTTTCCAATCGTGGGGGTCAGAAGGGCTTCTCCCGCCGAATGACCCCTGCTCCACATAGACACGCCCGCGCCGGTCCGCTCACGCCATCACTGCACTCACAGGGTCAGGATAAGGACTTCTTATACGGAGGACTTCTCATCGCTCAGCTCAACCGCTCTCTCTCTCTCTTTCTCTCTCTCTCTCTCTCTTTCTCAGACACACACACAATATTTCAAACATCGGAGAGAAGACCTCACTCATGCACACATTCCCTCACATACAAACATTCTCTCACACAGTCTCTGTCTCACATATACATGCACCAGCTCTCTCTCTCTCACTCTCTCTCTCTCTCTCTCTCTCTCTCTGTCTGTCTCTCGTGCTTGTGCATGCTTTCACACTCACTTACTCTCTTTCTCTTAGAACTCTGCCTCTCTTTCAGAACCTCACATATCTTTCTGTCATCTCTCCCATCCCTCTTTCTATCTCTCTGAACTCTGTCTCTCACAACCTTTCCTCTCTCAATCTTTTCCTGTCTCTGAGAATTCTCTTTTTCTGAACTCCCTCTCACTCTTCTGAACTCTCTCTGCCTCTGCCTCTCTTTCTCTTTCATTCGCTCACCCTCCCTCTCTTTCTCTCTCTCTCTCTCTTTGAACTTGTCCTTCTCAGCGCCCTTGCTCTATCTTTCTGAACTTTCCTCTCTCTATTTCTGAACTCAGTAGTGATCTGTCCCCCTCTCTCTCTCTCTCTCTCTCTCTCTCTCTCTCTCTCTCTCTCTCTCTCTCTCTCTCTCTCTCTCTCTCTCTCTCTCTTTCTCTGATCTCTTTCCCTCCCTCCTTCTCTCTCACAGCTTTCTCACCGTCTCTTTGGATACATAATCCCGTTCACTGCCTCTCCTTTTCTCTCCTCCTCATTGTCTTGCTTTTCTTCCCTTCTATCTTCACTGTAGCATCTTTGACTCTCATTCTCTCTCCCTCTTTTTATCTCTTAAAGGAGAAATCCGATGTGAATAAATGAATAGTGCTGTTGTTTGAGGTTGTTTGAGGCTCCCGAGCGCTGTTGGCAGGTGGGAGAATGAGAATATTCAGTACAATGTTGTCCAAACGTTGACACCGCAGCTAATGCTAACTCATGGGGGCACAGGAAAACTAAACAAACAAACATTCCTATGCCCCCACCAGTTAGCTGCAGGTCCACTAATTCAGATTTCATTGTACTAAATTCTCTCCTTCTCCTTCCCCCTTTCCTCTGGCTTTCAACCTCTATCATTCTGTGTCTCCTCTTCTCCCTGCTTCTCTATTCAATGAGTTAATTATTAATTGTTTAACAGGAATCAGTGCTATGCTATGTCAATACATGATGCATTAAAAGACATTTACTTTACTTATTAGTAATAAAAAATTGTTTAGTTAATGTGTGATTAACTAGTTTAAACAACCATAATAACAATTAACTAAGTATTAGGTAACACTTAGTTAAGGCTTACTTAATGCTAAAATGTGCATCATTCTTATATTGTGTAACCAGGATATATGTTGACACAACTGAATGCAGGCATGAGAGAGTGATTGAAAGAATAAGTGAATGTGTGCGTGTGTGTGTGTGTGTGTGTGTGTGTGTGTGTGTGTGTGTGTGTGTGTGTGTGTGTGTCATCCTTCTTTGCTCCCCTGCGTGTGTGAGTGGCTCCCTACCATTAATTGGCTGTCAGCTGTGAGGTGATTCATGCCGCCGCCCCAAGGCTTCCCTCCCTCTCCGCACCCCCACCCCACAGGCCAAGCCAGCGCTGAGCTCCAGAATAAACACACATGATTGACGGCTCACTCTCTCTCTCTCTCTTCATTCCGTCTTCTCTCTTTCTCTGTCAGCATCTTTCTCTCTCTCTCTCTCTCTCTCTCTCTCTCTCTCTCTCTCTCTCTCTCTCTCTCTCTCTCTCTCTCTCTCTTTCTCTCAGCTGCTCATCTGTCTGCCGGCCCCTCATCTGCTCCGTCATACCCAGTAAGTGAGGTGTCAAGTCTATCGACCCCTCTACACAAACACACACAAAACACACACACACACACACACACACACACACACACACACACACACACACATACACATACACACCTGTCTCCCTCTGACAGACAGCACAGTAAGGTAAAAAGAGAGCAGCAGGGGAGGAGGAGGAGGGGGGTGGAGGTGGAGGAAGACTAAATTCCTATTCAATTAATCAGCTCTGAAACACCTTGCCTTGGCTCCGTTTGTGTATACTCTTGTCATGCGGTAAAGCTTCTGGACTTTGGTGCTGGGAAAGTGACTCCTTTTCTTGTACAGTTTGACATAAAACTCGGAGACGAAGCCACGGTCTGCTCAGTACGCATAAAAGACAGAGGGGAAATGTGTGGGGAGTGTGATGGTGTGGTGGTGGTGGTGGTGGTAGGCTTACACCACACGTGATGAGTCCTTTGTGCACAGCAGTTAAACTTGGGAATGAAAGAGAGAGAGAGAGAGAAAGGGAGATGGAGAGGAAGAGAGACAATGAGAGAAAAGAAAGAGAAGCAAACGGGGGAAATATTACAGAAAGGAGAGAGAGAGAAAGAGAGAGAAAAAGGGGACAGAGAAAAGGATGAAGACAGAAGAGAGGGAGAAGGGGAAAGAGAGAGAGAGCACAGTGCACTGCATTCTTTCCAAGAAGCGGGGCGGACTCTGGTGTCACTGTTCATTGAGCTCCAATGCTCCCTGCACAGGTCACGACCTCTGACTGACAAGCCCGTCTGCCTGCCACAGAACCACTCAGCTCAACTCAACTCCACTCAGCTTCACCCAGCTCAACTCACATTTACACTCAGCTCTACATAAAACTTGCTTTTAATTCATTCATCTAAACTTATTTTTGCTCAACTATTCTACAGCTCAGCTCCTCATCAGGCTCGGTGTAATTCAACTTCAGTTTTACTCTTCAAAGAGTTTGACTCTTCAACATAAACAGGGAATTTAGCATTGATTTAGTACTACATTCATCATTTTCATCTACTCAGTGCACAACTGAGGTTTTACTTTGTTTAATGTAAAACTGCCCATGTCAGGAAATCTCTTTTCATGTCTCAGCAGCAACAACTGAAAAAAAAAACACTAACAGAATCTCAGTCTTCAGTGACATACACACAGCACAGTAAACACACTGTTTGTGAGGTGAAACACAATTAGGGTTAGCGGTGCGGGTGCATGCGGTTTTCGTTTAGAATGCATGTTAGCAGTGTAGCGCGTTCCATGTTCGGGGATGCAGGGTGTTGACGTTAAAGAGCCTTGTTACTGGGCCAGTGTGGGGGAGCACTGCCTTTTGTGGGATAGGTGGGTGTGGTTTTGGGGGTGCTAGGTGTGTTTTGGGGTTTTTGGCGCTCTCTGCGCTGGGAATAAACAGGAGACAGTCGTGTTTTTGATGGTTCTGTATTGGTGTGGCTGTGGCCATCAACAGCCGATATTAAACTTCACTCAAGTACAGTAAACAAGGGAGTCTGTCTTACTCAGTAGCGACCACTTACCGCAGGTTAGACCATGCACTGTGCATGTGTGTTCTATGCGGTGAGGCGGTAGGGGCCTTGCTTAGTGGCATTTCAACCATGGTCCACCGCAAACCAGCAACTCTTCAGTTCCAAGCCAGAGGCCCTGACCAGTAGGCCACGACTGACCCTGTGGTATCACTTTATTTGAAGGTGTTTACATAAGGATGAGATGAAACATGTAAACATGACATGAGTTTAGTTTAGTTTATTTGGTTTATTTCAAAAAGGACCATGTGCAAAGTACATTAGTTACAAAAGTAAAAAAGATGACCTGCACCAGATTATAGCTTACAAGCTAATTTCCATCTCTAGTCCCAAGATGGATGATGATGATGATGATGATGATGATGATGATGATGGATTACTGTAAGGATTAAAGTGGACATTGGAATGGAGACATTACAAAAACCAAAAGACATAAACATGAATGAAGTTTAACAGGCTCATCCTTGTGTGGTCACACCTTCAAACTAAAGTTACTGTTATTACCACAAGCATCATTTATTTTCATAAGTTCCATGAGTTTACCCGTCTTTAGTAAAGATCTCAAACACTTAAATGTGCAGTATACCGTGTGTGTGTGTGCGACAGCGTGTGTGAAGGGAGGGTGGGTGAGTGAGAGAGTGAGCCTTTATACTTTGGTCCTTTTTTTGATACAGTATTTAGGAAAATCTTAAATCAATAATACCTAATCTACATACAGTTTAGTTTTCAACTTGAAGGGTTGGCAACAATGACTTCATTCATTCATGCCAATATAACATACTTTGGTTTTGAGTTGATTTGGGGAAGGGGAAGGGGAAGGAGGGGGGGTGGTGAATGGAAAAGGGTTAGAGAGAGATATATACACAGAGAGGCAGAGAGCCAGGTTAAATTATAGCGTGAAAGAGAGAGAAGCATGCTGAAGAACAGACACTCTGAAAGGCACATGGGAAAAGTGGAGGAAGAAGACGAAAGCAGAGAAGAAAAAAAAAGAGTGAACATGTGTGTGTCTGTGTGTATTTGGATTTGACATGAGGTAGTCTGTTGATTGGGAATCAGTGAACCATGATGAATTCTAATGTGTTTGGGCACCTGGGAAACTGAAGTCATGGAATATCTCACTCACGGTGTAATAGAATACTTCCAAATGACTGTCTACGGACCCTTTTGTTTGATATCTTGATATTGTACAGTAAGCCCTCTGACATTTTTCAAATGAGTGTGTTTGTGTGTTCACAGACAGAGTCTGTGTGTGTCTGTGTATGTGAGAGGAAGATTAAGAGAGAGAGAGAGTGAGAGAGAGAGAGAGAGAGAGAGAGAGAGAGAGAGAGAGAGAAAGGAAGTGTGCGTGTGTGTGTGTGTTTATGACAATCATAACAGGGCAATATAATGTCCATTATCTGGATGAAGACTGGAACACCCTTACCCTAGTGTTCAGTGTAGAGGGAGGGTGGGGTGGGGGGGGGGGGGTTCATAGGCCTTGTCAAGATCAGATGGTCCAACACACACACTCACACACACACACACACACACACACACACACAGACACACCGTGTCGAGATCAGATGCTCTGGCTCCCAACGCCGTCTTCAGTGGGAGGATGCAGGGAAGGCCCGGTGACATCAGCGCGGCTGCAAATACCAACAGTCCCCGAGCGCTCGGCAGAAACACAGATGTCAGATCTCAGCACACCCCAGGCCATCTGTAGAGCGCTCCTACTGTAAGCACACTAGCCCATTACATCCTACTGTAAGCACACCAGTCAAATGACTAGCCCCCTTACACACTATCCCAAGCACACTAACCACTTACATACTGCAATTTGTGTACTTTAGCCTCTTACATACTAGGCTACTATAAGCACACAAGCAGACAGATCGACAAAATCTCTAACCAGGACACTTTGTGAACACATGCACACACACACACACACACACACACACACACACACACACACACACTCACACACACCGACAGAGACATATGTCTGCACTTGTGCACATACCACAGAGGTTATACAAGCTTATTATTTCATTGATAATTGACATCAATATAGTGTAATGACTGTTGAACCCAGCCATATGGTCCATGATGTAGGTTGGGGCTAATGAGAAACAGAACATGAGCACATCTATGTAATACTAAAAACCAGGACACTTTAATAGTGGATGTTGACACCCAGGACATATTAATGTCATGACAGATATTTATCAGAACATGGGACAATGCACGTCAGAATTGGGACTTCCCCGGTCAAATTCAGGACGTCTGGTCACCCACATACCCACACTAGACTCTTTAGAACACTTTTTCTCTGTAAGAGTAACTGTATTTACATTCTACTGCCAGTTTACCAGTTACTGTAAACATCTAGCCGTTTACGAGCCTACCTGTTATATATTATAGATTTGTATTATAATGTAAAGCATTCAGACCATCATAATGTAATTAGTATCTTCGACACTCCTGTGTGTGTATGCATTCATTAGTTTCTTGCAGCTCAGTGATAGCACACTTTTGTGAGCACACTTCTCCATGACATCGAATTCAAAACATGCTCTCCACACGCACGCTCAAAAAACCCTGCCCCAATCACCCAGACACTTTAATAGTGGATCACTAATCCCTGACATCATTGGTTTATGTTCTGAAATGAGCATGAACAATCTCCTCCTGCCTCGAGTTCCTCCACATCCTAGTGCTGGAACACACGCTTTTTATGATCTTACATCCTGCTGGTCCATGCAAAAATGTTTGGTTTTACAAAAAAGTCCCGCAGGTCCATTTTTCTGGCAGATCTATCTTGCCGGCAAATGTATAAAAATGTCCCTGAGTGTGAGAGTGCATTTGTGTGTGCATGTGTTTGGGAGAGAATGTATGTGTATGCGTGTCTGGGTGTTTGTGAAGGATGTAATGCTACTTATAGCGCTGCCAAGTTCCCACACCCAGCCGGTCCCTTCAGACAAACTTTAGTCTAACAGACACACACACACACACACACACACACACACACACACACACACACACACACACACACACACACACACACACACACACACAGAAGAAGAAGAAGAAGCAGGCGCACACGTAGCTGCAGATGCACACACTTGCACACACACACGCACACACACACACACACACACACACACACACACACACACTCAACCACACAGACACAAACACAAAGATAGAAACACACACAAAATATGGACACACATACAAACACACACACACACACACACACACACACACACACACACACACACACACACACACACACACACACACACACACACTGTGGGGACAAGATGCCCAGCGGGAGCATCTCAGCTTGAGCCCGCACGTCTAAACAAAACCACTGACCGGAGCATTTCAAAACAAACCCACTGTGAGAATCCTCTCAACCTTGGCCTTGGGCTCGGGCCAGTAGGGTTGCGGTTGGTCTAGCCCAGATCAATGCCGTCTGATCTGGCTCAGATGTGGCCTTGATCCGGCCCAAGTCTTAGGATTCCACCAGATTAGACTGTCTCTCTCTCTCTCTCTCTCTCTCTCTCTCTCTCTCTCTCTCTCTCTCTCTATTAGACTCTCTTTTATTTGTAGTCTAATCAACAAATTAGCCGCTATGCTATCAAAGCTAATGTTCTGTTTGACTTTGCTTGTGAAAAGGTTTTTTTGGCTTACGTTCGTCCTCTTTCACAATGGGGGAGAATGAGGATGCACTCACTGACACCGAAACGGCTCGCTGACACCAAAGGTCTTTGTGCTGATGGTGTTCCGTTACATCAAAACAAGCCCCAGGTGTCCTGGGGCAGATAGAAGTGGTGTGCTTTGGAAAGCGAAAAAAAAAAAAAAAACGCGCTAATGGTTTGTGACATTAATCCCAGCATCTGACTCTTAACACCACCCTGTAATTGCATTTCTGGCTGCGGCCGCATCGCTTGACATTTGCAGCGAATCGTCAACAGGCCAGTCGTCATATCATCACTTCGTCATGGTAACGGTGAATGACAAAGGGAGGACGCCAGAAGGACCTCTGCGGACCGCGCGGTCTCCAAGGAGACGGTCTGTCCAGTTTTCCTCCATTACATCCTAACTGCTCTGGCCAGCCCCTTTGCACCTGCTGCTTGTGTTTGTATGTGTGTGTGTGTGTGTGCATGTGTGTATGTGTTTGTGTGTGTGTGTGTGTGTGTGTGTGTGTGTGTGTGTGTGTGTGTGTGTGTGTGTGTGTGTGTGTTTTTCCGGCCCATTCCTGAGCATGAAAAAGAGACCTCAGCTTGCTTTCGACGTGATCCAGAGTGACTGGGGATAGACCATCCTGTCCCATTCCTGACCTTCCCTTGGGATATCCTCCATCCATCAACCCTCCACATACCCCCCACACCCCAACACACACACACACACACACACACACACACACACACACACACACACACACACACACACGTGCACACTAACACACCAAAAGAAGAGGAAGACAGCAACAGGGATGAAAAGGAAAGCTGTGGCTGCCTCAATGCCGACCTACTTGGCTCCTATTCTGGCCATAAGGCTTCAAAATATGCATGGACTAAAAACTCAACTGTCCATTTAACAACTTAATACGCCTCATGTAAAGTGGTGGAAATGAAAATTTAATGTCAACTGCACTAAGGGAGAGGGGTTGCAAGTGCCTAGCCTCAAGATCCATGTTGCGATTGTCTTGATTGTCTAGATTGCACGTCTGATAGAATGATAGCATCAGACAAGGCTAACGCAGAGCGATGTTCAAGGACCTCTTTCAGAAGCACCTGGAACAATCTAAGAAAACCCTTTCATCCTTAACTTTTTTTACACTCTAAGCAAGAGTATTTCTTTACCTGTCTTTCTCTGAAGTTTCCCTGATAAAAGCATCACTTGCTCACACACACACACACACACACACACACACACACACACACACACACACACACACACACACATACACACTGCCCCACCCCAGCACCTCTGTCTCTCCCCATAATTTCTCACCCTGATAAATCTTCTCTCTAACCAATACCTGTTGCAGCAACTGATCTTATCTGTGTGGCTTCTGTCTGTAATTCTGCGCAGGTCGTTCCTCACGAGTGAGCCTGAAGCCAACATGTTTGCTTTTCTTACCCCCCCACTGACACGCCATGGCAGCCAGCCTCCCTCCTTTACACACTGACACGCATGGCAGTCAACCTTCCCCCCTTTTCACGGTGCACTCCTACAGTCATCACGCGTCTCTGACTGATAGGCCCGGCATGCCAGGAATCCCAAAGTATATGTGTGTGTCCAAATCGCCCGCATCCATGTCCTGTCATTGAGTGTCACAGCAAAGAGTCAAGGAATGGATGACAGGAAAAAAAATATTGATATAATAAGCTTCCGAGAACACAGTGTCAAATGTAAGGACATGGGTGTCTGTAGTCACAAAATTGAGTGAAGCAGAGGGAGAAGAACAGGTAGCTTTTAAAGGAATAGTCCACCTTTTTATGAAATTGGGTTACTCACAGTCTTATCTGGAGTTACATATGTGGGTCAAAGCATTTTGGTCTCATTGCTTGTGTTATCCTAGACCAGCAACACCAATTTTAGCATTAGCTTAGCATAGGTGCTGGAATGTAATGTTGTTATCTGGCTACTTTACATTGCAGCCCCTATGCTAAGCTAAAGCTTAAAAAGAGCTAAAATTGAGGTTGCCAGGCTAGAAAAACGCATGCTCTGAGACAAAAATACTTTTACCCACCTATGCAACTCCAGGTAAGATTGAATAATCCATTTTCATGAAAAGGTGGAATATTCCTTTAAGGTAGTTGAGTGGGAAAAATGCTTTTGAATTCCTCACATTCAGCTGGAAATATATCCTTTAAGAGAACACCAGGGACCATGACGATTAGGGGGGAAAAAAGTTTGGAAACTCGCTTTAAAAAGGACTGGTGTTTACACAAGGAGATAAAACAGTTTCTAGAAGCTGGCAAGTGTGTCATGGACTGTTTGTAACACCAGTGAATGCTAAAGAAACAGACTGTCACATACTCTTACCCTGGGAGTCTTAAGATGTGTTAGCCAGTCATGATGTTCAGCTACCAGATTCTAAGATTAGACATTGAGTTGCGAGGCTCATTATGGAAACATAACGTCACAGAATAGCCACTGGAGGCTACATTCCTTTAAAAAAATGTTGGGATTCACAAAGGCTGGACTCAGCACACAGGGTTATTTTCGGTGTGCATAGTTAAAATTTTGTATATACTTAATGTCAGCCAGGAACTCTCTGTTTGTTTGCAAGCTAAAAACCCAAAACTGGCTGGGCCAATCACATTGCGAAGAGCAGAACTCTTTTTTGACCTGATTGGTGGTAGAGCTATCATGTCGATAGCTATCATGCATTTGAAAGACAACCGCTTATCCCACCCCCCTTGCACATGGTTCTCAGGCCCAATCTCTTGATCTTGGTGTTTGAGGCTAGCCTTAGCAGGGGCCTTGGGATCCAGCCGTTGTGTCTCAGTGGCATGAAAATAAATGGAGATCCTAGCTGGGCCAACCAAGCCAGGCTTCACCAACTCTTTGGAACGTCAAAGACATATCCTTGACAACAATCTTCCATACTTCCATCTTCTAGCCCATATTACCGTAAAAACCCATTGTAACACTTCAACGTGTTGGAAAGAAAGCGTGTTCATCTTATCCCAACCACTACCGTCAGGATCTTTGATGGGCGTTTTGGACCTTTGAATGAGAATTAAGGCAACTTATACCCTGAGGG
>JAODXP020000031.1:23070155-23072655 GCA_027497455.2 Sardinella longiceps
TGTTTTCTTTTACTGATGTCCACAGCTGTATCCTCATATTTTATGTGGGGAAAATGATTCACAATTCAAAAAGATAGCACAATGATCATGCAGTTTTACACACAGCTGAAGTTCATTTGAAAAAACATGATAAACCAAAAACACTAATATTATCTGATACTCTCCATGGATTAAATAACCATGACTATGTTGACAATTAGTCACGGAAACATATGTTATTGGAAAAGCTGGGCCTGTTTGCTGACGACAAAAGAATTGTGTGTGCGTGTGTGTGACAGACCATGTGAGAGTTTAAGCGGAGAGAGAGCGTTTCATGTCCTTAATTTATTTGCTTTTTTAAATGCTATGACTCCTCCGGGCTTCCATAATGGGCATCATAAGATGCGTTAGATGTGTTATGGCACATGGGGTGAGGGGGGGTCAGTAAACTTCGAGTCAAGCCAACACTGGAGTAGTCCAGGCCCATTTCTGGCACAGATCTGTCTCTTATGGCTTATTCAGGCCATTTGATTTGTTTGTCTGTCATGGTTGTTCTTTAAGATTGACCATCACACGATTCTTGAAGGATTGAAGGATTCTCTGTGCTTTATGGTAGGGTGAGTGGCCATATTGTAAGACACTAAGTTAGTCTAAACTTGTGTTTTCATTTGGGACAGTTGCAGACGACAAATTGGAAGTCGTGAAATATGTCTAATTGAATCAACATCTACTGTTCAAAGTTGGAAATGTCTGTAACTGCAACTGTGTCGATCACAACCAAATCAGGGCTAAATCCGGCAAAATCTGATATTGTGTAATCAATACTCCCCCCATATACACGCACAACATATTTCCCCGCAGGCCATGTGCGGTTAAAATCTTGATTTATGATTTTTTTTTGTCAGTGCCTAAGCTTGGATGCGTCCCCTCTTCAGCGGACACGTGTCTCCACATTCCACATAACATCTTGCCACTATCGCCCCTCTGTCGTGACTTGGAAGACTTTTTGGTGTGGAAAAAAATGCTGATTGCAGGCAACTCCCCCGTCAACCACCGACCCCCTGGACGTCCGTGCCATGAGTGTGATTTGAGCGCGAGTGTCATGGAGTGATTGCGTCGACTTTGGTCCAATAAAGCGCTAAGCACACACCTCTCAGGGGCTTGATTTGGCAGCCCGACACGTGTAACTGACTTGTTTTCTGCAGCTGTGTTCTAATCCTCAGGCAACATCCATCAATCTTCCGCTATGATGTCATTGAGGAGAGGACTCCCTCTCTCTCTCTCTCTCTCTCTCTCTCTCTCTCTCTCTCTCTCTCTCTCTCTCTCTCTCTCTCTCTCTCTCTCTTTCGCTTGCTCTTTCTCTTTGCCCAGCTTTACCAGTCGCCTGTGCTTTCCTCTCGCTCTTTCGCTCTCCCCTGCCACTTTCTTTGTCAGTCTTTTTTCTCCCTTGCCTTCTGTCATAATCTTTTTTCCCCTCATTCTCTCTCTCTCTCTCTCTCTCTCTCTCTCTCTCTCTCTCTCTCTCTCTCTCTCTCTCTCTCTCTCTCTCTCTCTGTATTTCTTCATGAGAATGGCAGAGAGGAAGAAATGTATAAACTTGTCACTAGGACTCAGGAGTCCTTTCCTCCTGTTGCTTATTTATCTCCGTCTTCATCGCAAACCTTTCAGAGCCCATTTATTCATCGGGTGTTTTTGGCAGGCCCTTTGGCGCGCTCCTCGCTTCCTTTTCCCTCATTCACCAGAGCTTATCATGTCACTCTATTGATTTGTACCACTGAGTGGAACTCTGCAGAGACGGAGAAAGACAGACATCCTAAACCCCACACAGGTCAGCTTGTTCCACATGCAGTGCATAAAGATTGACTGCAAAAGACTTCCCCTCATGCAGCAACGGGGGGTGGGGGGGTTCAGGTTGTGTGTGGCTCTGCATGGTTGACAGTGGATGTGTCTCAGTCCGCAATTCCATCTTTCAGGCATATCTAATCCGTAAGGGAAAAAAAAAATCCAGATTAAATCCTACTGGGTCTAAGCAGGTGGCACCAGGTTGCCATGCAGGTGAAGGTGTTTGTGTTTAGGTCTTCGGTATTTTCTGCCCTCAATGGTACCTTCCAGGCAGCGCTGCCTTCAAGGCACTACTCCACTCAGTTTAGAGTTAGTATGAGGGTTGAGGGGGTTACGGTGCTCACACACCAGACTTTCGCGTGCGCTTAACGTCTCCGGGAGCATCGCTAGTCCGGGCTGTTTCGTTGTTCCCTTTCACACTGGGAGCCCGCTCATTGCACGCGGACGTCTGCGCAGGAAAATAGACTCAAGTTCTATTTAGAAGGAGCATCGCGGACATCGACGCGCTTACACCGCGCTTCTGTGTGCAAGGCATGATCTGTTGTCATGTATTTTAACCGTTTCGGACTGATACGGGAGACGTAAAGTGGACGTCTCACGCTTGCGGTGTGAAAGCACCGTTAGGGTTAGGAATAGGGTAAAGGTAGTGCCTTTTTTAGGCTGTGCTGCTTTTTGTTCT
>JAODXP020000031.1:23077655-23080155 GCA_027497455.2 Sardinella longiceps
CTTGTCTATTCCTTTCCCAAATCTGTCTTTCTTGCCCTTCATAGATTTCCTCATCCTCAGTTCCTTCCTCCCAGTCTTACTGTTCCTCCTTCAGCTGTGGAGGTGTGTTCCATTTTAAGGCCACAAGGGCATCCCCAGAGACCACTGATGGAGGGGAAAACTCACTAAAGCATGATGCCTGAGTCACTCAGCCTCTAACACAGCTGGACCCTGCCACTGAACACACACACACACACACACACACACACACACACACACACACACACACAGTCACACACTCCTTCCCCATCCCTCTGCTCTCCACATCTTGCTCCATGCACATCTGTCGCTACGCCACGTGCGTGTGTGTGTTTGTCGCTCCATGGCAAGTGCAGTGATTCGAACGGCAAAAGAAAAAAGGGAAAGCTGAGTGGAACCAACCGCACGCTGAAAAGCCAAACAAAATATGACCGGCTCGCCTTTCATGTGTTGTCATCAGAACAGCCCCAACAGCAATCATGATAGACGACCAGAACAAAAGAGGTGTGTGTGTGTGTGTGTGTGTGTGTGTGTGTGTGTGTGTGTGTGTGTGTGTGCGTGTGTGTGTGTGTGTGCGCGTGTGCATGTGTGTGCATGCGTGTGTGTGTGGTGGGGGACATGAGGAGGGTTATGACCTATGGGGCTACCGACGGACAGCTGGCCATGCTGCTAACATCATCATCACAGTCAGTTTGATTTACCCTCAGTCTGGTCATATGGAGAAACAGAGGTGAACATTTAACGACCTTCCCCTCCCAAGTGATTCAAAACAGTGTTAACGTTCTGCTTATTGCCTCTGTGTCTGTCTCCCTACTTAGTGTCTATCTATCATACTCTTACTCACATCTAGCACCACTTTCATTTAGCATTTAGCATAAACCAGGCAGTACAATGGACCAGTTATGCATTCTTTTCCAGTAACAACCTTTTTGTGTAAACACTGATGATTGTTTTATCTTTCTTTCTTTTTCGTTCTTTCCCTCTCTTTCTTTCTCTCTCTCTATTTCTCTATCTGTCTGTTCTGATTGGTAGCGTGTCTGTGGGGGCTGGTAACTAACAGCTGGATTGTGTGGGCTTTTCTAGTTGCACTCAGTGTGTTTGGATAATTCTCAGGGGGTCGTGGAGAGGCGACGGCGGCCCGTGTTTATGTATTTTGGAGGCGAGCGGTACAAGCTCTCCCCGTAATTACGTGCCTCTAACAGGGCCACGCTGAGCCATAAAGACATTGGTGGTGAAGGAGTGTCATGTCTGTCAGAGAACTAGAGAGAGAGAGAAAGAGAGGGGGCAGAAAGAGAGAGAGAGAGGCTGTGTGAGACTTGATTTACAGCAAAAAGAATGATGGTGGGAGTGAGAATGCAATTCAAACCAACACTAAGACTAGATCGTCCTAGATAGTCCTGTCAGTGTGTATGTGCATGAGTGTGTGTGTGAGTGTGTGTGTGTGTGTGAGTGTTTGCTTGCATGCATGTGCACATGTGTGTGTCCAGTGCTTGTGTGTGTGTGTGTGTGTGTGTGTGTGTGTGTGTGTGTGTGTGTGTGTGTGTGTGTGTGTGTGTGTGTGTGTGTGTGTGTGTGTGTGTGTGTGTGTGTGTGTGTGTGTGTGTGTGCGTGCGTGTCTGGAGGCTGTGGAGGGTTGGGGTGAGAGTGAAAAAGGTCTTAAGGGTTGAGGCCTTTGGGTGATGGATGTCTCTCAGGCAGTTAACTGTCTGTAAAATGGACTCGGTGTGCAGCTCTGAGTGCGAGAGAGCTGATCTGGAGCCAGCGGGAGGGAGCCGACACAGACACAGCGAGCGGAGTGAGTGGACTGGAGTGGACTGCAGTGGAGTCTCGCTCGCCCATTCATGCCAGAGTTATAAAATACTAGGCAACGTGTCTGGCATCGCGTGGAACAGAGGGCTTGTATAACTTTTTTTTGTCTTTCTTTTTCTTTTTGGTCTTTTTTTTTATTTTGCAATTTGTTGTTGTTGCATGGAACTGTTCAGTGTTCAGTAAGACAGATGCCATGGGTTCAGCGTGGCCCAGCTGTTTTATCGATGTCATTTGCCACGCAAGGTTGTTTCTCTCTCTCTCTCTCTCTCTCTCTCTCTCTCTCTCTCTCTCTCTCTCTCTCTCTCTCTCTCTACTCTACTCTCTCTTTCATCATGTCTCTCCCTCAGTTTCTCAATGCTTGCAGTTCGATCTGTTCTTGCCCAGACTGGAGTATGTGCTGTCTGATTAATCTTGATACCTCTCAGCCTCCCTCTCGCTCTCCCTCTAGCTCACATAGCGTGTGGGTTTTTCCAGTGTTTTGCTGTCGGGATCTTTTGACACTTCATCCGGCTAGCACGCGCCTCATGCCTTGGCCGTGAGTTATGCGTGCTTCTACCACGCCGAAAATTAACCCCGCGTCCCAGTCGCCCCCTCCATCCTCATTAGTCCGGGGGCCTAGCTGCGAGAGCGTGAAAATCCGTCTATGACTTTGGGAAAAGCGCCGGCGTTTGAT
>JAODXP020000031.1:23085155-23095155 GCA_027497455.2 Sardinella longiceps
ACCACTGGTGGTCCGTGAGCAAGCTCAAGTGGTCCGCGAGTTGATTACCATAAAAATATGTGAATTTAGCCTGTGTCATTATTTGAAGGCCAAATATTAGTTGTTCAGATAATATGAGAGGTAGACCTGTAATTCACTGTTTATTAAAGCATTTGAAGTGCCTACTCTATGAATTAGTAGGGTAGCAGCATGTGAGTTGGGGAGGGGGCGCGAGGGCAGGTGGTCCCTGAAAAAAAAAATGTTGGGCAAAGTGGTCCTCGGTCTGAAAAAGTTTGAGAAACACTGCTCTATTCATTCGCCTACTAGCAAGCACTAGTCATATTGGAATAATATTAGACAACAAAATAGACAAACAGCAAGAGAGAAGGCATTAACTTTTGCATGTAGCCTAACCTGTGCCAGCACCCTCTGATCTATCAGTGGCCATCAATTTATTTACGTCACTTTAGTACAGGCCTGGGCAAACTAAGGCCCGGGGGCCCCATGCGGCCCGCTGAGCTATTTAATCCGGCCCGTGGAGCCTTCCCAAAGTAGAATAATTTATCTTTTATCCAAGGAATTTCCTTCAACTATCATATTTGGCCCCTCTAGTTCAGCAACCAGTATTTCCCCTACCCTTGGTCCCTTATCTGCACATTTGCACAGTGAGGTTAAAAACCTTGGTGTTATTATGGATAACACTTTAAATTTTAACAAGCAGGTAGCAAATGTGGTCAGAGGCAGTTTTTATCATCTGAGAAACATAGCTAAACTGAAGCCAATTTTAGTATCTAAAGACCTTGAAACAGTCCTCCATGCTTTTATTGCATCCAGATTAGACTACTGCAATGCACTTTACCTGGGCCTCACTCAATCCACCCTTACACGATTACAGATGGTCCAAAATGCTGCAGCTAGGCTTTTAACTGGTACTAAAAAGAGGCAACATATCACCCCCATTTTAGCACAATTGCACTGGTTACCTGTCAGGTACAGGATTGATTTTAAGGTCTTGCTATTTGTTTTTAAAGCTCTTAATGGCCCCTAGGTACATTTCAGAACTTCTCACACCATGTTCACCATGTTCAAATCTCTAAGGTCCTCATCCCAACAGCTGCTTTTAGTCCCTCGTACACGCCTAAAAACAAAAGGGGATAGAGCTTTTTCTGTTGCTGCTCCCAAACTCTGGAACAGTCTACCTGCACACATCAGATCCTCTCCCACCATTGAATGTTTTAAATCTAATTTAAAGACACACTTTTTCTCTCTTGCTTTTAGCATCCCCTGAGGTTTTAATTTTTATCTTATTTATTTATTTATTTATTTATTTATTTTATTGTTTCAATTCATTCAGAAATGGTCAGTTTTATTTTATTTTGATCTCTTTTTTAGTGTTGTCAAGTCCTTTTACATAAATTATTCTTTTAAATTGTCTTTTTGCTGCACCTTTTATGCATTTACACATCCTGTTTAAGTTAAGTTTATGTTTTGAATGTGTTTTTTACCTCATTATTTATGGTGTGTTGTGAAGCACTTTGGGGCCAACTATGTTGCATGTAAATGTGCTATATAAATAAAAATGACTTGACTTGAGTTGATAATTCTACAGCTTGTGATTAAAAATATCACGATGCAGCGATTAACTATGTAGGCTGTTTATTCACCGCACTGCATCAAACTACAGATAGTAAAAAAAAAAAATAATAATAATAAATCCTGTGACATGAGAAATACTCAAAAGGAAACCAACCACAGAAAAGTCTGTAAAAGTCTGTGTTAAATGTATTCTCTAAGTGCTCCAACATGACAGGCGGCTGAGCATGATATGTGACAGAGTTTCCAGTCACCCACCACCCCAACCCCAACCCCACCCCACCCCCACCCCGCTCACCCCGTGATGCTTGTCCATGGTGCAAGCTGTGGCGGACTGGGGAGGGAGGGGGGGTTTGGGGGCATGGTGCCCACAGTGCCAGCTCACAGTATGGGGCTGACAGCACAGCAGAGAGGCATGGGAACCAGGCGGCAGGGCCCTTGCTGTGGGTGGCAGCGGCGCTTTGCTAAGGAGGCATGCAGCCGTAGGGTACAGTCATGTGTGTGTGGTTGGTGTATTTGTGTGAGTGTCTGTCTCTCTGTATATGTGTGTGTCTGTCTCTCCCTCTGTATGTGTGTGTGTGTGTGTGTGTGTGTGTGTGTGTGTGCGTGTGTGTATGTGCGTGTGTGTGTGTGTGTGTGTGTGTGTGTGTGTGTGTGTGTGTGTGTGTGTGTATGCGTGCATGTGTGTGTGTGTGCGTGCATGTGTGTGTATGTGCGTGCATGTTCGTGAGTGTGAGTGGTAATGCGGTCTCTCCAGGAAGCCGCCCAAGCCAAGGAATAAGATCCCCAGTGACATGCATATGTGTTACATTTACTTGGAAAGAAAAGACAACAAACCTAATATGGCTTGCAGTCTGTGGCATGGTGAGAAATCATCTGATGCTTGTGAAGGGAATCAGTCGTTGCATCCACTTACACCTATGCATGTCCACATAAAACAGAGAACAAACGATAGATACATAGTTACTGTATATATATATATATATATATATAGAGAGAGAGAGAGAGAGAGAGAGAGAGAGAGAGAGAGAGAGAGAGAGAGCAAGAGCTATGAAAAAGCCAGTGGTCTTCTCCTTTGAACTTCAGTGGGTCACACCAGGTCATGTTTGCACTGCTGTGTACACGATGAATGCCGTCATAAAAATAAAGACCACTTTTATGCACATTCTTTCTCATCACGCATAAAAAAAGACACCAACAACATATGATTTAGTCAGAGCAACATCTGACATGAAGTGAACAGACAGATCACGCTAAATTAGAGGTTCCTCTTTTATGGGGTAGCTCATTGACATATTTATCATATTGATTGTGGGGTTTCTGCAAGTGTAAATTGATGTGTTTTCTAAACAGAAAGAGTTCAAACTTGTGTGGTTATGCCTGATTACACTGTGATAAGTTAACGCTCTAATGTTGCGTTAAAGTCACATTTTGTAACGTTTCCAATCGCTCTTACCCATGCATCACTGAAAAAACTATTCCTTGCTTTGCTAACATTACTAGCAAAATAGTCATGGTAATAAAATTACCCTTTCATTCTCTTTAGGAGTTTCTAAAATCAACATCATCTTGAGGTTGCTTTTCATGTAAACTAATGACACGGAAGATGAGTGTCCTAAATTTCTTTCTTTTTCCCCGGCTCCCGAACGAACAGCCCTCGTCCATGTTGTCTAAAATTCCCCAGGCTTTATTGTTGGTTGGCCTCATGGGGTTTCGCTCAGAGTCACTGGCATTGATAGTTGCCCTCCCCTGGGAAAATTGTTTTCTCATGCAGCGAAGCCAACATCGGTTCAGGGAGTTAACGTTTCAGACATGTCCAACGCCAATGCCCCGACTCCCTCTCTACACGTGTTGAACTTGGTCGCTTTTAATTGTGAAGAGAAAGGTGAGCAGCTTGACCCAGTTAGAAAAACAGGCACATTTTCGGTTATAAATCTCTCTGGCGTGTCTAGGAGGCTTATGAAATATGTGTGTGACTGTGTGTGTGTGTGTGTGTGTGTGTGTGTGTGTGTGTGTCTGCTTGTGCGTACATGTGTGTCACTGGGACATCCCGAAAGAGGAAAGAAATGTGTGAATAATTGTCTGCTGAAATTATCCATCATTGCTCACTGGCTAATTGGTTGTTCTGCTGCTATGAGACCATTATGACATCAGCACAGCAGCACGCTCGGACACAGGAAACTGGCCTGGTCCTGATGTGGGTGGTGGAACTGATCTGGGATCTGGGCCTCATCCGGCCACACTACAGGGGGGGAACCCAAGTGAGACACTTGACACTGAACAGGCATCTTTTCACCCAAGGACTCTGAAGGATTGCAAAGTCAGCCAGGGTGATATATTGCTTCTGGTGAAGTGTATGTTTTCCACATGGTCCAGGCCACTGATAATGCCATATCATAGAGATATATATCACCACATCCTGCCATAGTAATGCCTAGAATTAGTATAAAACAGATGATGTTTATTTGCACTTTTTCAGTTGCGTTCAGTCCAAACCGCAGAGCAACTGGTTCTCGGAAAAACCTCCTCAATCACCCTATCACTCAACACACACAATACTGATGCCAGGAGAAGAGGGAAAGCGCCAAATCTTTGGTTTGATGTTTGACTATGTACTTAAAAAATGTGTGTGTGTGTGTGTCAGAGAGAGAGAGCAACAGATTTGATGTTTTGGGAAGATAAAATACCGAGCATGCAATATTTCTGTGTGAGCAAATTTCATGACAGTCAAACTCTCAAAGCCATGAATCCAAAATCAAAGTCCAATTTCACTGAGGGATGAGAAAGAATGGTTTATTGCAACATCATCATCGTCACTTTCTGTTTCTATGTGGGGACTATTACTCTCTCGTGGTTTGCCATTTCAGATTGTATTGATTGGGTATTTGCTGAGGAACTATGAAAATTCCCAGTTAAGCACTTCTGTGGTGATCATTCCTGTTTAAAATGCGGTAAACAGGAATCTTCCCAGAAAATAACAACAATAACAACAACATAATGAATAATTATATTCCACGCATAAGGTTTAAAAAAAAAAAAAATCTGATTTATTTCAAAACAATTATGACTATGCCTTTTTTTCTGATTGGGGACTTTTTCCTCGTAAGCATGTGCGTCACCAACAATATGTGGTTTTCATGAGCAATAAAAATGCCGACATCTTTATAGTGTTCTTTTGAGCATTGTTACCACATTCTATCTCTAACATGACCCATCAGGGACATGTCACTCACAACAGCATTCAATTCACAACGGATGAGGTCAGTATGAAGTCAGGCCAGGGAGAGTGAAATTTATGCCAGTCTGTGAACCCAGTGTGCTGAACTTCCTCGCTAGGCCACAGCAGATCCCTGTGGTCTGTTCTAAGGGCAGGCTAAGCACAGGAAATGCTGGAAATTAAGAGGCAACTGTCATATGGGCACGCAATGCATCATGGAAGCCAATCTATGTAGACAATTTCAATGATTAAAAAAAAAAAAAAAAACAATGCTTAGTGTAAACTTTCTATTTTATTCCAAAACTACTTGCTGACATGCTGCGGCTTCCTAAAAAACAGCAACGTTCTAAAACTCCGAAACTGCGATTTGACATGTTGAATCTTTTGCGACGGCTTGAGACTGCTTGCAACGGCATGCAACTACTGATTCACACTGCCACAACCCTTCTCTAAAACCGTCTTGTCACGGATCTTGAGTCTGAATTGGCCATTAAGATAACATATGGGTGGAATTTTAAATTGAAAACGTTCTATTGTTGGTAGGTATTTGCACCCTTAAAGTGACAACAGGTGCAAGTCCTTACATACGGTTTAGGTTGTAGACACACCTGTTGTAGTACCTCGCTTCTGGAGGTCTTTTGTGATTTTGCAATGTTGTACCTCAGACGAGATTTGATAGACCAGCTTTAAAGCAATATACCGGAGTAAGTTTAAGTATAGTTCTGCTGCACGAGCCTTCTAACAGCAATATATTTCACATGAAATGAAAGATTTTCGAACAGCATAGACCTAACACGAACACGAAACACTTTACATTGAGTCAATGTAACCTCAGATCTTACTTTCGGTTTCCAACAGTCAGGTCCCATTGATTCAGTGTAAAGTGCCTGTTCGCTTCTGTGTTCGCGTTCGGTCTGTGCTGTACCAAATTATTTTGTTCCACTCGCTAACTACCGCATTTAGCAAGCTCTTTCAACAGGGCTATGCTTGAATTCACTCCGGTACTCTCCTTTAAGTTCACTCTCATGTCTGGTTCTACCTGTAATGGAATCAAAGTTCCCCAGACCCAATCTCTGTGTCATTTGAGATTTGAGAGGCAATCTTGTATTTAACAGTGTAAAATATTCTGAGAGGAACACACTGAGAATTTTACATTGGACTTAAATTAGACTTTGTCTGAGATAAGAGGAGGGCTAGATCGCTATTGACAGTAAGAGAATGCAATGGAGCTGATGC
This sequence comes from Sardinella longiceps, assembly GCA_027497455.2. Taxonomy (NCBI): domain Eukaryota; kingdom Metazoa; phylum Chordata; class Actinopteri; order Clupeiformes; family Clupeidae; genus Sardinella; species Sardinella longiceps. The sequence continues at coordinate 23,091,181 of JAODXP020000031.1, forward strand.
ACCAAGAGTATGTTTCCATCAACAGCTGGTGGAATACTTAAACTGAAGGGCATGACCTTGTGCTAGTTTTTTATACATAACTGTTTCCATGTCTGATGACCTCTCTGGGTTGTGACATTCATGTGGACTGGCATCTACTTAGAACCATCTGCACAGCCTGGCATCTGCGTGACTCTAGACCAGCGTCAGACTGGACTTGTTCTTGCCAAGATATCTGGCCTAAGGTCCTGGAAAGCAAGTGTGTCTCCAAACAGCAAAAAATGAAAGAAAAAGAAAGAAAGAAAAAGTCAGAAAGAACGAAAGAACGAAGAAAAAATTGTGCATTCATGCCTGCCAACAACTTTTGTCCCGTATTTGCACTGTAGTCCAAGGCCACAGTGATACTCTCCCATTTTATTCCCCATCCAGGAACACTCCTGCTGCTTCCTCGGGAACTGTCCAATCAGCCGTCTCTGTTTGCTAGACATGACAGGGCAAAACCTTTCTGTGTTTCAAAGCTTAAATGTTGGCAGGTGTTTACATTCCCCCAGCAACGTCTGCTTATGTAAATGAAGGGCATGGCCAAGGCTGGCAGGAAAATGGCACATGGTGACCCGGTGATGTTATTTGTTAAGGTTTGGCGCAATCAGCTCTTAAGCGTGGCGTAGAAGATGCCAGTTTGGTGCCACTTGAGGAAACCTACAAAAAAAACTGCATTAGGGTGCAACCAAAAAGGAGAGAGAGAGAGAGAGAGAGAGAGAGAGAGAGAGAGAGAGACTTTTCAAATCCCTCGGGTACTTCTGCGAGGCTAGTACAATGTGTTTGTCACTTAATAACACGAAAAAAAGTCTGAAATTGTCTGTGTATAATTAATAGTGGTAATTAATCACTGACATAACTCGTAATTAATCCAGATTATGTTCTCTTGAGGACTGCCTTAAGTCTTCTGTATTTTGACTCTGCAGCTGCAACTGTCAAAATGTCACAGAACATTACTAATTGATTAGGCTAATTGTGATTTATAATCTAAGAATGTCAAGATCAGCATTTTAAGCGAATATATTTCATATAAATGGCAAGAGTTTACAATCCTGTACCATGCCAACCTTGTGGAAAGTATGTTCTGGAGCCTCTAAAAAAAATCCCAACTAGGTTGCTTTTGGACTTGATTATTCTGTAAATAGATAAATAAATAAGAATGGAACAGATAGGCCTTTTAGACCTGACCCCTTCTAGTGATAAAATGAAAACGAGCATCAAGAACAGTGAGCTGGCTGCGGATGAAGAAAGCTTGTCACTCCAGGAAAAAGTTCAGTGGAGTTTCACTCAAGCTGTTCAATAGACGCGTGACAGGGAGATTGGGAACGTGCCCATGCAAACAGAAAATCTAGGGGGGAAAAAAAAACGAATGAAAGAAAAGAAAGAGCGAACGAAAGAAAGAACGAAAGAAAGAAAGAAAGAATCACATCTCAGCCTTGGACGATAAGTGTTGACTTGAAGTGTGTCTGGTTTTTAGTGCTGACACCCCACCCTGTCCTGCCTCACGTTAATGTCATGGAGATGATAGCCATGCGCTCTGGCTGCCTTCTCGGCTCTGTTGGCATGGCCACAGATGATCATCAAGGCATCTTCAGAATCACTAAGGCTCCAGTAAAGCTAGAGTTGTTCTTCCTGAAAGCATTGTTGAACAGCTCCCATCACAACACGATGAGAGAAGCATTTTAACACTCTCTTTTTCTTACTTATCACTATTTTGACATTTTCAATATTCCATCTTCAATCGCATTCCAGCACAAACAAACATCTGACTTCTATTTGATCTAAAACCAGTAGAATCCTGCGACTAGAGATTATCAGCCACAATCCTTTGCAACTCCCTTCAGACAGACAAGCGGTTTGATACTCAGGAAACACATAGGCCTACTGTAGCATACTAGTGTAAATGCATGTGTGGCAAGATAGGAGAGATCCATTGCTTCCTACATAAACTTATCATGGTTCATATATGAGCTAAAGCATTCATGAATGTTGTTTGTGCACCACTGGTGTAAAAGGTGAGCACAAACTTGCATACAAGTTTCTTCTGAGATTAGCTATTGTAAATACCATAGCACTTGACAAGGTTACTCTTCGATCATACTCATGTGTGTACTTACTGTATGTGTAGTATATTGTAGATGAGATGGCAAGATTTAAAAATTTTCCTCAGAAATAAATTATCTATGTATCTAGTATCTATGTAAAGTATCTATATATCTAAATTATCTATTTTTTTTATCTAATTAGTAATCTAATTTTCCGTAGAATGCCCACGTTAGTTACCACTGTGCCGACTCCCTTCTCATTTGTTCCACGGTTAGACACTGTAGCTTGGAGAAAAGGCAACTCATCGCACATGGATGGATGGGCACTTTTCCAGGCCCTTTTTTCCCTCTCGAGTTCGCAGTTAGCCCAGCTGATTTGGAATACGAAGCAGTCTCTTAAAATGAATCCAAGCGCTTCATCGCATGCCCAACCACATTCAATTATTGAGCCTAATATCACAGCGGAGAAGCGGGTGAAAAGGAGGAAAAAGTGCACCCTAACGAGAGGATGAGTCACATGAGGGTGAAAAAAAAAAGTATCTTGCGTCGAAAGCGGGCACCCCCGCATCATTTCCCATGCCTTCTCTATTTCTCTCTCTCTCTAGTGTGTGTGTGTGTGTGTGTGTACTAACATGTGTCTGTGTGTGTGTGTGTGTGTGTGTGTGTGTGTGTGTCTCTTTTTACAAGGCACAGGGGATCACTCGCCTAGCGAGAGCTGAGAATGTGTATCGTTAAGTGCTGGTGACAGCATTGGGCCTGGCCAGACAGCCAGCGGAGCAAAGTGTGTGAACTGAACAACCATCCTCACAAACAGCCCCCTTTCCCCAGGCTGCCTATACGATCCCAGAACAAAGGATTTACGTCAATCCAGATTCTTTCTTGGCCTCAGTGGACTCGGGCTCTACACAATGTGAGAAAGAGATCACTGTCAGAGAGATAGATATTCCTATCATGTCTTAAAGTTTAAAGGGTAATGTGCAATATCACTCAGGTTAAAGGGGGGAAACTACCATGAACAAGTCACACAGAATTTTCAGTATTTCATGATGTGAGAACACAGACTGGAAATAGCACTCAATTTTGTCTGTGAATAGGGTGAATACTCAATACACAGGCTGTCTGCTGTATACAGTCTATGATCAAATGGGGATTTTCTGGACGGTTCTAGAACTATATCTGAGAACCCCCATCTCTTCACTTTTGAAGCTAGATATGAGGTGTTGTAGGAACTGTGATCTTCTGATAAAGACTGCAGAGGACCATAAATACCGTAGTCAATTCAGTTCAATATGACTCAATAAATTCAGTCCATATAACGCTATCTCATATGAAAGCAGCACAATGCACTCCATCTTTGCGTGGCCCCCCCGTGAAACCCAAAAAATGCAGTTTCTCCTAAAAAAACTACCTGACCCGTGACATTGAGGATGATGAAATTTTTATGGAATGTTGGTCTCAAGAGCCCACATCAACTTAGCTTATAACCAGTCATTTGTGATTTGCACCCCCATGGTAAAAAATTAAAATGCAATATTATACTGCTTTAATTGGCCCTATCTTTACATCAGATGTTCTAAACTGCACCAAATTTAATGTGTATGATGAACCTGACATCTTGTGGGAATATGTCAAGTTTTGTGGAATTTCATCCATGGGGGGCTATAAAATAAATGAATTTATATGTACATTTAATGACAGTACAACGATTGACCTGTAGATGGTGCTATTAAGTGAATGGTTACTGGGTTACAAAATTCAAATGTTCATTTAGCCTACATCATATGTGCTCTATGGCAAGCCGTTCAGGAAAAAAAACTTGAATATATTGAATGAAACTCCGAATATATTGAATGAAAGAAAACCTTGAATGTATTGAATGAAGTCCCGAATATATTGAATGAAACTCCGAATA
>JAODXP020000031.1:23100155-23117655 GCA_027497455.2 Sardinella longiceps
TGCTCCAATTGGCTACACAAATCTTATTTTTTGGGTTTGCCTGTTTGACTTTCCAAGTAGCCTACCCGCTAGCATAAGCTTTCATTATATCACACGATATGCCTTTACCTTGTGACACGTCACCTGGACCACTGCAGGACTAGCCTATTAGTAATTTATGCGAGACATCAAATTTGCCACTGGCGGTGTATCAGGACCCGCCCTAGAATTCCCACCTTTAAGCGAAATGAAGTGCGCCTCCCCCTTTCTACGGCTCACATGTTCACGGTCTAGGGTTCGTGTCTGCAGTTTTAAAAGGGAAGGCTGCTGTCAGCCGCGGACGAGAGCGCAAAGAGAAACGGTTGGGAGCAGGCTAGTTGAAGGAGGAGACCACTTGCCTATTACCTTTCATTGATTTCAGGAGTTTTCTGTCGTCATTGCCGTGTTGCTGATTTGGAAACGTTTCGAGACTTACATTTTTAATTTACTTGAGCACCATTTTTATTCGTGAGAAGAAGGATCAGATACTTGCACTTCTGCAAAAAACATAAGTATAAGTCTGACACCGGACTAAGAGGAAAACCCAATCAACAACCAAAGATATCCCTTTTCACAATTGCAGAGTTGCATGCTGAATGACTGATTCCAAAGACATGAATTCCGTTCCTCAATGACCGAACGCTGAGCGATCACCCACAAACCACATCTCAAATTTATAGTTCTTGTGGAGTGCTTGCTTTTTCTTCGTTTGAATCCATAAATATGTTTCTGAGTTTTTGCACTGTGGTGACATTTGTGTTGGGACTGAGCCGGTGTCATGGCTCTTACGTGCCCTGCGAACCGTGCGACCAGAAAGCGCTCTCCATGTGTCCACCGGTGCCCGTTGGTTGCCAGCTGGTGAAGGAGCCAGGTTGTGGTTGCTGTTTGACCTGCGCGCTGTCCGAGGGTCAACCATGCGGGGTCTATACCGGTCCCTGCAGTCACGGGCTCCGTTGCCTACCGCGGAGCGGTGAGGAGAAACCTCTTCACGCCCTCCTCCATGGCAAAGGCGTGTGCATGAACGAAAAAGTATACAAGCCTCTTCATCCGGCAAAAGGTAAGTGCAAGGTGTGACTTTCGGGTGTTTGGGGGAAATCCAGCAAATATCCGGGTATAGGAACTAACCATTAACTGCGTAATGGAAATGTGCGTTGTCAATGTGATCATTTTTGTCGATCTTTCCATGCAAATCAGCTCTATTCTTTATTTTAAATCACCACACCAGAGTTGAAATTTGGGTCATTCTTTATTATTAATGCAATCTTGTAAAAAAGAATATATATATAAAAATATGTGACTATTCTATTTAACAAAAATCACGCATCTCACCCCTGGTGGTTGCTTTTTTTAATTTCAAATAGCAATGCAGCATAATGCACTCACTGATAATGAATGCATAGATTTATTAGACCATTACTAAATCCATTCATTCATGCTTCCCATTCATGTCGACTTGCGGTATTGGATGCAAGTGAGCACATCAAAGCTATCCTGTCCTCTCTTTTTGTAGGCTGTGCATGGTGAAAATCAAGGAGGATGGTTGGATGCTTTAGGTGATGGTTGTGTTTTTTTTTAAACTACTAGTCCCTGTAGGCTGTTACATCAGGGCTCAAAATGACATGATGATTACAGTTATTGGGCTTTAGAAGCTCCATTATCCTGCAGAAGAATAGCCCCTGTGACCGCGGCGACCCCGTGCTGTCGGAAGAGTGCAGAGAGAGGGGGTAAAGGACAGGTCTCCATTAGGACTATCTTGGAGGAATTTTGCGTCCTTTTGTCTCTCTGAATGACAGCAGAATCCCACTGCCCTGTTGCTCGTTGCTTTGTAACATCTCTTATGGCAGACAGAGAGTGGGGGTGAGGGTGAAAGGAGAAGATTGACAGAGAAAGAGAGAGAGAGAGAGAGAGAGAGAGAGAGAGCACAGGCTGAATAAAGAAATAAGAAAGAGGGAAAGAGAGAGGGATAAAGTGAGAGCGATGATGGCTCAGTCGCCTGACATTTGTGCCGCAGTGATTCAGCAGAATGCCGGCGGAGCGTTTGCACGACCCCACCGTCTGTCAGGCAGCAGAAGGATTTAGAGTGGCAGCTCTCATTTCCTGTGGCCTGCCCAAGTACATACCCAACCACCACCTACCAGCTGGAGCAAGGGCAGAGTGACAGAGAGAGACTGACTGACTGTGTGTGTGTGTGTGTGTGTGTGTCTGTGTGTCTGTGTCTGTGTGTGTGTGTGTGTGTGTGGAGCTAGAGGAAGAGCGAGCGAGAGTGTGAGAGAGCCATTGCCAGCGAGAGTAAGGGAAGGAGAGTGAGAGAGCAAGAAAGTGTAAGCCAAGGCTGGAGTTGAATATGAAAAGGGAGGGGGGGAGAGAGAGAGAGAGAGAGAGAGAGAGAGAGGGGGAGAGAGGGTGGGAGAAAGCGAGAGAGAAAGTATGAACCAATCACAGCAACAGAGGGGGAGAAAGTGAAAGAGAGAGAGAGAGAGAGAGAGAGCAGAGGCAGGAGAGCAAGTGAATTGACAAGAGAGAACAAGTTGGAGAGAGACACTTAGAGGAGATCAAGGTCAGGTGTCAGGCTGTTCTCTGAGGACAGCAGCGCCGAGACCAGATTAGCATGAATTCTCCGAACAGGACCTCCAGATTAGGGGCCAGAGGGGCCCGCCGTGTCGTCGATGACATCCCTCAGGATGGGCAGACGAGATGCGGTTAACTAGGGGCCGGCTCCCTGATGGCTAAGAACATAGATTAGAAGAGACACGAACACGATTGATTATCACGCTTGCTGCTCTGTACCAAAAAAAAAAAGAAAGAAAAGAAAAAAGAAAGAAAGAAATGGGGGTGGGTTGGGGATGAGTTGAAGGGTTGTTTGGGGTCGGAGTGTGGACAAGGGTGGGGAGGGGGGCTGGTGGTGTGTGTGTGGGTGGGTGGGTGTGTGTGTGTGTTGTTGGGTCATGGCGTCACGAAAGGCTTGGCAGATTTGCTCATCTGCTGTGACCCTGTTTCACGGGCTGCTTAGCTGCACAGCGCGTCATTGGCGTGTAGCATGCAGCGGTCGTTGGGAGTGTGTGTTGGATCGGAGAATTGCTGGCCTGGTTGGAAGGATCCCTGGGAGGTGTGTGTGTGGGGTGGGGAGGTGGTCTGTGTAAGGAGTTTGTATGTAGCCAATGCGTGCGCCATCACTCTCTTTCCAACCCGTCTTCATCATTCCTCCATTCTCTCTCTCTCTCTCTCTCTCTCTCTCTCTCTCTCTCTCTCTCTCTCTCTCTCTCTCTCTCTCTCTCTCTCTCTCTCTCCTTTTCCTTCTCTTGATTCCTATTTCTGACATGTTTTCTCCTCACATACCTCTTCTTCATACACTGTAGCAAAGGGAGTGTGTAGTCAGCCCCACCATACCTCACTCCCGGCCAGGGCTGATAAGGTCAGCCTTATGGCCACACTGAAGAGCCTGGCGGTATTGTAGTCAGAATACATACAGTACACACTCTCTCTCTCTCTCTCTCTCTCTCTCTCTCTCTCTCTCTCTCTCACTCACACTCTCACACACACACACACACACACACACACACAATTTGCTCTCACAGACTCTTGGATTTGCTGGTTAAGATGCAGGACATGTGAGATCTTGCACCTCTCCCTGTTCGCTTCATGCCTGCATGTTTAAGAGCAAATAGAGTAATCTGCATCTTTTTAGCAAAGACGAAAGCATGTAGTGACAATATTGTGCTTAATGAACCAATGCAGAATCTCCATATACACACACACATGTGTCTTATTTGTGTGCTTTCTTATGTGTTGTGGTGAAGAAGTGTTGTAGGATGTTTTAACACACCCAGTGCTGTGTGTTCAGCGCTCAGCACATTTGAATGACATTTCTGGGGCAAGTTTATGTTTCCCTCCACACGTTCATGCAGAAAGCACAAAGCAATGAAATATGCATGCAGCTCCTCTCTCTCTCTCTCTCTCTCTCTCTCTCTCTCTCTCTCTCTCTCTCTCTCTCTCTCTCTCTCTCTCTATCCCTCTATCTTTCGTTATCTATCTATCCCTCTATCTCTCTTTTCCTCTCTCCCTCACTCACACACATACACTCTCTTTCTCTTTCTTTCTCTCTCTCTCTCTCCTTTTCTTTCTATCTCTCTCTCTCTCTCTCTCCTTTTCACTCTTTCTATCTCTCTCTCCCTCCCTACAAGGCTCCAGTGATTCTCCTAATAAAGTTTTATAGGGAGTCGTTCAGCATGCATTTGTCACTCACACCTGGGCGGGAGGAAGGGTGTTCTGACAGAGGGTGCGCAGCAGCTGCAGACACACACACACACACACACACACACACACACACACACACACACACACACACACACACACACAGATACCCATATATAAATACACAGACACATTCAGAGAGGGAGGGATAGACACAGAAGTGTGTATATATACAGTATACTGTGTATGCACACTGTCCACCTTTACACACAGATCCACAAACACTCTCTCACACATGCTCTGTCTCTCTATCAGAAAAAAATGTGTGGGAGAAAGAGGAGGACCTCTATCTGTCTGTTTTAAGGGTCAGAGGTGTGCAGGGAGACAGAATCTCCACCCTAAAGACCGCCTGATTTTGAAGAATGTAGTCATGCAGTCGGAGCTGCAATACTTTGTCCGACTTGTGCAGTTACCACTTTAATTGGCCCTATTTTTTTTTTTTTTTTAATTATTGCAAGATGGATCAGGCAAGTGCACACTAATCTATTCTGTTCCACATTAGAAGCAAGCCAAAAAAAAAAAACGGTGATGATGACATGCCGCACAGCTAGAATGTTGAGTGCAGCAGTGGAAAATCTGGCCTGTGTAAGATTTATACGTATTTAAAATTCAATAAAAGTGGACATGGCCAATGAGTGACTGAGGCGAGCACTTCAATAAGTTGATGCAGTATTCCAGTGGAATTCTCACAGCTGTGCTCTGACCCCTTGGATGCAGCATGGAAGAATGTCAAAATCCAGCTGCCCTGCCCCATGTTGGAGATGGACAGGATCTGGGAAACTGGACTCGTTTTTTTAGGGCAGTAGCCTAAGGCTCTCAAACACATATTACACGTACTGTAAAAAGTCTGATAGAGCCAGCCACCCACACTGCAACCGACACCCCTGTATTTGTTTTACTGTCAATTTGTTTATTTATTTATTTGAGCTGAAGCTGAACCCTTTCAGTTGTCATAGAAACCTGAAGAAGAGGGTGTGTCTACAGTGGTCATATGACTCCTGCAAATGCCCCCCCCCTCCCCTTCCCTCCCCCCAGCTGCCATCATATGCACCCTTTTTTTTTCATCAGAAACCACTGTCGTGAAAGAAAGAGATTTGAAAACTAATGCAATGGAGTGGAGAGGAGTGGAGAGAAGAGAAGAGAGCTTTACTTTCTATGTGGAGACGAGTAAAGAGTGGACCGAGGAGGTGGGGGAAGGGGGTGCTGTATGTGTGTGTATTGGGTGGGGGGTGAGGGGTGGGTGCACGTGACCATACCCTCCTTGGCCAGGTGCCAGAACACTGGCTCAGTTTCAGAGAGTTCGTGTCAGACTTACTAAGCCTCCTTTACAAGTGAGAGAGTCGGAAAAACTGAGCCAGAGAGAGAGAGAGAGAGAGAGAGAGAGAGAGAGGGAAAGACAGGGAGAGAATTTGATTCCAAAAGAGGAAAGAAGAGCCCTATTGTCGCAAGTGAGAAGATACTGGCCTTTTTAAGTCTGTGGCTGAAAGGCAATATGGAATCTGGTACATTTGTGTCAAGCTGGAATGAAGACATGAGAGAGGGATTGAAAGATGGGGAGAGATTTTGCAAAAAAAAAAAAAAAAAGAGAGAGAGAGGGGGAGAGATAGAATGTAAGAAACATATTAGTCTTCTTGTCATGTATTAGTTTGACTGTTTTGCTTTGGCAAGTCTGCACTACACTCTTGCCGGGAGGGCAAAAGAGAGCCGACTGCAACTGAGGGAGAAAAAGCGAGAGACAGAGAAGGGCTGAAGAGAGGGAGGGAGGGAGGTGGGGGAGGTATGGATGGAGAGGGGGAGAGAGAGAGAGAGAGAGAGAGAGAGAGAGAGAGAGAGAGAGAGAGAGAGGGAGGGAGGGAGGGAGGGAGGGGGGAAATCAATCCCAAGAATAAAACGACTCATCCTCGTCTGTTAGTGTAATCTGCTGCTCACCATGTTTATCCAGCTGTGATGGATGGCAACTGTTCCAGGAGGCCTTTCCATCCCCCCTCCTCCTCTCCTCTCCTCCTCTCCTTTTAATTTCTCCTTTTTGTCCTCTCACACACTCCCTCGCAAAATGCCAGAGAGGGCCAAGAGAGTCGTGCATTCACAATTGGCTTTCTCTTTTCACTGTCACTATTGGTTGGTCTTGTCCTATTTTTCCAGTAGATACAGATATGATGTGCGAGCTATGAGTATCTTGGGACATAACAGTCATGATTATGAAATCAGAATCATAAGATTCATGGTCATGAAAGTATTAATCACCTATGTTCTATTGGGAGTTTTTGTAGTGTTTTCTTTTTTATATATAATGACAGGAAATGGGGAAAAAATTATTAAAACAAATGGTTAAACTGGTGAATATGCCAGACCTTGCATTCAAACTTGCTTATTAACTTCTGATCCTTATTAAGATTTTTTTTTTTTTTTTCCTTTTTCCCCCCTCAGAGCGGGAGTCTCAGGAAGAGGCCCGTGTTACCGAGGTAACGGAGGAGTTGCTTCCGCCAGCCAAAGTGCCACTGTTTCCAAGGGACCACATCAACAGCAAGAAGGCCCAGGCCATGCGCAAGGACCGCAAGCGGCAACAGGCCAAACTGCGCACCGTGATCTATGCAGACCACCCACCGCTCGCCTTAGACAAACACCAACCAGAATTTGTAAGTCCGACAGCTACAAAAACAACCAGCCGACTTCTGATGTCCCGTTACCAACACACTAACTAGCTCGCTAAATAATTATCTGAATGTGGATTGGCCAGGGTTGCAAAAGAAAAAGGAAAGAAAAGCATTTGAGCAATTTCTTTTAGATTGCTATTTCATGTAATTCAAATATAAAAAAGACCCAAGAAATCTTTCTCTTGGCAGGCACAATATAAAGGAAAAATCTCCAGTAAGGAAACACAAAATTGTAGGAATGCTTAAAACCTCGAGAAAGTCAACAACCACTTTTGTAATTGAGTGAAAATACCCATGACCTATTAGTGCGGACCTTATTGCTAAGCCTTCTAAAATGCTTATTGTGTATCCAGCTTTGTGTATTCACAGTATGTGTAATGTCTTGGACTTGGACTCTATCTATCTATCTATCTATCTATCTATCTATCTATCTATCTATCTATCTGTCTGTCTGTCTGTCTGTCTGTCTGTCTGTCTGTCTGTCTGTTTGTCTATCAAACATACCTTCATACTTTCATGCAATAAACATCATATTCATTAGGATAAATGAAGTATATCTATAAAAATATCTGTCTATCTATCTATCTATCTATCTATCTATCTATCTATCTATCTATCTATCTATCAATTAAATAAATAAATAATCAATTTATTCAACCAATCGTCCACAGGGTCCATGCAGGAGAAAGCTGGATGGCATCATTCAGAGGATGAAGGACACATCCCGGGTCATGGCCCTCTCTCTCTACCTGCCCAACTGTGACAAGAAGGGCTTCTTCAAACGCAAACAGGTACATATGACCCCACAGTCTACATCAGGGGTGGGCAATTATTTTGGCCAGGTGGCCACATTGGCTTTCAGATTTTGACTAACGGGCCGGGTGTTAACAGTTAACGAACTGATGTCGATAAATTGGCAAGTCTCAAGCCAGTAGCCTCACTTTCCTCAGAGGACATGTTAATATGCAGGTTTAAAAGGGTGGAATTTGCTTTTCATGATCATACAACACATTTGATAAATAAGGCCTATAACCTAAGTCACCATGACTAAATGAGAAATTATTTTATTTTGGGAAGGCTCCACGGGCCGCATGAAATAGCTCCGCGGGCCGCATCTGGCCCCCGGGCCTTAGTTTGCCCAGGTATGGTCTACATCCCTTGAGAACCAGGAAAGTGAGCAGGTGCAATGGTGCTGAAGATTAGATGACTTTAGATTAGATTATTAAACTTTCTCTCGCATTGCTGCTATAAACTGTTGAGTAAATACTTGTAGGCTTGCTTTTCATGGCTATCCTGTCCACCCTTTGGGATTATTGTCCTCTGGTAATAAAAACAAGGATTATTATCCCCTTTCGAGAAGCTAAACAAATGTAGGACATAATGCTTTGTATATGTTGGGCCCGAATTTGAATCATGGTCAAAGTCCAAGACTAGCACAAGCTAACCTAACAACTAGACCAAATTAATTTGCCACGTGCAAACACGGATGACGCAGTTCAGCATGCCCACATGCTTGGTGTCGTTAGGTCATGCATTACAAGTTTTGCTTCTCGACTTGTTTTGAATTTAGGGGCCATGGTATGAAGAAAGTGAGATTGTTTTTGTGATTGGTGTGGGGTTGTGTTTGCGCTATGGTTGTTTAACATGGATGTGTTCTGGAATTGGAATCTGGAAAGAGTTTAAACCCCTATTGTATCACATTAGTAAGACTTATTGTTGCTATTATTCATTCAATGCTAAAATATCATGTCAGAGATGGCACGTCCTTTTTCATATTTCACCGTCGTAAATCTGGTCTGTCTCTCTCTCTCTCTCCCTCCCTGTGGCTTCACAGTGCAAGCCATCCCGCGGGCGCAAGCGGGGCATCTGTTGGTGCGTGGACAAGTATGGCGTGCAGATGCCAGGGACGGACTACAGCGGTGGAGATATCCAGTGCCGAGACCTGGAGACCAGCAGCAGTAACAACAACGAGTGAAGCAGTTTTGGGGGCGGGGGTGGAGTGGTGTAAGGCATTGCCCGTCACATAACCTCCAAAATGGCAACAAAACTACCAATCATGGCTCATCATAAACGTTGCAGAAACCTTTTGTAAGAATATTAGACCGACTGGCCAGAATTTGATTGTCTGCTTAGAGTTTCTTTTATTTTTCTTTTGTTCAGTCCAGAGAATAATGTTCAGCCACAGTAGTTTCACTGTGTTCTGAACATACCTATTCCAATGGTGGGACGTGTTTTAGCCCCATAAATCCTGTCGACCACCAAACCACACTGAATACTGGTGCCAGAAGTGAGCAGAATTCCTTATTGGCTTGATTTCTGAGTGTGACTTATATGTATGTCCATGTTAGTCTTTGTCTAAGCACTTAAAATGACATTTCCAGGTTTATTTTCTTCTACATTGTATGAAAATTGTTGAAATATTCAGTTTAATTACCCATTCAATAGAGAATCTCAAAGAGTGAGGGAGAAAAAAAAACGCTTCTGGCAACCAGTTGCCTTCGACAAGTAAAGGTTTAGTCTGTTGACTAGCCTTTATAAGCTAGCTTTTTGTAAAATGCTACAGCCTCAGCTTGAAAAGTACTGTTTTGTATTTGATGCTATTGACTATGGAAGCTCTATCAGACCACTATGTTTGGAGTGTCAGCACTTGAGTACTGCCAGACACTTGGGAAATTGTTGTTTTTCTTTTTATCTTACGATTAGATTTTTTTTCTCCCTGGTGAATTATAAACTCTTTGTTTGATCATTTATAGAGAACACTTCTTAGGAACTCCTAATTCATAGAAATACTGGTGCTTCAAAAAAAAAAAAAAAAAAAAAAATCATAAACTGATCCTGAACCTGTAAGCCTTGACTTGTGCAAATCCAGACAAAACTCCCTCTCCTATTTCACCCCCTCTTGGACAAGAGGACCTTGTCATTTGAATGCAAGATGGCTGTCTATCTCCCACACTCTGGCCTCCTATGTAAATCTCAGTGCCTTTTTTCCATGACATGAGCAAATTCAATACCGATTTACATATCAGCTGCAGAGGTCAGCATACCCACAGAACTTTGCCACTCCCTGTTAACTGCTATTGGGAAATGGGAGAAGAGTAAAGGGGCTGTATTCCTATAGGCTAGTCCACTGGACAAACTAATGGAATGGTTATGGTTTGTGAGAAGGCAGCCAAGAGGTTATATCTTGCGTTTTGAAACTTGGGTTCCTAGGGTTTATAGATTGGCTGCAATAATGTTGCCACTGTTAGTTGTGTTTTATTCAAAATGTTAGGGATAGGGAACACATAAGGTGGCCTTTGGAATTAATGTCTCCTTTTGACAAGTCTGTGGTCGTAAGTCTAGTATGACCTTAGCTGTCATCTGACTTCAGTTGCTCTGAATGGTAATCTTTGGCAGATCTTTCCCTTGCCGATGCTGAATCAAGATTGTGAAACTGACGACTCCACTTTATGTGAAGGAAGTGTGGACACACCTCAGTCTTTGGGGTATTGTCAGCCAGAATGGTGGCCTTTCTCTGTGGTGGTAGCGGTACTAGTGGTGGTAGTGCTCTGATGGCCAACAGTTAATCCTATGCTACTTCTACTGTACCACTCATTAAGAAGTAAAAGTGGCATGGAGTAAGAAATGGCTCAAAGGAAATGATTTAAACATCGCTTTGTGATCAGAAAGCATGGGAGTTGCTAGGAAGAAGCTAAAAAGGCCTAGGTAGCATTAGCATTACAGCCAAGTTTTCACCTTAAAACAACTTGCAGTACAGATTTTGTACGTCTTTTTAACAGTAGCTATTTGAGAATTGACTCTATGGCCTTGGGTGATGGTAACACCTTGCTAAGCTAACACATTGACAACAAGTCATTTATGCTAAAGTCTTATATTATGGTGTCAGGTGTGGCCCAGGCAGTGAGGCTCTGGTTCTGTTGGTAGTCAACCTCCCACACCTCCTCCTGGTCAACAGGGCTGCAATAATTCACCACTCCCACTCATCAACACTCATTTCCAGTGTTTGGTTACAGGGCTATTCTTGACTGCAGTGGTGGTGGTGCACGCCGTACAAACGATGCAAATCCGGCAGGGGGAGTAGAAAGTGCAAAAAAAAAGAAAAAAAAGAAGTGTGACCCGTCATCTGACACCTCAATCAACAAACCTAAGTTGAAATGACAAATGGCATCTTGGAAAGAGAGCGAGGTAACACTGCCAGCAAAGTAATGGGATCAAGCCAAGGTCCCCCGGTTTCTTTATTTTTGGTGGGTTGAAGGGGGAGGGAGAGGGGTGAAGCAGATTCAAGTAAAGGCACATTTGACAAATTTGGCTGGTCTATTGAAAGGACAGGATCAGACAAGTGAGATGGTAGACAAGTCTAATGGCTCCATAGGTTTCAGATTCCCTGTCGATGGAGCAGGTTTATTGTGGATTATGGTTTATGATATGATACAAAGATGTTTCATAAGAGAAGTGGAAATTTTTGGATGAGCAGTTCCCATGTGAAAATAGAAGTCTGTATGTCTTTCACTCTTTCTGAAAGTCTTTTTCCAGGCCTACAGTGGACAGAATGGTTCAGCCACCCCATTTCACTCACCTGTTCTCTGAAAGAAAAAAAATAATCATGCACAAGTCTTCCTGTTAAAAAAGGACAAAAATGATATCGCCAATATCACTGTGTTATATTTATTCACCTTGTAATTTATGTACTCTTATCTTTGTCTTTTTTGTAATGACAAAGCATTTATTTAAATAAAATTATGTATTCATTTATGAAAAGATGTTTCAATGTTCTTATAGAATGTAGATAGATTCACAGACTTTATTTTGTAAATCGCAATCCCTGAAAATGTCAAAGTAAAGACAAGTAGGTATGGCCAGAGGTGGAGAGACAACAGTATACCAGTACTGTACATCACACTATCTAACTGGGGTAACTCTACTCTGACTGTGGGGGATTCCAAGTACATGGTTAAGTGATCTAGGTACCTAGATAAGTCTAGCTAGACAATGTGGTAACTCAACTCGAGTAACCTGATGGCTCTGTTTACCTAGTCATTGAGCATTCCAGGCAGTTTTACTACAACAGGGTTGACTTCTAGATAGATAGATCTTTAAAGATCCAAAATGAAGTTTAGACATCACATAACTCTTTGACATATACTAACACATTCTACACACAAGATTTAACTACTGCGCTTGCTAGACAGATAGAAGAATAATAGGCCTATGTGTAGATCCAGGCATTATAAAAGGTGGATTCCCTGAAAATACAACCTGTGTTCCTGAACCATATTTAGCTCTGTCAGTTGCTGTTCTCCTGCTGTTCTACATGTTTGGAGATATGTTTTATATTGTTCCTGCAAACCCAGAGCCAATACATACAGTACATATACACTGCACATCACTTGACTAAAACCATTTTGAAGCTTACCATCTGGCCTCTGCTACTGAGTTAACAATATTTTTTGCAAAAAATATACTGACAAACAAATACACAAACATACATTGAAGAATGAGGGTGAATCCCGATAAGAACTGGTTTAATAAGTGTTTAATATAATACTGTAAGACAGGACTGGAGAGTACTTTGTAACGTATGCATCTTGTACATTGAAGATACAGTGAGCTTCAACAGAACCACAGAGTAAATGGAGGGCTGAGAATGTATAGCTTATGCCACAGCAAGAGCTGCTAAACAAATAAAAATAAAAACAAAACAAAAAAAAAACATTCCGAGAGAGAATTTGTCTGAAACACAAGAAAGCTTGTTCCAGAAAGGAGTAGCCTACCAGTCAAAGAGTTTGGTGCCCAAAACCAATTACACCATTAGACATTTGAACACAAATCACATTATGTTATGTTTGTCTTTTAGCTTCTTGCCTCAAATTGCCATGTCTGTAAATGGTTTAATAATCGAATTAACAGCAATACCAAGTTGTAATGATTAAGAAGAGCAAAAGGCACTTGTCACACCTACAATACTCCCCTAATATGGATTATTTTAACTCAGATCAGCAAATAGAAACAGTGTGAAATAAAACCAGGTGTGAAATCGTGAAAAGACCACTTGGGAGCAATGGGCACCTGTGAATCTCATGTTGGTCAGAGTAGCCTATATGACTGGGGACTCCTTACCACCCTGTCAGAAATGACCACCAGGTGGCAGAAAGCACCACTGCAGACAGTAACGTCTTGCATGAAACAGACATTTTGTCAGTATACCTTTTTAAACACATATTGCGAAGTCATGCGTAGTCAAATAGAAAACAAAATCATATTTCAAAGCACCTTCAGGTTGTAAGTGGTAAACCATATTTCCAGTCAGGAATGGATTACAGTTTTTACATTAAACTACGACATTGTTAATGTGTTAAAAAAAGTGAAATCTCTCTATGTTAGAGAGGGTTATCAGGGATCTAGTGTTAAACTTGTTGCAGGTTAGTCCTTTAACTCATTAAATCATTTTGGGAGCCCCAAGGAGTCTTCTTAGCTTAAAATCCCTGTTTTAAAGATGGCTTCATACATCAACAATATCTAAAGAACTGAACAAGGTCTTCTGTGCTGAGCAACAGCACATCTTCAGCTAACTCACTCTGCATGTAGGAAGGTACAACAAACACTCTTTACTAATTTAAAACACCATGCAGCACTCAATGGCATAGATGATGGCATACTGTACTGGATGTATGGTGTACTAGGATCTAGAACCTTCTACATGTCTAAAGATGCCTAGTTTGTTTGTATCCTAATTCTATCAAATATCACACACTAAGATACATATTTGGCAACGGTCAGTTGATCTTGTAGCTTAACACTTCAGGCTACAGCCACGCACACAAATACATACCTGTACAGCTCACTCATGTGTAACACTGCAATATTTAATCAACGAATATCTTATTCATCACCTATTTTGGTCATTAATTAAAACAGTTTGAGTACATTTTTGATGTGGAAATTTTTTTGCATCTTCTTAATGTTCTTTTTTTTGTGGTGTATGAGTGCTCTACAACAGTCAACTGAATATCTTTGGCATGTGGACAAAACAAGGCATTTAAGGATGTCATCTTGAGCTTTGGGAATTGCTTATCAACAAATTTCTTTCATCATTCTCTGAAATTTTATAGACCAAAAAAACTAACGCGTTAATCAATAAAATTAAAGACAGATTATTCAATTATCATGAGTTGCAGCCATACTTCCACATTGCAATACTAGCCTCTTATTGGGCCTGGCTGTGCCCTTGGTCTGGTTGGAGGAAGGGAGAGAGAAGGTGGGGTGGGTATGGGGTTGGGGTGGGGTGTAGGGGTCAGAATGGGTGATGGGGGGTGGCTAATTCAAGGTTGCAGTCGGGGGGTTAATCTCTTGTACACTGAGGTACTGACTGCAGTTGGGGTCGCCTCTGACCACTGGGGACTCAGGTATAGGGCGTCCTGTTTCTGGGTTGACACACCAGCACTCTCCTCTCTGTCCGTTCACAGACATCTTGCACTAAGACACCACACAAAGGTAAGGAAGAGTCAATATCATTCAAATAAACAAATGGAACCAATGCATAAGTTTTTAAAATTAACACAAAGTCTAAAAGTCTTTTGATTTTTCTGCTAGGCTCATTTCTGACTTCCCACAGTAATCTATCTCCGAAACTTGTAAATGTTCATCACACTGTTGCCTTTTGTACTTTGTACATACAAAAGCATCAAAAATCGTATCATAGTGTTTCTTCCAGTCAAGGTAAATTGTTTGATAATGCAGTGAAATACTGTGGAACGTAATGAACGTCAGGAATGGAGGATGCATGAGACTAACCTGTTTGTGGTTATAACGTCCCATCTTGTCACAGTTGGGAATGTGCAAGGCATAGAGGTCCTCCAGCGGACCCCGGTTATCCCTGAAGGGCATCTTTGAGATGCGCTCCAGCACCTGGTCCAGCTCTTGCTGACACTGGGTCTATACACACACACACACACACACACACACACACACACACACACACACACACACACGGCTGTAGTCATCCATGGGAGGGATTGTTTGCAAACTGTATGGCATGGAGTGTCCATGCAGGGTTATAGCACAGTATCCCCAATCACAGATTCCTCAAGATTTATCAAGTGTAGAACAGGAACTTGCTCTTATAAAAATGCACTACGTAGCATATTCCAGGTATGTGTTTTTATCTTAAATGCTGTAAATAGCCTCCTGGAGGATCAAGTTCATGACCTTGATGCCGTTACAACCTTTGTCAACCACAGCAAATCCACAGAGACACAGAGAATCAAATGCTGACACAAAAGAGATGATGTCCTCCCTTGCATCAGCGATCGATTAACATGTCTTCCTTAATGCTGCCTCTCAGGGCAGTGTAGGCTATGTAATTTGAAGTATCCCCTTACATAAGCTTAATCCCCGCCAGACTCCAGAAATGAGACACAGATCTTTGCAGTCGTACAGAGCAATGACCTAAGACAAGTAGCCGGGCCTGCTCCCCATTAGAAACAGTCCTCTTCAATACAAACTTGTGTCAAATCCTCATGGGTTGGAAACGACCACAACACAGATTCTTATCTGAAATCTTGCAGCTAAGCCTTTTACATTCCTCTGAAATTATTTATTTAATTTATTTAGTGCCTTTTTTTATATAACTATGTAAACGACGGACTGACACTATTGACAGTAATTGATCTGGCTGTTTTTTTCTTTCATGTGGTGACAAGTACTAAAACATATGCAAACACATCAAAACAGCTGTCAGGCCCTTCTGGAGAGCAAAGAGGAGGGGTAGGGAGGGGTGGGGTGGGTTGGCAAGATGGACGGGCCAGCGACAAATTAAAAAAAAAAAAAAAAAAAAAAACGTTAAGCCTAGAGGCCTTAGGTTCAGCAGCACTGTGTCAGCTTTGCGGCATACGGCATGGGTCCCAGTGCCATTCTCTCCTCAAAAGAGAGCCAGACATCTGCAGTATAGGTCGGCCCCTTTCCTGGTTAAGGAGGAGTAGAGAGACTAAATGTAGGGAGATTTTATGGTAACAGGATCCCAATCATCCGTAAGTGTTTACGTAAGTCACATACAATATTATGCGTATATATACAGTAGTGTATTGTGCACCTGCAAATCAGCAGTGGTCAGCCAGCAAAGTTCTCATGCAGTTTTCATTGCATTCCCACTCATGGTGCTACATTACATTTGGCCCAGAGCTGGCGCTAAGCTGGTTTTGATCCTCAGCTCACAGTAGTCCTTACCCGAGAGCACTAATGGCCGAGCCTCTCCGCTGACCCTCAAGGCTGTAATTTTGGTGACCCCTTTTAGAAGGACACGTTCCGAAACAAACGACAGCCATTAAATCATAGAGGGAACAGTGGCAGAGCCGAGCTCCACTCTATCAATGTCAGCGGTTTTGTCATGTCTTTGTCTCTGGTAATTTCACTTAATAGCCCAGAAGAATGCACAGGGAGCAACAGACGTGGGAGGGAGACGAAGCCGGAGAGAGAGAGAGAGAGAGAGAGAGAGAGAGAGAGAGAGAGAGAGAGAGAGAGAGGGGGGGGGGGGGGGGAATGGAGAAGTGGAGTGACAGAGTGTGCTGATGTGGGGGGCAGTGACGGGGTGCAAATAACAGACAGAGCCAGAGAGAAATGTTCAGGCAGAGAGAAGGAGAGAATGTAAGAATGAGTGAATGAGGGAGGGAGGCAAAGGGACAGAGAGAGAGAGAGAGAGAGAGAGAGAGAGAGAGAGAGAGAGAGAGAGAGAGAGTAAGAGAGAGGAGAGGTTAAAAGTCCTGGGAGAGCCACAGAGCAGGAGAGAGAGAGAAAGAAAGAGAGAGAGTGAGTGAGTGAGTGAGAGATAAAGAGAGAGAGAGAGAGAGAGAGAGAGAGAGAGAGAGAGAGAGAGAGAGAGGAGGTTAAAAGTGCTGGGAGAGCCACAGAGCAGGAGAGAGAGAGAAAGAAAGAGAGAGAGAGAGTGAGTGAGTGAGTGAGTGAGTGAGAGATAAAGAGAGAGAGAGAGAGAGAGAGAGAGAGGAGGTTAAAAGTGCTGGGAGAGGCACTGGGCGTCTGGCTGTTAATGGCCTTAGGAGCCTGACTAATGGCGACTTGCTCCCTCTCTCTGTCTCCCTGTCCACATGAAATACCTCATCACCACTCACAGGGGAAATCAGCTGCAGGGATACACACAATTATTATTGAATATTTTCAGCCAAGCGCTAAATAAAAAATGTAATATAACTCCAAGGAGGTGTAATTACAAGGAACATTTTGTGACATTGTTTTTGTTTTGAGTAATTGTTTATTTTTTTTTCTTCTTAAATCTGTCTTCGACACAACCACGCTATGACATGGCAGAATAATTTATTCACATAAATTGGGACTGCAAAAATTCCCTTCATAAACATTGGTAAAATATGGAGCTGAAAATGTGGATGCTCGTCATTAAATATCAGTTTCTGATCATGCCAGCAGGTGGCAGTATTACTCTCTTGAAGAGGGAAAATGTGAAGTCGTTGATTACAAAAAATTAAAAGAGTGAAAAAGTGAATTATAAAAATATTAACAGCATTTCAATTTACTGTGCTTTTTAAAAATCTATTTGAAACAAAAGCAAA
>JAODXP020000031.1:23122655-23162655 GCA_027497455.2 Sardinella longiceps
TCTTTCTGTCTTTCTTTCTTTCTTTCTTTCTTTCTTTCTATCTATCTATCTATCTATCTATCTATCTATCTATCTGTCTGTCTGTCTGTCTGTCTGTCTGTTTGTTTGTATATCAAACATACCTTTATACCTTCATGCAAACATACATTTTCATGGCACTGATATTGAGCAATTTATGTCTACTAGAACAAACTGGCTGCCAGACAAACCAGACTACCAGCTCAAAATGTATAGTCTGGCCTTGAACAATAGACTGGGCTCCATCCTATGGGCAGAATTAGCGTCTGTCTTTCAAACTGCCTCAGCACAAAATAGGATAGTGGTACGACCAATCAGAGCAACAGTCATGGACAGATCCTATTCAAGCGACCACTGTTCCTTGGCTAAATCCCATCCAATTACTCTCTAGAAACATACTGCGTTTTAATTGGTCCTTCAAAACTTTTCTCGGACCGATCTCATGATCTACAGAGATCCTATGGCTCGTGGCTAGATGCACCAAAGCTGAGAAAAACAATTCGCTCCTGCTAGGGTAGGCCAACGTCTAGATTGCTAGGCTAACAATCTGGCTCCCAAAGCCATGAAGGTGAGTCCGCAAATCCATGACATCACCATGTCCGTCACTGCGTCCAGGGAGTTTCCAGCGAGTGAGGGGGCTGGAGTGGAAGTCTAAACACAGGGCTCAAAGTGAGTAATTGCATCCACTAACTGGGCCCCGCTTCAGCGCCACAACAAAAACGTCCCTGATTATCATGTAACTGTGATCCAGGGGATTATGGAGTCAGTAGCTCGAGAGGTGTGTCGTCATACAAAGCGAGGCCATTGTCTCTCTCTCTCTCTCTCTCTCTCTCTCTCTCTCTCTCTCTCTCTCTCTCTCTGTGTCTCACCGATTGAGCCTCACATTGAGTCCTATGAGACTGAAGGGGTTAGGGGTGCATACACACACACACCTCATCTTAGTTTGGAACCCAGCGGAGCAGGGCGGAAGGGGCTCTCTACCAGATGTTTTTTGTTTTGTTTTATTTTGTTTTGTTTTTCGGGTCTGCAGGCAAAATGCCATGGCAGACGGATATGTAACGCTAACAGTTCATCTCAGTGCACCACAAACAGAATGCACAGATCTTTGGCTGACCTGAGAACCCTGTGTGTGTGTGTGTGCGTGTTAGTGTGTGTGTTTAAGTTCACTGGGCTAAGGGGAAAATGCTGATGCCGGTGATGACGATGCCGTCTTGACGACGACGATAATGATCATTTGAATGCTCTGTGCAATTTGCCGAGCGTTTGCGGAACAATGCTTGAGTTTCCTCTCCCATCTGTTTCGAATCTCAAATGGAAAATGGCAGTGGAAGTAACGAGATTGAGATCAATTCGACTGAGTCAGCTTTAATTCAATATCCACTGTCCTTACAATGCTAAGGCTTTGGACGTGCTTCCCTCCCCTTAAGTTCGCAAGCGGCCTGATGCTGTGCACACACACACACACACACACACACACACACACACACACACACACACCCCTCCATTTTTTTTGGCAGTTGCTCACACGGATCTTATGAAAAACCAGACCCATTCTTTGGTCTGGTAGATCTGAACAGGAAAAAAAGCGAGGGATCTTCGAGAGACAATTGTGTTATAAAACAAGCATGACAGCCTAAAGGCACTATCTGAGTCATCACATATCACGGTACACGAGGGTGAAATTAGTGAGTACATGCCACAAGCACACCACAGACAATTGCTCTCTTTTTAATTCTTTCAGACACACACACACACACACACACACACACACACACATATATACAGTAAACTTAACTTAATTTCTCTCTCTCTCTCTCTCACTCACACACACACACACAGTAAACTTAACTTCATTTCTCTCTCTCTCTCTCTCTCTCTCACATACACACACACACACACACACACACACACTGCTACACACATACAATACACACACACACACACACACAAATCAATACACACATACACACACATGAACACAGGGCTGAAGGAGGTGTTACATATGTTCAAGCTATTTCTCTCTCAGACAGACATGCATTCACATTCACCCACTCACTCTCTCTCTCTCTCTCTCTCTCTCTCTCACACACACACACACACAAACAGCATAACACACGTGCAGTATGTTCAAGTTCTTTCTCTCTCACACATATTTGTACGTATGAAACCTCACTCACTCACACACACGCACAAATACACACAAACAGACATAAACTGACACAAAAATAAATACACACACATGCACACACACACAGTGTAACATACGCCTGCCAACGTGTAGCTTTTATTAGGAATAAGTAAGTATGGCATGTTTTCCCACAACTCTGCCACTCGAGGTTGGCAGAGTATCTTCACCAATTGAACATGACGTTTGTGGTTTTGGGATGTTCTCCCCTTGATTTGTTCAGGTTGATTCGCAAGAGAGAGAGAGAGAGAGAGAGAGAGAGAGAGAGAGAGAGAGAGAGAGAGAGAGAGAAAGTGGGGTGCATGTGTGTTTGTGTGTGTGTGTGTGTGTGTGTGTGTGGAAGGGGTGTCTGCTTCCAGGATAGGGTGTGTATGAAACCCCCCTAACGCTGCAAAACAATGCCATGTCATGATCGCTCACAGTTGGAGGTAGACCCGAGGGTGGCTGTGGTGAAGAGCCTCAAGTGTTTGGGCCAATTTCACACTGAGAGGCTGAAACAGGACAAGCCAAAGAAGGGCTGACAGCCTGGACAACACCCATTCTGTGTACATATCTCTCTCTGTGTGTGTGTGTGTGTGTGTGTGTGTGTGTGTGTGTGTGTGTGTGTGTGTGTGTGTGTGTGTGTGTGTGTGTGTGTGTGTCTGAAAGTAAGAAAGGGAAATTTTGAATGTGCATGTGTAAGTGGTTGCCAATAAACATAAAGTGTTTGTTTATGGTGAGTGTGTGCATGTGTATTCATGCACACAATCATTTGTGAGTATGTGTGTCTGATAACTGCACATATGAGGGCAGGCAATGAATAAAAAAAAGTTAATGTTCTATAAAACCTCCCCTCAACAACCCCTTCATCTCCTCTACATCCTGGTCTGACATAGTGTGTGTGTGTGTGTCTGTGTGTGTGTGTGTGTGTGTGTGTCGGTATAAATGTGTGTGTGTGTGTGTGCGTGTGTGTGTGTGTGTGTGTGTGTGTGCATGTGTGTGACATTGTTTGTGTTATCTCCAAGCTGCTGAGGGGACCAGGAGAGAGTTTATTCTGGAACGCGCCATGCTAAGATTCTTGGCATCCACGTATCCGAGTGGCCTGAGGGGATGGCTGCCGTACCCGCTTTTCAGCAAAAGCGGAGGGATTAGTTTGGTCTATTTCAGGCTGACGGGCACTGTCTTCAGTCCTGTAGGTAGTCTGGAAGCGGGGCGTTTATTTTTAAGCCCCACTGCCAGGTGGCCAACAGTTCTATGAGGTTTGGCATTTTTTAGTGTGTGTGTGTGTGTGTGTGTGTGTGTGTGTGTGTGTGTGTGTGTGTGTGTGTCTTTGTGTGTGATTCTTTGGAGTTGGATGTCACAACTCACTCCCCATAACACCATATCATAACACCCCCACGAAGACACAGCAATCCCACCCCCCTCTTCCCCAGCAAGGACTAGGCAGGCCCCCTCCACCAAGTGCCAAAATCTGTCAGCAGCAGCTTCCACATTTTTACTAACCGCCTGTTCATCGTTGCATTTCCATCACTAATCAAGAAGCACACAGCAGCAACTTGTGTTCTGTTCTGTGCTTCACACCCGACCCACATTCCCTTCATCCAATTATGGGACAAGAAAGGGTTAAGTCAAGAGTAACTAGGTCCAAAAGGAGCAACCAAATCCTGAAACCTGACAAAACGGACCCAATTTAGTATAAATAACTGCACCACTAGGCTACTGGCTAAACTTGTCAATAGCAACATAGCAGTAGCATTGTCATCCAGATAGCATTCCGCTCGTAACTCACCACAGAGTCATTTTATCAGTAATCAACAACTGAAACCAACAGGCCAAAATGGATAGATTTGGCTCTGTGCGTTAGCACACACACACACACACACACACACACACACACACACACACACACAACCCCCTTGACCAACAACAACCACCCTCCAACCCCCCCTCTCCTGTCCACAACTCCTGAATGGCAGGATGTGAAGGTCCTTCCTCCACGGGCTCCGACACAGGCAGTTCCACCCAGCAGGACCTGTGGCCCGGCAGGGGTTCCTTTGGATGTGCTCGGTGAGCCCCATCCTCTGACATGCTCTGTGACAGATTTACAGGAGAGAGGGGTCAGAGTCCAAAAGTCCGCCTTGCTAATCATTCTTGCGAAAGAGCCTGGTGATCTAGGAAACTCCAGTTGCAAAATATCAACAGAGGTTTTCTCTCTCTCTTTCTCTCTCTCTCTCTCTCTCTCTCTCTCTCTCTCTCTCTCTCTCTCTCTCTCTCTCTCTTTTGACAGAGCGTCCTGACAGAGCAAGGGGGTTTGTTGAAGTGTACAACCAAGGGTTTCAGGGAAATTAATACTGTGCAAAAGGTGGAGAGGGCACATTGCTGGGAAAAAAGGGGAGGTTCAAAGAGGAGACCGGCTGTGTGTGTGTGTGTGTGTGTGTGTGTGTGTGTGTGTGTGTGTGTGTGTGTGTGTGTGTGTTTTGGGTTGAACAGTGGGAGGAAGAGAGTACTTTTTGGAAAGACAGGTATTGATGATGTCAATAGTTCTCATTCATAGCCTATCAATACCAGATAAAATCAAGGAGGCATTTTTGCTTGATGCTTCATTCATTGTTAGAAGTGTGGTTTGAAGTACACATTGCATAAGCTTTTACACTTTAATAGTTCATTGAATTCCAACTA
Source organism: Sardinella longiceps (assembly GCA_027497455.2). NCBI lineage: Eukaryota > Metazoa > Chordata > Actinopteri > Clupeiformes > Clupeidae > Sardinella > Sardinella longiceps. The sequence goes on from JAODXP020000031.1 coordinate 23,127,517, forward strand.
TATGCCAAATAGATTTAACTTCTGTTAAAATGGTGTGTGTGTGTGTGTGTGTGTGTGTGTGTGTGTGTGTGCGTGTGCGTGTGTGTGTGTGTGTGTGTGTGTGTGTGTGTGTGTGTGTGTGTGTGTGTGTGTGCTTGTGTGTGTGTGTGCGCATGTCAACAAAGCAAATCATTTAAAAGCTGTGGTTGCCGCTACATCTTGAGTTCACAAAGTGTACCCTTTTCTAACTTGATAGTATTTTAAGTCGACATGTCCTCATTGCGGTGCCATACCACAGACATGTGCTGTCGCACGGCAGAGACACTCAACAAGCTTTATCCCTTACCACTTTGTTCTCGATGTTCCACCGCAGGCTCCGAGTCCACTTTGCGTCCACAACGCCCGTGCCCTTTCACGAGCTGCTCCAGGGGCAATTCAGAATCTGGCTGAGGGTAACAGCGGAAACCGCTAGCACATCTCGGGGTGTACACGCCGCAAAACTCGTCTTCCTGACGAGCGCACACCGGACAGCAACCACAGCCAGGCTCCCGTACAATCTCTACACAAGTCTCCTTGAGCTCCGGACATGCCGCCTGACGCTCGGCAGTGCAGCTTGGGCAGCGGAAGACCATCTCACCAAGTGCCGCTCCCGGGAGTACCATGAGCGCTAAAACCAGGCAGCAACCCACACACGATAACATTTTGGAAAGCAAAGTATTGGTCAGTCCACGTCTGTTGCTGGAAGTTCAGGTAAGAGGCGACTGTGCATGCGAACAGGTGAAGCCTCAACACTGGCTTCGGCACGGTCCTATCAGCGGTGCTGTTTCACTGACATCACAAGAGATGCCAGCCGCACGCTGTAGTCTAGTGCAGCGTGCACACTGCTCAGGGGCAGTTCACACGTAACGGCTCTGGGGACAGGTTAGAAACCTGCTGTCACGGGATCACTTTTGTAAACATGGTTGTGAAAATTCAGTCGACAAGCTTGGCAGATAGAACTACAACAATTCCGTCAGTCAAGTGTGACACGAAACATAATTTGTGCTGATGTTATTTAATTCTGCAACATGAGCAGGGGACCCACACCTGATTTGAAATTAGGCCTAAGTCCATGTTGATTTTTGCCTGTACTTTTTGTTCTGATGAAAAGTTCTGATACTAGACATATTTTGTTCAATACAACCACAACTTCTGATAACATTTGCCATTCTAGCCAAGGTGTTTAGATTGCTTTCACATGGGCCTACCACAATAAAGCACTGTAACTTTTGAAGACAAAGGGGCCTAAAATCAGTAGCATGTGTCCTATTTGAACTTTTAATTAGAGTTGTAACAGGCTGTGCCATATGCCTACATGTTCTGTCTGCCTATTAGGCTAGTTAGGGCTCTTTATAATGCTGTACAATGCTCTATTCGCTTCAATGGGACCTCCCAACTGATATTGGATATTTGTCTGATGTCTGATATTTCTTGATAACAGACCATTGCTTAGTATAACTCCCTTTATAATTCCCCTCAGAATGATTCTAGAACCCTGCTCAGGCATCAGGCTCCACCATCACTCAGATTGGGGTTATTCTACGATAATAACCGCCTCACAAAACGTTATCCCCTATGTAGTTACATACTGTACATACAATTGATGTTCATCTCCTTCAACTCTTTTCCTAAGAATAATTAATACACAGTTTTATTACTTCTTTAGAGATATAAAACCCTATGTCCAATATATTAGGCCTAAAGTTACTAAAGATCCCTACAGGGTGGCCTATATGTAAGAAGCTACCTGTCACTGACACCTACTGCAATGAACAGCTTATTAACACTCAATGAAAGAGCTAAACTGCAACCGGAGTTGGTCTCCTTCGCTCCTGTTGACTACTGAGACTCAGGGCTGAGGTGTCGAGACTCGCCACTCACACAGGCTCCTATTAACCCGCCTGAGGCACAGGCCACACTCCGTTGCCCCGGAGACTAATCGTTGTTTATTTAAGGCTCCCAAAATAGCCTGTGAGGCCTATTCTCGCCTGCATCGGGGTCTGTCATGCAAGATATAAATGAGGATTATTTTGTTTTTGTGGGTGCCGCTTGATTGCGCGGCATTTTACGTATTTGCACTTGGCTCGGTTGGCCCCCTCCTCCAGCAGTTCACCTTGAGGCAGCGATGGGATGGAGAATGGGCACTTTTGACGCAGGCCTTCCTGGGCATGGGTGAGACGTGGAGATGAAGCAGGCATGTTTGTGCAGGACCTCATGTGTCGCTGTTTAAAAAAAAAAGAAAAAAAAAAACAGCCACTGTGGACAGGGTTGTGGCCCATAAGCCCGTGCCTGTATGCCGGAGTTTGCTCAGTGTCTGCAGCCCTTGAGGGTGATGGTCTACAAACTGGCCGCAATATCTCCTCACAGGGTCTGGATGTGCCCTTCCCATCAAGGACACAACTGTGTGCAAATCTTAATTAAGACCCAACCCACAGACAGGACTCCCCTTTCCGTAGAATGCCTAGTGGATGCCACCAGAGTTATGGTTTAGCTGTTATATAAGTTATAAGTTGCCTCTCACAGTCTGTTTACCAACCGAAATGCATTGGCATTCCTGCCTGGATTTGATGTGTTAAAAGACCACACATGATATGCCATGTATGCAGCAATTTGTCACTTTTTGTGGTGGGCTTGTTTTATAGTGTTAGTTTTGGTTTCATATTCAAGATTCATCAGTAGGCCTATGTGGTTAGGTGAAGAATAAAAACAGACCTCCATGTTGATAGCACACTATGTGCTCTGGGCTCTAATTCTTGGGATCAGGCAAATAATGTAGAAGCTTTTTCAGAGTTTGATCTTCAAGTTCAACTATATTGCCAAAATAAATAGAGGCAGATCTTTCCAAAGTTTTTGAATGCCTTTTAAGTAGCCAGATAGCTAAGAACCTAGATGGCTATGAATCAACTACCCCTTGCTCTTTTGAGTTACTTATAAGACACAGTTTTAACTGGATTTCACATTGAGTTAGTATTGAAAATAATTAAGATGGTAAATGGAATACAGGATTACAATCTCTGATTTGTTTGAGGTAAACAAACTACTTTAATAAAGTATTATTGAAAAACTAACCTATTTTGGTATTTTCAGCTCTTTTTTACCACTTGATTTGGTTGGTTGACATGCTGTAATTGTGGTCCGGGGTACATCTGCGTGCACAACACTGCTTTTGTTTTGCATTGAGTACAAACGGCATTGCTGCAGTTGCCACGGTGAAAACAGGACCTGGAAAAGCCATTCCTGAGAACTTTCCTGGGATACCACTTCGCCGAACGCCAGTAGGGGACATGACGGGTTCTGACCTGGTCACCCGGAGCTGAAAATATCAAATGATTGTTTTTCCAACAGAGTTTTATTTTCTCCTCAGGTTCCTTAGATCAGCTGTGTTTTGGAGGGGCATGCCTGGCGGCGTTTGCAACAAATTCGTCCAGCATGGCCGCGGGCCAGAAGGGAAAGGGAGTCCTTCTGCAGACAGTCGGGGACATGTTTGCTCCAGTGTTTGGAGGGATTGAACTGCTGATGTTTTTTTATACATGTCCACAGCTCTTTTAATTAAAAAGGCCCACATTGAATGCAGACAGACTTATTAAATGTGGCTTTTCAGTTTCCACAACAAAGCTGAACAGTGAAATCCAGCAAAAGGACACACTCAGGCCATGTTTAAGACACCATGAATGTCAAAGGTTACAGTCAGTCCTTTAAGTCAACTTAACAAAAACCTAAACAAACAAAAAAACATTTCATGTAAATTTTAAGTGTTTTAGGTGTTAAGTTTCATATCACTGTGAGTGTTAATATTACTGATATTTTCCCCAGTGAAACTTGGAATGAGGCCTAGTCTTAGACACTTTGTTCTGCCTTGCCTCTTTTGAAGTAACACAATACAGGAATTTCCTCTCTTCAGCATTTTTCAATGAGCTGAGTGGCCATTTAGTACTGATGGGATACAATAAATGAAAAGAGCAATGCTGCTATCTGCTCAAACTTTGTGCTATAATGGCATTTGTGTGTGGCATTTTTGAGTCACATATTAGCAATGTCATAGACTATTACAGTGTCTGTAAGTATAGCCTCCATTTTTTAGTATAGCCTCCAAGTTTTATACTGTACCACATAACAACTCCAAAATCATTTTTACAGCAAACCAACTATCTTTATTGTCATCAGCCTACCTGTCACTAAACACTTACAGAAAATTGTCTATTATTATTAGACAATTTCTTCAGAAGTTGACATTGCTGCTTCCTCTTATAAAAAAAAAAACTGAAAGATTTGTTTTCCCACTTTGGAACTGTGCATATACTATAGAGTTGAAAGAGTTATCACCTACCAAAGCCATATTCCTTGTGTAAAGCTAATTATTAACTAATTATTAGCTTAGCTAATAATTAAGTTATTGTGATTCTGATGGTCTTTGGTATTTTTTGCCCTCAGCGGTGCCTTCCAGGCATTTGCTTCCCTCAAATCACTTCTCCCCTCAATTTAGGGTTAGGATGAGGGTTGAGGGGGTTAGATTTAGGAATAGGGTTAAGGTAGTGCCTTTTAAGCTGTGCTGCCTGGAAGGTGCTGTTGGGGGCAAAAAAAAACATTGAGCGATTCTGACATCCATACAAATCAAGTAAACAGCATGAGGCATCACATCAACACGCAAAAAGCATAGAGACACTACGGCTTGCATAGCTTTTCTGTGTGGACCTCAAAGTAAACATGTAACTATTACTGCTACTATTTCAATCTAATTAGTATTCAATAATGATGCTCAAAAGTGCAAAGAATGTACCCAAAATTAATTCTGCCACTCCATAAGTGGAGTCCCACTCAAAGGCAAGAGTGAAAATTCAAATAACTTAATTTTATGAGATAATCTTATATTGTACTGTATATTTCATACTTATACAGTGAAACATTTCCATAGTTAAGATATATTATACATTTCGTATTATACATTTTATGTGCATTCTCTATTGCTAGTAAGATATGAACAAAAAGCTCATATATTGATTACATCATAAAAAGCCATGCAGTCTCATGTCATATCTTTAGACCCTATAGGAATGTCTGTTGGAATGACATCGGTGTGCATAATGCTATTGCATCTGTCAACAAATTTCAACATCATTTATTAGGCCTAATCAGCTTGCAGAATATACAAAGTTTGTCTGATGACTAACTGATGACTAATTGTCCACATGAAAGAAGTCTTGACCATATATAATTTCAGGACATTTTGCAAATAAAGCAAACAATTGTAACATATAATTTTATTGTAAGATATACTGTAAATGAGGAACTATTGTTTGACCAGAATAAATGAATGAGTGATATGAGTGAGTTCTACTTGCGCTAAAGCTTTCATACATGTCACATGAATCTAGCCTTGGAATCTAGACGCCCCTGGCGGCAGCAAACACAATTTGCAGGGACAGTCTAGCCATTCTCTGTCAGCTTGCGAGCTGGAAACACAATCACATTGTGGGCCAATCATATTATAAAGACACCACAATCTTATTACAGGCCAATAACATTATGAAGGATGTAATTCTTCTTTGCTATTGTGTATGGGCTTTCATTTATAGCCTTTAGTAACGTTTAGTAACACTCCACAAAGAGTGTTTGTTTTTGCATCTTCCATAATGCACAGTAGTTGTAAAACCATCCTGTCCCAATAGTAAAGAAGGAAGAGACACAATGCCAAACACACTCAAGCCCTAAATGCCTAGCCAAAGGGCAATAATGCAGGCTTGGACTTAGAGTGGATGGGCAAGTAAATCTAACACACTTGCCCTCTATAACAACCTACCTGTTACATAGAGTACATGCAAAAGCTTGGCATGACTCCAGCCCATTTTAGCTTAACTATAATACAGATAGAGCACATCCAAGCAGGGTCAGTGTGTCCCTAATAAATCATTCCCAAAATATCTCACAACTAATCTTCTTAATTGTTTTACAACACAAACACCCCTCTACACTCATTGGAGCATGTTTGTTTGACATGTTAAATTAAAATGTTAAATTAAAATGCTTTATGTTTGAAGGTGGTTTCTCTGTTCTATACTGGTGGAATAGAATTGTAGAGAAGTGTATTTGTCCAGAGTTTACTATAGGATCAAGAAATGTTTCTTTTGGAACAATGCATTTGCATTATCAGTTATCATCTCAACTGAATCATCCCGTATCCAATCCACTAGGTTGGTGTTTTAAACATGTGGCATTGAGTGCTTTTGCTTTAAGGTAGCCTACTTACTGCACTGGATCATGCCTCAGTGCATGCTAACATCATCACAGTGAAAAATAGCATGCGTTTTGAGCCAGTGATACATGTGTTTGCCATCTCTTTTCTGTTTGGTTCTTAATGCTTTTGTCCAACACAATTTAAATATTTGAACTGGAAGATCAAATAAAACACACCAGTTTCCCTTTCTTTGGGGGACAAGCTCCCTCTGTTCTCTCAGAAAACGGAGACTATATTGAGATAGTGAGATTTGCTGGATGTGACCAAAAAATATATATAAACACCTGATACTGTCTAATGCATTTGGTTAGATTTAATACTTTTGGCAGTCACGTAACAACACCTTTTTGCATGTTATATTCTGTCTTGTCAGGATAGCTTGATTGGGATTGATGACACATCATTTTGCTCTGGAAGAGAATTTTCAAATTAGGGTCCTGTCCTATTCTGTTTTGTCTGTTTATGAATGAATGAATGAAAATGTAATCCAAAATAATGGCTGATGTAATTTCTTATGGACTTTCTTGTGTGGTGTAGCGCAGGCCCAAACAGGCCCAAAATGGCAAAATGCTATTTCCATCAGCAAGTCATGGTCACAGTAACTGGTCCCTGGAAACTTTGTTGACAGATCGCCCCAGTACCCATAACATGGCTTCAAATTTGGTTGCATACTTTAGAGAGATGGTGATCAGTTAGTCAGTTGAATTAGCCAGAGGTGTAGTCCAGTAGGCCTACAAGTGATTGCAGGGTGTAGGGTATAGGCTTAGGCTACAACTTTTGAATCTAATCCCGATCCCTTCATTAGGCTATCCCACCCCTGATAGCAGGACAAAATCTTCTCTAGAATGTCCACTTTTAAAACATGGTGGATGAAACTTAACATTTCCTTTATCCATGTCTTAAAGAATGCTTTTATGTAGCCTACATAGCCATTTCTGGACAATTAAATGATTGACCTGACTTCTCTCTCTCTCTCTCTCTCTCTCTCTCTCTCTCTCTCTCTCTCTCTCTCTCTCTGTGTGTGTGTGTGTGTGTGTGTGTGTGTGTGTGTGTGTGGTTTTGATGGTTTGGATGTTATAACAGGAAACATTTTGGTGTCAGTTCTACCTTCAAGTTCGCTAAAGCAGTTCCAATCACACCCAGACAGTCCCGTAGTTTCGCATGGTTTGGCTCCATCTGTTGGCAGTAGGCAACTAAAAGCATTTTTTTTTTTAATTAATTAATTAATTTTTTTTTCATTTTAGCGTTTTTATTTGTCAAATCTAATTTGTTATTTATTATCATTACATTGACGTATTGAGATTATATACAGGCTGCCTGTCACCAAAATAAAAATGGTGTGTATTCGTATAGGGCCTAGCCCTAGTTCATGCACCGAAGTTGAATTTTCACGTGCCGTTCTGTATTTGGACCTTTGCGGCTTCCTTAGTGATAAAAAAAATGTCACATGACAGCCAGGCGGTTCATGTCAACAATGTTTCGAAAAGTCCACAGAATGGATTTTCTTACTATATCTAGATAATTTTGCACACTTTTAGACACGCGGCTGTTTGTTCACGCAGATGTCTGACATCTAAAGGTATGACAGACCATTGTTATTGAGACTTGTAGATAAGAGCTACTACAGAGCTGAAGGTAACCGCGATTATGTTAGCCAAGACTTGGCTTGGTTGATGTTTTAAATGCGATTGCACGCTTTTGCAATGACAGAATGCAGACTGGGTTGTTTTAGGAAGTGATGTCTATGCAGGGTATTTGGCTACTAATTCTAGTCGAGCATTAGCGGATATGAAACCCGTAAAATTCTTACTTCCTTAATTAGCATTACGTTATAACGTTAACGATGAGAGATACAGTACGGTCAATAATAATGATGATGATAACCCAATCTAAACGACTGATAACTTAAGTTTGCAACTGTTGTACAGTAGATTATTGGACAGTATGTTTACCAAACTTAGGCCTACTTGGGCCTCCAAATATCCATATTTAATCGCACCATAAACCCCCAAATTCTTGTAACATTGGTATTTCTTTTCCTTCTTCTTCAAAGATGTCTACACCTCCAGGTAGTCAGTCCACCCTCGTCCATCGGCTGGCCACACTGCTGAGAAACAATGGTAACGTTAGGCCTCATATTTCTAATTTACACATTGCTTATCACGACGGACGCACTGAGGCACTAACGTTAGGTTAACTGCCTATCAGTATTGTGTACTGAAAGTCAGGGTAGGTCGTCATATTTGTAGGCAACTCTTTTGGGCTTGAAGACGTTTAACCTCTAACGTTAGCGTGCTAACGTGTGTTTGTCTGTGCCCAGGTGTGTGTGTGTGTGTGTGTGTGTGTGTGTGTGTGTGTGTGTGTGTGTGTGTGTGTGTGTGTGTGAACCATTAAAGAGATGAGGTCAATACTGTGGTGATGCTCCGCACACTAGTACAAAAATGTAGAACTAGACATAGAGATCACCATCTCATTTGACTGCTATTTGAGGTGAATATGGTAAAGTTAGGCTTTAGGGTAATCTCTGAAGTGTAGCTATGTAGACATCTGTCTATTGTTAGCATAATATTCTCAGTCAATAAAACAAACTGGTCATACCATCTTAAACAATTGTGCATTTTGAAAATATTGCCCTACACTTAAGAATTATTCAGTGCAGTGCAGTGGAGTGGTGTGTTTTTGTCACCACACAACAACCAATCTTTTCCACTTCCATCCAGACAGTTTTGTACTTCCCCACTCTCTTGGAACTTCTTCGAAAGAATATCTTTGGCTCATAGCCTCAATATCACATTACACTTCTGGAATTGCCACAGTCATATTGAACGTTTTGATATATCACATGGCAATTCAGCAATCACAGTGGATTGTTTTATTTTTTAGTTAATTATTTAACCTTTGAGTCTGAATGTGTCTGTCTGTGTTTGTGTGGTTGGTATCAAAGGTGACTGTGTATTGGATGGCAGTAGTACCTTGACGCTTCAGGTGAGCCACCTGCAGCACCTGACCCGTCTCTTTGAGCAGCACCTGATCTCACGCACACACCAGCATGGCTTCTTGGCGCTCCCGTCTCACCCTGCCGACACTGCCTCCCTCCTCCAGCTACAGTTCCTGTTTGACGTGCTACAGAAGACCCTCTCCCTTAAGGTACTGTATGCCCACACACTTTTCAAAACCCACAAAGGGTTGATTTTACTGTAAGATGCTGTTTTCATGCTGGTGCCTGTTTTAATCCACTCTAATTCAACCCTAATCAATTTGTCTGATGTAACTAGGGTATTCCCTACCCTAGCTCCGTGTCTAGGATTAATTTATTCATTAATTAAAGTAATTTGTGGAAATATTGACCGTTTTGAAAGCTTGATTACAGTCGAACAGCTGATGTAATACCAAAGCAAGCCACTAGGCGGAGCAATTTGCTGTTTTCCATATGTACTGTATGTGACTGTATGTGTGTATGTTTTTTTTCTACCCTCCTTCTCCTTAGTTGGTGAACCCTACTGGATCAAGACTGCAGTCTGTAGTGAAAATCTTCCCTTTTAAGTCTCTCAAGCACTTAGAGGTATTACAGAACATGGTTCATGTATTATGTAGTATTTGTAAAAGTAGATGTTCAGTATATCTGACACACCTTCTTCCAGTATCCAGTTATTCCTTGTGTCTTGTATCATTCATTCAGTATCTAGTGGATAGATAAACATACAAAAGCCTTATTAATCCTGTAATCTGGATGATATAAGATAAAAAAAAATGTAGTGGATAGTGGTTAAATAACCAAATCTAAAGTAGCCAATGGACACTTTTTATTTATTTTTTTTAACTTATTGTACTGGTATCTTTCATATCTGTTCTGTCTTTTCCACCATAGATGAGGTGGAAACATTGTGAAATGAAACGGGGTTTATTCATTTTTACTTGTTTATGTTCATATGTATTATGATCATTATTTCTCACAAGTTGTCTGTGTGTATGTGTGCGTGTGTGTGCGTGTGTCCGTGTATGTGTGTGTGTGTGTGTGTGGCTCTGTATGTATGTCCTAGCTGAAGCGGATCCCGCCCCACTGTCTGGAGGGTCTGCGTGGGGTGTACTCCCAGCTGGAGGTCTTCACCTGCTCCAAGAGCCTCAGTTCCCTGGAGGTACACTCATCTGACAGCACCTGCTCCAGTAGTGTGTGTGTGTGTGTGTGTGTGTGTGTGTGTGTGTGTGTGTGTGTGTGTGTGTGTGTGTGTCTGTGTGTGTCTGTGTGTTTATGTATGTACATGCTGTACTGCATATGTGTGCATATAGGTGTGTACTTCTGTGTGCAATGTACGTGAAAATGAGTGTGTTCATATATGATATCTCTCTCTGTGTGTGTGTGTGTGTGTGTGTGTGTGTGTGTGTGTGTGTGTGTGTGTGTGTGTGTGTGTTTCAGGAGCTTCTGTCACTGTGTGGTGGAGACCTGAGTTCTGCTCTGCCATGGCTGGAGCTGCACACTCTCAACTTCAGTTACAACTCCATCTCCTGTCTCGATGAATCACTGGTGAGACACACACGCGCACACACACACACACACACACACACACACACACACACACACACACACATACAGAAACAGCAATTACTCATTTTCTCTCTTCATTTCTTAGCTGTAACTTCTCCCCCTTCAAATGTCAAGTCACTTTCTCCAGATATATGAACTTTTCCCATTAGTATGTTCAATTTCAAATGTGATTGACTGACTTTCTACCGAGGCTTATGAAACACTTGACACCTCCATCGCTCATAAACCTGGCCAATACCTTCTGCCTTCCCTCTCTGCAGAATTTGCTGAATGTCCTCAAGTCCCTGGACCTGAGCCACAACAAGATCCAGGACTGTGCTGAGTTCCTGAAGGTAGCAATCAAGACATTAAGTTCATGCCTGTCAAAGTGATTGATTGAGTGGATATTGTGAGTGGGTTTTTTGTTTGTTTGTTTGTTTGTTTGTTTTGTGTTGTGTAAATATTCCACCTGTCAGAATATCCGGACTGAAATTTAAGTACAGAGGAATTCTTCTGTTCTTTTTATCTATCAGCTTTTTATCTATCAGGTGACATTTTAAGTATTTAAACCCTTTGTGTGTGTGTAACATGTCTTTGCTTGGTTAAGACTCATCTGAAATAAGAACCTCATAAGTCTTACCTGATATTATTGTTACACCTCTGTAAGCATATATCAACTGACTAGACCCACTTGACCGCCAGCAGAAATGGTTATGGCTGTTAAAACCTTCTCAAAAATGGGTATGCTTATTTGCACTTCATTTTAAATGTATTTGCTGCCCACCTGAAAAGGCTACGTCTATCTACAGCTTGTCTAAAATGGCTGACTGTTGGAACCCGAACTGAAATGGCTACGGTTATTTGAACACCATCCATAACGGTTATGCGTCTTTGAGCTCCATCTTACATGACCGTACATATCCATTCTAGACCCCACCCTCAACGGGCGCACCTACAGTGCTTATTCAAGTTGCAACGTTGCAACATGTTTTACACGTCGCTCATAGAGATGAATTGGAACAGTAGCAAAACAGTTGAGATCTCTGAACTTGGCTCTAGATTCGTACCCTCAGAGAGGACCTCACCTGCATGGCTCCCTGACACACCCCGCACCTGAGCCCTTTAACAAGGCATGCTCAGTTATACTTTGTAACTGTAAAGACCTTAACTGATGAATGACCGCTTTGACACACCTTCTTCCTGTATCTTTTGTTGGCTTTGTTATTCCTTGTGTCTGGTGTCATTCTTTCCATCTGAATGACGGAGATGCTCCTCTAAGGATCCTTTCCCATCCCTGCCACTCGGAAGGAAGAGGAAGTCATTTAAGACTCTCTTGAGCTCGAAGCCTTTGATTCGGCTTATCATGTTTTCACCGTTGAACCTACGACCCTGCTGACCTTTTGAAGTCCTCACCCATCTGGTCAGCAGATGCAGTGAGAGCTGGAGAGGGAGAAGGATGGCCATAAAACTCACAGCTAGCTGTCAGTCTTTGGAATGAGGACAGGGAGAGGGATTCATTGTTTCTCTCTCTCTCTCATTAAGCCATTGTATATGACAGTAAGCTTATTAAGTTTATTCATTCTGTATGGAAGTGTTTAGGAAGTATTTTATTGCAATGCTAGGGGTCTTCGGGAAGTATTTTATTACAATGTTAGGGGTATTTTTTTTTTTTTTTTACAATTTTATACCATTAAATTGTTCTAGTTTAGAATAAAACATAAAAAGCTGTCTCTTTCTCTCTGTCTCTGTCTCCCTATCCCTTTCTCTCTCCCTCTCTCTCTCTTCCTCCCCTCCTCCTCCATAGCCTCTGAGTGAGCTGGAGCATCTGAACCTGGCCTATAATAACCTCCAGAGGGCGCCCCAGCTGGGCCCAAGTGCCAGAGTCAAACTGAGCGTGCTCATACTGCGCAACAATGAGCTGGAAACCATTAACGGTGAGTCCACCAGGACACACACACACACACACACACACACACACACACACACACACACACACACACACGCGCACATACAGTACATACAATCCAAGAGAGAGAGAGACTCAACAGATGTTTGACGTGATTTGGGGGTAGGTGTGCTTGACCTGTCTGTGCTGCCCCGTGCTTCTGTTTCATGTTCGATGGGAGTCCAGGTGCACAGGACCGTTGTCAAATCTGTGCACATGGTGGTTTGTTACTCCACTCTTGTCACTTGAACGCTAGTCCACTGTACCAGTGGAACAAGGTCTTTTCTGAACAAGCTGTGTTCTCAGAGCAGCCATCTGTGCAGAGCTACAGCATCTTCAAGGATGTATTTGTGTGTGTATGTCCATTCAGTGTTGCTGTGTGTGTACCGTATATTTCGTTGGTCAGATCTGTATATGTTTCTATTAGTGTGTGTGTGTGTGTGTGTGTGTGTGTGTGTGTGTGTGTGTGTGTGTGTGTGTGTCCTCTGTCCCAGGTTTAGTGTGCTGTTCATGGTTAGCTCTGAGGAGGTTGGTATGTGGAGCAGGGATAACCTTTCCTCTCTCTTTGTTGGAGAGTTTATTAGCAGAGGCAAGACACTGCCAGAACATCCTCTATCTGCCCATCAGCTGGCCACACACACACACACACACACACACACACACACACACACACACACACACACACACACACACACACACACACACACACACACACACACAATCACATACAGACTCTCTTTCTCACACACTGTCAGTAGTACTGTTTCTTTTGGAAATGTGTGGTGGACAAAATTCTTTCAGCAGCCACACACAAATCCATGTGCACATACACATACAGAGAGAGAGACACACAAGTCAGGTCAATCATTTAAAGCTTGCTTAAATATTATATATTTATTTAGACTACTTGTACTGTGTGTGTGTATATATATATATATATGATAAAATATTACTGTACTTTAATAATCTAATACAATAGTAATTAATATAATTACATAGTAAATGATGTTAAGCGGCCATGGTTAAGTCAAAGGCCAGCTGAAGAGCTGAGCAGGAGATGTTGCCCGATTCTTGGCTGTCCACGATGACGTGTTGACTCTCCTGAACTCTGTGCTCTACTCCTTGGTCAGGTGCTCAAGGGCGCATGGAGATGTGGCTGAGTGGTCTGAGCCAGGGCCAGCTGTGACAACAACAATAAAAATACTAAGTCAGAACACAACATTCAATCATTTCTCTGTGAGATTTGCATCATTCAAGCCCATTTTTTCATAGCAATGGAAGTATAACTACAGTATTACTTGAATTCCTAAAGCTTTTACTTACAGCAGAAGAGAGAACTGTCATGCGTGGCCATCTCTTGCCACATGTTTCCATAGCCTGCAACCCAGCCTGTTAGAAAAGATTTGACAAAGGATGCAGTATGTGAGTTTGAATAGTCTGTGTATGGTCTGTGCTATTCCCATAGAAGGTAAATGTGGTTAGTTAGCAGTTTGAGGTGTTTGCTTTTTGTTTTCTCACTTGCTGGTTCAGCGGCCTGGTTCAGGTCCTCTCCAGACTCATCATCTTTAAATGAGTCCAGTCCTGCAGTGTCACCTACAGTATCATTAGGTGATTATATGAGATTGTTCAAAAACAAAACAAACACACTGACACATATTTGTTTGCTTTCTTCTGATATCCTAAAGCTTTTACTTACAGCAGGAGAGAGAACTACGATGGCTGGTCATTTCCTGCCACATACTTCCATAGGCCGTAACCCAGCCTGTTAAAAAGGTTTGAGAAAGGGTACATGTGAGCATGAATAGTCTGTAGTGGTCTGCACTGTTCCCATGGAATTGGGATATTAGTTAGCAGGTTGAGATGTTTGCTTTTGTTTTCTCACTTGCTGGTTCAGCAGCCTGAAAATCCTCTCCAGTTTCATTCCCTTTAAAAGAGGCCAATCTTGGAGTGTCACCTATAGTATATCAAATAGGACCAAGTTTAATCCTAGACTGCTCATATGGTAACCACTTTATTTATTTATTCAATTATTTATTTATTATTTTTACTTACAGTATATGATTGGCATAATTTTGCACCAGCTGACCGGATCAGGTTCATTAATTTCCTGCCACATCTGAGCATGAGCCATCACCCAACCTGTTAGAAAAAGATTGCAAAAGCTTAATTTTGGGAAATAATGATGTAAATTTAGATGCCAATGCTAAGTTATTTGTTCATACTTGCTGGTTCTTCATCAGCCAGAGTCTCCTCCACCATACTGCACCGCTTCCAGCCTGTATGGATTTGCCAGTACGGCTTGCGATCTTGTAGAGGTCTCTGAGGAGACCTGACTCTTTGTGGGAGGTCTCCAGAAGCTCCATCTTCCTCCTGCACCCGTCCCTGAGCCGGCTTTTTAATACAAGCGTTGAGCCCAGATGTCCATGGGTTCTTTACCTTCCTCTTTTTCTGCGGATCAGTCTTAGCCACGGCCAGGTTTCGACAGATCCTGTAGTTTTTGGTCCTCTGTCGTGCTCTCCGTGGTCTGAACCGGTCCCTGATGGTGTTGAATAGGGCCCTCATGGCAGTCATGAAGCAACCACCCTCTGCTCTTTCCTCCATCTTCAACAAGAGATGTTGTTGGGGTCTACAGGTGTTAGAAATAGACTCTCCCTTTCTCTGTCTGTAGTAGTGGCTGAGAAAATGCGGGTTAAACAATATCAGGTGATTAAAATCAGCAGTCGATGAATCTGTGTCAAATCTCCAGCAGTAAGCTCTCTGTCAGTGTTCTCTCTGGTGTAGCCAGGTCAAAGTGATTCTCAGTGTTCTACTTTGCGCAAGTTAGAATGCTCCTTTGTTGATGCTCTATTCTAGAACTCTACTTGTAATGATTTAAAAGAATCCACTGATGGAATCTAGGCTGTGTTTGTTGTTCATGGGTTAAGTAAGCAATAAATCCCGAGAAGCCGGTGTAAATGCTGGTTTTAGCACGGGTGTTGTTAGACATCCGTGCTAAAACCAGCATTTATACCGGACTCGAGGGGTTTATTGCGCTTCTAAAACTGTTACCACGTTAACCGGCAATGGTTTCATTAACGGAAAACACAACCACGAGAAATATAGCAAGTTATTCCTTGATAGCAATTCCTCCGCCAAAAAACATACTTCCTCTTACTGAATGGTTGCCAAGTAACGCATATGCGCTTCTCCATTCACTTTCTTATGGCGCAGCAGTTTAGAACGAAATGTGGTTGGAGCCGTGCTAAATGCCAAATTTACAATGGCATCGAACGCGTTTTCAACCAATCACAGTCGAGGACCGGAACTATCAGTTTTAGAAATGCCTTTTGGGCAGGTGTACTAGACAGAGTAGTAGGTGAAGCTGTAGTTATTTCAGCTGTTTACAGATGGAGCATGATAATGTAGAAAACATAACCATGTCTGCAAAACATAAACAATGAAATGAATGCATACTGTAGGCAGAAATCACACTGAACTTCTTGAAAACACATTCTGTCTATGGTGTGTCAACTATTATTTCCCTACACACACCACTCAGTGAGCTAGAACAGCAGGGTTAAGGATTGATTTACACTGGATTTCCCTTTTGATCCTTACACATTTGGATGTTTTTTTGTTTGTTTATTTGTTTGTTTTTAAGCAAGTAAAGCAAGTAGGTAGTAAATAAAGGCACAATCCTTTTGCACCAAAGTAGATTTTCACATTTTCAACAAGTTAGTGTTGCAGCCCACTGGAAGTCATGTTTATTTATGTAGCTTGTTGAAAAATGGGTCATTTTAAAGGGCTGCACGTGTTTAGGATGAGACAAGCTGCAGACTGAAGACGTAGAATTCAGTGAAAGAATAAAACCGAAGATGTGTAATGGCACCACATCTATCTGAGAGTCTGGAAAGGAAAGCCCTTAATGGCTTTTATATTAGCACTCTGTCTTTCTGTTTCTCTCTCTCTTTCTCTTTCTCTCTCTCACACACACACACACAGACACACACACTCTAACTCTCACGCACGCACGCACGCACGCACGCACGCACGCACGCACGCACACACACACACACACACACACACACACACACACACACACACACACACACACACACACACACTTAGAGTGGTCCCCAGACTGACTGACGCAGACCAGATCAGGAGTGAAGCTGCTTCTGTTTGTCCTCCCCCTCACCAGACATATTAAGATCTGCTTATTAACATTACATGGGACCCCAAAGATTCCTACACACACACACACACACACACACACACACACACACACACACACACACACACACACACCGAGCTAGTTTATTACCTACTTTGTCTGAAAGACTGAAACACTCGTGCAAACGTTGAGATGAGAGGCCTTTGTCTGATCTGTTGTCAGGGTCACTGAATTTTCCATGAAAGGATTCCTTTTCTTCTTATGTGATGAGAACTACAGCTGTTTGCCTGTATTTGATCTGCCTTTGTGTGTTTCCTACTGGCTTGAGACGCTCATTCTCACTTTCTTACACCCCCTCCCCCCCTCCACACACACACACACACACACACACACACACACACACACACACACACACACACACACACAAAATGCTCACATTTTTGTATGTCTGAACAGTGAACAGGTTCAATTTTCCCACATCTGTGTTTCACTCTGGCATTTGACATCCCTATTACTTACTCCTGCTCACGTGTTGTTTATGTTGTTGTTGTTGTTGTTGTTGTCTCCCAGGGGTGGAGCTACTTAGCTCTCTGCAGCACCTGGACCTGGGCTACAACTTGCTGTTGGAACACTCCCAGCTTGCACCTCTCTCTGCACTGCACTGCCTCAACATGGTGAGACACACACACACACACACACACACACACACACACACACAGTCACCCCCTATTCCCACTACACACTGTTTTTGGAGGTGTTAAAAGAGTAAAGCTAAAAGGGTTTCGGGTTGACGCTCTTTCAATCTCATATGTGCATATCCACAGTGGGCAAATTACATTTTTATTTTCATCTTTGTAATATGGGCCTCACTCCGTACAGCTGAAAGAACTGGCTATGTAGTTCAGGATGAACACTTTAAAGTAGTGCTGGCAAAATGAACTGATTAATCATGTGATTAATCCAAAAAATTTAACTCGGATTAAAAAAAATAACTCAGATTAATCCTGATGGATATGGTTCCACTTTCATGGCATATATTATGTTCAATTTCAGATAGAAAATGTCTTAGCTATCAAGTCAAACTATACAAAGATTATGGCCTTGCTCCTGACTGTCCAACAACATGTTTGGGGAATCTTTGGGGGTAGGGGACAGGTGTAAATTGCCCCATTTGAGGCGAAAAAAGCCAACTATTTAGTGTCAGGGCCTTTACAGGGCAAAATAAGGATACAACATACCCTGGCCTCCAAAATCTAACTGGAGGAAATGAGTTGCGATTATAAGTGATTAATCACGATTAATCATTGGAAAATTTTGTGATTAATCAGATTATTTTTTTAATCGTTTGACAGCACTACTTTAAAGTGATTATTTAAACACTTTAAAGTGATTATTATTCAGTAGTGAAAAGTAGAATGAAAAGGGGAAATGGGAATCCAAAAGAAAGGCAGGTGAGTGCAATGTGTGCTGCTTAGTGAACATCCTTATTCCAGACTCAGTTAGCAGTGCTTTAAGCCAGAGAGGAATGACTACCATAACCGTACCACGGTAAAGCTGACATGAACTGAGGTACTTGTGGCAGTCAATAATGGCAGCTGAGTCATGACTGTTTTCTGTGGTTGATTTGTGTTTTATCGAACCTATCTAAACCTATAGTTTTAAGTCACAAAGATCAAGTTGATTTTGTGTATGTTGGTTATTTGGAAGAAGCAACCCACTAGGTGTACAGTATGTTGAATTCTCCAGATCTGTATGACAATGTAACAATGACAACAACCCTCTCGAAGAAGAAATACTTTGAAGAATAACTCTGTTGTTCTCTACATTGAACCCAATCACCCCAAAGTTAACCAAGCTCAAATTAGAGGTAGAAAATTTAAATAGGAGTCCAGTCTGTTGTCAGTACGTGTCTCCTTGTCTTCTTTCAACAGGTATGTGATCTGGGAGATTGCAGTGTACTTAGTGGCTTTGAGGTTATTAGCCATAGTGCAAGCAATGACAGGCTTGTGTGTATACCTGCGGGTGTGCGTAGGTGTGTTTACTGTGCTCAAAAAGCTCTCTGCTTTGTGGTTTTTCCCTAAAATACATGGCTGCCATGTCTGGCAAGGCTGTGACGAGTTGGTTGGTTGAAGTTAGGAGGCTTGATAAGGCCTTGATAGGTTATGAGATAAGGCACATAACATGGTGTGCCAACCTGCACTTCAACATGTTTTGACCAAACAATTTTCTGTGTGTGTGTGTGTGTGTGTGTGTGTGTGTGTGATTTCTTACAGTTGATTTTGGAAGGCAATCCACTGTTCTTCCAGAAGACCCATCGCTCCTCCACAGTCTGTCACCTCTCCCCAAGGGCTGCTGTCCAGAGAGTAAGTGTGTGTATGTGTGTGTGTCTGTCTGGCCTTCATCTAGCTGTGTGTGTGTTTGTGTGTGTGTTTGTGTTTGTGGTGATTCTGTAAGCCACAAGATGTGTGTAGTTATGTGGATCTCTGAGCCTGAGGGAGGTATAAACACATTAGCGAGAGTGTCATCATGATGTGTTTGTTTTGGGTTCTCTTCTGTGTGTACATGTGTGTGTGGAACAGAGAGCATCTTAAAATATGTTTGTGTTTGTGAGTGCTTTAAGGTTAGTGTGTTTATCAATGTTTTTGTTTATGGAGTAGGGAGCACGCTAGGTTAAATTATGTGGTGAGTGCAATTTGCGTTTGTGTGTGTGTGTGTTTGTGTTTTGTGTGTGTTTGTAAATGTTTGTGCACTTAAAATTGATTCAGTGAGGTTCACAAGTTCTTCCCCTCTCCTGAATCAGCAAAATCTCCCAAACAGTCAGTTCATCAGTGCGCACATACCGTAGTCAACATTCTCAACTGACTCTCTCTCTCTCTCTCTCTCTCTCTCTCTGACACATTCACTCACACACACACACACACACACACACACACACACACACACACACACACACACCGAAACGCATGCACCCACATAGACAAATTCCCATTTGCCCCCTTACACACACACACACACACACACACACACACACACAAATAAATGAATAAATAAAATAAAATAAAATAAATTAAAAAAAATGCATGCACCCACTTGGCCAAATTCACTTTTGTTCCCTTGCACACACACCCATGAGATCAAGACCCTGCCAAACATCATTGCTCCAAACAAATTAGCTCTCTCCTCACGTCTGTTGTGTGTCGAGCCGACCGTGTCTCTGTCATGTGTCTGAGTGAAAGCTCCTGTGATCACAATGGTGGTGTTGTTGCTCTGCTCTGCTCTGCTCTCCACTGACTCACTCTAACACTGACCACTCTAACACTCTCCTTCCCCTGTTCTTTCTCACAGTTTCGACTGGATGGCAGCCTGCTCTCTACCTCAGAACTGGCTGTGAGTAACACATGCTCCATTTGTGTGTGTGTGTGTGTGTGTGTGTGTGTGTGCGTGCGAGCGCGCCTGCGTGTGTGCGTGTGTGTGTGTGTGTGCATGTGTGTGTATGGTAGCACTACTAGTACTGTAGTAGTGAAGGACGGAGGGTGGGGGTCAGTGGGATGTCCCACCCAAAGGCTGATGGAGATGGAGAGGGCTCCTCCTGGGCTGCTGCTGGACATCACTAAATCTGTCGCCATTCTGGCCTCCATTCCCTCGGCTGGTTGTTATCAGTCTCAGTGTAGTTCAAACAGTACGATGTTTTTTTTTTTTTTTTGTGATTGTTCTGAGCTTGCCTGCCAAACATGGGCCTGTGAGTGATTACTGACCTAGTAAAAAGCACTCGGTACTCGGTATCGTGACCTTCATATCGTGATGCGTATTGTATCGTGGGCTGAGTGTATTGCAACATCCTTACTGTACTGTACAACGTTTTGGGTCCTAACTTGCTGTATTATGCAACACCTCATTAATGTTTTTGGTGTTTCTGTGTTAGGAAAATAAAAGGGGAAGTTATTTGAATAACAAGTCCCTACTTAGAAGCACCCGCAAGCGCACAACTGCCTTTTATGAATATTTGATATACTTGAGAGAGGTGGATTAACTCTTAATGTGAATAGGATATAATGAGACTATAGTGGATGGAAACATGCTTATTTGTGTATTGCATATTCGCATTCACTGTATTTTTATTCTGAGACGTTTCCCCTGACAAGTAATATTTTGATCTTACAGTTGGAATACATCCCTTCATTAGGTCAATGTCCATTTTTTTTATATATATATATACTTCGGATAGTCAATGGAAACTATTCTGAATGATCATAATGCTGGATTGCATAGTTTCATCAATGCTAATGAATGAAAGAAGCGGAGGACCGCACTCTTCAGATTTTTCTTTGTTTATTCACCTACGAACGTTTCGGGCAGAGCCCTTCTTCAGCGTGTAATGGCGATTGCACCCATAGGTGGTAGGTGGGCCCTAAATAGACTTGTTTCACACCTGAACATTCTGACATTCCATGGTAGTAAACTTAACATTCTATCATTGAAATGCATTGGATTTATGCCTCTTTCTGACTTCAGAAAAATGGATAATAATATTTAAAATAAGTCTAAATTCACTTTCTTTCAAATAATACACATTTGAAGCACGCAAATTTGGAGGTCCCGAGTAGATAAAAGTGGTTTTACATTTATGTGCATGAAGCTTCAATCTATTCGGGACCTCCCAATTTGTGTGCTTCAAATGTGTATTATTTGAAGGAAAGTGAATTTAAACATGTTTGAAATGTTATTACCCATTTTTTTCAAGACAGAACGAGGCATAAATCCAATGCATTTCAATGATAGAATGTTCAGTTTACTACCATGGAATGTCGGAATGTTCAGGTGTGAAACAAGTCCATAGGGTGTCCACCTTTGACCCAAAGATTGACATACAAACATACATCTTGCTTCGTAGGCGAATAAACAAAGAAAAATCTGAAGAGTGCTGTCCTTCACTTCTTTCATTCATTTATGTTTTACGTGGGATTCAGCACCCAGTTAAACACTTGGATTTATCAGAAGGCGATAGTGTGAGCACGTCTCCTCCACTTCATCAATGCTAATATGAAATGTTATTAAGTTTAGTGAAAGCCCAGCTAATAGCACAACTTGCGATGTAAAGATGTATTGATTAAGTAACAGAGGTGTAAAAGTAAAAGTCTAATGTTTTGGTCCTGTTATGGTTACATCCCAGTCTCTCTCCTTAACCCTAACATCTGAAACCTCAAAGAGTTACTGCTGCGAATAAATAGTTTCCCTCAGCTGAAAACTCCAGTTTTCTGGAAATTATCCCTGGTTTTCATCTCATGCGATCTGGTCACTCTGTTCAATTTTGATTGTCATCTGTAGGTGCTGCCCAAATCTGGACAGCTGATTGGTCAGATGGGCCAGACCGCTGCTGTGGCACCGCCCCCGATTGGCGCAGTGATGGAGCGTGGCTCGCAGGAGTTTTCGAGCGGAGGAGGCGAGTTGAGCGACAGCTTGTCTGTGAGTGAGGTGGGAGTGTCCCGTCTGCGCAAGAAGAAGTCAAAGGTGTGTGTGTGTGTGTGTGTGTGTGTGTGTTTGTGTGTGTTTTTTAAGATCTTATGTCTACCTCTCTCTGCTCCAGTGACCCTCACTTTGCTCCCGGCCCTCATTGATGCATGGCCCCAGACAAATCTGGGTTATTCCATTTTTGCTGAGTGTTGTGAAATGCTCACTCTCTCTAAGTGCACCCAAGGTTCACACTTGCTGCTGCACAATGTTAGTGTGTCTTCACAGGAGGCTTCCTCCAAAGTGGACTCACAGGGACATGCTTTCACAATAAAGATTACCAACGTGTCGTCATCACACAATGCATTCGGGGTTTGCCCCGGAATTAAACCCTAGCAACAATCTCTGACTAGACCCGCAAAATATTTTTAAAAATTTCGGGTGAAAAAAAAATGTGATCGGGTGTATGAACCGGAGCTACGATGGGGCCGTAAAAAAGTTACAGCTTAACTAACCGCTATCTCCGGGGCAAGATGGCGCCGATTATGACGATTTTGACGTATCTTGGCAATCCCTATAGTGACTCTGGAAAGGTCACTGTGTTGTATACCTAATGTGCCAGTGTACAGTATGCCAACTTATGTCATTAGGTACTAATTTGCAGAAATATAATGAATTCATCTCAATAGCATTATTCTACCTAATTATCATTTAAGTGCATTTAAGTTATGTTAATAAGAAACATTTGTAAAATCCCCTAATGCAGATTGATTCGCTTGAGAGGGGTGGATTAACTCTCAATGCAAATAAGATATAATGCTAAAGTCAACAATAATGGCGTAACGCGCTTAGATTAACGTTTACTACATGTCTATCAATAGATGTTGTCCTGCCGAGTTCAGTCATTCGGCTTTAATCCCACGGCTGTTGGACATTTCGAACATTACACACAGAGATGCGCATACAGTATACTTCAGCAGAATTTTTGCTAATGTGTCTAGGAAATGCGAATGAGTTGAATGGAAACCCAGCTATTGACACTCAGATTTCCCACATTGTCAGTCATGGCAACTCCTGAAGAGCTCTGAAAGGCAATAGCCGAATCCGGTGTTTTTTTCTGAGCAAATGAGTTTCAGGTGAAGATGGTGTTGATTTCTTACTCTGTTTGCTGCCATTCACAGGGGAAGGTGAAGGTGCGGAGAGCCAGCATCTCTGAGCCCAGTGATACAGACCATGAGACCCTCAGAGTGGGCTCCACCTTACAGGGTGAGTTTTGGAGCCTGCACACACACACACACACACACACACACACACACACACACACACACACACACACACACACTAGATTGTGCTATCAAACAGATCCTCACTGACTGCCTCTCCAAACAATACTGACCAGTGTGTTTCTGCCCACCTGTCTCAGACATCGTGCTCCACCACCAGAAGGACATCGAGCGCATGGACAGCTTCCGAGACCAGCTGGGTGAGGACTGGCTCCGCTACCAGCACCACCTGGAGACCTCCGTCCAATCAACCGCTACCACCACCACCACCACTACTACAACCATGACCACCCCAGCCCAGCTCCATGCCACCAACAGCCCCCACACCACCACCACGACTACCCCCATCATTCACCACACCATCCCCAATGGCCGCTGCACCCCCTCGCCCTCCCCACCCAAGGCTCCGACCCCAGAGAAGACTGCTCTGGCAGAGGCCTTGGACGCCACTGCATCTCCCATCCTTCCATCGGAGCCCCGAGACCGAGCCGGTGATGGCGTTGGGGGTCGTGAGCCGGAGGCGGAAGGCGAACAGCT
Organism: Sardinella longiceps; assembly: GCA_027497455.2. Classification (NCBI taxonomy): domain Eukaryota; kingdom Metazoa; phylum Chordata; class Actinopteri; order Clupeiformes; family Clupeidae; genus Sardinella; species Sardinella longiceps. Next base: position 23,151,655 of record JAODXP020000031.1, read on the forward strand.
GGAGGCCGAGACGGAGTCCACCCTGTGCTGGGGCGAGCACAGCAGGGACTCGCATACGGACTCCACCCTGGAGAGGGTGCTAGCGACAGACACCAGCGCTATGCTCACGCCATCACCACAAGCAGTGTATGAGGAGGAGGAAGAGGAAGACGATCAGGGAGGTTAGTCTGCGCCTGTTTACGTAAACTTTACTTATCTATTTTTAAGTGTGACCCAGTTTTCTCGTTGTATTTTGTTCTAAAACATTGGGGTGAGAAGTTGCAAATAGAGCCGTCATATTAACTGCTGTGGGAGGAGAAGACGTATAATGTCCATAGCAGAGTTTAGTGGAGCAGTGAGCAATCATGTGTACTGTACCTTTGCATTCACCTCTTGGAAAAATGTAGAGTTGTTTTTTTTTTTGTTTTTTTTTCTCTCCAAACCTCCTAGAGTGAGAGGAGGATCAAAGTTCTGTTAGAATCCATGCAGCAGCAGATTGCATATCTACTGTACTCCTAGTGTCCTGAATAGATCACTCTGAGAAGCTGTTTTTTAAAGGTTTAAGCCAAGCCCTGTCGAAATCTGTATTCTGCTGTTACCATCACCGTAACCTGATCTGTAAAGCGCTATAGGACTTGATTATTTCAAAGCAAATGTTGGAAATCATTCAGTATGTAGTAGTAATAGTCAATACCCCCTTGCAAGACTATCTATAGTGCCTATTTTGTCTTGCATTATTCTTTCTTATGTTTTTCTCTGTTCCCTCCATCCTTCACTTCTCTCTCCCCATCTCCATCTGTCCATTCCCACAGTGGACCTGTGCCTGCCGCTGCTGGTGGGGGTGGTGAGTGAGGATGAGGAGGGTGAGGAGACGAAGGCCCCTGGTCCCGTGTTCCTGCGTGTGCGCCAGGACCTGCTCCTAGAGGTGGACATGCAGCGGGGGCGCGTCCGCAAGAGAGTGGAGCTGGACAGCCTGCAGCAGATCACCTGCACACAGCAACCCTGGGGAGACAAGGTTAGACTCATAGGCTATGGCCGTTGATTTTGAAATTCAGTTAGCAGAAGTGGTGGATGCACACTGCTATGACAACTAGAAAGACGGCGGTAAGCTACAAAGATACCACCAACTGTATGAGATGCTCCGAAAATGATCATCTGTGATCGCTCGTCATGTCTTAGTCAGCACACTATGTTCTTATTAGCTAGTGCATGATGAGAGGGACATACTGTACAGCCAGTTCTCTGGGAACACATACAGTACGGTGTAAGAGAGACTATCTGTTGGCTGCTTTCTGCAAAACAGTAAGGGTTAACCTGGGGTTGTAAGTAGAAGACTTGCAGCACCCCAGTTGGGAGGCCGAGTGGTTGCCAAGAATGCTGTAGAGTACTGTGGGGCATCAATTGGTTTGGATGATAATATAATCTGAATATAATCTGATGTAATCTCATACACAAGACTCAAGTTCTCTTTCTAATTCACTCTATTTTTCGGGCAACCTTTAATATCTCTCTCTCTCTCTCTCTCTCTCTCTTTCTGTCTTTCTCTCTCTCTCTCTCTTTCTTTCTCTCTCCTTCTCTTTCTCTCTCTCTCTCCCTTTCTGTCTTGCGCTCTTTCTCTCTTACACACACACACACATGTACACACACCCTACTTGACCCACATATATATATGTTTACCCCTCAGGAGGACAGTGAGAGTCTACCTGCTCTAAAGCTTCACTTCAGTTTCATCCTCCGTGAGCGACGGCAGCGGTGTTATGTCATGCTGGACGAGAATCCCCAGCAGGCTTTGCAGGTGAGATGCCCAGAGCTCAGAGCTGAGGCAGACGGCTGACCTCAATACTCACACCTGTCAGTCACCAGCAGAACTGGAGTCCCAGCCCCAGAACATTCCGCACATTCCCAAACATTCCCATTCCAGAATTACGGCTGGGACAGAATCTGGCTGAGCCAGCAGTTTTTAACAAGCACTGGGCAAGATTATTTCGTTTTTGTAAAATAAATAAAAATTGTATAAAGTTATCTTTACATACAAATTAAGAAAACTTACCATGCAATCCTACACCATCTTCCCCATGGATGTCAAAAGGTAGCCTGATCTGAATCTCTCACTCTCCCCATTGCTGTATGTGGTTCCATTACTAGTCATCCAAAAAGATTTTTTTTTTTTTAAAGGTCCCATATTATGCTTTTTTAAAGCTATCTTTTTTTAGCTCTAATGTTCAGAACAGGCTGTTTCTCATGGGGGCGTGCACCAGGTAACTAGACACCTGCAGCCAACACATTGAGCATTTCTCCTGTAGCCTATCATCATTTCCATTGTTCTCAGCTGCAAAGTGCCTGCCAACTTGTCTCTCTTTATTTTTGCAATTACCCATTCTCATTGCCCTCAGCTGCTTAAGTGGCTGCCAATGCTGTGCAGCCCCCTTACCCTGTGACATAACTGTGTAAATTATCTATTTTAACAATTGAGGCTTTTTTATCCAACTTAAAGTGTGTGTAGAGGCAGTATAGACCCAAGAAACACCTTCAAAAGCCATAAAAAGTGATTTTTCATAATATGAGACCTTTAAGGTTCCATTTGGAATGTTCTGATTTATGCATGGAGTCTGTCCTTAAAGGAAAATACCGGAGTAAGTTTAGGCATAGCCCTGCTGCACGAGTCTTCTAACAGCAATATATTTTGCATGAAATAAAAGGATTTCGAACAGCATAGACCTAACGCGAACGCGAAACACTTTACATTGAGTCTATGTAACCTCAGATCTTACTTTCGGTTTCCAACAGTCAGGTCCCATTGATTCAGTGTAAAGTGCCTGTTCGCTTCTGCGTTCGCGTTCGGTCTGTGCTGTACCAAGTTATTTTGTTCCACTCGCTAACTAGCGCATTTAGCAAGCTCTTTCAACAGGGCTATGCTTGAATTCACTCCGGTATTTTCTTTTAAGCGTTGGGTGGTTTTTTTTGGATCTGCTTTTTTTCAGGTTAAAAAAAGAGGGGGAGAATAATGCCATGATGATTTGTAAACAAGGCCATGGTTTATGATCATAGCCATGTCTCACACCACTCTCTCATTGACAAGAGCACTTACAGTACCCTACAGTACATGAGGAGCAGGCCTGCGTGAAGGTCACTGAGTTTCTCTGTGTTCCTCTGAACCTCCAGGCAGTTGAATTCTGTTGTTTACTATGGGTAACAATGCAACATTACAAAAACATGAGGTGCTCAAAGTCGGAAAACAAAATTGGGCTTTTGAGGTTGCAGTTTGAAGAACAAGTCATTGCTCTGCTCCCTGTCATAGCTAAGGCAGGGAGTTATTTCTGTCTGAAGGGCTGGAGGGACTCTTCTGGGGAACTGTCTTAGAATGTGTCCATGTGTGTGACTTGTGGACTGTGGTTGTATTGTAGCTTTGGCCCGCACACGTGTGACCTTGTAAATTATGGTTTTTGTGATCCTTCCTCTCACTCCCACACACACATCACATTCATTCACACCGACTTGCTCAACACGCACACACACACACACACACACACACGCACACACACACACACACACGCACACACACACACACACACTGTAGGATCTGCAGGACATTCTGTCCCGGGTGGTGAAGGAGAACGTCCGGCGCGTGGAGGAGAGCCGGCCCAGAGGTCTCCAGCTCCAGTGCCTGCGCTGCCGGGCTGAGTTCAGCCAGAGGAGGCCTGAGGAGTCGGCAGCAGGGGCCTCTGACCGACTGGATGGGGGGGCAGAGCTGCAAGGGTTCAGGAACAAGGGGGAGGAGGAGGAGGAGGAGGAGACGGAGGGAGCAAAGGAGGACGAAGGCACAAGAAGGAATGCAGCTGGTAAGAGAAATTGAAGAGACGGTGGTCAGATCATAAGTGTGTGTGTGTGTGTGCGTGCGTGCGTGCGTGCGTGCGTGCGTGCGTGCGTGCGTGCGTGTTGAGAGACCAAGAGAGAGGAAGATGGAGAGAGAGATTGAGGTTGCATAATAGGGAAGCTGGTGAAAATACAGAATGGAGGAAGATGGGATGATAAGATATGGGTGTAGAAAGCAACTGGAGGAAAGCATGGATACTGTAGATAGAAGAGAAAAGGTAAGAAACACTGTGGCAACAGTAGATGGCAAAATCACCCAGTGAGATTACTGAAAGACTGAAGGAAAGACAAGGAATGTGTCTTCATATTTTATCCGCCTGTTACATGTTCAAACTAAAATTCCTTTGGGTCTGTGGCATCATCACAGGTGCCAGAGTTTACCAGAAATGATAACTTGATGATAGCTGACTACCTTTTAACCACAGCAAGCATCAACACGTCCCTTTGGCTTGGGAGAAAGCCATCTTTGCCAAGCATCTCCGACAAACACAGCCACATGCCATGCTTCTCCTTTGGCATCAAGGAGACCATATCCACCCCTGTGGCATGCTGTGCCAAGCTTTTGGCACCCCCCCTGGGCCACTAGTTGCGATGGCACCATACTGTAACTTTTCCACTGATGTATTCAAACACGGCAACAGTATCTGAGTGGACGTTTTATGAGACAGACGGGACAGGCTCGGGAAAGCGTGTAGGTGCGTGTCTCTTTGTTTTAAAGAAGAATGAGCCAAAAAAAGCGAAAGGAACGCAATGAACTGGGCTTGTTTGTTAAAAGACATCCATGGCATTAGGCTGCTATCCAAACAGTCCCTCCTATTTTACGTCTGTGTTCCTTTGTGCGTCAAGTTGATGCCTTTAACTCTCGCCCACATAAGTTTGAATGAAGGCTCATAATGGGTGTCATTTTTTTTCTCTCTCTTCGTCTTCCCTTTGCTGTAGATTTCATGGCCCTAAGTTACAAGTTTACAGCTCTCATCCCCTGTTAAAAATGCAGCGTTGCCTACAAGTTCCGCTTGCCACCGAGTTCAAACCTGCTAGCGCACGCCGGAAGATTAGCTGAGCTTTGTTCAGATCAGGCAATGAACGCCCCGCTTGGCCCCCGGCCGGCGTGTGTTTTTCCGCAAACATTGGCCTTATCCAGGTCTCGTGTGTGTTGCTATGTTTCATGTTTTCACTACAGCACCGAATTAGAATAAATTGTTATTTATTTCAGGCACCACAACTATCTGTAGGGCATCCATACTATTTTTCACTACCATATGTATTGTTTTATATATGTTATTTTTTTTTTTTAACCTATATTTATTGTACATAATTTTATATCTTTTCACATTATTTTATGCCCCCCAGACTTCAAAACACAAAAGTCACAGAATCATATTCCTTCCAACATCTCTCAGTGCTAGTTCATAGTGATTAACTGTTCTTCAGTCAGGGCAAGCTACAGTATACAGTATATAGTGAAAACTACTGTATCAAGAGCACAGGTAGAACTGATACATGGAACACGATGGGTCTTCTTGTGGCCCATACACTTTTAATTTCTGCTTTTACCAGTACCCATGGAGTTTGCTGTTTCTGCTTGGGTTCTTGACTAGACTCTTGACTTGCTGAAACCAAACTATGATTCCCTTTTGTCCCAAAAAGTAGATGCCTCCCAGTCTAGCCCCGGCCTAGCCTAACACACACCCATCCCTTTTCAGTGTAGCCTGACACACACCCATCCCTTTTCAGGGTTTTAATTTGACAGTTTGGGTTTTTTTGAATACTTCTCACTCTTGAGCTCTGTGAAAAGCCTTACAGGTCAATTAAACAAATTAGATCCGGAGTCATGGCACAGTTCATGAAGCATGGCAATCCTATTAAGAAGCATTAGCTAAATCTCTCTTCAACAATTCTACTAATTGTAGCAACTTGCATTTCCACCAACATGTCAGAGGTGGTTGAGCGATTGAAGGAAATCCATATTATATCATGTTTTAGCCTCCATGATCCTGTTTCAGGGATTGAAAGAGATCAACTAGTCAAGTGTGAATTGTTTACATGGACTTTTGTGTTAGGGTTATGGGTGTTTTGATGATTTGATTGCTCCTATTTATTTATTTATTTATTTATTTATTTATTTATTCTTGTGGTTCCTGAAGACTCTACAGGAAGTGGACTGGTTTGCCCAGAATGCAATAGCGACCATGTGATCCAGCTGGCTGGCCAGTCCGTACCTTCCACCAGTACACCAGTTCATAGTGATGCTGAGGATGGGGGCGAGAAAAGACACTTCCGCTTCGATGACCCAGACACCCCCAAGAAGCTGCCTAGAGCCGTGAGTGTGAAATATTTAATATTTATTCATATTTAATCCCCAGATAGAACTATATTTCCAATTTACTTGGTTTTGTCTTACTTCCATAGAACATTGAGAGCCAGCTGGATGCCTCAGTGGGCAGCAGCAGTCACCTGACGCAGGAAGTGACAAAAACAGAGGGCGAGCCGACCGCCTCGTTCATGACCGCCACCAGCAGCGGCCTATCCCAACCCGGCCCTCAGGACGAGGACTACGGCTGGGCGGACCAGAGCGTGTCCCAGAGCGTGTCCCAGCCGGTGAGCTACCACACGGCAGACGGAGGGGCGACGGACCTCAGCTCCACCACTGAGAGCCAGGAGGAGCAGGAGCTGGCGGGAAGCTACAGATACGGCGTCCTGCAGGAGTCCCAGGCTGACGTCTCAGACAGGGCCAGTCCTGGTGAGTTTAGCCCCAGTGGGCTTCAGGTGTGCCAGACATGGGTACGTTTCCATAAAGCATAGTTGCTAACCAGTTAGTTAGTTTGCAATAGGAAATTGCATTGCAACCAACAAAGTTGCTAAACTTAGTTAGCAACTACTGTATGCTTCTTGGAAACGGGCCCTAGGTTGACAGTTGTTGATTGCATTGGAACCAACTAAGTGGCTTATTTAGTTAGCAGCTATGTTTTTGGGAAACGAACCCCTGGTTAGAAGTGTGGAAGTTTAAAGTGCTGGGGATGCAGAATGTTAATCCTCTTTTGGATAAAAGCATCTGGCAGCATAGAGAGAGAGAGTGTAGCTTGTGTTCCTTCAGATTGGCACCTCATGTCTACCCAGTCTAGCAGTGGTGAGTTACAGCCCCTACCCACAGCGTTGCACTGCAGCTCCCTGAGTCATGAGGGGATCTGATTGGACAGAAGCGAAGGAGACGATGGAATGCTGTTGCCATGGATAGCTGGCGTGGCAACAGGGAGATTGACGGCTGCGAGCGAATTACAGACTTCCTCGTTGTCTCCTCTCCCCTGTCATTATGAGAAACCTGAAGGGTCTCGAAACCACACATCTCCACTCAGATGTGCTGTTTTGCCCACAACACCAAACCATCTCTGATCGTGCACTCGGCACAATTGCGCTGTTGTAACCCACCAATCCCTTGTTATGGAATTATTTGTAATTAGCATAATTGCTGAGGGTCTTTAATAAGGGGTCCAGTTTATTGGAACTCCGTAAGCATAGTCTTTGTGTGTATGAGGGAATGCAGGCTAGAGATGTGTGCCAGTAGCAGCTAGGAAAATAACTTAATGTTTATTTTCCTTTTCTGATTGGAACTTGGAATGAAATATGCTGCTGTACCTATTAATGCACCTGTTTGCATTCTGAGGTTAATCAGGTATTTTGGGAACCTGGATCAATTTTCATTTTGATTGGTGAAAGTCGTTTGAAATGGGCATTCTAATGGTTGTTTTCTCTGTGTGTGTGCGCGTGTGTGCGTGTGTGCGTGTGCGCGTGTGTGCGTGTGTGTGTGTGTGTGTGTGTGTGTGTGTGTGTGTGATGTTATAGTTGGAAGATTTGCTTGGCTCATCATACAGATTTTTTTATTTTTCTCAAAGTTTTCTGTCCCATTTTGCTACTCAATCACAAACATGCTCACTTGGTAAAGTTCTGCAAAGTTGGGAAAAGACCAAGCATGCTGAATGCCAAAAACATGGCGGTATATTATTAAAGTGCTTTATTATATTTTTGCTTTGGGGTCAAATGCAATAGCACATGACAGGCTAATCCTTACATGAGCAGGGAGAAATTATTTGTAGGGGTCTGGATTTCATAATGTCTTCAAAAACAAAAGTAACAGTTGACCCACATGCCAGTGAATAGCTGGAGGAAGTAATCTGTCAAGGAAGGCATTTAAAGGAAAACGGTTTCTTAAAAATCACCCAAAAAAAAAAAAAAAGAAAGAAACAAAAAAAATCAGCTGTCTCTTCTCGTTCAAAATTTCTTCTGTTTTGTGAATGTTTGTTGAATTGGATCATTGTTGCCAGCTTTGCTTGTGTCTAATTTGCAGTTCAGTCTTGGATTGCAGTGTCCTAATAGGATTTATCAAAAACATTTTGGAAACATACAGTAAGAGTACATACTTCCATTTGGCTACTAGACACGTACCAACCATTCGATTAATTGGCCAGGGGGCAGGGGGGTTCTTAGCAACATAATTAGCAAACTAAGTTAGCCACATTGGTGGTTGCATTGCAATTGCCTGTCACTATCCACCAAGTTGCTGTGGTGTTGGGTAACACCCCTGTTTCTGCTTATCCCAGTCAGAAAAGCAGAGTTCAAGCAAGTCGTTTGTAGAGAGAAAAAGACCCTTGTTAGTCGGTAGGAGACTAACTTTTCTAAATTCCCCTCCAGCCCAGTTTGACCTGCTGTCGGAGGACTTTGAGGCCGTGGACCACCGGCTCAAGCTCTTTCTGGACGTGGAGGTGTTCGAGGCAGAGGAAGAGCTGCACAGCTTCCTCAAGGTGAGGCTCTGGGCATCTCTCTCCCTGTGTTCATTTACAGTTCATCCCACTGGACTCAAACTTGCACCATCAGTCACTGCTACTGCTACTATTACTTATGTTTATGTAGCCTGTGTGTAGCACCCACTTGGATCAATGCACAGCAGTTACGACAAAGATTCTCAAGCCTGATGATCTCATATGATCATATTTTACAAACATCGAAATACAAAGATTTGTCATGTGACATGTAATACATAGATCAGAACATAGCATGTTAATGCATTGGCATCATAATAACCAGTGGTTAAAGTGGGATTTGGCAGGAGGGGGAACTCTCATGTTTTGTGTCGGCACAAACAAAAAAAAATGTAACCCCTGATAATAACTGCACATTGCCTAGCTTTATGGGAACAAAATGTCATGTTTACTATGGCTCACAGTGTCCTCTCAAAGTCAATGTCTGAAATTACCTCTAGTATTTTGGTCTTTTTGTGAACACAGCCATATAATGGCCCAGATCCCTAGACCAGAGCTGAATAGAACTTAATCCGATCCACATCATATCTACACCTGACCCATCTCATGACAGTGCCGGATCAGGGCCACATCGGAGCCAGATCAGAGCCAGATCTGATCTTGCTCATCTCCCAAAGTTGGCTGCAGTCTTGCTTTTGCGGTTTGGGGTGTTTTCTCTCCCTCCCTATCGTTCTCCGGTTCCCTCCTCTGTCCTCTGTGGTCAGGGGGAGGTGGAGCTGGTGCTCCCCCAGCAGAGAGTCTCCCTTAAGGGGAAGAGGATTATTTTCCCTCCTTGCCACCTGCTTTGGGACACCCAGCCACACACACACACACACACACACACACACACACACACACACACACACACACACACACACACACACACACACACACACACACACAATGAAAGGGCCCAGCAGTCGACTGAAGTTTAATTAATTTGATACTGTAACTCTTTTGTGTTCGTTTTTTCCTCTGCTTCTTCCTCTACTGTATTCTCTTTCTACTGGCGACTGCCTGTGTGATTGGTCCGATTCCCTGGCGGTGTTAAGAGAACCGATGGGAATTTAGTTTTTCAGCTGTTGTCTTTCAAGAGAGGGTTTTTCTCAGCGCTGTGCAAAACCTGAAGTGGTTTTGAGTTTTTCTTCGAAGCTGACTCAGCTAATCGCTAACTCTCGGCTGTTCCCCTTCTCTAAGCCTCCACCGGTTAGCCATAGTCCTCTCTTTGTACCCCAGATTCCCCCGCACACACACACACACACACACACACACACACACACACACACACCAGACGCAGTGTTCCACTTCCTTCGACTGAACCCCCTGAACCCGACTCAGAATGGGCTGTTGCTGACCCGGTCTGTTTGGAGGCGCGTCTCTTTTTTCAAAGCCAGCGTGTTTTGCTTGTACTCCTTATCTGCTGTGGCACGCGGGCCCAAGCCTGCGCTCAGTGGAAGTATTCCCTAACAGTCTGGAGAGCGGACAACACTAACACACACTCACGCACAGGAGAACATGCACGCAGCTCTGATTAAATCAGTGTTTTCATGCGCCTAAAATGTTGATGTCTGGGGTTACTTGATAGCATAGAATATAATATTTACTAAGGGACACGGTGGGAAGTCTTGTTCTTGGAGGTTTTCTCACTCTCAGCTCATTCAGTGAGATTCTCTATCTACAAGTCTTTTTTTTTTTTTTACATCTATTTCACACTTAACTATTTCTGTAATATTTTAATGAATGGAATTAATTAATAAAAAAGGGGCTATGAATTGCATTCTGTTAATGACATTAAATAAAATGTTAATGATATCAGAAGTATTATGACATATTTGTTATCATACATTGACTCACAGTATGTGTTTGTGATCCATGCTTCATTGGCCTGGGTCGTGTGTGTCCTCTGCGTTGGCCACCACAGATGTCCACTGTGAAGTTTGGTGAGCCCCTGGAATTCCCCTCCCTGCTGGTGGTGTCGGACCAGTGCATCTACATCCTGGAGATCACCTCTGAGGCCCAGTGAGTACTCTACCTGTCCAACACCTCCTTTGCTCCTGCATGGACTCATATAGATACATACTGGACATAGCTTTCCATGCATCCACACAAGTTTTCCATGGATACGTTACGCCTAATCCCAGAAAGGCCTCTTTGTGTCAGTTGATACTGTCAGTATGTCCAAGGTGAGCCGTAATCCTGGCCGGCGTGGCACAACTGCTCATGTTTAATGATGCCAAGGTTATAAATTTGATAGCATACTTATCAAAATCTCTGTCCGGCTCTGGGTAGAGCAGCATCTTATACTTATTTGATACATAGTCCTCTTAAAGTGGTGCTTAAAGTTCTCAGGCACGGT
>JAODXP020000031.1:23167655-23197655 GCA_027497455.2 Sardinella longiceps
CTCGCTGTGTAAAATCTTGGCAGAAGAACATTGCATTTGTCCCCTTCCATTATGAAACGAGACCTGTTTATTAAGTGCAAAGAGAAGGGGGAGAGGGGGGGGGGGGCAAGGTATTTATTGAGTTCTGCCTCGCCATTCGACAGCTGTTATAATATTTGTCTCGGAGAAGAACTAAAGGATACCTTTACCGTAACCAAACCGTTTTTGCGCACCGTACTGGCTTTACATGATATGGAACAGATGTTGGTGAGGCATTAGCAGGCCAGTCAGCGATCCAGTTCGGGTAGTGGATAAAAAGTGCATTTGTGTGTGTGTGTGTGTGTGTGTGTGTGTGTGTGTGTGTGTGTGTGTGTGTGTGTGTGTGTGTGTGTGTGTGTGTGTGTGTGTGTGTGTGTGTGTGTGTGTGTGTGTGTGTGTGTGTGAGAGAGAGAGAGAGGGGGGTGGATTGTGGCTGGTATGGGGTGCAGTCTGCTGAAAGATAGGGAGGATGTGGCCTGTATTGCAAAGGAAATGCTGCTGGAAAAAGTAGAGTATGAAAAAGAAGAGAAAAAGAGAGAGTCAGAAAGTGATGAAAGAGAGAGAAAGAGAGATAGTGAGTAAAAAGAGAGAGTGGGTGCAGACAGTGAGGAGGCAGGGAAAAGGAGTACTGGCACTCTGCATTGTCAGTTGTGGTTTCCTGTGCTGATGGTTGCGGGGCGATTGAAACCTAAAGGAGAGCTCCCGTTGCCAGATCCACTGCCCCGTGTCCAAGCTATGCGTCAGAGAGATGGAGTACTCCATTCAGAATATCCATTCAGTATTCCTTATATCAGAACATCTCCATGGTGAATATGTCTGCAGACAAAGGAAATGTGTGATGGAATTACATCCATGGAAAGGGAATGCACACACAAGTCTTTTTACTCGGACCTGCTTTGTTTTAGTTGTTAAAACCAAGTGGTTACAAAGGTTTTGTTGTTTTGCTTAGTTTGTTTTGTTTTGTTTTGTTTAGATAGTTTTTTTTTTTTTTTGGGGGGGGGGGGGTAGCTTTTCTTGGAAATGTTGTACATGAATGACTGTGGAGTTTCGTGGTAAAATCACTTGTGGCTAGCCTAGAAATCTAGACGTACTCCAGCGACTCCAGCGGATTGAATGCTCAGCCAGTACGTCTAGTAGCAAGCCAAAGAGAATTTGATTGGAGTCATCTAATCACAACGCAGTATGTATTTAGGGCGGGCTGTGCCAAAAATGATGGCCTTTTGAATTGGCGTTTACATCTTGTTTACCTCTGATTGGTCATACCCTATTCTATTGTGTGCAGAAGTTGTTTGGAAGTGCCTTGTTCTGCCCACAATTGAGTTGGGTCTATCTATCGATGCCAGACTATGCATTTCAATGTTATAAGATGGCTTGCCAGGCTAACCTGTGGCTGCTTATCCCCCAGATGTCTGAAACAGGTTGTAAGTGAATCACATGCTGGAGGAATCAACAACAGTGCTACAATGAAAAGGTGTAGTGAGTCACAAGTTAGATTGCTTGGAAAGATGACTGTTGTCAAGTCAAGTCATGTCCAACTTGATTGCATTTACCGGTATATTTTTCTTTTTCATAGTCATCGGTGTCATAACAGAAAAATATTATTACAAATGTGACCCAATATCTTGGGGTCAACCCAATGAATCAGCTAGAACAGTAACCCACAGTACAAAACAAACTCATCATCGACTACGTTTACATGTACTTGGCTTAAGTATTCCAAATTTATGATTGGGATATTAAGTGTCCCGGTTTTGCATTTGCACATGTAAACATCTTTTCCTGAATTCATTATTCTGATCTCTCAGAAATCATTTTTGAATTTAGTTAAAATTTAGACTCAAAGTACAAAAAAAACCCACAGTCCTAGTTTCAGAGAGCTGCACTAGTCTCCGTCTAGTTGTAGTGTGGTTAGTATTCATAAACCGTCAGAGAACACACACACAAATATCTTATGGTCCATTGTCTCCAGAGTCACATGGTGGATGCTGTTACCTGATGGATCTTCACCCAGAATGGTCACAGGAAGCTCTTGGATTTGGTGTGTGTGTGTGTGTGTGTGTGTGTGTGTGTGTGTGTGTCTGTGTCTGTGTGTCTGTGTGTGTGTGTCTGTGTCCATCTGTAATCCTTACATAATGTCGATGCAGAGCTCTGGGGTGTGTGATTACTTAGGCCTAATGACAACAATAGAGCGAGAAGCCTTGCTGTTGCTGGGGTGTCAGTGCTCACCTACATGTAGAAAAAGGGAGAAAAACACAAAAGCCCCATTTTTTACAGTCACAAGAGGACACTGTTCTCTTGTCAAGTCCATTTTCTTCTGCTGAAACTGTACACTGTCTGATCAGTTTTCTTTGGATGAAGAAGGAGGACAGATACCCAAAAAAAACTTTTTCGAGCCACTATTGTTGAACTTGGAAATTGCTTTGGCTGTCAACTAGGTATCACCAAGATGAGAGAAAAAAAAAAAAAACTCCATATGCATTCTATTACATCAGGTTGGTTTCTTCATTTGCACTTTGCCATCACCCCCATGTCAGTCTCTGCCATGTTCCCCGGAACTCAGGGCTTTCTCCAGTCTTTTCGCCAGTAAGGTTCAGTTGGGGGAAGATGACCCAGCATTGTGGGTAGATGTGTAATTTCCTCTGTGTCTCCTTTGTCACTTAATTCTATGATCAGAAACACGACCCCTGCAAAACGAGCCAAAATATGCCCTCCTTTCCTTATCCAAGCTTTCAAGCATTCAGATTGGCACAGTTTTTGTAACTGTGCGTATCCTTTTCTGTATTTTTTTTTTTTTTTTTTTTGTTGTTGGGGCGTGAATGCTACAGTAACCCCCACAACCACTATCTTGGAACAATGAAGTTTATCAAGGTGTAGTGACCCACAGCCAAAGGCCAGAAAGTTAAACTCAGAAGAAAGGTGGAAATAATACTAGTGTCTCTTTCTTTTGCAGGAACGCACAGTCTCACATATGATATATGTTCAGATACAGTACACTACATAGTACCACAAAAGTGACTTTGAAACTTTTTTTTTTTTTTTCTCTCGTGCAGGAATTGTGAGAGAACTGGCTCCGAGGTCAGACAGCAAACTCAAGGCCATCTCCACCACTCGGCTTACCCCTCAGCACCACCTGTGGTAAGTTGGGGGGGGGGTCTGTGCAGCTTCACTGCAGAACGGAAATGAACAAGGTCGAAGGTCACCACAACACAATGAAGGATTTCTACAACATAATACTTTTTTATAATACCTGATTATTCAAATATTCCAGCCAGGACATGAAGAATAGCCCCCCTGGGAATAAGGAAATCTGGCTTTAACTAGTATAAAGAAAGACATTGCAAGTTCTCCACTGCAGTTTTTGGACACACTTCAGCAAACAACCAATCCCATTTGGCAAGGGTATTATGATTGTGGGGGCCTGAATTGTATCCCTCGGGAGCTGAAGTAAACACGGCGCAATGAATATCAAAAAGATCAGTTGTAGAAAAAAGTCCAAAAGCCCTGTTCCACTGAACCACAAACTCATGTAATGCCTGCGGTAGTGTCAGGGGAGACATAGTGGAGTTGTGTTCGCTACATCTCTGAATTTGTGCCACGTCCGATTGAATTTCTGTTGACTCAGGTTGCTACTTGTTTTATTATTTGTGATCCACCACGTTGTATTGTTCATCCAAACCCTATTATAAACAGGTGAAGTTCATTTCAGATTTAGTATTTCCTTTTGCCCGCATGCAGTGGACAAATATTTAGGTTACAATTTAATCGTAGCATAGCATGTGAATTCTGAGTAGTACATCCGGTATGTACTGTATGTATTCATGCATATTCTCTCTCTTTTTTTCCCTCACTCTTTCACACTCTCTTTTTTCTGTCTCTCTGTGCGTGTGCCCCTCTTTCTCTGTGCGTGTGTTTTTTGTGCGTGTGTGTGTGTGTGTGTGTGTGTGTGTGTGTGTGTGTGTGTGTGTGTGTGTGTGTGTGTGTGTGTGTGTGTGTGTGTGTGTGTGTGTGTTGTGTCCCGACGTGGGTGTTCTCAGGGCTCTGGTGAGTGAAGGCACGCAGTCACACGAGGACGAGGACAACTCTCAGCCCCAGTTCCTCTATGTCCTGGCATTCATCCGCCAAGGTGAGAGAGGGATGGGTGGATGGAGGGAGGGAATGATGGAGGGAAGAAAGTAAGAAAGGAGTAGAGTTTGTTCATGTTCTCCACTCCTCCTCCTCCTTGTACACGCGGCTGGCTGGCAGGCGGGCAGACAGTGTTCTTTCAGCACGCCACTGAGATCTCTCCCCACTCAGTGACGCATGGCACAAAAACTACAGCCGTGGGCTGAGGGCGTAGCTGCAGATAAGAATTTAGACCGGTGTGGTTGAGACGTGCACAGACATGCCCACCTGGCTCCCCCCTTCACAGAGAGAGAGAGAGAGAGAGAGAGAGAGAGAGAGAGGAGTGAGGAAATAGAAGTATAAGTGAAGACTGGGGAAAATAGGAAGAGATTTGCATCAGTCCTATGCGTCAGTATTCCCATGCAGATATACGTGGAAGGTATACGGCACATCTGATCTGATTGTCTGGGGAAAAAACGGTACAGAATGTTGCATCTCAGAACAGCATCAGGGATGGGAGGAGCAAAATGACAACAACAAATTGCAAAACAAATGTTTTCCGTGTGAGAAGCTGTAGGCATATTGGCATTACAAATCGAATTGATTCAGTGGAAAATTTGTGGTTTTGACAAGAAGCTCAACTGGTTCAACTGGAGGTCCCATCTCTCCCTTATTGAGGGCTTACATGAGAGCTGAACACAGTCTAGTGTGGATAGGAGTTTGAGTAGGTGGTCTAGGGGTCAGGAACAAGCAGAGAGTCCTTCAGAGTCAGAGAGAGAGAGAGAGAGAGAGAGAGAGAGAGCAAGCGAGGGCAAAGGTGTTTGATTACATCGCGTGTCTCTTCAGTCCTCCCTGGATATCAGACAACCACAGTACCCTTCCTCCCAAACACACACAAACACACATATACAGCACAATATACCAGAAATCTAAACACAGACACCACTCCAATCACTACCACACAGACACTAAAAACACACACAAACACACACAGCCATCTGTAGACAGACACACACACACACACACACACACACACACACACACACACACACACACACACACAGGCACCAGCTCAGATCAGATGATGTGAATTGAAGTAGAGCTGATGAAAGGTCCTATAAACTGTGAACTGAGGTAAAACGAGATGCCCAGCAGTCCAACCCAAATGTTTAAGGTTGTTTTAAGGACAGGATTGAGAATGCCCTTAACTAGCTATTCTAAAGCAGCAGGGGAGATTCTTAGTTGAGCCAAATAGACGCCTTAATCTCAAAACATTCTATTTTGTATTCCTGGACCCCCCAGAAAAGGGACTAAAAGTTCTAAGTTCTAATACCAGTATCTCCTCAGCATTCATTTTTTTAAGGCTTATTTTGCTTTCCTTATAGATCATTCTTTGGTCTCTGTGACTGTGCTGGCCACTCGGGAAACCCTTTACCTGGTGGACGAGGACCATCAGTGGAGCAAGAGTCAGCTCCCTGAGCCAACACCCAATCAGGAGCAAGAGGACCCCAGTGGGCGGGTCGCCATCCGAGAGACTCAGCCAATCAGCTGCGTCAGTTCTGTTCATCTCTTCTCTTCCAATCCCTGCCGAGTGGACGTCCAGCTCTATGACGAGGTGAGTTAAATGTTAGCCCATGTCTACAGAAGGTTCCAGAGTATAGAGACCCAAGGCGGAGATCAGTGTGAGAGTGTGTGTGTGTGTGTGTGTGTGTGTGTGTGTGTGTGTATGTGTGTGTGTCTCACGTGGGTTTCGCCTGCTTCTGTCACCAAAGTTGACTGGTATTTAGCAGAGAATTTGTAGCGGAGATCAGTTCAACCACTCACGGGTCTGGGTCTCAAACCACCTTGTTAACTTGTTAACTGCAACAACCCTGCGGCATGGGAGTCGAACAGTCTAAGGTTAGAAGCATTCAAAAAGCTATGGTTGTGAGGATTTAACATGTATTAACTGCCCAGGCAAGCTGCCATCCGTTACAACGGTACAACTTTTTTTCCTTGTACATTGACAACTTCCTTTTTATCCAAACCAGCAAGTACTCACAATGTAGAGTTTCGGGAATCAAACCTTGGTTACTCGATTGTCAGTCACCACCGTGCCTGCCAAGTCAGTGGTGGTAGTTCTGACATCGGGTATAATGATAGTATCCACCAGCAGCACTTTCTAGAAACAAACCCCTGATTAGGGGTAACCGTTCATCAACCAAACAGCCCCTCTAAAAATACCACTGTCTTTCATTTGGGAAGAGCATAAATTCCAAGGCCTCTTTCCCAAGGCTGTGTCAGCGAACCAACTGTTTCTTACAAGGAATATCACACATGCAGTGGAAAGAGACTGTGTTTTACCAAAAACATGGTTTCTTTCATTTCCAAATGAAACCCTTTCGTTATTTTGTTTTTAAGTTTAGTAAGTAGTAAGTCGCTTTGAAATGTTGTTAAAAGAACAGTTCAGGAACAGTGAGGAAGTAAAGTAAGTTAATAGCAAGAAAATAGTTTTTTACTGTCAAAAGTACCTCATGCATACATCTCTCTCTCCCCCCTGTCCCTCTCTCCCACCTATAGGTGCTGAAGCAGGAGCGCACGTGGGCACTGCAGGCGGAGTGTGGGGACGTTGTGCAGGCTCTGGTGGAGTGGGTGCGCAAGCAGTGGGAGGCCATGTTTGGGGTCAAACTCACCACCAGCACACGGGAACATCCCAGCTGAGAAACCCAGAAACACATCCTCATCCTCATCCTCATAACAGACCCCCTCACATGTCCCATCACCATCTCATACCTTTACTTTAGTACCCTACTTTAGCTCTCTCTATCTCTGTTCCTTACCTACGTTCCTTTCATCCTCTCTCTCTCTCTCTCTCTCTCTCTCTCTCTCTCTCTCTCTCTCTCTCTCTCTCTCTCTCTCTCTCCCTTTATTGGTCTCTGTTTTTTCTTTCTCTCTTGCCCCCCTGAGTCTTTCTCTTTCCCCACATCTACCTCCTTCACATCCCCGTCTCATATATTGTCCCACACT
This sequence comes from Sardinella longiceps, assembly GCA_027497455.2. Taxonomy (NCBI): domain Eukaryota; kingdom Metazoa; phylum Chordata; class Actinopteri; order Clupeiformes; family Clupeidae; genus Sardinella; species Sardinella longiceps. The sequence continues at coordinate 23,174,781 of JAODXP020000031.1, forward strand.
ATCCCTCCAGGTCAGTCTCGGCTCCCTCCACATTGCGTCCCCATATCCATCCACTTTTCTCTCTTAGCTTACTTATCCACATGAGACGGTCTTTTCAATTCTCTCTCTCTCTCTCTCTCTCTCTCTCTCTCTCTCTCTCTCTCTCTCTCTCTCTCTCTCTCTCTCTCTCTCTCTCTCTCTCTCTCTTCCCTCTATCTATCTGGCTTCGATCTAATACTCATCTTCCTGCCAGTCCCCCTTTTTTAATAAAAGCTGATCTGTTGGACTTGGCAACACGAAACAGCAGAAATTACTCACATGAAATAGCTTTCTGGAAGCAACCTGGGTAAAGGCCTGTGAAGCAAATGCTCTCTCTCTCTCTCTCTCTCTCTCTCTCTCTCTCTCTCTCTCTCTCTCTCTCTCTCTCTCTCTCTCTCTCTCTCTCCCTCTCTCTCTCTCTCTCTCTCTCTCTCTCTCTCTCTCTCTCTCTCTCTCTCTCTCTCTCTCTCTCTCTCTGTGAGGTCCATGCCTTACTGTACTGACTGGACTCTGTTGGCTTCATACCAAAGCACCTTATGGCACCTATGTTATGGCAGAGACTGGGAAGATGAGGGAATGTCCATATCACTTTGGACAATGTATTACTTCAGGGACTATATGTGTTCCTGTGTGTGTTTCTGTGTGTGTGTGTGTGTGTGTGTGTGTGTGTGTGTGTGTGTGTGTGTGTGTGTGTCGCTGTGTGGGGGTCGATCTTGAAGCATGCGGAGCCAGTAGGGTCAGGCACTGTGTAAAGAGCCTTGGCAGTACTAGCCTCGGGACAGGAACTGTCACTAGTCTGACATGAACCCTTGGCTAATGATGCTAGACTCTTACTCTTACTTTTTACTGGAAATGTTTTCTGTTTTCTGCTTTTAATCAGTTGTCCCTTTGTGCTTTTTACATGTCGGTTTCTTATCATGTATTCTACCTGCGTTTGAAGTTTATGTTGAAAAACATTAGTAAGTGCATATGAACGGGTGTTTGTCAGATGTTTTAATAGGCAGATGAGCATTACTAAAATTGCACATAAACTAATGTTTGTAAAAGGGAATTATCACATTGGTGGTTGTCATTCAGTATTTATGTTTGACCACCAATTAATTAAAGTATTCGTGCCAAGTATGACTTATACCAATAAATGCACTGCAACAGTTTTGGTATTGTTTTGAAAAATTGTTTGAAAATAAGGTAACTGTGAGTGTTGCACTATGAAACATTCATTGTTGAAAGCCATGACAAATGGCATCCGTGTGTTTTCTATTTATTGTTCTGTAGCCGTAAAATTAGTGTCAAGTTAGTGTTGAAAATGCAGTTTTTTTATTTTGTTATAAATATAATAATAAAAAAAATCTATCTTGTGTACTTGCTTTGTGTGGGTTTACTGTGAGGGGACAGAACAGCTGGAGACTTTTATGAGTTTGGGGATTAATATTCATACTTCTGACATTTTTGCCATCAGCATCTAGTGGTCTAACCAGAGCCGTCTGATCCGCATTGTTTAGAAAACCCTTTGCAGATGGAGGTCCATTACAAGCACTGGCCCTTAGATATGCCCACACACTCTCCACTGCTTAGTCCTCCCAAGACCCCTTGTTCACTTTCACAAAGTGTTGGAGGATTGGATCTCTTCTCACAGAACCCAAAGCTGGTGTAAATCAGCATGCATATGTGCTGTTTTGACTTTCCCAACAAAAGGGCCACTGGCTTCTGGGAAGTTCACCTCCAGTGAGTTCAAAGGTGTTTGGGTTTGTCAAGATGGAGGAGGATATGACGGTGCATGATTGTTTTGTAATGGGTGGGTAGGCCTACGTTTTCTTTGGCTCAAGGTGCATGTTGTAATTTTTGTATTTCAATACGACAGGTATAGACAAGTGACTACAGTAGAATGGTTATGTTTGCACCTCGGGGAAAGGGTTCTCTGATTATAGGCAATTCCATGAATATACAATCCATTCTTCGCACATCAGCTTTTGATTTGAGGGGGGATCAAATATGCGTTATGAATTAACAGGTCATGCTAATATATAATGTTGGGTTCCTCAAGAAATGTTAATGGATCCAGATATTCTTTAGGGAGTGTAAATATCCATGGATTTAGATTTTCTTTACAGAATATAAGTGTAGATTGTTCATTTTCAAACAATCTAATCGCCTACATGTAAAACATTCTGAATCAAGTAATGTGTCTGTTTTCTTCAGCCTCACTAAGAGACTGCAGTGCTCCACTGTTCTGTCTTTTTCCCCATGGGAGCTGAAGTGTGTATCTGTATAGACACAGGCCTCAGGGAGAGTATCTGCTTTCCAACCTAAGTGCAGCATCAATAGCCATAATGTAACCGTATATCATCTCATGTTTGGATCCTATCATACAGTAGCACTGGATAGTAACATGGTGTGTGTGTGTGTGTGTGTGTACACGTGAACCTCAGTGTTGTGATACAAGATAGTGTCTCCAAAAAAAATATTCCTCTGTGCTCAAAGGAACATGTTTTTCTGCTTTTTCGAGTGATTGTCAGTTAAGGTTCCTCGGAGTTGTGTGGAGAGTGAAGAGCAGTCATGAGTGAAATTATGTTTCACACTAAAGCACTTATTCAGGGGTGAATGGAAGGCTAGACTATGAGGCAATGGCAGTCTAAGGTCTAGACACTTCTGACATCCAATATCTCACCTTTTTTAGACTACTATTAGTCCTCTGTTATATTCCACACTCACCGAACCTCAGTGTTCTCTCACTCAGACCAAAATTTGGAACCCTGGAAGACTTCACTGGCATGGGTTACCCTGCCCTATCATGCGGCAGATTAATGCTAGTTTGTTTGTTTGTTACACTTAAAGCCTTGTTTATTGTGAAATAAAATAGATAAGATTAAAATTTTGACAAATGCCTGTGCCTATACACTTTCCTACAGCCTAACATTTTTAGCATGAAAATAGTGAGATGAGGTTTAGTGTGTAGTACTGCAACATGGCAACAGGTGTCCAGTGGCATCTGATTCTAGACCTGATTGCCATCGACTTTCAAAGCTCTGCGAGACGTTGGTCTGACCAAGAGCCTATAGCGCTGTAATTTCCCAAAGCGCTTGATTGACCCACCTCCCATAATGCCTTGGTTTGCTACTGGTCAGTGTTAGAAAATGTTAGAAAATGCTTTCTGAGTTCCTCATTTTTGGGGAACTCAGAAATCCATTCAGATCAGCAGTTGGCCAGACCAGCAACAGCAACGCAGAAGGTGTTACGTCACTGGGAGGGCGTGCCAGGCTATCTGATTCTAGACCTGACCCAAATATCAGTTCCTTCTTGGCCTGTAGAAGGCCATGTGGAGCACCTAAAGTTCACTCCTGTCAGCATTTTGACCTCGTCTGGCTGGCAGGCAGAATATTACCATCCATCCCTGACAGTGGCTTTCTCCCTCATAAAAGTTCCCATAAACAATCTTGCAAGTGGTCTATGCATAATTAGTCTACTGTTCTCCCTCTGTTTACGCTGACATTCCTCAGCAGTCATCTGATCACACAAAAACTTTCTTGTGACATCTGAAAGGATTTAAAAACTTTGCGTGATCTGTCTGAAAATGTCCCACTTCACTATGGCACGGGCTACATTGTTATTTCCAAACCTGAACCGATACACAATAAAATAAACATGGTTAACCTTCGAGGATGTTTGAAGTTTAGACTTAGTTATTCAGCAACATGGAGTGAGAGAGACTGGCACAGACTCTCGTCTCTTGTCTTGTCTCGACTGCTGGTTACTAGGATACAGCCATGTAAACAGAGCATCCCCCACCACACAGGGAGAGAGAGGGAAAGAGAGAGATGGGAGAGAGAAAAGGCTCTAAATTGTTGTATATACATAGTTGTAAGTCACGTACTGTGAGCAGAGGGGCTCATCTAAACCGCACTGTCCACATCCAGCATGAGGCTGGAGAACCAAACCACACACACACACACACACACACACACACGCTCCTTTTCTGTTCTTGTTGCCTTACAACAGCATACTTGTCTAATTGAAGCTCAATAGACATCATTTAGTAGAGCTGCCGGACAAGTAATGAATCTATAGCTGGACATAAATCCTCTTTGTATTTAAATATTCTATTTAAAGGCACTATTTATATACTGTTTGTATTTAAATATCCCATTTAAAGGCAGTCAACATCTATACAGTATCAGTGACGATTGTGGGTCACCTCAATATTTTTGTAGCATTTCTGTCTCAGTTTGATCTGAGGCAAAATGTTTAGATCTGATGAAGGTATAGGGGCTGGCTTGGATGAGCCCTCACGCTGCCTACCTGTAGTGTATACTTTATCTCACTGTAAAGAAGCTTAGGCCCATTTGTTTAAGCTGAGTATACACACACGTCTGGAGAACTGCTCTCTACATCCACATCTGGAAGGGGGATGGCATCCCACGGTGCTGTTCTGTGGTCCTTGCATGGACATGTCCACTTTTCAACTCTGGCAAACAACCAGCTATGTGTGCACAGATGTGAGTGTGTGTGTGTGTGTGTGTGTGTGTGTGTGTGTGTGTGTGTGTGTGTGTGTGTGTCTTTGAACTGCTCTGCTCTCTCTCTCTCTCTCTCTCTCTCTCTCTCTCTCTCTCTCTCTCTCTCTCTCTCTCTCTCTCTCTCTCTCCCACTCACTCTCTTCCCCTCTCACTCTCTAATTGACCAGAAGCAAAGTGCTCTTCTGCACACAATCTGAGCATTTGCACATCTGAGCACAACTTTTGTTCTTGCCTGCATAATGTTACCGATATGCCGCTACATATTTGCCACTTACAACTTATAATCTTTGTTGACAAATGCATAGGCTGATGTTTTCAACATCACCTCTTAGGCACCCCACCCACCCTGCACGCACGCACACACACACACACACACTCACACACACACACACACACACAGAGTCAATCTATTAATTTCCTTAGTGTCTGCTTTTTTTTCTTTTTTTTTTTTTTTTAAATTGCAGGCAGTTGGCTATGCCTAAAACATATATTTTTGTAATATTTGTATATCCTCCACTGGAAACCGTGGGGTAATATATAATATAGGAGAATCTGGTAGGGCTATGCCAATACAGGTATTGTGACAGGAAAGAGGGACCTGTCTCATGTTTCGCTCAAGGGGCCCGTAAAGTGGGTAGGGTTGCCAGAGATCTGAGGGGGAGGAGGATGGGGGAGGAATTTGGAAAGAAAATCTTTCTCTCTCTTGCACTCTCTCGCTCTCTTTTCGGACTCTGACATGGTTGAAAATGTCACATGGTAGGCTACCAGTCGACATCGAAAGGGTTAATTTAGAAGTGGTTAAGTTAATGAAGTACACCGGTGCGAAAGAGAGGAGGCAGTTATTTTGGAAAACAAACGCGGCAAGTCCACTTCCGAAGTTACTGGGATAGAAAGTTTGAAGCCATAAAGTAAGTTCGTAACTTGAGATTTTCAGTGACTTAGACAATATCAATTTTGGCTAGTTTTTCTTATAGCCTAAAGGTGCATCTACAAAGATGTTAGAGTGTCTTTTTTTTTTTTTTAGGAATAACAACTCCTACACGTGAGGCTTGGGGGTGAATGTACTGTATTCACCATGATCTGCATTTATATTAATGGTTTAAAGGACTTTGGTGACTTTATGGATCTTTAACTCATTATTTTTAGGGCTACATTAACGTTAATTTACAAGAAGATCTTTTCGCAGGTAGACTTGGTAGTAACGTGTCATTGATTGTAACATTAACGTTAGTCGCTTGTCAGCCCGTTGTTTTTTGACTCGAAATGCTCAGGTGTCGCATAATCTCCTGGCGATTGGCAGTTAGGCCTAATTAAACAATATTGTTGGCCTCATTCAGTTAACATGATCAAATGTGGAAAATAGTGATCTGTGTGTGTTATTTTGTTGTGTAACGTTATTCTCTTAGAGGATGAAGTAGGGAATAAACAGGTGTAGTTTTCATTATCACGTTGTTTCCTGGCGCAAGGTTGATTTGAAAATTCATGTTGGCTATGAAGAAAAAAGAAGAGATTATAAGAGCTCTCGTCCAGGGCCAATTTTTATTCACTTTATAACTTCTTGTTGCCTATTTACACATTAGTTTTTATTTGTTTGTTTGTTTGTTTGTTTGTTTTTTTAGTTAGAGTACTTTTTTCTAGTGTCCCATTTGTAGCCATCTGAGTTGCAACCTTTTGGAATTTTTGTTCGCTCTTTTAGGCCTTGATGTTGCATAACGGATTGCTAGTCTGGCAATCACATAAAATGGCAGTTTTATCAAGTCTTGACTTGAAATTGAGGTGGGGTGTACCCTTTCATGGTTGACAGGAGGATACCTTAATCTAAGTGACGTGAGGGATTAGGGAACTAATGTAGCCTATTGGTAACTGGATTGTGCCCAGTCATACCCAAGTCAGCAGATCTTTGTGTAACTTTGGGGCAGGAAAAGTATTTTGGATTGGTCTCCCTTTTTCCATCATTTCTGTTTACTGACCATAGAGCACTGCATATAGCTATAGGAGGCATATTTATTAATTTACAGAAGTCATTGGCGCTCATTACTCAGGGTAATTTCTGCCAAATTTGTGTTTCTGTGTGTGTGTTTGGAACACGTTCATAAAAAGTGCTCCAGGTCCTGGCGGGTTGACAGCCAACCTCTCCCGAGCCGCTCCTGCGTGCCACAGGTCCTGGATCACTCATTCTCTGGCGCTCATCTTCACCATGGCCTGCTGTGACTTGCCATCTCCTGTTTTTTATAAGTCACTTCCCCACAGCTGAGCACAAACTCTGCTGCCTGTATTGATGGTGAAGGGTTGTCATAAAGACAGGCGGTAGAAAAAGGGAGGTGGTTCTGCAGTGGTGGAGTGGAGGGCGGGAGAGAGACCAAACAGATGTTGTCTCCCAGCTTTCTCTGACCTCTCAGCCACAGCAGTGAGGTGAAATGCTGACAGCCTGAGGGGCACCTCATGTCTGCGCTGAGCCAGCTGACCAGAGGTGTAAATCTTCCCAGCTGATGCAGGGAATGTCTTGCTTCTGTTTCCCTGATGGGAGTGATCCCAACGTTCACTCTGTCACTGTCAGGCATTTTTGAATGTCAGATTTGCTAGAGGAATGAAGAAATTTCAGCTTTATTATTTTTCAACCCCTGCCACCCCTGTTGTAATGAAGTATAATATTTCTCTGAAAACTATTTGCACCCCCCCCCCCCCCCCCCCACAAAAAAAAAGAAAAAGAAAGATAGAAAAAAGAAAAGAATTGGCAAGTCTCATTTTCAAGTCGTGCTGCCTAGCTGTAAGACTGCCTCCTGTAGTAGCCAGCTCCCAGAATCCTTAAGGCCTGTCGCATGTGGGCAAAAGAGATTCCATAGGCTTAGAAAGGGGGTGGATGATGTGAAATGCATGCAGCAGACCTTTCAGCTGTTGCGTAACTCTTTCCCTATAGAGGGCTTTAATACTGTACCTGCATCGAGTCAAATGTATATGGTAATATATCACCCCACTGTATATGCCTTTGGAGAAAAGCCTCTAGGGACCGTAGACTTTGTAATATGTGAAAGATTCTACTGTTGACGACACCCCCCACCCCCCTGTTTTTTGTTTTTTTTTTCCACCAAGGGAATGCTACTGCTTAATAACATTCTGACTGCCTCCAGGTCGGCAGATAATAATATTTAAGTAGGGAGTTGATATGGAGACTTCTGGCATATCTAGGCCAGAGCTTAATCTAAGGCAAAGTCGACAAGGCTCAGTGCAGGTCAGAGAGGACCAAAAACAAAACAGTTATTGCTCAGTAATGTCTTTTGGGGTGTGCTCCTTAGTGTATTTTGAGTAGAGATTTTGTGAAGTGGACTTTTCTGATATGCTGAAACATGAGTTCAGCACATTAAGAGGCTCTCGCTTACACTGGCCAGTGGCCACTGTGTGGACTGAGCTGTTTGGCCGGTGGAGGAGATGGCCAGCTGCTGACCTCTCAAATAGTCCGCAATTTAGACGTGTTTATGTGTATGTGGATGAGAAGCGTTGACGACCATGCTTCAGCTTGTTTAAGAGATAGTGTTTTTTTGTTTGTCTTTGACCTTTTTGTCATAGTTCTGCCTCTTTCTCCCCTTATTTTCTTTTACAGTCTCCGTCTTTCTCTTTCTCCCAGGCTTGAACTGTCTGGAAGGCAATGCTGTTAATTAGTAGAAGTTGTCCAATGTACTTTAAGTCAATGGGGGGGGTGTTGAAAAGGTGATAAAATAGTACCTGTAGTTTAAGAGGTCTTATAAAAACACATTCCAGTGAAGGTCTTATGAAAACCATTCCAGTGATCCTTAGGATCTTGCTAACTGGAGATGTTTGATTGATGATCTCTCTCCATTGTGTGGGTGTTTTAGGGGTGTGGTTGCAGACTTTTAAGGTGCTCTTAATCCATGTGAGGGTTTTAAAAGCTTGTGTCTGTCTCTCTGTGGAACAGGGCTGAGAGGGTTCCTCCTGCTACAGCATCACCATGAGTTGGAGCTTCCTGACCAGTCTGCTGGAGGAGATCTCCAACCACTCGACATTTGTGGGCAAAGTGTGGCTGACGGTGCTCATCATTTTCCGCATCGTGCTGACGGTGGTGGGCGGTGAGACCATCTACCACGATGAGCAGAGCGCATTTGTGTGCAACACGCAGCAGCCCGGTTGCGACAACGTCTGCTACGACGCCTTCGCACCGCTCTCCCACATCCGATTCTGGGTCTTCCAGGTGATTCTCATCACCACCCCATCCATCATGTACTTGGGCTACGCCATGCACCGGATCGCCCGCTCCACGGACGATGACTACCTGCCACGGCGGAGAAAGCGGATGCCTATCATCACGCGCGGCCACCTCCGTGACTACGACGACATGGGCGATCAGGAGGAAGTGCCCATGATAACCGAGGAGGTCGAGCCGGTCAAGGGGGAAGCTGGAACGGGGGCAGAGGCGAGCAAGACGGCGGTGGCGATCACAGAGGGGGCGGGGTTGAAACACGACGGGCGCCGGCGTATTCAGAGGGATGGGCTGATGAAGGTGTACGTGGTGCAGCTGCTGTCACGTATCGCCTTCGAGGTGGCGTTCCTGTTCGGCCAGTATGTGTTGTACGGTCTGCAGGTGGACCCATCGTACGTCTGCACACGCAGCCCCTGCCCACACATGGTTGACTGCTTTGTCTCTAGGTGAGTGGGAAACTATATGCAAATGTGTTTTTCAGGGTTTTTATATGCATGAAGTATCAGGGAGAGTGTTTCAGGCATGATTTAATGCCAAACCAAAATAATCTCATTTAGGGTTATTGGTAATCCCCCTAAAATTGGAGCCCAAAATTTTATATAAAGTTTTGTATTTCAGAAAACATGTTCTGATGAAGTTGTAAAAAGCACATTTAAGTTATGCAAATAAGATGCCCTCAGTTGGAAACAAAATCAACAAGGTGCAGTGCATGGTCCTGTGCATCAGGTAGGCATAATGCATTAAAAATTGATAGACTATTTGATTTGCATCCATAGATGTTGTCCTGACGATATTATGTTTGGACCCGCAGGTGTTTGGAACATGTCTCTTGATTAGGCTGATGTTCTTTTTTAATTCACATTTAATTAGATAGGCTTATTCTTGAGCTAAATGTTCAGTAATGCAAACATGAAATGAGGTGTGTGTCTGTGTTTGTGTCTGTGTGTCTCTCTGTGTGTAGAGAGGGAAAAGAAATAAGTGTTGTGGTGCAAAGGTTACATTAGGTTTAATTATCTTACACAGATTTGTTATGTAACCTCTTTGCTTGTTATACCCCCCTGATCTGAGTTCTGTTGTGTCATCTGTAAGATAAGACTGCATAAGTCTGATGTTATTTAGGAGTATAATATTTTAAATGACACTGAATGCGCTGTGCATCATGAGGCTGTTCATGGGTCAGTGTAAACAGTTCTGTCATCTCCATTATTTGTTATGGCCCTGCTGCTAAGATCTCCCCTCTGAGTATTAATGTTGTCTTAAGAGTTGCCTCAGTAAGGGGGAGAGGATAGATCATCGGGTGGCATTGCTACAGTCCTAATGTCCTCCATGAGCCCTAAGCACTGAAGTCTCTTGAGATGTAACTACTTCCTGATCAGCTGATTTAATGCCATTTCAGTCTTTCAAGTGAGGGTTTAGGGTATGGGTTAGGATATTGAGATTTACCTGATACCTAAGCCTGATTTTTCCAAGTAACCATGGTCAGAGTATTGATTTTGCTCAATTTCTTCATCTATGAGGCTGATCTATGGTTAGGGCTACAGTATGCATGTGAACGCTTGATCTGATTTGAACTGTGATCGATACATGGCTGTGTGACAGTTTTGACATGACAGTTTTGTTTTTAGTTTGCATGTTACCCTCAGTCCTGGTCAATAGGCCTACACAGTGTGGCTTATATTGAGGAATTTACTGTGCATGGGCTTGTTTGAATTGGCTGGCTGGCTGAAGGCAATGCTTTGTGGACTTGAAATAGTGCTTTATGGTATGGCACCTTTGACCTCTCCAAAATGTCACCACAGGCCTACCATACAGCACTAAATTCTTATGGGATCATGAAACTTAGGCCAGCTCAGACGGCAGCTGAACGAGTCTGTTGTCTAACCAGACGAGAAATCAGCCCAAGACATTTGCACTGCTATGGGCAAGCAGAAAGCGCCCAATTTGCCCATGTCCGTCTTACCTGTTTGCTGCTCTAGTTGATCTTGTTAGATGTCATGCCATCCATTTCAAACGAGCCCTACGTCTTCCACTAAAGCTGATCTGTAAGCATTTACATGCACAAGTCCAGACTTGTTGAATATAAATATCTTGTGAATCGAAAGTCCAGTAGTAGATGTTGCACTCGTGACGTGAGATTTTTTTCTTAAATCAGTCTCCTCTTCCCTCTGTGCTGGCAGGCCCACGGAGAAGACCATCTTCCTGATCACCATGTATGTGGTGAGCTCGCTCTGTCTGCTGCTCACCTTCCTGGAGATCTGTCACCTGGGCTTCAGCGGCATCCGGGACAACCTGAAGGGCCGCGCCATCGCCCGAAGGCGCCCCCCTCACCACCCCCACCACCACCCAAGCCTCCATTCGCTCAGCGCAGCGGGCCTCCCCAGTCACCTCGGCTCCACCTCCATGCTCAAGCGCATGCCCTCCGCCCCACCACGCTACTCTGTGCTGAAGAAGGACCCCAGGTTCAAGGATCCCAACCTTGGCGACTCGGGTCGGGAGTCGTTGGGCGATGAGCCGTCAGGCCGAGACCTGGAGCGCATGCGGAAACACCTAAAGATGGCCCAGCAGCACCTGGACCGGGCCTATCAGAGCGAGGAGCTGACGGTAGTGGCGGCGGTGCCGTCCCGGAGCAGCAGCCCAGAATCTACCAGCGGCAACCCAGCTGAGCAGAACCAGCTCAACTATGCACAGGAGAAGCAGGCCAGCACCAGCAGCGACCAAGGTGTGTTTGTGTTTGTGTGTGAGGTGTGTGTGTGTGTGTGTGTCAGGGGTAAAATGGTGTGTGTGTGTGTGTGTGTGTGTGTGTGTGTGTGTGTGTATTCGTGTGTGTGCTCGTGTACAACTCGTTATGTGTGGCCCAGTGAGTGTGTGTGATTGCTTGTCTTGTAGGCTATTAATTTGTGATGTTTTACTTTGTGGTTTCACCTCCCAATGTTGAACATTTCCCAAGTGTAATAATGCTTAAGTAGGTCACTGATTTTCTGAAGTAGTGAAAGTGTTTGATCTCTAGCTCTCCATGATTATGTGTTATCATCATCATCATCATCATCATCATCTTTTCTCCAGTAAGCACAATCGGTATGTGATTCACCTTCGGAGTTTGTTTTGATAACATTGGAGGCTAATATATTTTTGTCTTTTTCTTTTTCTTCTAGGTGTTCATGCCTGAGGTCTTTCTGGTTTAGTCTGCCCTTCCACAACACTGGTATTTCAGAAGCACATTTAAGGATAGCGGCCATAGATTTTGCTTTGTGAAAATATGTGTGTGTGTGTTTGTGTGTGTGTTCATGTGCGTGCGTGTGTGTGTGTGTGTGTGTGTTGGATGTGTGGTGTTTGGACTGGAGAAGTGCCTTTCAGTATTAAGGCCAGTGAATACTAAGGCAAAATGCACAAAGTGTGAAGAGCGTCAGAGATGAATCACAGAGCGGGGCCAATCCCTATCCAGACACCCCCCCCCCCCCTTCATGTCCCAGCGTGCTGTAACACACCCCATCACCTCACCCCTGCAATGTCAGGGCCTGCACTTCTTCCATTGCTCTTCACCCACGCAATGGCCAGAGGTGATGGTGCCGAATCGTATTTTTTTCTTTTTTTTTCTTTTTTTTTTTTTAAGCGTTTTTATGTTTTGTTTGCTGTAATGGCAGTGTTGGTTCTGGCTCAACAGATACTTTTCCCTCTGACCTTCCAGATAGTGGGATGGTTTTGAGATCAAGGCTTTGCCATAATACATGGCCGACCTGAGCTCTCCCATTGAACAGAACATTCCACCTCTTAAAGAGGAGCCAAAGCATGAAGTGTGTGTGTGTGTGTGTGTGTGTGTGTGTGTGTGTGTGTGTGTGTGTGTGTGTGTGTGTGTGGGTGCGAGGGGGGGTTGGATGTGACAAGGACACACACACAGTGTTGCTTTTGGATGACGAAGTCGAGTGTTCAAAGTCCTGCCATCTGTCCTCTTGTATCCAAACTGGACTGACTCAGAAGGGGAGTGGTGACTTCTTTTTGTTGAGCAATACTTCTCAGAGACAACACTTGCTCTGAAGCATCTTTAGTCACCGACATTCAGATGGCTTTGAAACTCCCAGTCTCCCTCTCTCAGTCTCAACTAAGTGCCTTGCACACATTTATTTCCCACTGTCAAAAACTGTGTGTTTTTTTTTTTTTTGTTTGTTTTTGTTTTTTTCAATTGCATTTGGAGCGGTTTTGTAAATTTGGAGGGATACCTGGAAAATGCTTGAATCTCTTGGCTAGTTTGATATCTTTTTTTCAGATATTTTCAATGTTTTCCTTATTTAGTTTCAATCAGCCATCATGAACAAACCACCCCGATTACCCAATTCCAATTTCTATAAATTTTTTAAGGTCTTTGCCATTACTTTGGAAAGCTGTCAGTAAGCCTGTATAACAAAAACTGGAGATATTCTGTTTTCTTCTCACTTGAGAAATACTTTTGTATGGTTTGATGTCTTCAAAGGTGATCTGTCTCTGATTGTTTTTCATTGTTTTGTTTTAATATATTGCACAATTTGGTTTACAACATGTTTTTTTTTTTTTTAATTGAGTTGATGTTGTTGAACTGCCAAATGTTTGGATCTTGTCTGTCAGCCTTGTGGTCTAGAGATGGGTGTGTGTCATGCCCTTCTGCCTGGTATTATTGAACAGCTTTCTGATAGCCCCGGCATATCAGAAATGTCTCAGAACAACGAGATACATTGTCTGTGTAAATTGTGGTTGAGACATAATGTGTGGTTGTTTGTGCGACCTTTACAAATGTGTGTTATTGTAAGACTTTTTTTTGGTTGTTTATTCGTTTTTTTTTCTATGATATGATTTGAACAGAGGCTGTTTGCAGTGGGGCTGTAGAAGACATGCATTTCAAAATCACCATGAGTAGCCAAAGATGTTGCTTTTTGTAAGTTGCTATTTTTGTAGAATATTGTATTTTGAATAGAAATCGAAAAAAAAATAAAGTGGGCATATTTATACACTGTGTAGTGTTTTTTTCAAAACATGCATATCACATAACATCCTTTTTTTTTTAAGGAATGTCCTGTTACCACCACAGTCTATGGTTACCACTGCTATAGTTTTGTCTCCCTCTAGTGGAGGAAATCAACACCACACTTGGTTTATGAAAATCTTTATTAACAAACTGAAACTGAACTTCACTGATACGGGCACAGTTCTTCAATTCCACAATAATTAACTGGTTGTACTTAACGCAACTGTTGTAGAGTGCCGTAAAATTTAATTTCTCACCTTGATTTACATTAAAAGTGGAGGATACAGTCGGCCTATCATCAATAGGCCTAAACATTAGCAATGTTGGATAATTAGATACAGGTGCATTCCTCGGGTATGATATTTGGAAGCGTTTCATACTTCAAGGAGACACCACCATCAGAGGTGGTGGTAAAACGTAGAGACTTCATGGTTCCAGGAACGGGGGCACAACACTGTTTAATGCCCAGCACCTTGCTGTGCTGAGAATTGGCACACGTGCCATGACAGTAGTTAAAGGTAAACTCTTTAGGGTGCACAATCCAGTTTTCCCAGCCCAGTTCAGCGAATGATATGTCGATCTTCTGAAGGTGGCAGTCGGTGCTGGGGTCCGTCTTGTCCGAGGAAGTCCGCTGAAGGATATTAAGAGCGGCGGGAGACCATGGGACAAGAGGCGCGCGGCGATGACGCTCTGGGCTTTTAGGTACTGTGTGGAGGTGCACGAAGGGAGTCTTGTCGGGTTCAGACTCGAGACAGGCACACTCCGAACAACGCACCTGTAGAATGAACGGGCCTTCCGCCACGGCTTGGTGAAGGTCTTTCTCCAGGTGATAAATTGTCCAGCCGTCGTCGCTGCGTTTGCCCGGGGTGTCCGACACCTTCAGCAGCTCCTGTCTAGAGGTGAGAATGTAAACTGGAGCGTTAACTGCTTCTCCCGCGTAAAACCAGAAACGGGCTGAAGAAACACTAGTCTCCTTGTTGTCCAAGGATGGCTGAAAGTAGTATGTGAAGAAGCCTTTGTCTGCGTTTTCGGAGGAAGATGGGGCGTCTGGTGAGTCCATACAAGTGGAATCTGTAATACAGTAGAAATGGCAAAGTCTGTCATCCTACACATAACCAAACATGGCCGTCACTACTTGGACATTAAACTCTATTGCCAGTATAACATTAGTAGAGACCTAGTTCCTTCCATTCTCTTCCCGGTCTTTGGTATTTTTTGCCCTCAACGGTGCCTTCCAGGCAGTGCTACCTACAAGGCACTACTCCCTTCAGTTTAGGGTTAGGATGAGGGTTGAGGGGTTTAGGGTTAGGTAGTGCCTTTAAAGCTGTGTTGCCTGGAAGGTGCCGTTGGGGGCAAAAAACACCATTGAGCTTCTCTTCCCATACAATGTCAATGAAAAAGACAAAACCCTGTTTCTGCCATTTTGTAACTTCGTTATACTTTGATAAAGTTATTGAGACTATGCATGTTGACTGTAAAAAAAAAGTAACCACTGTAAGTTTAGGATTGTATGTCCAGGCATGCGGAAATAACCAGTGCATAACTGACAAGTCTCTTGAAAAGGACCAATCACTTACCTGCAGTGGGAAATAGAATGACCTCTGAAATATCTCGATGCTCCTTGTTGTGTGCCTCCAGGTCTCCTCGACTACGGCGAGAGCTCCGCCGGTGGACATGCTCAGTCTCAGTTTTCTCCGCCGGGGGCTGCTGTTCCGGTGGCTTTGGTGGCCCCTCCAACCCCAAGCCCTCCAAGACTCGCTGCCTCACCCAGTCCAGCACCAGCTCCCGTGGGATCTCTGGATCCCCTGGGCGACATGCCTCAGACTCCAGTAGAGCCCAGAGCAGGAGGCACAGGGCAGAAAGAAGAGCCCTGGAGAGGGTCCTGTCTGTCTGCATGTTTCTCTACCCCACTGTAGGTGTCTATGCCTGGTTGTTTTGACTGGCTGACTACCTCTCACATATATTTCACAAAATCTTTACAATCATCTGAATTTTTAGTATCATGTACTATCACAAGACCTGTAGTCATCAACACATTCCAGAATGTTCACTCTTGGACCACAAGGGAAATGTCCAAATCTCTTGAAAAAATAAGGAGAAAAGCTTCTCTTGATCCAGAGGTTCACCTAGGTGACAAATGGCACTTTCACCAGCCTTTTCCTTGCGCTAGTTCAATCTTAAAAGGTTGGCGATCATTCACGTTGCACACCTTCTCAATCCACACAACCCATTCACGGAGACTTGAGTTCTTGTCTTAATCTCTGTAGATGTAGTTCCTTTGTGGCGAGTCAGCAACTCCCCTCCCAGTGTTTCTATGTTGTCTGATACTGTATGTGTAACCTTTTTCAGACAGCCTCACTCCTTAGCAAAACTGTGACGCACGTTTGCGTTTACGCTGCCATTTGAACAGGATGCCTTTGGCTGTACAGAGGTGCAAGTCCTGCAGGGAGAGGATGATAACTGATAATGTTGCCCTCTCACTCTTGAAGAGGTGGTAAGAGTCCTCTGACCTTGTCTTACTTTTACTGTTACATTGTATATGAAAGAGTGTGAGTGTGTTACTAAGACAAGTGATGTGTGTGTGTCTGTGTGTGTGTGTATGTGTGTGTGTGCACACTTGATTTTGTGTTGTATGGGGCACAGACAGAAAGGCCTCTCTACCCACTCTCTTTGTAGATGAGGTAAAGAGAATAGGGAGTGTGTTTTTCTTAAGCCAAGATAGCACAAACCCAAACAGCAGTTCTGATGATAAGGGCAAAGACAGAAAAACACTGGATGTGCACTGTGTATTCTGTCTATTTCTGGGTTACACACAGTCAAGAAGGCACAACATTTGGATGACAGTGAAAGCATTCGTATGTGGCTTGTTAAGACCATACATGCCTTCTGTTAAACTCTTTTGTTTATGTTTGTTTGTTTGTTTGTTTTCTTTTTGAAGTTGTGTCACTCGTCTTGGAATTAGGCTTTTTCAACATCTCATACTTGTCTACTTGCAACTAGAAAGTTCAGCAGGCCTCTCTGGAACTGAGCCTAATGCAGCCCATTTCTTATTGAGAAACCCAGGAAAGAGTCACAATTCTTTTGGGGGCAGGCTTTATATAATGACAGACGATGGCCATGCCATGTAGGTAGTGATAAACCTTGCTAATTTATTTTAGAGAAGTGTTGAACTTGCTTATAGAAGTTGAGTTCACACTTTAAATGACCATGGCCATTATTGTGTAGGTAAGAATAGGTCAGAATGGCGTGACAATATACCTTCCTACAATGGAGGCATTAATGTTACCCCTACTACACTACGGAAAGCCACTGTGCTTCTTGCACCCTGCCTATAGGTTAAGTTTATTTTATCCATTTTTGATGAATCAATGAACAGCCCTGCCATTAGATAGACTACACTTTTAATACAAATACAGGTGTGATATAATTCCTGATGCATTCCATTCTCATCAGCAGTAGTTTATGCATCACTCAAACTACTTTCATGTCGTTTGTGTTATTCCAGCATACTTAGGCAGTAAGATTAATAATAATAATTTGATAATAGATTAATAATAATAATGCTTGCTCGTTCTTTGTTATGTCATGCATTTAGCAATCAACACTGTAATCAGTGCAAACTCACGGATGTGCATTTTCCTTCAAATTGGGTAAACAAAGTCAAATGGATTTTTACATGAAATATATATTTTGTACTTTCAAAAAGGTTCCCATTGCTGGTTATACCCCTGGACATGAAGTAAATGGCATAACTCCAAAACCACTGACAACAACGAAATCTGGTATGATACAGTCCATAGGCCTATTGTTTGAGGTCACTGAATGCTGTCTTTAGGGAAAAGAACAAGAAAAACTACAACCAAATATTAACCCAGCAGCTAACATTAACTGGATGGGGCATGAAAATGAAAGTGCCAGTTCACTCGTGCCAGTCTGTCTACTGTATGCTGTATCATTGTTTAATTCTATTTCCAACTGACCAACCCTCAGTGACCTCAAACAACAGAATTGATTCAAACCAGATTTATTTGTTAATCTCAGATTAGGTTTGAGAAGTAGTCTGGTTTACCCCTGGCTAATCTTTTGTTGTCTGTGATAATCTTTCCACATCCGTCAATGATCAATGAAATACTTTGACTTCAATTTGACTCAGTAGCCAATCCTTCCTCTCACCATAGATTCCTCAGATCAGTCCTGACAGTTTCTCCGGTTAATGAGAAAGTCCCTGGGAATGGAGGGGAGAGGGTGAGTAATATTTCTGCACCTGTTGTCTGGTGTGTTTTGACTGAGTGGAGAACCACATTGTTATCACTGTACAGAGGCCTTGACAGTGAAGATGTTTCTCTGCCTGGATTTTGTGTTTTCCTCAAGTTACTGGACTTTACAACAGCACCCACAAGGCCAAAGAGAACACACGTCCTTTTCACACACACACATAAGCACACACACACACACACACACACACACACACACACACACACACACACACACACACACACACACACACACTTAAACAACATCATTTAAAAAAAATGGCAATTAATTACACCCATAGCTTTGTTTGAATCTGATGCATGAAATGAGCAAATATATTATTAGTCTGTTCAAACAAGGCTACTAACAAACAGCTTATTAAAAAGATTCAAAGGGCCTTACTGTGCTGAAAAAAAATAAGATGGTTAAAATAAAACTAAATGAAACAATGAAATTAAATAGAATATTTACAGTAACTTATTTCATCATCATTTAGAGCTCTAAGCTGTGAGGAGTGTCTCACATCTCCATTGAAACAACAGACCACCACAGTAACAGCAATAACCAAGTGGGCCTACTTTACCTGGAGATAGTATGACATTTTTAGCAATAATACTTATCAATCTGTAGATTGTAGTTTTCAACCTCAGCTAATTACCATAGCCCATGGCTGAAAGCTGAAATATGAGACTGCACAGCTGGACTCTGTTGTGCTGCTGTTGTCTGTAGAATGCAGTAGACCTTTACATTATGTCTCTTTCATGCACTTGTAATTATAGTTGTCGCCATGACGCTGTGGCGAGCTTTGAAACTGAGACTGCCCGCCGAGACAGTCAGCCTTGTCTGTGACCAACAAACAATTTGTCACATTAGTTTGGCCTCAATCCCCTGTGTCTCCACTGCCTATAGGCCTGGATGTCTGCCAGCTTTCTGTAGCACTCAAAAGGACCACACACTGGAATGTACACATGAATATTAGGCTACATGTGCTTTAAATACATGTTGAACTATGTTTTTGATATTAGACCAATAATTAATCTGATCCACAAAATGCAGTAGCCTAATTTAGACAGTGAGTTTAAAGTGAGATTGTGTTCCTAACTGTGCTGTTCATATATGATTATTGTACTACCAACTACAGCCAGCAGGGGGTGTGCATGTGCTGTTGTGTACCTCCATCTCACCAGTACAGCATCATTCCATTCCTTCCTCTGTGGCCTTTGGCAATGCTGTTCATGAAGGCCCAGCACATAATGTTAAAAGAACATTAGCTTGTGGTTCTTCATAGGTTAGACATCACAAAACTAAGCACTGATTGATGTGTTTCCTTTAAAGGAACAATGTGCAGTTTTGGTGAAGAAGCTGCATAAAAAGCATACAAACAGTTTCTGTCTGTCTGGCATTAGGAATTATGTCTGATAGCAATGTCATACTGTAGGTAGGTTTTCTTTTATTTTGAGGTGATTTCCAACCCCTCACCCACAACTACACGGTGCATATCCTGGATGGCTGTTGGGAATAAAATTGGCCTTTATCCACCCTTCATATGATTTGGAGATGGTAACCAAAACAACTTTTCTGATAAAGATGAAACCTCAAACAGTGGCAAAAAGGACTTCTTAAAAATCTAAAAGAGTTATTGCAAAAAGGCTTTTTTGTCACAATACATTTACAATCCTCTGCACCAAGCCCCTCTCTCTCTCTCTCTCTCTCTCTCTCTCTCTCTCTCTCTCTCTCTCTCTCTCTCGTCTCTCACACACACACACACACACTCTCTCTCTCTCTCTCTCTCTCTCTCTCTCTCTCTCTCTCTCTCTCTCCCACACACACACACACACACACACACACACACACACACACACTCAAACACTCCATTGACCAGTAGCCCTTTTTCCTCTATGTGAGCCTGTACAGTGGGCTTGTGAGGGGAAGGGTCTCAGCTCGGGCATCAGCAGTGGCAGCACATGACCCTGATAAGTGTTGATCCAGCCGGCGGTGTGCTGCTATCTTTGCTCAGTGAATCATGGCACACTCACGTACACCCTGTGTTCCGTCAAACAGGGCCTCCGAAAACTGACTTCCCAGGGACACTAGGGCTGGAGGGAGGGGAGGGGTGTGTGCGTGTGTGTGTGTGTGTGTGTGTGTGTGTGTGTGTGTGTGTCTGTGTCTGTGTCTGTGTCTGTGTGTCTATGTATTTGCTGTAGTGTATGTATGTGTATTTGAGTGTGTGTGTGTGTGTGTGTGTGTGTGTTTGTCTGTCTGTGTGTGCAAATGAGTTTATTTGTGTGGGTGTACAACATTTTCTGTATGTGTGTGTCTGTCAGTGTATGTAGATGCATGTTTATTTCTATGAGTGTATTTGTGTGTGTGTGAAAGGGGTGCAGTGCAGTGTGGGGCCGCCCAAAAAATGCGACCTATCCTGGTCACAGCTGTCACTCCAAGGCTGGTAGGAATCTTCTGTCACCTCCACAGGGAGTCAGCACGTGAGAGAGAGAGAGAGAGAGAGAGAGAGAGAGAGAGAGAGAGAGAGAGAGAGAGAGAGAGAGAGAGAATCAAAGGAAGAGAAAGAGCAAGAGAGATACAGAGTGAATGCTAAAGAGAGAGAGAGAGAGAGAGAGAGAGCAGAGTGCCTAAACGAGTGCAGTTGAGTTGACAGTGTTGAGCTTTTCATACTCAGGATAACTTTGCCTGTGCTAAACACTGGATATGAACTAGGAAAAGAGTGCAGACTTTATGGAGCTCAGGCCATGAGAGTGCAGAGGTCAGAACAGAGAGAAAGATAGAGAGAGGGAGAGGGAGGAGTGACAGAAAGGGTCTCAGTGACATTGCTCTTTCAGTAGGTGGTAAACAGAGCCTGAAGTCTTCTCTCCTGTCATGCTGAGCTGCCCTTCTCTACTCCGAGGGGCGAGAAGCGGAGCCGCTAATGCTTTGTGATCCGGGGGTCTTAGAACCCTAGTCACACTGATCGAGGCAGGGAAAGCCCCTACATTCTGCAGCCCAGTAATTAGGAAAAGGTAATCTGATTTTCTTCTTCCTTTTCAGCACTTCAAGAGAGAGAGAGGAGAGAGAGAGAGAGAGAGAGAGAGAGAGAGAAATAATACCCAAGTAATGACAGCAAGACAGGTTTGCCAACACAGATTGTGTAGCCCACACTATTACATGCTAATTTGTTTATCTTATCAGATTTTTTAAAAAAAAGTACAATTTAAGTAAAAGGATGAAGTTAGTAAAGTTGAAATATCTCAGGAAGAAAAATTGAAAATAAAAAAGGAAAATTGAGTTTGGTGACACTTTTTTAAGTTGCAAAATAAAGTTGTATTACTTATTTTGTACTGGTTCTAACCTTGTAATCTATTGTGTGCAGATTGTGGTGGTAGAGAACAGTGGCTACCATGGCTAGGAGCTGCTGTGTGATTTATGAGATGCAGACAGAGACTCTGGAGTTGGACACAAAGTTGGCCTTGATATCAATACACAATAACTAATACAAACCCTGGAGGTTATTGATTGACTGACGCCAAGCGGGCACACCACAGCTTGCAGAAAGTTGGCACTTTTTTAATCTGCCATGCGACGGGCACAGTTTCCCTCAAGAGCCGTTCCAGAGAGAGTCGTGATGCCCGCTGCTGGGGCACCAGGACGTTCTGCCCCTCCGGGCCAGGATAGGCCCGCTCCATCTCCGGTGCCAGACGTGGTACCGGTGGCACCCGTGTTCTTGCGCAAACTCAAGCGTGCTGCCGTGGCGACCGGGTGTGACGTGCGTCTCCGGGTGTTGGTAGGGGGCTACCCCGAGCCTGTGCTGCACTGGTACCATGGCGACATGCCCGTGGCCACCGACGAAGACGATTCTGGGGGTTTGTGGATCAGAGACTGCCAGCCGGCGGATGGAGGCCTGTACACCTGTGTGGCGGTGAACCAAGTGGGGGAGGCCAGGAGCAGCGCTGTGTTGGCTGTGCTGGACCTTGGAGAAGGTAAGACCAATTGAAGCTGAAACACAATGTGTAGACTAGAAAATGTGTAGAATGTGTATAAACTGTTTAAAGAGTGTGTGAATCCTTGATACTGTAAGTACTGTATGGTTGTAAAGGGCACCACATTTTCAGGGTTGCTTTCCCATATATGGATTAAGACTAGTTCCTGTCAAAATAGAAACCTTAAGAGAAACTTACAAGAAACCTATGACTAATCTAATCTTAATCCATGGGAAGTTGGTCATTTTAGCCATTAAATGCAAGACATGCTGAGCCTTAAAGCGGTACCAGATAAGCCTGCGATTTTTTTTAAAATCAATCAATCCATGTTAAATCAATCAATCCATGTGGATTTGCTTGCAAACCTTGCTGGCAAAGCCCAGGAACCAGCAATAATCATTGGCCTGGGGTTATGTTGATGGACAACGTAATAAACACTGCTTCAGTTTAATTCAGTTTAGACTTCATTTAATACCACCTTCTTTTTCAAACTACATGTGCTTGTAACCACATGATTAAGTGATAGAAAGTTCACCTCATAAACGAAGCATCAAAGTGACAATGAAGGTATTAAATTAACCAAAACTCTATTCCTTTATTAAAAATGTAGAATTTAGCTTAGAGCAAATTGATCAGGCCATTTTAATCGCACAAAGGGTATGGGCTTTAGACCACCTGCCTTAGCACTCATGCACAGTGAATTCAATGCTCAAACAATTTCATTTTTTGATCTTTTTTGTCTGTTTTAATTCATGCACAAAAAGAATGTTGCAACAGAACGTTCTGTTGTAGAACTACCACTACTCTTTACAAAACCTAAAACCAAAAATATCCCCTCACCCCCTGAGACTGATTGCGCAGATTCACCGATCTCTCTGAGTCTTTTGTTTTGAATTCACTTCCCCGCTGCAACAT
>JAODXP020000031.1:23200155-23220155 GCA_027497455.2 Sardinella longiceps
TCTTGGCTGCAACTCAGCCCTGCAAATCCAAATGGCCGGTGGGTGTCTGTATGCAAATTCTCCCTTTTCATTTCCACAGATCCTTTAAGTAAATCAATCTCAGTCACTGAAGCCACTCAGCCCTGTAAGACAGCTGTAGGCTAGTCTGATTACACAGATTCATCAGCATAGCCAGGAACAAACTTGCTGAAACTTCTCGGGAGCAGTGACTCAGAAACCCGAATGAATAATTGAAAGAGTTTAGCTTATGTTTTATTGATTGGAAATATTACAGCAAGGCAGTTACGTGGTGGTAATTTACCTGTGTTAAATAATCAATGTAGGAGTCTTCAGGTTAATTAAGCAAAAATTGTTGTGTCTGTTTGACTTAAGTTGGATATGGTCTTCATCTGTGAAAGGAGGTGGATGAGTGAGCGGATGGTAGATTAGGATGGAGCTATGAAGATTGTTTTATAAAGCAGCGCTTTACACACAATTTGTTTTCGTTTTTGTTTTTGTAACACACACAAAAAAAAAAAAAAAATCTGTCATTTTTATTCCATTTGTCTTATAGTCATATAGGCCTATATTCTATATGTTCCTGCCGGTCC
The DNA here is from genome assembly GCA_027497455.2 of Sardinella longiceps. Classification (NCBI taxonomy): domain Eukaryota; kingdom Metazoa; phylum Chordata; class Actinopteri; order Clupeiformes; family Clupeidae; genus Sardinella; species Sardinella longiceps. The sequence goes on from JAODXP020000031.1 coordinate 23,200,746, forward strand.
CCAAGGATGTGCAGCTCTATGTTCTGGGAACATAGGAACATGGGAACAACATACTGTACAGTACAGCAAACACGAAAAGAAACCTTTTAGAGCAGGCCTGGGCAAACTAAGGCCCGGGGGCCACATGCGGCCCGCTGAGCTATTTAACCTGGCCCGTGGAGCCTTCCCAAAGTAGAATAATTTATCTTTTTGCCAAGGAGACTTAGATTATAGGCCTAAATTATCAAATTTGTAAGTCATGAAACACAAATCCCTCCTTTGAACCCTGCATGTTAACATGTCATCTGAAGAAAGTGAGGCTACTGGTTTGAGACTTGCCATTTTACCAGCATCATCCAGTTGATGGTTAATACCTGGCTCCGTTAGTGAAAATCTAAATGCTAATGTGGCCCTTCGGCCAAAATAATTGCCCACCCCTGTTTTAGAGTAACACTGCAGACTAATGTCGATCAGGTTAGCAGTTTTCTACAAGTGCAAGTAAGGCACTGGGGTTTTGTAGCTCATGCATTTATGTTGCCAGTTTGCTAGCTTTGTGAAAGTCTGTATTCAATTAATAACTTATTCTCATTATAAGCACAGTCATTTTGTCATTACTGTAATAGAATGCACAGGCCATGATGCAACTGTGTATGAACTGTAACTATGACCAGTGAATGTAGTCTGCATGTGGGTGTTTTTTCTTATCTCTGTCAGTGTGGACAACCTTTAGAGTTCAAATTTTAGTAGAGAATTGTACCAGGTCTATTTTTTGAATGTTAATGTAATTCACATGGACTAGACCAAATAATAGCAGTATAATGTCAAGTAGCAAGTCAGCCTTTTCATTCATTCATCTTTCTCATTAATAAGAATTAATTACTGAGATTAAAAGCAAGCAGATGAGTCGGTAACACTTTAATTTACAGCCCCTGAAGTACTGGGTAAGTATTAGGTAAGAATGGTGTAACAAAAAAGTATCAAGGCATAAATTACTGAGTACTTACAGTGTAAGTTTGCTGGAATAACACACGTTCACGCTTTATTTTACAGCCCTTGAAGTACTGGGTAAGTACAGGTAAGAACAACATAACAAAATAGAACTTTATGTGTAATATTGCCATAATTACAAAATGGGTATAGCCTAGATGCGCAGTATAGCCTACAGGAAATGCATCACTGATTCACTTCATTTTACAGCCCCTACATCCAATATTAGGGTGTAGTTCCAAGTAGTTTTGGGTAGGTAATTCCACTGTAGGCTACTTGTTCTTTCCTTTTCAATAGGGTAGCCTTCCTACAGTAAGTGGTGTATAGTAGCATGCATAGCTAGTCAGAGGCAACAGTTTGACAAAGATGTGTTTTATTTACAACATGGAAAATGAAACGAATAATTCCCTCGCATGAAATGAAACTAATAAATCCCTCGCATGAATAATCACTTGCACTGATTATTCTACTACAAATGGAACAAGACTATTTCTCTCAACTCGCGAGAGATTTTACCCTACATCATTCGCGGTTGTCCGTGAGCCACTAAATAAGGTAGAATTTATTTCATTAGTTTAACGCTGAACAAACAACTTAGTGATCAAACAACATAGCTGCTGCCGCTCTCGGCCTCCACACACCTTCTGCATAGATAGTACGTGCACACTGATGCTACACCACTTAGGTAGGCTACCCTATTGAAAAGTAAAGAACAAGTACAGTGGAATTACCTAAATACCCCCAAACTACTTGTAACTACACCCTAATATTGGATGTGGGGGCTGTAACATGAAGTGAATCAACACATGCCTTTCCTGTAGGCTATACTGCGCATCTAGGCAACACCTTATTTTGTAATTATGGCAATATTACACATAAAGTTCTATTTTGTTACGTTGTTCTTACCTGTACTTACCCAGTACTTCACGGGCTGTAAAATAAAGCGTGAACGTGTGTTATTCCAGCAAACTTACGCTGTAAGTACTCAGTAATTTATCCCTTGGTACTTTTTTGTTACACCATTCTTACCTAATACTTACTAATACTTACCCAGTACTTCACGGGCTGTAAATTAAAGCGTTACCGATGAGTCTTCAGAGGTGTTTTTAGAAAGAAAAAAAAAGATTAGAAAAAGAAAATGTCATAATAATTAAAAAAAAAAAAAAACATAGGCATAATGGTAATGGTCTTTCTTATGTAATCATTACGCTTTTATTGCATGGCAAATGGCACCAAATCCTGAGGGACAATGGCATGGCTCATGTAGTCTAGATAATATCTCTTTAAGAAGGGAGCCAGAAATGCCTTTGTTTTGATTTAGAACTCTTGGGTGCCGGAGACCTTTGGCATGATGACATTTGCAGCAAGATCAATGGTCCTGCGTTTTGAAACAGGAAGTTTTGTAACAACAATGAAATGGTCTTGTCATAATTTACTGTAACTTTGTAGCCTTTTTTTTGTCTAGTGTACACCAACAGTCTAGTTATAGGCACCCTACAGTGATGCTTAAAATGGACACGTCGTAGTTGGTGTGTAAGGTTAGCCATGGACACTGCAGTGCTCTTGTAGCACTAGGCTGACATACTGGGGAGTCTGCCTATTCTTAGAGAGACTATGCCAGTATCTCTGTGACTGAGGACGAGACACTTTTGGAAATTGAGTCTGAACTTACTCAGTTCATCTGTTTGCCAGGGTATCGTATATTCAAGTATGCTCCTCTGGATGGTTATCAGTCTTAAGCTAGGGCTAGACACCAGATATTTACACCAGTAGTGTTATACATTAAATAATTTCAAAATGGATTTGGAAGGCTTGTCTACTTTTTAGAACGTTCGCTGAAGTATTGCATTTGGTGAGCCAGCCAGTTCCATTGATTCTAGTTAAACCTAATTGTTATGACAGATGCTTCTCTGACTTAACTCTTCATAGGTCATATTTGAGTTATGGCTCTTATCCAACAGCGAGAACAACGTCTGATGAAAAAAGTGTGTCCAGTAAGAATGTCACAGTTCAGCATATGGCACTGGATTTTGAGAGTGCTGAAGCTTGGCAAGAACAAGAGGCTCCTTTGCCACTTTGGCTTGCAGCACAATAATTAGCATCTGGTGAGGCTGCGAAGCATAGTAGAGCTCTGATTAGGTTTCTTACTGTAACTTGGAAAAGGACCCAATGTGGTTTTAGTCATTCTAGTATAATTCAGCATAGCAAAATATACAGTAGTATAGGCCTACTGTACACTGTATACAGCACAGTGTCGGTGATCATATTGAACATTGCCGCACATAAGCAGGTAACTAAAGTTGCTCCCATCACCTCATGATAGAAATCTTCCCATATTGTTTATTTTTTCTGCAGACCATCCTCAGCCCTCTGCCTCTAAACATATCGTCATTCTCTTGGTTGTGTCTGTATTATCGTGTTAGACCTTCACTCACCTTTCTATCAACAGTTTACAAGGACATTCAAAGTAGGATTCAGAAAACAAGACAACGCACTGTGGTGGAACAGTTTATGAAATTTCTTCTGAATTTCTCTGAATTATTCATGTGCAAGTAGTTGAAGCCATATGTTTTGAAAGTCATATTTCACCTCTTGGCTGAAAAGACAACCTTAAGAGAAATCTTTTCAAAGTTTTGCTAAGCATTTCTTGTCTGGGAACATGAGTTGAGTAGCAAACAGCCTAAATGTAGTTGAGTTATAAGCAGTGGGACCTGGCAGCTGGGCGCTGTGGAGAGATTGGTCCCTCTACAGTCAATGGCCAATACTGCTGCTGTCCTTCTGCATACTCTGGAGCTCCCAACATCTCCTAATTTTAGTCTGCCGGGCACAACCCTCGACCCTCGCCTCCCTCCCTCCCTCCCTCCCTCTCTCTCTCTCTTTCTTTCTCTCTCTCTCTCGCGCTCTCAGAGTCCCTTTGCTTGCAGTGCCTGACTGTTCTGGAAGTCTGAAACATTGTGATAAGATAAAGCTCTAAAGTGCTCAGCAGTATTAGAACACCCTGCATTCCTGAGATGCACTAAAATGCAAGGTCACCCCGCTATTCCCTTGCGGGAGGATTGGGGAAAGAAACACACAGTGACCCACCCATGTTTGTTTTACTGAAATGAAAGCATTGAATGATAATTGGAAATGAATGCATATAGACAAGTAATAAGTCATTTAATTACCTTACTTTTTGTCACCTCCATAATACCAATATAATACCATGGTATCTGTATGATGTGAATGATGGCATGAAATGTTTTGTATGGTTTATTCATCTAAATTCTACAGCCAAAAATTGCAAATGCTCAAATTTTATGTAAACATTGAAATCATACAATATACCATAGCATAACAGTTGCTGTTATGAACTTGATAGAAATGCCCAAACACATATCAGTTCTGCATGTCAGATGTCCAGAATGGAATCACTTTTGGCTTTCAAAAAGGTTAGCGCTTGTTTGACGTAGCCTAGGTTAGCTTGTGCCTTTTAGTTGAGGGTGGGCAGGGTTTCATACAGTACTATGTTATCCTTGGCTTCCCAAAAGCTTCAGCAATGAAGAACTAATGAGATGGTATGTAATTAGTGTAGCAACACAATGGGCCATTTTAATATTTCAGATGTGTTTGTGCAGTGGTCTATTATTTAGGTGGCGTGTAGGTGTTTACTTAACTGAGCTGTGGGAAATGGAGAGCTGTTGTTGTGCTTTCACTGAGGCAACTTGAGCGAGCAGCATTAGTGAAGCATCTGTGAATTGACGTGAAGTGAGGCAAGCCTCATGCACAGGCTTTTTATTGACGTCTCTGCAGCCCCACGCAAACAACCACACACACACACACACAATGCCCTACACACACACTATGCACTACACACACACACACACACACACACACACACACACTACACACACACACACACACACACCATGCCCTACACACACACACACACACACACACATGCACACACACACACACACACACACACACACACACACACACACACACACACACACACACACTACACATACAAGCCTCCTTGTAATTAACTGGCACTAAATGCTCTGTCCCTGTGTGCCGTAATAAATAATACTCAAATGAAAAGTGTTGACATGATGTTGGTGTGACTTGATAGACGTGTTCGTGCTTTTGCTCACCTCTGTCCTAAATGCCACAAACACACACACACACACACACACACACACACACACACACACACGAGTGCACACACACAACACACAAACACACACACACACTATCTCTCTTTCTCTCTCTGCTCACGAGCCGAAGCAGGATTAAGAGCTATGCTCTGGTTTCAGTCCCTGTAGCCCCTCATAGCCCCCTACACTGGCACCACTTGCGCGCGCACACACACACACACACACACACACACACATACACTCACACACACACACTCAGAATGTTTGTGTGTGTGTCCCCTGTCATTAATTGAGATGGCATACCTTTAGGCTCGTGTTACAAAGTCCCGACATGTGGTGTGACGCAAAGCACAGAGCTGGCCAATGAAAACACAGACATTGAGTTATGTGTTGGCGATATGGCACTGAGTTGGTCCAGAGAGGGGAAGTTAAAGTGAACACACACACTCCCACACACACCCACACACACACACACACACACACACACACACACACACACACACACACACACTCCCACACACACACACTGGACCAGGTTCATAAGAGCAGATGAAATACTGGAGACGGGCATCCAATGTTTTTAGTTCTATCACATTCAGAAAAGTGTTCTGTTTATTGTGAAGGCTCCACGTGGCTCATAATGGTTTGATCGCAAATGTCAAAATGTTTACTCTACCTATGTAGGTTTTTTTCATATCTATTGATGGTCAAATTGTCAAAGGCTATCTGAGGAAAATACAGCCCAACTAAGGTCAACTAAGGTTTAGGCTCAGCAGGTTGTTGCCAGAAAGAGTCACCAGGCTCGACCTGTAAATTGGCAGACTGGCAGATGTAGCCTGGCAACAGCCTTGTGATAGGACCACCAAATACTGGGATGGGAAACGTGAGCTAAACAAAATGGCTTCCTGTGAGAATTCTGAGGCAAAGCATTAACACTGACTCTAACCCAGGGGAAGTTCTGGAATAGATATATAATATAGCCTCTAATGCAATATACCAATAACTTCTGATCATCCAATTGGTAATGATAGACCTGGACTCATTTTCTGTGCCATGCAGGTTACTAGATACAGTAGTAACTCTGTAGACTGATAATCATCTAATGTTGACTCAGGAGGCGTTTTGTGTTGTGTATGTGAAGATATGCTGTCTACACAGGTCAAAATGAGCAAGTGAAATGTGTAAAGATCCAGTGAATACTTGGCTTCTGGTACTGCTGCTTATTCATGCAATATTTTGCACACATAGACTGTCGCCATGGAGATGAACCAAGTGCTCTGTTTGGTGATTATGTCTGTTTTGTGTGGTCGCACCCCAGTGTGATGACTAGAAAGAAATGACTAGAAAGAAGATCGTTTTAATCTTCACCTTCGCAAGCTGCCTGACAATCTGCAAACAGACGTAGCAAATTGGCACATTTTATATCTAAAAATTACTCACAAATGGGGTCATTGCTATTTTAAAAGCATGAGAGGTTGGTCTGAAAACTCAAAATGGTGTATCATTTGATTATCACACCCAGTTAGAGCCTAAAACCCTCAAGGTTCAGGCTTTCTGTTTAAATATGACAGCAAACAAAATTGGCAAAAACAGCAGGCAAAAATGCTCAGTTATCGGCATCCAAATGTTTCTCATGGAGTGGTGTTTCATCGTTGGGGAATTAGCACCCCTGCTTGCTTATACTGTCCTGATTTTTTTTCTTTTTCTAATATGGCTAATAGTCTATCTGGAGTGTGTAGTGATATCAGCCTCTGCCCAAATCGATCCTGGTTAAGTGAGATGTGAGCCAGGCAGCTTGTCTTGTTTAGCACAGAGTGTTTTTATTGATTTGCGTACGTTTGCGAGAAATCCCCTGAGATGGTTTGTGTGTGTGTGTGTGTGTCTCTGTGTGTGAGTGCGTGTGTGGTGTGTGTGTGTGTGTGTGTGTGTGTGTGTGTGACACACACACCGTAGCGACTGCTGACTACAACAGCAGCCCAAAAAGGGGGAAGCACATTCTCCTGTCGCTTGGTCCGCACGCAGTAATGATTTATCAATAAAATAAAATGGCTGAGGAGAAGCGAAAGAAAACGAACGGCAGAAGCAACTAATGGAGCCAAATGTCTTTTTTTTTTTTCAACCGCCAGCATTAGACTTTCATCAGGATATGGCTTGCTCCTGTTACCCTCCTAATCATTCTCACAGGCTCCCATTTGATGGATTAGATTCCACCGACAGACGTTTCAGCGAGCTTGACTGAGTGCGTGTGCAAAGAACCATTAATTAGACCATGTGCTGCAAAGAGCATATGATGAAGGCTGGCACTGGGAACTGATGTGAGTGTGTGTGTGTGTGTGTGTGTGTGTGTGTGTGTGTGTGTGTGTGTGTGTGTGTGTGTGTGTGTGTGTGAGAGAGAGAGAGAGAGAGAGAGAGAGAGAGAGATGTGTGTGTGGCTTTGTGTGCCTCCATTTCATTAAAAAAGCAGCTGCAATTCAGATCTGCATAAGCAGGTATATATTCAAATTGTGAATGAGCCATCACAGCATCCCGCAAACAATGTGTGCATACATTACACTACTGCACACACATAGGCAATCAATCAGGCACTGTCCCCATCCATGTTCTCTTCTGTACATCTGACATTTATTATGGAAAGAGGGTGGGTGAGATTTGCATGTGTGAGATGAGGGACACACACACACACACACACACACATACACACACACACACACACACATACAGATATGAAGATATGGAGGCCGGTGTGGGTACTGGGGTCCGGTGTGGTCCGATGCACTGTGGTTCGGTTCGGAGCAGAGCGGTGCTGTGCAGTAGACCGGTGCTGGGGCTGAGGCTCTGAGATAGGAGTCGGTTAGCCAGTCAGTGAGCTCAGCTGGTTGGTGATGTCACGCCGTTCATCATGGCTCCTGCCTCCATCCCATCATCGCTCCCTCGGTTACCGTGACGTCACGGCTCTCAGGCAGACTCCCAATGGATAATTCATGTTTGGTGAGCTGTGAGCTGGCTGAATTCACACACACACACACACGCACACACACACACACACACACACACACACACACACTACTGGTCTCTCTTTTCAGTTTCCCCCTCTATATTAGCCTCTTGTTCTCTCATCTCTTCAGTCACTATTGCCTTCTCCCTTCCTCTTCTTCTCTCTCTCTCTCTCGTCTCTCTTCTCTCTCTCTCTCTCTCTCTCTCTCTCTCTCTCTCTCTCTCTCTCTCTCTCTCTCTCCTTCCCTTTAGCATCTTACATACACAATTTTTTGCCCTTCCTTTCTTCTCTTCCTTCCCACCCCCTCACACTCTTCCTTTCTCCCACCCTCCCTCTCTCTCTCTCTCTCTCTCTCTCTCTCTCTCTCTCTCTCTCTCTCTCTCTCTCTCTCTCTCTCTCTCTCTCTGGAGATATACTAATGGGTAAAAGGGGGAAGACAGGAGTGGAGATGCACATGTAATGGAAAAATTGCAGTGTTTTTCCTTTTGGGAGCAGGTATCTTTCACCTCTCTCTCTCTCTCTCTCTCTCTCTCTCTCTCTCTCTCTCTCTCTCTCTCTCTCTCTCTCTCTTCCTCTTTTCTCAGCCCCACTTGGACAGGGTCTGCCATCTGTGCAATGAACTGAGCATTTTCTCTCCCTCTCTCGCTCTCTATCACTCTCACTCTTTCACATCTTTTGCAGGAGGGTGAGTGACGTCACAGAGAGAGCAAGCAAGGTGGAGTGAGAGAGAGAGAGAGAAAAGAGAGAGAGATAAAAATTGTGCAAGAGAATGAGAGAGACAGAGAGAGAGAAAAAAAAGTGGGTGTGAGAGGAAAAACAGAGTGAAGGGAACGAAAGAGAGAGAGAAGGCCTGTTTGTGCATATGGGAAAGTAAGTGAGGCAAAGAGAACGAGAGAGAGTAAAAGAGAAAAAGAGAGAGAGAGAGAGAGAGGGGGATTCTGCTTGCACGAGCTGCATTTATTCCCTGTGCTTTTGTTTGGATGCCGATAAGCTTCCCCCCAGTCCCCACCCTCCCCCTTTTCTTTTTTCTTGGCTCTGACCTCGCCTCCTCCCCACCCTCTGGGTCCCCCCTCCCCACCAGCGATGCTCTCTTCTCTTCTCTGCTCCTGAGCCTCCGCCTCCACCTCCTCCTCCTCTTCCTCCACTACATCCACCACCTCGTCCTCTACTACAGTAGCAGCAGCAGCAGCAGTAACAGCTGAATCTCAGCCTGAATCTGAGGCTGCGGGTGAGGCTGCGGCTGCTGGAGCTCTCTTTGTTTTCCCTTCCCCCCCTGGAAGAAGAGGAGGAGGAGGAGGAAAGAGAGAAAGAGGAGGAGGAAGATGACACGCTTGTCAGAGGGATGCCGTTAGATACAGCAGCTGTTCCCACACCTGAGGTTCAACAGTGGCTCAGCTAGCAGAGATATTCACCTAAGAATTACTAGACTGATTCTGAAGACTGGCCATTTCCTATTTCATTCATATTCATACATTTCTATCCATATTTCTGAGTAACAGCAAACCAGTTAAATTCAGTTAAAGTAAAATGTAGTTCTCGTTTCAATTTTTGAAGAAGCCTTAAACAACCTACCAACAGGTGCCACTTTCATTTTTTTTTTCTGCACATTTGGGACTTGGATAAAATCATGAAGAAAATCTGGTCAAAGAAGAGGTTCCAGGTGAGTAAAGAGTTCATTGCCTCGCATGCTCTTTTTTTCTAAATGCTGGCTTCCCATTGCTGTGTCTAGACAGCATAAGGTCACCTGTCAGTAGCTGCATATCATTGACACACTTCCTACAGCCAACCGCCATAGATGGTCTAGTTTATCAACCATGTTTGACCCATAATCAATCTGTGCAAAGCCATAGGCTGGATGGGGTAAAATCTGCCGTTGTCATAGGTTTGGTGTTGCTATGCAGTTGCTTAACAAAAAAAAAGCGTCAACAACAAAAAACATTTAAAGCTTCCAGCTCAGCACAGTGTCAGTGATATCAGGAGTTTCTCCAGGGACGTTATCATCTCTTGTTGCCAGGGTAGCAGAGCAGCCCGTGTCTCTCAACTGCTGGAAATAAAATTAAATATATATATTTAAAAAAAATGCTTTTTTAAAAAAATGAAAAGGGTAGGCTGAGGGGAGAGATTATCTACCGAATGCACAGTCATTCCCGGAGTGATGAAATACCCAACTGAGCAGCGGCAACATGAAGCAACGGTAAACTAGTGCCGTCTGCCATCGGGACTCGGGCTCTGCTCAAGCGCTCGCTCATGCCAGGATGCTCCGGGGTGGGAGTACAGTAGGTGGATTATTTACCAATCCTCCGGGTGGAAACTTGTTCAACGGAAACCTGACTGACAGTGGATTTTAACTTTCAAATACTTGATTTCATTTCAACTACTTGATTTTATTGAAATCAACAACAGCCTCTACAACGTAGCTAGTTTGGTCTTTATAAGATACACTAAATTTTTCCATCAGTGGCATCTTTTAAGATACACCCATCTGGTCAGTATATTGTAGGCTGCCTACAATGTTATGTAATGTGTTCTGATATGAGTTTTATTTTTCTTGCAGAAAACTGGCCACTCCAACCGGACCTTTGGGAGGTTCACTCATGGTGTGTGCAGGTCTATGTTTCAGGCTTAATATTTATAGTATAGTCTAGTCTAGAGCTCATTATAAAGATGAACAGACACACTTGAAAGAATGATTTTTTTTCTGAAGCAGCAGTTTTTCATTTGAGGAATGTCTGAGCATTGTTGCGTAGAAATAACAGAGAGGATGTGGATACCCTTTCAAGACCGTCTTGTTATGCCTGCTTAATTTGAGTTTTGTTGAGTGCTATTACATTAAGTGTTTGTGTTTGTATTTATTTATTTATTTATTAATAAATGGATGGATATCTTTAGTAGGCTAATCGTTGATCTTGAATGATTATTTCCAACAAGCCACTATAGCCGTTTCCTGTTTATTTGCTTGAAGTCAGTGGAGTGATGCAAAGTGAAGCCATGAAATTGCTTATCAAAATCCAAGCGCCTTGTGCATTGTCAGCTTGAATTTGAATTATCTCAGTGAAAGGTGGGCGGGTGTGACTATGGTGGTGACATGTATCTTTTGTGTGTGTTAAAAAGCAGAGTGTGCATTTGTATGTGTTTGTGTGGGATAGACTGTGCATAGAATGAGCACCCTTGTGTGACTGTGTGTGTGTGTGTGTGTGTGTGTGTGTGTGTGTGTGTGTGTGTGTGTGTGTGTGTGTGTAGTGTAGGCCTAAGTGTTGAGTGTGTGCGACTAAGATGCTGGTTTCTATGGTAACTGTGTTTCTCTGTTTACCCTTTTTTGCTGCCACTATGGAAGTGAAGTTTTCCGCTCCTGCAGGAAGCAAACCTCTGGTAAAAAAAAAAAAAAGAAAAAAATCTTTCACCGCTGTGGTTCTTTTATCTGTCTGATCTTCTTCTGTGTCCCATTCGCCTTTTCACTCGTCCCTCAATGACAGTGTTTAAAATGCAAAAATATGCTCTAGATTTTGGTCTTTCATATCCTGTTTCATATGCAGAGTAGTGCTTTGATACTGAAGCCATGATGAGCGCTGGAAAAGGGCTTCGTCTGTCTCCATCTCCATTTGTTGTCAGGTGTTTAAGTACTGCCACCTGTACCCTGGTAGACTGTAGGTACGGCTGCATAGCAAAGGCTGTGAAATGAGTTTTGACATTTGTGGGTCAGTGTTGTCTTGTTAGCGATGCCAAAGAAAAACAAACAAGCAACACAAAAAAACATTAGTCATCACATGCCGCTCACTCTTCTGCCAACAAACTCTCCTTGTGGAGAAGAAAGCTGTTTCAAGACTTGTCTCTGTCCTCTCCCCTGTTCATGTCAGTCTATTTGTGGTGAAGCTTTGAAGTGGTCTGTTCGAGGGAGGCTGATTGGTGTGTGTGTGTGTGTGTGTGTGTGTGTGTGTGGTGAATCATGGGCCTCTGACGCACCTGGATGCCTCCTGTTTAGCTTATCTGGCCCTCAGTCCACAGTTAAATCGGCATGAAATGTGATTAGGGTTTGCTGCTGTGTTTAATGTCATTTGGCCTCCTCTTCCTCCTCCTCCTCCTCCTCCTCCTCTTCACCATCCTCTTCCTCCTCTACTGCAGACTCAGAGAATACCGAGGATGAGACAGCAGAGGCACAGGTCCCCATGGAGGCCAAAGAAAGAGGCAAAGGAGCACAGAGCCAGACAGGTAATTAACTGTCTGTCGACACGTCTTTTTGCTCTCCCTCTCAAAAGTCTCTGCTTCGTTGTGTATTTGAAAAAGACATGGGCGCAGCGTTTTTTTTATTTGTTTTGTCTAGTTTTGTTTTGTTGTGATTGCTGAACCTTTCACTAAAGCATTTGGCCTTATTTTTGATTTCGCACATACACATAAATGACTGGGAAAAGATAGAAAACTCTGATAAAGCGTTTTGAAGGTCCGTCTGAAGTTCAGCTTAAAACAAGTGCGTAAAGTGTATGTAGTCACTATTCTAATTTTAGTGCCTGAGGAGTTCACAAGTACCACAAATCAAATTCATGGGCTGTCTTCGGCTGCCATGTTGCACACACACATCACTGTTCACGCTCTCTAGAGTTTCATGTTGGCACGGTAACAGTGATTATGACAGCGTGGAGGGTAGGAGCAAGCAGAATGGGAAGGTGATTTTTTTTTTTTTTCCATCCAAACTGATTGATTCAACGTTTGTTCTCCCCTTTGGCAAACAAAGCCTGCCCACACATCATGTTTATTCATATTCTGAGCAAAACAAAACTCCCAGAGTGGGCCTACTGTGTTAGTTTTTTCACTGCTTGTTCTCATTCTCACAGAATACTAATGTGCTGGTGAAAATGAAGAGTTCAGAATGTAAAACTCTCTAAGTCAGACATATGCGATTATTAAGTTGTTGTCATAATAATTCCTAGCAATCTCTATCAGATTGATATTTGAATGTTATTATCAAGTAAAAATGTGCCAAACCATAAGTTGTAGTTGGACTGATAATAATGTTTATAAAACTAGATGTACCGCGTGGCGGTACAAAATATGACCGCCGCTCAGTTCTGCACATTTTCTGCATATATATGATGCTTGTCAACTTGTTTGTAACTCTATATTGAATGAAACTTGCCTCATCCGAGGTCAGTGCCGGCGGCCATCTTATGTGTGTCACAAGTATGGAAATGCCTGTGACCAGTCAGTACCGCTTGGGTGGAGTGGTTGGCAATGAATGAGTAAATGAAGCAAAAATATTAAATAAATAATTTTAGCTGCAAGGTAAAATAGTTTAGTTAAGTCACAGTCAGTTATTTTGGCTGAGAAGTAATTAATCCAGCCGTGTTACTACCACCAGTGAACAGCACAGGAAGCGGCGACGATCCCACTGAAGCTAGCTGCTACGCCAACCTTCAGTGGGATCGTCACCACTTGTAGCTGCTTCAGTGGGATCGTCGCCGCTAGCTAGCTGCTACGCTAACCTTCAGTGGGATCGTCGCTGCTTCAGTGGGATCGTCACCGCTAGCTAACTGCTACGCCAACCTTCAGTGGGATCGTCGCCTCTTCCTGTGCTGTACAGGTGGTAACGCAGCTGGATTACTACTCGGCCAAAATAACTGACTGTGACTTAACTAAACTATTTTACCTTGCAGCTGCAATCAATGAAATGATTAATAAAACTATAATTTATTTAATATTTTTGCCTCATTTACTCATTCACTCCACCCAAGCGGTACTGCCTGGTCATGGGCATTTCCATACTGGTGACACACATAAGATGGCCACTGGCACTGACCTCAGATGAGGCAAGTTTCATTCAATATAATTCGGAGTTTCATTCAATATATTCGGGACTTCATTCAATATATTCGGAGTTTCATTCAATATATTCGGAGTTTCATTCAATATATTCGGGACTTCATTCAATATATTCGGGACTTCATTCAATATATTCGGAGTTTCATTCAATATATTCGGGACTTCATTCAATATATTCAGAGTTTCATTCAATATATTCGGAGTTTCATTCAATATATTCAGGACTTCATTCAATATATTCAGAGTTTCATTCAATATATTCGGCACTTCATTCAATATATTCGGGACTTCATTCAATATATTCGGAGTTTCATTCAATATATGCGGGACTTCATTCAATATATTCAAGGTTTTCTTTCATTCAATATATTCGGAGTTTCATTCAATATATTCAGGACTTCATTCAATATATTCAGAGTTTCATTCAAGGTTTTTTCCCTGAACGGCTTGCCATAGAAAACATCAGTCCTGGATTTATTGACTTAGAAAATAAACTGAAACTACCATTCCTCCTGGGGGAAGTTGATACTTTTACTCAAATAGCCTCAGACTACTTACAGTCTTGCCACATTTTAAGGGTAGAGTCCACATGACCATCATCAAAATATCCACTAGTGCTTTTTCTTAATTTTATCTTTTTTTTATTATTATTATTCCATATGTTTGTTTAAGTTGCATTTTATTTATTTAGTCACTACTTACTATTGTAATTCTCATTATTATTGTCATTATTATACATTAATGCTTTGGCAATATTGTATTTTTTTACATTCATGCCAATAAAGCTTATTGAACTGAACTGACAGGCCTATCACCCCAAACCTGTAACGCTTTGGCTTAATAGCACCATCTACAGGTCAATAATTGTACAGTCATTAAATGTACATATAAATTCATTTGTTTTATAGCCCCCCATGGATGAAATTCCACAAAACTTGACATATTCCCACAGGATGTCAGGTTCATCATACACATTAAATTTGGTGCAGTTCCTAACATCTGATCTAAAGATAGGGGCAATTAAAGCCGTATAATATTGCATTTTAATTTTTTACCATGGGGGGCAAATCACAAATGACTGGTTATGAGCTAAGTTGATGTGGGCTCTTGAGACCAACATTCCATAAAAATTTCATCATCCTCAATATCACGGGTCAGGTAGTTTTTTAGGAAAAACTACATTTTTGGGGTTTCGGGGGGCGCAGCGCAAAGATGGAGTGGCCCCCGGGGACCAAACGAAATTTTTCCGTAAAAGTCTACAGGGGCTACATGCCCACCAAGTTTCATGTGCCCCGGTGTTACGGTGTCCCGGGAATCGTTGACCAAAAATTCAGGAAGTAGATGACGGGAGAAAAAAAAAAAAAAAAAAAAAAAAAAAAAAAACTTTGACAATCATTATATGACCGCTACGCTTGCTACGCAGCGGCGGTCATAATTATATATATTTTTTATAATATATAAAGTAATCTCTACAACTAAACTGCCATGTGAATGTTATTATCAAGCCAATACAAATAAAGCCAGCACTATCCAATTAGAGATGGACTGGCAATAAAGTGAACCAAATACATATAAATTCTGTAAATTCATTGCAAATGATCTTAGAATTAACTGAGCTCTTCATACACATATTTATATAAACTAGAGCAAAATTTTATATTTATATAAATTATAGATGTCCAGGCCCATAGTTGTGTAGGCTGATGACCAGCATGAAGGACAGAGTCATAACATTTGCATGATGTTTTGATACATACTAGAGGCTTGCTATCAGTTTTCTGAATAGCTGATCAGGAAGTGTCCAAAGCATATTGGAAAATCACATAAAGAAAGACCTTCACCGCAGAGCCTGCAGAGGATTTGGAAGAGAGTATGAGATGGATCATAATGATAGAGAACTTCCAGAGCAGAACTCATCAAGGTCATCTCCTGAATGTCATGAATGAAGATTTGTACAAACACAAAGAATGAGTGCACGGTCTGTTGTGAAATTTAATTTAGTCCAATGCAAGGTAGTCACTAGACTTCCCCCAGGAGCAGAATTATTGGATTTCCTAACTGGAAAGAGAGTGATTATAAGATTCTGAAATATTCAAGCAAGCACAGCGGACACCGCTGCTACTTCTGAACATCAGTGAATATCTCAGTCAGTGGGGATGGAATTAAGACTCATCTGGAGTATTCTGTATCAATCATGGTAGGAAGTAAGAACTTCCACTTCTAATTGCCCCCTGGGGACATAACAAATAATGTTTTGTTATTATTGTTGTTGTTTTAGCAAAACAAACAAACAAACAAACAAACAAACAAAAAAACATTGCAATGCCTGAATAAAGTACTTTCCTAACTTATCTCAAAATGTTTTCCTCTTTTAACTTAGTCTGACTTTGAGAAGACTGAAAATGTTATGTAAGTATAAGGGAGAAACTCTTGTCTTCTTCGGTTATGTTTTGGAGTCTGTCAGAAGGTAATGAACATGACGTGGCTAAGATGGTAGGCATTAAACCTCAACTTAAGACATTCATCCCTCTCTAGACACCACCCAGACGTTCCAGACAGATCCTGCCTCTCCCTGCGGCCTCTGTGACTTTTTTAGTAACACACTCACTACCATTAAAGCCCAACTTGGGTAAAAAAGTATCTGTTTATTAATCTCAAGGATTATTGGCATTAGAAAATGTCTGTCCACATGGCCCAGACCATGCTAATTTGTGACGCATAGTTTTTGGAACCTTTTCTGATTCATAGAGATAAAAGTTCCTTGCTTGGTTCTCGTAAATAAGCATTAACATTCAGGCAGATAAACATCCAAACAAACACCCAAAACTTTGCAAATTCACCTCCCATTATCAGAGACATTTTTATATCAGATGAAATGCCATATTTTATAAATGTCCCGTTAAATGGCATATCAGTTGATCTTCTGTCTACAACAAAGGGAAATACCAGAAGCCTTGAATTTTAAGCTTGTTTTAAACACACACACACACACACACACACACACACACACACACACACACACACACACACACACACACACACACATAAAAAAAACCTTTCCTGCTTCTTCTGAACTTCAGTGAACTCCAGACTCATCTGTCATGGATGATGTCACTGCAAGGCCCCGCTGTATGGGGGCGAGTGGCTGCTTTGCAAGTCAATTCCCAGTGGTCTGCAAAGCTATTTACCTGCGGCCATGAAAACCATGAAAAATCACTGTAGGATCATTTTCATGTGTCCATGCCACTAGGTGGGCAATAGATTGAACTCAATGACTGTACAGTAGTCCACACCGGCTCGGTTCAGAGGCTTTACTGTCAGCTAATCACATTCACATACAGTCAATAATCACATTCTTCATACTAAAATACTATGCTTAATTGTAACAAATACTAACCTACTACTAAGAATAAAAGTAATTGTATGTGTCAGAATACTGCAAAAAGCACAGGGGTTAAAGTGTGTATGTGTGTTTGGGGTGGGGTGGGGGGGGGGGTGCGGGGGCACGCAGTTCGGGCATCTCAGATAAATTAACAATATCATCCCATTCTTCTTCTATACATTTTTCTTTGTTTGTGCCGACTCAAAATATGAGAGTTCCCCCTCCTGCCAAATCCCACTTTAACCACCGTGTATACATAATAGTTCATCTGAACCATCATTAGAGCCGAAGATGACAGCAGCCCAGTAAAGTGAATATCAGCAGCTTAAGAGGGTTTAATCAGGTGTCTGTAAGCACATTTGAGATCCTCTAATGCCAAGACACAGCTAAGACCAAAGGTATGTGTAATCCTGTTATAAAGGCCAAGACTTGCACTTGGATTTCACATGTCCAATACAACGGAGTAGCACTATTCCTCTCTCCATAATTTCTTTCTCTCTCTCTCTCTCTCTCTCTCTCTCTCTCTCACACACACACACACACAAACACACTCACACACACACACACACACACACACACACACACACACACACTCACACACACACACACACACACACACACACACACACACACACACACACACACACACAGACACACACACACACACACACACACACACACACTGAGAGCTCAGGAGATGGAGGAGGACAGAAAGTTCACAGCACCCAGAGTGTCAGCCCTGACGTCTGTTTCACACCGTCTGATATAATTCCACTAATTGAGAAGCTCTCTCTTCTCAGTTGGAGGCAAAGGTTATGAATCCTAAACTAAACTGATTTAAAGCTACTAAATTGCTATTACTCTGTAAGCGCATTTGCCGCACTGACACCAAAAGACAGTACGTAAGCCAGATCCTAGAAAGCTATGTTCCTAAAATCTTGGCTAACTTATTCTCTTCTACCCTATGCAGATAAGACGATTTTGCAGGCCCTGTTTGTCACACTAAGCCTGATAATCAAAGCCTGATCAAATCAAAAAGTACAGGAGTCTGGATTTTCCGGCTACTGAGAAATGATTGCTGGCTAGAGGTGTTTAAATTTAAAAAGATCAAATCATGAAGAGTTGGATGGCCAAATTGCCAAACTAGAACATAGAGTGCCTTGATGTTTTCCCCTCCATTTCAAATGGTCACGAATGAACAAGACTTCTGGAACCTTGTGGCATTTTCAAAAGATATTTTTGTAACACACATACAGTCAGGTTAATAAAGTCAAAGGTTAAACAAATAGGAGAGCACAAAGAGGCGTTTAAAGGGTGATTAGGTAATAAATTAGAGCGTTTTAGCAGTAAAAGCCTAGTCAGGGGGCATTCAGTTCTTTGATTTGGTTGACAGACCTTTTCCCTTTCTTCCATAACGCAGATAACCTTTCACAAAATAGACAGCTGTAATGAGATGGCACAAAAAGATGGAAACTGTAATGTTTTCAATTAGAGCTCAACACTCAGCTTGAATGTCACTGTCTGACTTTGTCTCTGATGGAAAGTTTTCATGTGAGGTTATTCTTTTGTTGTGTTGTGATTAGTTTTATCTTTTTTTCCGCCCTGAAGATGTCTTTGAAACTTGCAGGTCTTATTACAATTTATAGCTGCATTTTTACAGATATTTCAAAACAAACATATTTCTGGCCACTCTGGGTCACTCTGGTACCAGCTGTTCTGTTCACCAATGCCAAACTAGCCTTTCTCAGTGACATGGAAATTAAAAGACATACTGTATTACAGCCTGTAGACACAGCAACCATTTGGGTCACATCGATAACATTTTTTTTTTGTTTTTTTAATGTTTTTTTTTTTTTTGGCCTTTTATCCCCATGGAAACAGCAGTTGTTCTGGGTGATCTGAAACAATGCTTTATAGTCTGGTTCAATTCAGGCCAAGACTCTCCTCCTCTTCCTCTGCCTGTGCTGTCTGTGTTTTTAGAGGCCAAGTAGCCTCCTGCTGCTGAGGGGGTCTGTGTGTGTACAGCACCAAAGGGGGTGAATCTGTGGGGAATAAGGAGGATATTTTGGCCATACTCTATACATAGGGATCCCTGTTTCTGCTCAGAGAGGCCCCTC
>JAODXP020000031.1:23225155-23239615 GCA_027497455.2 Sardinella longiceps
CATTACCAGGCCAAGAGAAACACTAGAGGTTCAGAGTCATGTTCCTGTAGCTTACTGTCTGCATTGAAAAGCCTTTCATGCCCGTTTCCATGAAGTTATATTTATCTAGAATATACACTATACTATATATCTAGAATAAACACTACATTGGGAATGTGGCTTCATTATTATGCTCCTTGTCTTTTATTCTATTTATTGATTTATTTATGTAGGTTTTTTTAGTTATATGCGCATTGAATGGTTGCCCAAAAATGTATTTTGCTGTACCTGCTGTAGCTATAGTGAAAAATTAAGATTCATTCATTCATTATACAGAAACCTCTGTGTGGCTAAAACCCAGTTTCCTCCCTAAGCCCTCCCCGAACACCTCAACCATCAAGAGTTAAGTGAAACGCCAGTGCTGAAGCTATTACAGTAAAGCTTTTTTTCCAACATGCATACTTCTGCTCAAAATGAAAATTACGGTAGCCACAGTTACCATAAGGAGCCATAGAGTTCAATGGGTTCCATAGCATTACCAGTCTGTAAAATAAATGATAAATGTTCTATATGCTGTTCACAAAGCATTTTGCATTACACACATCGGTCTGTTATCTCAGATATGGCATGCCTGTCATCTTTCTAATGAAGTTTTTCAGTACACAAATCAGTCTGTTGGCCTTTTCAAACATTCCTTGTGTTAACAACAATGTGTCCCTGTATGTATTACAGTAAGATGCCCTGACTGTCTATTTATAAAAGCTTAAATAAATATATAAGCATTTTCCTAAAATGACCTTTTCCTTATTCGACCCACGCTCATGTCCATGCATGTGGCTCCCCATGTATGTAGCCCACACACTGCCCCCGGCCCCTTCAGCCCCCCCACGGCTCCTGTTGGATTCAACATGCCGTCCTGCACGCTACCCTCAAGCCATTCACCCCCCCACCCCCAGCCCCCACTCTCCCTAGCTCTCTCTTCTCTTCTCTTCTCTTCTCTTCTCTTCTCTCTCTCTCTCCTCTCCTCCTGTGCCGCTACTCTGTCGTAGATCTCACAGACAGACAGACAGACAGACAGACAGACAAAGGACTTCTTCTGAATTCAACCCCAAATTTATTTAAAGACTGCTTCACTTTGCATGTGTCAGTGTGCTGTGTAATGAACTATACATTATAGCCGTTTTTCCAGTCCTGTTTGTTAAACAGGTGACTAACATGTTTTATTTTTTGTTTTAGTTTATTTAATTAATTGTTTGCAATCAGGGTGTGAGGGGGATTTTAAGCAATACGGTAAAAAAGTGCTTAGGAAAACATCATGGACCCTACATGTACCTTTAACCACCTTCCACCCACCTGGTGAAGATAACAACATAATAATAACAACAACAACAACAACAACAACAATAACAACAACAACAGAAACTCCATTACTGGGGACAAAAGCCAGTCATCAGCAGACACAAAACAAACAGTGATGATGACTCATCACGGCTGAATACTTTCCCAAGACTGCCCCACATCTCATCACACGACACTGAGCCATGCAGGCAAGGCAAGCACTGCACAAATTTGGCCAATGTTCTCCCCGCTACATTAGGACCTGACCTGAAGTTTACAATTGGGCGGAATGCCAGTCTGCTTAATTGAGCAATCTGAGTGGACTCGTTATGTTTGATTAGAGGGCGTAAAAAAAAATCTCTTCAAGAAGAAGAAATCTCTTCAGACTAATTGGGTTGGACTGGATTTTTGTCAAATCAGAAATGTATGCCTTATGAGAGGTTGGATGCATCAGCAATCCATAATAGTTAGCAAGGAGAGATAGTTTAGCCTAGTCGTGAGATGTAGTTCATCTACACTGAACAGTCACAGTCAAATTTTGATTTAGTGTTTAAGTATTTAAAAAAAGGGTTAAGAGTACAATTACATTTTTTTTTATTTGCGGGCATTACATATAGAAATATAACCATTTAAAATCATTCATTATGATTTCAGTAGTGTCAATGCAATATAAAGTCTTCATAAACCTTTAGGATACAGTAGACTTCAGTGTTGTTCTCATTTTGTTATTTTTTAAAACTTTTATTGTATTAGAGCCGAATATGAGAGCCAATGCACACAGCATGCTATAGTTTATGTTAGAGCAAAGATGAGTCAGAATACAGACTATGTGTCAGTATGGACTGTATGCACAGTCCTATAGTATACTGCACTGTATAGTGTAAAAATCGAAGGCAGCATAAAGTCAGAAAGGATATGATGAAGTGCATTACTCCTGTCAGGTATATTGAGAAGGTTTTCCTACCAAATCCTTCATGGGCACGCAATAAGTGTAAGCAGCTATTTTTGTTATGCAAGGGGCATGATGATTGAAATTCAATATTTGTTACTTAAGCCGTGCACAGCCAGCAGCGGTGGGGATGAGGATGGGAAATCCAATATGACTTGTCATCACAGCAAGTAGCGTGTCTCACGGGAAGAATGAGTGAGTGAGTGAGTGAGAGACAATAAAATCACAATAAAGTCAAATCCCCGGGAGATGCACAACAGACTGGAAAATAAGCTACATTTAAATCAAGTCCAATACAGAGCCATGGTCATGGTTAAATGCCCTTACTAACCAGAGAAATGTAGATGATAATGACTCAGGTATTTCAGTCTTCAGGAGGTGAACAACAAATAAGGAAATAGGCTACAACTGTGGATTTGTTTTTAGCTGATGAAAGAAATTGGGGGCTAAGAAATGCTAGTGGCATCAATTACCTGTATAAAAGTGGAAGTTCAAGTTCAGAGGAGAAACACAGACTTAAAATATATTTAAATAGATAAATACATTTCAATCCAATCAAACAGTCATGTTCATGGCTGATCAAACTAACATGACTCAGGGGTTTCATTGGATGTCATTCAAGGTGTCAATCAAAGATTCTAGAGTGCTATGCACTAGAATCCTTGGTGCCAACATTTTTACTGTCAGTGGTGCCAACCTGCTCACTGGGGGAAGTTGGTTCATTATCTTGGTTAGTCAGGCTCGAACCTGCAACCCTCCGGTAACCAAAAGGCACAGTATATCATCAATAGAAAAAACTAGCCTCAGTAGCACACCTTGTACCTTGGCTCAATTTACATTTAACTAAATTAGTCTACTTTAGGGTATTTTCCTAAGGTTTTGGTTTGCTTCAATTGAATATTTTGTAGAACAATCATTGGAACAGAGGGACTCACTATCAAGCAAGGGGTAGCAAATAGCTGATGGCATACCCAATAGTTTTCCAGTTCACAGCAACTATTTAGCTACCAGGAAGTCAGCACACATGGCAATTGGGTCTCCAGACTCTTTGCACAAAATGAAACAATGTGAAACCCTGTCTCATTGTGGAAGTGTATATCCCCTATAAATGGTTATTAAACACCTTATTAACAATAATAAGTAGTTAATTAATTACTAATAAATATCAGTTAACAGTTAGGTAACAGTAGTGTACAGGAATTAAATAGTATGTAATGGTGTAGTAAATTAGTTAGTTAGTTTATAGTTTGTTATGTCTAAATTATAAAATGGTAAAACTTGGAATGGAATTACGTCATTTAATTGATTAAAACCACTAACTTTAAGCTATTTATAGGAGATGGTTATAAAAGTGGTACCAAGTGGTTTGGTTAGATGATGGCCAGATGTGACTCATTTGCCACACAAAGAGTCTGGGAACATATATGTTTACTTTGCAGTGAGTGGGAACCTATTTGATTTTGCCTTCTATTTCTGTTCCCATGGGGATGAGTGTGGGTTGGATTTATTGTACTGTCGCTCTTCCATGCAAACTTAAGCCTTTTGAGAACTACCTGACCACTAGTTAACTTTCAAATAGATTTGCATGCAGCAGTTGAAGTCAAAGAGAAAACAGAGATGTCTATTGTAGTACCAGAAGTATACAATTTGATAATTTATAGGCTATAGACCCTTTTTGAAGCTACGTCACAATTCCATGAGTTGAGTTTTGGAGGCAGAAAATCGTCTGTTCTGATAGACATGGCTGTAAATTTGACAACTTTCCCCATCTTTGAAAATATAGCTTGTCATCATAATATAACTCAAGAATCTATTTCTTAACACGATATGATTCACAAACAACAAAATATATGTCCACCAAGATGATTGAATGAGTACCCAAAGTTCAGAGACTGAAAGTAGCACAGGTGGCTATCTGCCTCTTTCGGCTGCTGGATAACGTAGTGATGCCTACTGCCACCGTAGCGACCTCTCTCGATTTAAACCACTTGTCAAAGCAAACAAACTTATCGACAGTCTCCACATACTTAACCGAACACAGGGATTTTGTATCACTTTAACACTACGCCTAAAAGCCAAACTTTACCACCGAATAACCCGCTAGCTTGTTAGCTGACGGTAGATCGCCTACCTTGTTAAGTGACGTTGCTAACGTTAGTCGCTTTCCCATAGGATTAAGCACATTTCTCTTGAAGTGCACCTTAACTCATACAATTTGTAAACACTGTAAGGCATACAGGATCGCTACTGTAGTTGGATATTATTTAGTATACATCTGATAGATAACGCCAAAATTATAAAATGTAGGATTAGCTGTTGAGAAAGCATTAAAAGGCAGTGCTGAAAACGGTCACTTTTGTATTGGTTCTGATAGCTTCTGGAGGCTTTCTGCCTCCAGTTGCAGTTTATAGAATGTTAGAACACGGAATGTTTACAAACACAGAAAGGGTCTATAGCATGTATCATACCCAGTGTCAGTTCAATGTACTTTAGACAGATGAAAACATGGGAGAAGAATATAACAGACAGAGTCGGAGAGGCCACAGTTGGGGGCTAGGTGATGAAATCGGGGGTCATTTCATTGATCTATCACGGCAACCATACAGGTAACACTTTGCGGTAAGGGTACATGATTTATCATGAATTCATGCATGAAATCATTCATGATAAATTCATGATTCATGCATTACTTCATCTCTGAAAGTCTAATGAGTTATCAGGAATTAACATGAATTCATTGTTTGTCATTAATGACCTCCTGCTGAAATAGCACATGATCTTAAGTATTAGTTACTCTGGGTACATCATCATGAGTCATGATTAATTAGCATGAATCATGATTATTAGCATGATCATGATGAATTCATCATGTTTGTGCCCCCTCAACTAAAGTGTTGACATGGTTAAATTGGTAAAATTTAGTTGACGTATCGGATAGATATGAGGAACTAGGCCAAAGTAGGCTAAATAAGTACTTTTATTATATCAAATTATATCAAATTCTTTTGAACAAAAACATCATGATCATGTGTAAATAGTCATGACTCATGATGATGTACCCAGAGTAATTAATGCTTAAGATCATCTGCTATTTCAGCAGGAGGTCATTAATGATAAACAATGAATTCATGCTAAAACCTGATGAATCATTAGATATTCAGAGATGAAGTAATGCATGAATCACGAATGAATCATGAATGAAATCATGCATGAATTCATGGTGATTCATGTACCCTTACCGCAAAGTGTTACCGGAGCTAGGCCATAATCTTTTCTATCTGAAATTGAACATAATACATGCCATGAAAGTGGAACCATATCCATCAGGATTAACCTGAGTTAATTTTCTTAATCAGAGTTAATATTTTTGGATTAATCATGTGATTAATCAGTTAATTTTGCCAGCACTATTAAACATACAAGACCTGTGTTGTATTAGCCTACTGTACTGCTGAGAGTACAACAGACAACTATGCCACACCTGCCCCCAATACACCAGACATCCAAATGGGATTCTTGTCTTTGTCAAGACATACACAAATCTTTTCACAGAAGAGAATGTACACAGAATTATCAGTTGGTAATTACATCTTGCACAGGCAAGAGAACACACATCTTGCCAATTTTTGTGGACGCACATTTAAGTTTTAAGCATTTGGTCAGGTCTTGCTGGAGGAACAAACACTATCCAGTTGGCATTTTGGAAATAAACCAAATATACCCATATGGGCCCGCTGTACTGTAAACACAACTTTATAATGGACCAGACTGTGGCGTATCATGCACCCACAATTCCTCCCTGTAAAGAAAACCAAACGCTGTCTTGCTCATGGGCGAAATGGACGACTTGTCCTATAGAAAGATTTCTCTTTCTCTCTCTGTCTCTCTCTCTCTCTCTCCATCCCTGCAGCTCATTTTCTCCCATAACACATTGCATTCCTGCTGAAAATGAACAGCAGCTGTTCCTTGGTAGAAGTCCTAATTAAAGAGCGCTTCCTCAGACACGGGGACATTATTCTCATGTAAATCGGTCTGCGTGACAAATCTGTCGCTCTGCTGTATGCTATGCTATCCACTGCAAATAATATCTGATAGATAGGAAAAGCAGGCCAGAAAAGCACTTTGGTTCCAAGGTGGTCTTCCTTTCTCAGAACTCTGTCACCTATCCCTATATAAGCCTATATGCAAATATGACCTATCAGAGTCTTATTGGCCAAGTATATACTTTAACAAGGAATTTGACTTGTCAGGTGTTAACTCTCTGTACACTTAACCATAAACATGTACCTGTAGTATACATTTAGAAGACAAATAGTATAGACATTATGCTGTACAGTAGAAGTAACAATATACAATGTACTTATAGGCACATACTGTATCAACTAAGCACACATGTCAACATAAGCATGTAGCCGTAGTCAGTTCAGCCACTCACAGGTCTTGAACTCACCCTCTTGTCAACTACAACAAACCCACGGAATTGGAGTCGAACGCTCTAACCACTGAGGCATCCGTTACATGTACAAAGAATACAGTAAAAAAATTAGGATACAATTAGACGTGACTTACAGACTACGTGGTGGGTGTGGGCTGTAAAGTGCTAGCCTGATTGCCATCGACTTTCAAAGCTCTGCGAGACTGGTGTTACGTCACTGGGAGGCAGTGCCTGTGCCAGGCTAGTAAAGTGCGAGTAATTGTGCAGTGTAGTGTGTAGTGTAGTGTTGAGAGCAGGATCCACGTAGGAATGGTAAGTATGCATTGGAATTCAAGCATCCCTCAGCATCTTAGCAATAATATACAGTACACATGATCAATACTCCCACTGACCAATCAAGTTTGCCAAAGAACTGAACACCTCAACAGGTACAGGCAGTAGTGGGTGGATGGATGGATGCCCAAGTGGGGATGACCCAGCTATCCACAGTGCAGGAGAGTGATGACAGGGGGACAGAGGTTGTTCTGGTTTCTGAATGTTTTAAGGCCAATTGCGACGAGATGAGACGATCAATGGTCGCAGGTTGTTTCAAGCAGTTGCAAGCCATCGCAAAAGATTTAACATGTCAAATTGCATTCGGTTTCAGAGTTTTAGAACAGTGCTGATTTTAGAATGTTGCAGCCCATCTCGATGCAGATCTTTAGTCTGTAGCCACCTTTAGTGTGTAGGGTTAGGGTTAGAAGAAGAAGAAGAAGACTTGCCTAAAGTAGAAATCCACTGTGAATCAATCCATAGAACTGTTGTTCCAGGTCACCTTTTGCCGTCTGAGGGGAAAAAGAACCAGGAAATTTGGAAGTACTTTATAATAACCGTCCTCTATAGATGGTTATTAAACAGCTTATGAACATCAGTAAGTAGTTATTTAACTATTAATAGATAACAGTTAACAGTTAGGTAACAGTAACTAACAAAAATTTACAGCATACTTAATTAGTTAGTAAGATAACAGTTAGTTTACAGTTTGTTATGGCTTAATAAAGAAATGGAAAAAACCTGATGGAATTCAATCATCTTACTGGTTGAAACCACTAACTTTCCGATTAACTTCTTACTGATGTTAATAAGCTATTTAATAACCATATGTAGAACATGGTTATTTTAAAGTGGTACCAAAAATTTGATTCAACAAAGAATGAATGGAGAACTAGCAGCTAAAACTAACTGGGGCATAGAAACTCAATCTTATTTTACTGTAATTTTCCTACTGTACTGTATGTCCCATTCAGGTAAAGTATAGCTGCC
Source organism: Sardinella longiceps (assembly GCA_027497455.2). Lineage (NCBI taxonomy): Eukaryota > Metazoa > Chordata > Actinopteri > Clupeiformes > Clupeidae > Sardinella > Sardinella longiceps. The sequence continues at coordinate 23,233,159 of JAODXP020000031.1, forward strand.
AGTTCTTTTCTTGTTCTTTTACCTACAGCACTTGGTGAGTTTGAACAACATGGCTATTGATTGATTTACGGTCTTTGGTATTTCTTGCCCTCAACAGTGCCTTCTAGTCAGCGCTGCCTTCAAGGCACTACTACCCTCAGTTAAGGGTTAGGATGAGGGTTGAGGGGGTTAGGGTTATAGGAATGGGCTAAAGATAGTGCCTGGAAGGTGCCGTTGGGGGCAAAAAACACCATTGAGCTTGATTTACACTGTATTTCTCCTTGTGTGTGTGTGTGTGTGTGTGTGTGCGTGTGTGTGTGTGTCTGTGTGTGTGTTAAATAATCCATAGAGACTGTTGAGATGTGTGTTAAAAAATGTGGTTGCACCAGCCATAAAGTGAGAAGGAAAAGTCAAACAGCCTTTCAGGCCTACACCTGGCTGTGCCAAATCATAATGCATGAAGTGAAACCCCTCCTGGAGACTCGCCAGAAGAGACTTCATTTGAGACGAGTTTCTGTGGAAGAGGAGGAGGAATGTCCTATAGCAGAAAACTATGGCACGTCTGTAATATTTCTGAATATGTTTAAAGGAAGCACCTTCAAATCCAGGGCCAACAGGATTTTCTGAATACATTTTTGTCCAGTGAATATGAATGATGCCACCAAGCCTTCCTTTGACACATAGCTAGGCTTTTTGCTACAGATCTGCACAAGGTGAGATGCCTATCCAAGAATGATTTTTATCCGTGTGAATATGTTTGTGTCTCTCTCCCTCTGTGTGTGTGTGTGTGTTGTGTGTGTGTGTGGGCTTGTGTGTGTGTGTGTGAGTGAGCTGTGTGTGTGAGTGTGTGTGTGTGTGTGTGTGTGTGTGTGTGTGTGCTTGTCTGTGTATGATGTTCTGTGAACAAGGCCTCCACAATAACTCACCAAAGAAACCAAAGTAAGCATTAGTATGGGCACTGAATAATACATGAGTGCCATGCAGGGCAGTTAGCCTGGCATCCGTCTCCCTCCCGTCTCTGACCTTTGCCATCCTGGTGCCCTGAGCCCGCAGATACAGTAGATGGGTAAAAATTAGATGGTAAACGTTTACCGTACATTCTCACAGAATCTCACGGTTCTGTTACAGTTACAAGACCAAATAAAAACAAAAGTAGAGGTTTTCTTTTGTTGAGTTTTAAAAATGTTTGTAGATCGTTAACAGATTTACTAGGTTGTTTGGCATTGTTACTAAGCAACCAATAGGCCGGCGAGATTTCAACGTTATTTCCGGCCGTCAGCATTTACCTTCTAGTCTTCACGAGATAGATCCCCTGGATAAAGATGACTGTGTCTTTCTGAAGAAAACACAGCTAGCCTATTTGATTATTTCTTATATTGTTATTTTTGTGCAAGTCACAGGTTTAATGGCATGTCTTACCGATATTTCATTTGACATATGCAATGAGGTCCTAGAGAATTCATTTGACATATATGCTAATTATAAAAAGCACAGTCAAAATCACTGGCTCTCTAGGACTTTTTCATCATCATATGCCATTATATCACCCCTGTGCTGTGTGTGTGTGTGTGTGTGTGTGTGTGTGTGTGTAAGAGAGCGATAAAGAGAGAGAGAGACAGATAGTGTTTTTTTGTGTGTGCGTGTGAATGAGAAAGAGAGATTGTGTGTGTGTGTGTGTGTGTGTGTGTGTGTGTGTGTGTGTGTGTGTGTGTGTGTGCATGCATGCAATCACTTTTGTTTCAGCAATGGCATGCATGTGCCAATGTCCTCATGTACCCTGTGTGTGTGTGTGTGTGTGTGTGTGTGTGTGTGTGTGTGTGTGTGTGTGTGTGCATTTGTCTGTGTCTGTGTGTGGCAGAGCACCTGCAACCAATGTGTTGCAGCCAGGTGCTATCTGAGAGAGATGATGGTGTGAGTGAGTGCTGCCCTGTGCTGTGCTGTTACATGTCTCCTCCTCTCCCGATACCTGCCTGCCTTGTCTGTCCACGACATCTTCCAGCCTAACAAAGGACGGTGCCTGTGTGTGTGTTTGTGAGTGTGTGTGTGTGTGTGTGTGTGTGTGCGTGTGATCACAACAAGGTTAATTAGTGCATTATGAGGGGTAGCAGAACATATCCATAAGCAGGATACTAATTGCAGAAGCATGACTGGACACACACGCGCACACACACACTGAGCTGTAGAGTGCATACTGTATATTCGTGGATAACAGGATTTAAAGTATTCATCAAATGCTTGCACAAGGACACTGTATTTTCAACTCCTTCTTCAATGCCAATCTCTGTAACAGTGGATGTCCTTTATTATACGGTCTCTATGGGGTAGATAATGTGACCTCAAACTATTGTAGCATAGCCTACAGCACTCTGTTGAATGAGGCAAACCAGTTAATTCCACCATACACACATCAAGCATTGTTGGAAAGCAGCTCTAGATGAACAATCTGACGGAATTGTATATACAATCAAAAGACAAATATTGCATGAAATATGCATAATATCTTGTTTTGTGCATTTGTGTATCTTTCTCTTTGTTTTGGGGTTGTTCTTACTGCGACATATACTTGCCTCTGATACATTTCCATAGTTGTCCACTTGAACGGAAACTTTTTTCAATATCAATTGTACTCACTAAATTATTCAATACCACCCCGCCCCCAAAACCCCCTTCTCTCTCTCTTTCTCTCTCTCTCTCTCTCACTGTGCGTGTGTGTGTGTGTGTGCGCTGACAAAGGTGTTGTATCACAGTCCCTTTTTCGACAAACTGCGTCATTACGCCCCCTCCAGTCGCTGGTGAGCTACATAACGCTTGTTTAAAAGCGAGTGGCTACCGAGGAGGCGGTAAATCCAAGGAGCGCTCATGGCTCGCGCATTTAATCTGGAAGAAAATAAACAAGTGTCGGTGGATTTCCCTATCGACAAACTCGATTGTTTTGGAAGTAAAGCATGTTCTGCGCCTATAAACAAGCTGGCGTAGCCTGTTGTCAATGCGCTTTTCTGAAATTGAAATGATCATATCGGTAGGAAATATTTCCATCATGCGTTGCAATTTTTATATTTATTTTTGTATTTGATGAAACACGTGTTCTCTTTGGTCTATGCAGCACTGATGGGCACAAACTTGAGAACTTTGCGGTAGGTTCTATTGTATGATTTCTTATTAGCAAGTGGAAAAGGTGAAACGCGGATTTGGTGAGAACAGCTGTGCGCCCTGGACTGAATCAACAGCTGTTTCACTGTAGTTTGTACACTTCTTTTGTGTATGTATGAATGTAAAAACGATATGAATTGAATAGAATGTGAATATAAGCACCTCGTACCTAAATCTCCTGAGGGATACGATGCCTGGATTTTTGAGCGCGCGTACTCTGTAGCTCATCTGGGGTTTTGTAGAATCGTTGGCTGTGCTTGAGGACTAACCGCAGATCTTTCAACATCAACATCTCTTATTATCACTTTGACACCAAATTTCTTTTTATTAGTAACATGTTATCAGCGTAAATCATGTCTTCAGTGATCACAAGAGTTCATATTATTTTTCTCCTCTGAGATCGATAATATTGCTGGTAACCAAAGACTTAACCATGACATCGCTCTTTCCGCTATGAACGGAATACAACCATCATCTTTAAAACAAATAAACTATAATGCAATATGAAACAATAGATGACTATGTTTTCCGAAGTGGCCAATTTAAATTACAGCTCTAACGGAACCGGTGAAGACACTCTTAATTTGGATCAGGAGTGGGATGATAACCCTAAACTGTCACGAACTGGACTGAGTGTTGTCGCAGTATTTTTGGGATCTATTATGGTCTTCGGCTTCCTCAACAACCTGGTTGTACTTGTCCTCTTTTGCAAGTTCAAGACGCTTCGTACACCAGTCAACATGCTGCTCCTGAACATCAGCGTAAGCGACATGCTTGTGTGCATGTTTGGAACGACTCTCAGTTTCGCTTCAAGCGTCAAAGGTCGGTGGTTGGCAGGTAGACATGGATGCATGTGGTACGGCTTCATCAACTCTTGTTTCGGTGAGTCAAATATTAAATGAATGAAGTGAAGGAATGCAATCAAGTTTTGGGGGATTTGATCGTATTATTCCAGAATTGTTGGTCTGTTGATTTAGCAGAGAAAACAATCATATTAGGCTACTTAACGGTCCTCTCCTTTTGATCTGTGAGGAAGAATTTCTGACTCATTACAAAAAAAAGAAAAAAAAAGAAAAAGAAAACCAGTGCAAAGTGTCGATGCTGTAGGCTTACATCTTTTCAGATGGACACCGCTGACTTAGCTCAAAGCAATGTTATCAAATACTTACCCGTGTAAATGTGGCCTGTTTTAGCTGAGGTCACGCAGCATGTCCATTAGAAGTGCATTAGCTGTCAGTCAGAAGCCCCGTGGACTCCCATCGCCAATGAATATTGAAAGGCCGTTAAATATTCAAACTCACTGCCTATGTGTTTTATAACACATTGACTAGTCCGTAATGTTGTCATTGGACGCCAGACACGCCACTGTGTTGTTCCATGGACTGCAGCATGCAGCTGACTACACTGGAATGGACCAAGTTACAATCAGTCATCCATCTACAGGACAGTTAGGCTTGCTTTTATAATTGCCATCTAAAATTCATGCCAAGGCATTTTTTGGTTGAAAGGTGTATAAAGCTCTGCCATGAAGACACATTTACATTCTCAAAACTGCTTGTGAGTTTGACTGTGCAGTGTGCACTTATTTCTGACTACACAGTAACCAGTCTCTTACTCCTCCATTTCTTTGGTTTGGTTATTTTATGAATGGAACAGCAGAGAGATACAACTGCAGGATTTTTATGTAGCCTATCTTAAGTGAACATTAAAAAAAAAACCCTCAAACTTCAAATAGGCTATTTTCACAACCACTCTTGCAATCACAAGGCAATTCAGAATCTCTGATAGAGGATGGATGTAATTTCAGCAGATGGTGGTACTTGCCTGATATTTATCTTCACATATGAAAATTTGCCATCGTCACTGCCACATCCAATACCATTAGAAATTGATTTAGGCTACTCTCTGTGTGGACACTGTGCCCACGCTTGTAGACAGATGGGGAAATGTTCATTTCCATCGTGGATCATAACAGCTGGATATAGTGAAGGTATTTATATGAATGATACACAGTATACTGGACTTGTGAGTCTAAATGTACTGTATACAACAGAAGCACTATCAGTAGTTCTAATGTCCAAGATTTTGAGAAAAATACAAACTTACAAATTAGGTTCCTTAATTGTCATAAAGAAATAATTAAGATAGGACCCACCCTCTTCATCTCTTCGCTATACACATATGTATAACAAGCAACAAACAAACAAGTTGACCATCTCTGTTTAGGTAATAGCAATGATTTTGTTTGAAAAATCTGATAACAAACCTACACGTCTATAAACTATAGCCAATAGCCAAAATAGCCAATATCACAGAAGTTTTGTCAGATGGGTGAAACACTAGCCTGACATAGCCCGCCCATAATACAAATGTTCATCCGTATCCATGGTCTGGGGACGGTCTTCTGGGGCAGGTTTACATCGGTAGAGAGCCAACCGAGAGATGACCCTGATGAAGGTGTAAGCCGAAACGTTGGTAATAAAATAACGTATTGCATTAGTTCTGAGTGTGCCACGACACCTTTTTCTTTTCACAAGTTTGCTTTGATTGCCGTGTGCACCTCACAAGGTGTGCGTTTACTTTACTTTAATTTTGAAGAGAGCCAACCGGCCAATAAGCAAAGCTGATTAGACGAGCTGTCCAATCGTTTCAAACCAGAACTGAATGCCCTCCCCCTCTTCCCTAATCGCTTCAGGTTAAAGAACCTCCAGACCATGAATACGGATGAACAGCAGTATTATGGTGGGGCTATGTCAGGCTAGGTCCTCATTCCCACTCTGTGTGTTTTGGGAGCTGTGTTGACACAGTACAGATGTACAGTATTCTGCTGCTGGTTGGTTTCTAGAATACTCTCTTGCATAACTGAGCAATCTTTTTTTTTTTTTGGGGGGGGGGGGGGTTGTCTGAACTGAAATAGGCGTGGAAACACTGTAGTGTTTGTGGATGATAAGTGCTATCTTGGTTGAATGCGCTATCTGTGTTATGACAGGCAACAACTTGTTATGAGCTCAGTCAAGGTATAGCATTCAGTCTAGTCTGTTGTATTGTGCCAGCCCTACTTGAATTTCGCTGTTAATAAAAATAGAATACCATTCATACAGAAATGCTCAGGGAAAAAAGAAAAACAACAACTTCCGTTTGCTGCACCCACTTCTCAGGAAGAGGACAATTATTTTCAAACCCTCCACATAGTAACAAGATCCAACATATCGATTTGGTTTCCTCCCACAGACACACCGGAACATAGGGACTTTATTCTGTTTTATCAAATGCATAGGAGAGATGATAGGGAAGGGGACAGGGGGACACAATGCTGGTTTCACACAAT
>JAODXP020000031.1:23246408-23273908 GCA_027497455.2 Sardinella longiceps
CCTTGACACACTGGCCAATGGTAACTGATGCTGATTTTTCCTCTGCTAAAATACTTTTTAAAAAATGCTGATTTTTCCTCTGCTAAAATACTTTCTAAAAAATGTTCTTGTCTTTGATGAGAATTTTCAATGTAGAATGTTTTTAAAAGGCTTTGAAATAAACTTCTAACTTCAATGTGTCTAAGTTCTCAGTGTCATTTTATTAGTGTATTGCTGAACATATCTGTACAATACACACTATCTAAGTCTAAAACAGTTTTGTTAAGCATTTCTGAACTCTATGGCGTCTCTGCTAAAAAGTATTAAAGATCTTTATCCTCATTTCCCCTGAGACAGTTGAACACCTGGTAGTGGAGTTGCTCTACAAGTATTTCAGGATCTGAAAAATCACCCAACCCTGACTATGCAAATATTACTGGCAGAGCAAAAAAAAAAAAAATCCTCTTTCACAACCTACAACAGGGGAAACCTCCACATCTCATGCTTTATGAATTTAACAGCCACAAGATGTAGTTCCATTAAATGATCACAGTGACTATAGTGATTTTACTTTTAACTCTAAGTATACATGGAGATATTTTATTTAATGATGTTCTTCATTATGAGTATTTCAGCACCACAATGGAAGGGGACAGCTCCCTAAATCTTTTCTAGTCAGACCAGAGACGGTTGATGAAAACCCTAATTCAGTATCTCTGGTCAGACTAGAAGCTTGCAGGCCACCAATCATCATCAAGAACACTATGATGCATATTAGCATTGTCTGTATAGGGTTCAGTGATGATGTGGGAAATTGTGTTGTAATACTCTTGATCTTCTGGTAGACTGGTTTAGTGGTGGTGGGTAAGGACTTGACTTCACTCTCTCAGTGCAGACTGATGACTCATGCTAGAATAATGATACATATTAAAGAGATCATATCCAATGCAGTCACTGACCCATGTAGACCCATGCTATTGAATAGGAGTGTGTGGAATTTTGTGCTTTACACTGTCTTGACATGAAGTTAATTTTCAGAGTTTGTTTTCAGCTGGTTTGCCATTTATGACAAAGTCAAATGGTCCTGCTGCTACTTCTAAACAAATATAAACTACATACCACCTTTAAGGTGAAGTATTTCCCGTTGTGCAAAGCAGGGTGTGGATGATTGAAAATGATCCTATATGGCTGTTGACCTCCGTAGTTTGGAGTGTGGAGTATGAAATAAATAGTTAAAGGTAGGCAGTAGTGTGTAGAATTGTTTTAAAGTAGGATATTGTTCCTAAATGAATAGTGTCAGACTGTAGTGTGATGTTCTAGTGAGGCCTCTTCAGTTCCCTCTTCTCAGCACCTGCAGTGTCTTCCAGCTGCAGCAGCAGTTAGTGCATCACTGTGTCTTCAGACTGGAGGAGGTTTTTTTACGGCTCTCTAACACTGTGGGAACTCATAGACACGAATTCTGATTTGATGGTAACTCATACAGTAATAATCTCCAGCATCTTCACTCTGAACTCCACTGATGGTCAGACTGAAGTCATTCCCAGATCTGCTGCCACTGAATCTAGCAGGAATACCAGACTGGAGGCTGCTCACTTTATAAATGAGGAGTTTGGGTTTCTCTCCAGACTTCTGCTGGTACCAGGAGATGCATGGTGGGCTACAGTCCCAATGAACACTTCCACTGCGTTTACAGCTGATTGTAACTGAGACTCCTAGACTGGTGGACACTGCTGGAGTTTGAGTCATAGTCACCTGTCCCCAGGATTCTATAAAAATGACAAAACAACAGCAAATACACATACATCAAATTAACAGTAATTAACAAATTTATATTATAATGTCAGTGCAGATATTCACTAAATCACTAAAATCCTGAGCTTGACCTTGAATGCAGCTGAGCAGAGAGCAGAGGAGGAGGGTAATGAAGGCCATCACTGCTGGAGCTGCTGATGGATCAGTTGGAATGGACTCAGCTGCAGGTTTGCCACTTGCGTGTGAAAGTCATTTTCACAGAAATAGCACCCTTTTATGGGCCAAAGGTTCAATTTGTCTAAAATAGCATTTGCAAGCCATTTTTCTAGTCTTAGAACCCTTATAGTTCTATATAGAACCCACAAGAACCCTTTTTTCTGTACTTCTATCATATTCACAGGGCCATTTTTCATAGCTATGTTGTATTGTGGATTGTACAGTGTGCTTGGCATGCTTCTGTTACATGTGCTACTGGTGTCAATGAACAGGATGTTACAGAAGGAATTCAGCCTCAACAGGCTGCTTAACCCATAAACACACATTTATGACACGGCCCGTTATAATGCTGTAGAAGACTTCATTCACTTCTATAGGACTTTACAAAGTTCTTGGGTCTGAGATGTTCTGGTATTGCATTAAGGAAAGTGAAACAGAAAACTCAGTTGCAATCCCACATCACTGTTGGGAGTAATACTTTAGTTTGACTATAGTTTCACAGAACATTATCACTATACTTCACTTGGCTGACATGACTCAACACTCTCCCGTGATCAGAGTTACAGACAGAACTGTCTTTCATCATTCTATTCTCTATTTCTACTTTAAAGTTTACACTGAAGCACTGAATGAAGCTGTATAAGTTGATTATTATGATGACGACGGCTACACTTTATTTGAAGGTAACGTCATAAGACTGACATGACACTGTCATTAACTATGACATGACGTTGTTATGAATCTATCATAAACTTTATACACCTGACATGACTTCTGTCATTAAATGTCACCCGGTATTTGTCATGGTTAGGGTTAGGGCTAGGGTCAGGGTTAGGGTATGTCAGAAGTCATGACAGGTTTATAATGTTTATGACAGATTCTTGACAATGTCATGTCATAGTTAATGACAGTGTCATGTTAGTCTTATGACGGTACCTTCAAATAAAGTGTTACCATTATGACTTTACTCTGATGTTTGTTGTTATGAGTTCTAAACTACCCAGTTTAATGTTGCCGAAAAATCCTTCCTCTACTTTCTGCATTTTCAGAAATCACCTCCACCTGTACTTAGTGTAATCACCCCTTAATCTGCTCTAATCTGCACTCCCACCTCAGCACCAGCAGGGGGCTCCACCTGCAGCAGTGGGCTACACTCACTGTGCCACCTGACTGACTGAGAGAGAGGGGGAGGTTTTTGATAGAGGGAAATCCCAATATATATATATAACTGTGTCCTCAATTGTAGTTAAGGTAACGGACTGAAAACAATTTGCTCATGAGAAATATTGGGCTAAATAAAAGGACATTTAGCTAATTCAAATAGATGAAGCTATACGTACACTTCTCAAAGTTGTGATTTCTGAGGGCCAATTTAGGGACCCAATGAGGAATTGAGGGCCGCCAAAGGGGCAGTGGGGGAAAAAGGGTTGAGGTACAGGTAGAGTGTCCGCCTCTTGAGTTTGCCTTGCGGTACCAAAGACCATTAAAATGGTACCCTCTACCTCTAGGGATATGTATCTGGTGTGGGTAAAGTTTTTTTTTTTTTTTTAAGATATTGTAATAACCTGCAAGTTTGTGTGATAATGATGTTTTGTTATCTGTTAAGTTCCCTAAGTTGCTATGTGCCTTTTTGGGGAATTAAGGGGTGGAGTTTAGGTGTGCCTGTGTGTGTGTGTGTGTGTGCGCAGGTGCGAGAGAGTGAGTGACAGAGAATTGGGAGAGAGACAGTAGCGTTGTGTTGGAAGTTCTAAAAGCTGTGAGTTGTGGCTAAAACAGCAACTCGTTCTTGTTGTATGTGTCTACAATAAAGAAAGGGAGTTCATCCTGTTAAACCGTGTCACAGGAGTATCACAATATATTTTGGGGCTTTTCCACCTTTATTGGACAGGACAGTGTCGAGAGACAGGAGATGAGTGGGAGAGAGAAACGGAGAGGGATCGGGAAATGACCCCGGGTCGGAATCGAACCCAGGTCCCCGGAGCGATGGTATAACACCTTAGCCAACTGAGCCACGACGCCCCAACTTTAAACATTTTATTCAAGCCTAGATTTCTGAGCTGAATGATGCAAGTTCAGATAACCCTTAGTAGGCTACATTGTGTCCTGCAGCACTGTCGCCTGTATCTTGTGCATCTGGAAATTCCCAATCAATGTGTGAGGTCTCAGAATAGTGGCCGGAAGGTAGAGCTATTTTAATTTAGCCTGCACAGAAAATGCATTTTGTAAATGTCTAATTTCACAAACAATTAGTGAGAAATGTTCACGTCTAAACTAGGCTGTTACGAATTTGAAAAGGCCAAAGATATAATAGGCCCTGCCAGGAAGGCACTTTTGATATGAAAGGGCAAGGGGACAGGGTCTAGAGCCCCAAGCACCCCCCTCTGCACATGCCTGGTACATTGGTCATAATAAAAAATATGATAGACTAGCTTCTATATGATGGTGTGTTATCAAACTTGAAGATAGACGGTAATAGGATGATGGGTAGATAGTCAAGTCATGGAGTTTATCATCATGACGGTTAAATATTAACACTTCCTCCTTACCTTGCATTTAAGTGATTAAGAATAAATGTGTCTTTGTAACCCCTTGCAACAATGTTGTTGTCCTTTGAAACCAACTTGATAGGCCTATAGACAATGACTAATGTCTAAACAGCTGGCAACAAAACTGTGTAAATTTCACAGCAAATACAGTATAGTGTACTCCAATTGTGCCCAACCTATTTTGTCTGCATCTCCCTGCTATCGGACATAACTATTTCTTCAGCTAATCCATTAAAGTCTTAAAACATAAATCAACAGTTTTAAAGGGACACCAGGCAACGTTTTTACTGTTAATTTACCAGCCTCTCAAATGATTAAATGGTTTGTTACGGGGTGAACGATGGCTCTCTCAGCCTCTACCTTTTATCTAGTGGTAATAACACTTGCAGAATGTCTGGTGTCAGGTCCACGAAATAGAAACTGAAAGTAGATATAACCGAAATCACATTTATTAACGGCTTGTAAGACAACGTAACGCACAAAAATATCATCTCTGGATCGTACTCTTTGGTTTGCAAATAAATTTACATCCAGACTTTTACATCCAATCCGATCCATAACAATTTTTATTTACAAAAAGTTAGTTACTAGGCTACAAATTGGAATTGGAAATCAGCCAAGTCACAACCCTGCCATATTACATTATTTCAACCCAAATGTGGGCTTGAGCATCACATGCGTTCTATATCAATGCTCTTTAGAATACAGCCTTGCAGATCTTCTTTCATGTGAAAATAGTACCCCAACCGAGCAGGATAACTTCTTCGGCTGCGCCGTTGGGCTGTTCTTCGCCTTCGCGTCGTCCATTATTTTTCTATATCGGGACACCTCGAAGGCCGTTATTCTGCTTATCACTTGGTTGCAACTAAAACTTATAGATGGTAAGCAAGTGTTTAAAACATAAAAGAAACATGTGGCTCCGCTTAGAAAGAAGTTATCCTGTTCGTTTGGGGTACTATTTTCATATGAAAGAAGATCCGCAAGGCTGCATTCTAAAGAGCTTTGATATAGAACGCTGGTGAAACTTTTTTAACCCAGCAATGCCTCAGGTGTCCTGTTATCAAGAATTAACGGACACCCTGACAGCCAATCAGAAAACAGTATTCCATTCCACCGAGTGATAAATGAAAATAGTACCCCAACCGAACAGGATAACTTCTTTCTAAACGGAGCCACATGTTTCTTTTATGTTTTAAACACTTGCTTACCATCTAGGCCTATACGTTTTAGTTGCAACAGGGTGATAAGCGGGATAACGGCCTTCGAGGTGTCCCGATATAAGAAAAATAATGGACTTTGCGTAGGCAAACTGTTCTTCGCCTGTTAAAAATAAAATTTTCTGTTTTCAAAACCGTGCCTGCACCACATCAGGCCGATCAGTCTCTTCCAAATGCAACTTTACCTTGGTAGTATTTGATATGATAGGCGACTAATTGCATATGCCTTACATCAGCTTTAGTATCAGGAAAATATTATAAAGAAAATGTAATATTAAAATATAATTTATTTATTGATATATTTTTCTTTAATCTGATAGGACAGTAAAGAGCGACAGGAAATGACTGGGAATAGAAGTGATTGAAGTGGTTCAATCATTAATTGTGTGTAGAGGATTTAAAAGACTGACTCAAGCACATCAAATCTAAAGAAATTTACCACTACATACATAACAAAGTCCTTCCACATGACCAACTGAAGTAGTGCAAGCCAAAGTTGTAGATTTATTTGATTATTACACTGAATGAGAGTATATTTCACCATATTTTATTGCACTTTGCAACTAGAAGAACAGTCAAGCTTTGATTACTATAACTATCAGAATAGAAGTGATTGAAGTGGTTCAATCATTAATTGTGTGTAGTGGATTTAAAAGAACTAAGAAGAGGTTTGATTGTGTAAAGGCTGGACTGCAAAAAGGTATATTGCAGTCATAAACCAAACCCCGTACCTTTTAAATGGAAGAGCCCACATCTGTGGTGAATAGATTCTGAAGAGGCCAGCAGAAACGTCATACTTGGTAAGTAATATTTACATAATATCACACAATCATCATACATCCAATGCAGACAGATAAACAATAACTTACATTTATAGACAGTAATAAAATAAATGAAATCCTAACATGCAAACAATAGCTTTGCATTTAAAGATTTAAAACACATATTGGTCTGCCATTTCTATTTTAATGATTGCTATTCTGTAATCATGGTGCTGATGATTTCCTACAGGGCTCAACAAAATATTTGCCAAAATCATCTGCATCCAGTTCATTTGTCCAAGTGTTGTGGTTAAGCATTAAGGTAAGTTATGGTTCCAAAATGTGGTTTCACCTTTTAATTGTGTCATTTTATTCTTTTAATAATGATATTTTAATGATTGCAATTCTGTTACCATGGTGCTGATGATATCCTACTGTTTTCAACAGAATATTTGCCAAAATCATCTGCATCCAGTTAATTTGTCCAAGTGTTGAGGTACAAGTTAAGCATTAAGGTAAGTCATGGCTCCACAATGTGGTTTCACCTTTTAATTGTGTCATTTTATCTTTTAATAATGATATTTTAATGATTGCAATTCTGTAATCATGGAGCTGATGATTTCCTACAGTTCTCAACAGAATATTTGCCAAAATCATCAGCATCCAGTTTATTTTTCAAGTGTTCTGGTACAAGTTAAGCATGTGGTTTCATCTTGTAATCGTGTCAAGTCTATTAATAAAGATTAAAACTTTCTCTTATCCTAAACATAAAATGAGGCTATTGATATAGCTAATATGAAGAGTGGCATGCATTTTGTTTTTTTCCATTTTCATTGTCATTGTCTAGCCTGGCAAATGCCAAACTAAAAATCCCCAGTGATATTTAGTCTGGAGACCTACCTATTGCATCTCTCGTAGCGGAAGCATCATTTACGATTGTTCAGAGCCGTTCATTGGGCGCTACGAATGTCTATCATAGCATCTGTACATAGCTCAGAGCCAATACCAGAGCCACCACGTGACGTAAAATGCAATAAAGGGCCGTACTAGTCCCTTTTTGTTCTGTGATTGGATACCATGCTGCTTTGCAGAGTGAAAAGAAATAAGCGTGCAAAGGAGCATGGGAACTCCCAGGCTAGTCATTGTCATTACTTTTCATAAATTTCAGAACAGAAATTAAATGTTGATACAACTTTGTTGCTACAGTATTGTAGGCTATAGCTTACATAGCAGTATAGACTTACTGTCCTTTGAAAAGAACCAATAATGACTGCAGCTGGCAACCAAATTGTGTAGAGCAGTTGTTCTCCAGACTGTCAGAATGTTTGCTATTAAGATTGTGTGATTATTACGGCATTAACAAAATGGGATGAAGTCCTATGAATCGAGACCGTTATGACCGCAGAATGTTGGGAAGTCCCATTGACGTATAGTTTGAGTAAAATATATTTTTTTATATTCTATCTCTACCATGTTAAGAGCAAAGATTCCATCCACAGATTAGTTTTGCATAGGCCTACCCCCTAGAACTGATTCAAGTGCCCCCAGAGGTAAGCTACTCGTAGCCCAGTTTGACAACTGAAGCCTTGCAACAAAGAACATACATGCCCATATTCCACATTGAACCATATAAACATATTGTAACACATATAAAATGGTAGTAAACCAGTCTGAAATCAGAACCAGACTGAAACCAGATATTATTGAAAAGTGCCTTTAATTAAACAATTCTGGTTTCAGACTGGTTTTCTACAATTTTATGTTCAAATATTTTTATGTCAAATTTGGAAATATGGACTTGCATGGTTCTTCATCTCAATGCCGCAACTACTGGAGCCCTCTTTTACTCCTTCATCATGACATCACAGTGTTTGTGGAGTTTAGACACTTTGCTCTCCTCTACCTTGGTCATATTCTCTCATTTCATTTAGATATCAACGGGAACTTCAATAAAACTGAAGGTTACTAACCAATTATGCTTTGTATTGGTCATAATAAAGCTTAGATGGCATGCCAAACCTGAAGATAGAGGCTGATAAAGGTTATGAACATGTAATCAAGTTGCCTTGTAAACATCACCAGGGCAATTAAATATTTAAGATCCCTTCTTTTGGATTACATCCACGTTGTGTAAAGGTGAATGGCAACAAAGTATGTTGCTGTCATATACAGTACAAGCAATTCTGGTGGATCTTACAGAACTAGCATGGCCATAGCAGACCAAATCTAGTAGCCCATGGAGGGGCCAGGCCATTTTAAGATCTTATGCAGTAGGCTTATGCGTGTATACTAGACCCAAGTTCGAATAGAGTCCTAAAAATTCAAGACTTGATCAATTATTTCATGCAAAAGACTGTAGGCCTAGTCTATCTGACTGAATTTGGCCCAGGGTGTGTTACCCTTTGTGCAGCCAGACTCGTCCTGTTATGTCAACCTTTCTCTTTGTCTCCCGCTCACGCAATAGATTATCCCTCCATGCAAATCAACAACAGAACTCGCTAAGTAGCTATTTAAAACCCTTTAGCATTATAAACATGGAAATTAAAAGCTGTTCAAAACTACAACTCAATTACAATGTAATTGCGCTCAAGCAAACTCTTCTACTTACTTACTGTATGTCAACTCTATCTATTGGGACAAAATGATTGGCGATCAGCCTGATACCAAAGATTAGAATACTCCCGTTCTGAGAGGTCCAACATTACAGCTGATCTGTCAGTATCGACTGCTCGTCATGCAATGCATGTGATTCCCTTTCTTCAATGTCTGGGCCATGCAAGCCATATCTTTCCAAGGGTTTGCACTCTACAGGTCAAAATGTAGGCTAATAGGAAGGAGACCTGGTGGAGGTGTGGCTGGTTGGGAGCACACAACTTTTTGACCTTGGTTTTTGGTCAGCTTTTACACAAATTCTGCTGCTGCTCAGGTTTGAGCTTTCACAGTCTGTTTTACTTTATTTTCTCTGCAAAAGGAGCTTTATGCTATTCATAAGAAATGAATACGTCAGTTTTTTAGCACAAACTTTCCTTGATTTATTTTTTTGCAAACCAAAATCACAAGTCAAAAATTCCCCTGTCATCACCAAACAAACAAGCAAACAAGGGATAAATTGTCACTTCAGTTATAAATATCCACAAATAAAAACTTTGAGACACGCTATGATTATTTTTGGGGGCTATGATTATAAACTGATGTGATTATGGCTCATCCTTCTAATGATAGGCCTATATAACCAAACCAAAGTTTACCATTCCAAACATCTACAAACCTCATATACAACAGTGTATACGAATATGCCTAGAAAATGTGAAATGTGCAGAATGAGTTTGAATGACCCAAGCTTTAATTGTTTTTTATTGTTATCTCTTATGCAATGACAATTACTTGACCATGCAACACTACCATGCCAACCAAAATTGTGAGGTTGGATTTAAAAAACTTGAAAGCGTGCTTCAAAAAGTCAAACAGACAGACCCCTTGTACATTTGTATAAGCAGCTGGCAAAGTTGACAGCGCTGACAAATGGACAGACGCTAATGATGTGGTGTGGACACCACCGGGCGATTCAGTGGCGATTCAAACCTATACTACTACTTTTTTATTATTTTATTTACCTCTACTAGTAGGAATGTTAATGGTACCCATAGGAATCTACTAACATGTAAAAAAATGGGAAATATCATCAAACTGTATCCGATGAAACATTACAGAGAACATTTCACTTTTGTAATACACAAACATATTCAAACATATACACAAAAAAGCTCAGATATTAGATCCTTTGGTTTTGAGATATCA
The DNA here is from genome assembly GCA_027497455.2 of Sardinella longiceps. Lineage (NCBI taxonomy): Eukaryota > Metazoa > Chordata > Actinopteri > Clupeiformes > Clupeidae > Sardinella > Sardinella longiceps. The sequence goes on from JAODXP020000031.1 coordinate 23,256,678, forward strand.
CCATTAAAGGTATAATCCGGAGTAAATCAACACGTAACCCTGCTGTTTTATACTGCTAAGCACTACTGAAAGCCACCTCAATTATTGAATTTTGTGCATGGTAGACCGATTTTGCAAAACGGCAGCTAACACTAACTGAATGCGGCATGTCAAAAACGAAACTTAATCGTTTTGCTTTCGTTTTGAAATGCCCCACTCTGTTAACGTTAGCTGCCGTTTCACTATCTCAGTCTGCCTTGCATGAAATCCAGTGATTGAGGTGGCTATCAGTAGCGCTTGGCACTATAAAACAGTAGGGCTACATGTTGATTCACAACGTTTTTTTCCTTTAATCTCTAAACATAAGATAAGACGAGCCTTTATTGTCTCTTTATTGTCTAGATAGAGACATTTGTCTTGGCCATGAGAGTGTGATAGCCTACATAACACATTAACTACACTACACTACACTACACTACACAATTACTCATTGAACTACACTGGTTACCCCTGGCTGCACGCATCAAATTCAAATCACTACTACTGGCTAATGGATCTGCACCTACCTATCTGAGTACCATGATAAAGGCAAAGGTCACTCTTCGCCAACTCCGGATATCAAAGGAACGCCTTCTGGCTGTCCCAGCACCTCGCACAAGACAATCCAGACTCTTTTCTTGTGTTGTTCCACGCTGGTGGAATGACTTACCGAGCACAATCAGAGCAGGGGCGTCCCTCTCTGTATTCAAGAAACTCTTGAAGACCCAGCTCTTCAGAGAACACCTCTTATCCTAGCAGTACCTCACTCTAAAGACCCATGTGATAATTTCTTTCTAGCACTTCTATGTAGCTTAATTGTTAATCCTCTTGTGTAAGTCGCTTTGGATAAAAGCGTCTGCTAAATGCATAAATGTAAAGGAAATTAACACAGACAGACAGGCAACATAAAACATAGATCTAGACTACAGTAATACATCTCCTAGATCATACATAGTCTACTCTAATAAATACCTCTTAGATCTCTGCCCTGAGGGGGGGCTGAGGGCAATAATTCATACTCGCTATGCAAGACATGTAATGTGTCCACTGAATTCTTTTGCCCTTGCTTCCTCACTACTTCATCAAATAGATCTTGCAGTGAAGTAGGAAGAGCCATTGCCCTTGTGTCCCTATTTGTGGTCCTCAAATTTCAACTGTAACCATTATGGTTTCTAAAAACCCACCTTGGAATTTCATTTATGACAACAAAACGAAACTTCATGAATTAGCCCAAGCTCAATGGTGTTTTTTGCCCCCCACGGCACCTTCCAGGCAGCACAGCCTAAAAGGCACTACCTCTACCCCATTCCTAATCCTAACCCCCTCAACCCTCATCCTAACCCTAAACTGAGGGGAGTAGTGCCTGGAAGGCAGCGCTGCCTGGAAGGCACCGTTGAGGGCAAAAAATACCAAAGACCTTAGCCCAATCAGATGCACGGTTTACAAGATAGGTGGCACCAGAGCCGTGCATAGATGGGCTGTAATCTGGCTGCTCGATACACATTGCTTTGGCACCATCTTGTGGCCATTTATTTTTGCTTTTGATCAAATCATTTTGAACTAGTACAGCAGTGTATTCTAGTAAGTTTTGAATTTGTTGCTATTTGGCGGAAAGAGTAAGTTCTGCAAATGAGCCATTAAAAAACGTGTAAATTGATAGCGAAACTACAAAGTGCAAACTGAAAATTAACTGAATTTCAATTGAAAATTAAATAAACTCAATTGATAATAGAAAAAGAGTAGCTTTGGTGTGTGTCATTTTTTTTATTTTCTCAAAATAAATAAAATATTGTTGTGTTTTTTTGTCTTCACAGAAATGTGGGCAGCAAAGGCCCTCGGAAAAGCCATAATTGCTGCTGTAGACGAAGAAGGAGCTGCAGAAGAGGAAGAAGAACCTGAAGAAGAAGAAGAAGAAGAAGAGCCCGAAGAAGAAGAAGAAGAAGAGGAGGAAGAAGAAAAGCCAGAAGAAGAAGAGGACGAGCCTGAAGAAGAAGAAGAAAAAGAAGAAGAAGAAGAAGAAGAAGAAGAAGAAGAAAAAGAGCCTGAAGAAGCTGCAAAAAAGTCTAAAAAGTCACAGGCTACCAAAAAGAAAAATAAATCCAAGTTTTTGAAAATAGCAAAATTTAGTAAAAATGCAATCTCTGCCATTCTCTCTGAAGAAGAAGTAGAAGAAGGAGAAGAAGAAGAAGAGGAAGAGGAAGAAGAAGAAGAGGAAGAAGAAGAAGCCACAGCAGCAGAAGAGGAAGAAGAAGAAGAAGAAGAAGAAGAAGAAGAAGAAGAAGAAGAAGAAGAAGAAGAAGAAGAAGATGATGATGATGATGAAGAAGAAGAAGCTACAACAGAAGAAGAAGAAGCCTCAGCAGTTGGTAGTAAGGAAAACATTTTGAAAAGACGCAAGGATAAAAAGCCTAAGTCACAGGGGAAAAAAACTAAAACCACAGGGGAAAAAATCAAAAAGAAAGACAAGTCCAAGTTGTCGAAAAAGCCTAAAATTGCAAAACAGAGTCGAAATACTCTCAGAACTGCTGCGGCCAAAGATACTCAGGGGGGAGAAGCAAAAACACGGAAGTCTAATAAGTCTAATAAATCACCAGGGAATAAATCCAAGTTACCAAAAAAGATTGAAACTGGAAAAACAGTCCTCACTGATTCTTCTAAAGTTAGCCAGAATGGCAGTGACAAAGTTGATGGTAGTGATGATGTTGATAATTCCTGTTGTAGGTGCAGTTTCCTCACATGTTGTTTTAAGTCCAGTTCTTGAACTTCAGTCAAACGTTTCAACAGTTTTCCTAAATCAAAATGCTTGATTTCCAAGTATAAAAATGGCAAAAAAAGTTTCTTCTCTACAAGAGAGCAGTAAAAATATGTGTAGTCATGGTCAAAGACTGTTGCGCTCTGACCCTCTGTGCCACTCACAAAATTTACTGCAAAGTGATGTCATATGACAGCTAATAAAATTAACAATATTGAATGGGCAACCATTATTACTTTCAAATATTCAAAATAACATTAAACATTACAAATCACTTGTAAATTTCTTATTTCCATTATGACTCTAACAGCAGTGAAGTGATGACTGTGATCACGAGAATTAAATATTGAGCTATCACATTCTGTCCTTGTGTCTTTCTGTCTGTCATGTGTAGGGGTGTGTTAGTCGGGGGGAAAGGGGGACTGAGGAGGGAGGAGGGCCCTTTTTGCAAAATTTCTTCATGGCATTCAGACTTTGAAGAAACTGTTGATAAGGAAAACCTGTGCACTGTACAACTACTTTCATCACATTAAAGAATCATGTTTGTTATATTAAGCGGCACTGGGATGAATGAAACTGATTCATTACAGCCGGCCATCATTTACAATTTGAGATCTTTTTTTTTTTTTTTTTTACATCAATGTCACATTACAACCATAAATGACCATGTGTTTGCAGCTGATGCCAAGTTCAAAAATAGAACTGATTCATACTGTAGACTACAACCTTAGTTTCAGTTTCAGTTTTCTATTTGTGCAACACCTCTTAGAGTAGGAAGGGCCATACAGATCTGGATCCGATCACTGCATTCAGCTGTAGACGATTAGTCGCGTCGCCGCATTTCTAAATTAGCCGTCATCAAATTAATCATCTGGAAAGAAGGTGCCTTGTGTTTCATGCAACATCCAAGAGGATCAGTTCAGAGTAAGAAGATAAAACCTTTAACACTGTGGCTTATTCTGCCATTATGGGGCTTAAAATTACAGAACATGTAAACACACACACATTCACAGATGGCCATGATTTGTGATGTTAAAGCCTGTTGCTCAGTTCAGTTCCTATGACTGTTGCAAAATGCAACATTGAAAGGAGGTATTCGGTGGTACCTTGGCTTGTTGGATGAGCCCATTACAGTTTTTCTCCATTGCTTGAATACATTTCACAAAACTTTGCTCATATTTTGTGACAAAACTCACACAAGGAAATGACACACAACACTGGGAAATGAACCATTCACATCTATGTTAAATTGAAACTCCACTACCAAAACTAAATAATCCTTTGTCAAAATGTCACACTGGTGGCAAAATGATGCCCACTTGCATCTACAGTATCTACTAATGCTAGGAACGTCTGTCTGTGTGTTCCACGCATAACTCTCGAACTGTTCGTCTAACTGACCTCAGATTGGGTATGCTTCTTGCTATTGACATGAGTGAGTGCAGTGCCAAATTTGGTGTTGTTTGGATAAATGATACTACAGCTATTGGTAAATTAAGCAGTTGCCTTCTGCCGCTCTCTAGTCTACTTCATATAAAACACTGCAGTCTTTCATGTTCACTATTTTTATTTATTCAGTTTCAAAACTGGCATGTTTCTTCAACAACTTGTTAGAGTAGTGTAGGCCTACTTTACAGTAGTATACAGTAAATCCAGTGACATACACATGTGATATGATGCAGTAGATAGTCTTGGTAGAGTATAGAGTTGAAGACATACTTGTTCTCCAGGCTGAATGTCCATATGGATGAAACTGTGAATGTCAAGTGTGCTATAAAATTAGCCTGACAAGCCAGACAACACATCACAATTTGCTACCGCTAGAGTGCGTCGAGGGTTCTAGGCTACTATAAAATTGTAAACTGAGTCTTATGCATTGAGTTGTGTTTGCAGTTTAGAAAACATTCTTACAAAATTTCCAACAGAGTTTCAAGTGCGAATTGGGCTTTCGGTTTGGCTGAATTTGTAAATAGATTGTTAACAGCTGTTAGTGGTTTCAGAAATTGTGCTGAAAGAATCATTATTAATATTTTATCATTCAGAAAAAAAACTGCACACTAGATACAATAAGGATGGATTCTCTGCACAGCTTCCCTCATTGTCAAGCAATTTTTCATGACATGGTACAACAAAGTTGCTCTAATCAGAAATAAAGGTCTTTGCATGGCCCCTTCGACCACATCCTCCTCTCTCTCTGTCTTCCTCTACCAGTAACCGAGGCCTCTTAGCTGGTCGATCGGTGTTCAGTTTTGAAAGTAAGTGTTTTTAAGTGTGTATCTAAGTATTTTCAATAACCCAATTTTGTATTTCATTTTAGAACGAAGAGTCTTATGTAGGAAATAGTCTGTTGTGTGGAAGTGTGTTGCACTGTGTTTAACTAATTAATGTTGTGTCGAATATAAGAGAGATAATGTTGAAGAATCATTGTGAAAATCAGCATTTTTAACACTGTAAAAATGTTTAAAGAAAACAAATGCAAGTTGTGTGTTTTGACTGTAAACCCATGTGTAACCTGTTACTTTCAATTCAGAAAGGCTTTGAAATAAATAGCCAACTTCAGTGCGTTCCTGTGTCATTTCATCAAGTTCAAATATTGTTAATCTAGTGGTTCATAAACACATTCAAAAGGTCTGCACTTATCTCAGCAAAAAGGTATTAAAAGTCTTTATCCTCATTTCCCCCCACTCCCCTGAGACAGTTGAACACCTGGTAGTGGAGTTGCTCTTCAGTGCCAATACACATATAGTAATTACATACTGGATTCAAGATACTGGCTAACAGAGAGATACTTGTGTTAAAGAATAATGCATGTTTTTTCAATTCAATTCAGAACATTTTTAAAAGGCTTTGAAATAAATATTCAACTTTAATGTGTTCTGTGTCATTTCATGTGTTTCAACTTTCAAGTAATACTGAAAATCTAGTGTTTCATAAATACATTCAAAAGGTCTGCAGATATATATACTTATAGCAAAAATACATTGTGAATTTTTATCCTCATTTCCCCTGAGACAGTTGAACACCTGGTAGTGGAGTTGCTCTTCAAGTATTTCAGGATCTGAAAAAGCACCCAACCCTGACTATGCAAACATTACCAGCAGAGCAGAACCTCCCTCTTTCACAACCTGAAAGAGGGGAAACCTCCGCATACCATGTTTTATGAGCTTCACATCATCAAAGGTGTTGTAATATCTGTGGTATCTCCATTAAATGATTATAGTGACATGTCATTTATACATGAAGAGAGATGAATCTAAATCCACAGAGATTTTATTCTATGATATTCATTATGAGCATTTCAGCACCACAATGGAAGGGGACAGCTCCATACAACTTTACTAGTCAGACTAAGCAACTAGCTGGCCACCAATCATCTTATTGGAAACTGTGAGGCATATTAGCATTGTCAGTGTAGGTTCAGTGATGTGGGAAACATTTCTGATGTAATACTTCAGATGCTCTGGTATTGAAGTTTGATTTAGACAGTGCAGAGTGGAGTAAAGGTGACTATTATCTGGCAGACATCTATAAAAAGACACAACTTACAATATGGGGTTAGGATTCAGACTCATATCACCCCATGGTCAGGTGATAAACCCAACTGCTGCTCCCCCACCGCACCTGTATTAGGTGTGACTAGAGCCACTCTATATGACACACCCCTTTCAGTTTGGGTGATATTTTATATGGAGAAGAATTGCATTCCTATTGTCTCCACTGCAGAGAGGTATAATTTTCTCTCGTTGGTGGTGCCTAGATGTTTGAGATTAGGAAATGAGAGGCTGTTGCACGCATACAGTTTATTTCCTTACAGTTTTTTTATTATTATTATTTATTTATTTACTTTTAGCTGCAGGGATGAGAGTATAGCCTAAAATGTAATGCTTTTTTTATATATATATATATGTGTGTGTGTGTGTGTTGCGTGTGTGCGTGTGTGTGTGTGTGTGTGTGTGTGTGTGTGTGTGTGTGTGTGTGTGTGTGTGTGTGTGTGTGTGTGTGTGTGTGTGTGTGTAAATACACTTTGCATATACTTTTAAAAAGCTTCTGGTTCAAAACTATAAATGTAAAACACCCTTGTTTTGTCCTCTTGTAATTCACAAACTTCAATCAGATTAATATGTTTCCTCATCCCTCCCTCCACACTTCCCACAGTAAAATGTCATGATTTCTGTAATTCAAATGTCGGTAAATATTTTGGAAACCAATATGAGAACATGAAAAATAAACCACCAGCCCAAGTAATGTTTGTGATAGGCCTAGATCTTTTTGGTGTGATCTCTCAGCCTCCATGTCTAATTCGCTTGACTGTGAGGTTCCTTCCCGAGAAGGTAAACCCACAGGTAATTCATGTCCATCCAGATATTATCAGAATACACAAAGTATGATTTCATCTTGTCCTCTCCAGGTGTTCTGGTATTTGTGTTGAGTTTAATGTCATTCTTAGGGCCTGACTACATTCATATGGGTGGGGCAAGGGAGGGTGTGGGTGATCTTTACTGGGTGTTCCCACGTCGATCTAAATCTGCACATTAAGCTGCCCTATTCAATCTGTCCCTTTGCAAAGACCACAGACAAAGTCAACCACAATAGCACAGTATATCCCAGGCTGAGAGATGATAAAAGTCATCAGCAATATGCTACTCATCAATTTGTCTTGAGTAATTATCCTTTTAATTTTTCACAAAGATCTTATATCTTATCTTATACTAACTTATAGTTTGGATTAAATCATTTGCTAAAGGCAGGCAGTAGTGTAGAGTTGTTTGAAAAGTAAGATATGGGTTCTAAAAGAAGAGTGTAAGATAGTGTTGTTGTGAGGCCGCTTCAGTTCCCTCCTCTCAATCCTAACCCATGGGTTGTTTTAGTGCCTTACAACATGCTCAAAACATTGTGACTATTTCAGCCACAGCTTTGATCTCCACTTATGCGGGTCCCTTCTCTGTCAAGTCATGAAAAACTCGCTTTTTAAAATTCTTTAAGAGTGAGTCATGCATGCTACAGAGCTGTGTTGTTGTCTGTCTGCTGATAGCAACATAGGTGGAGCATGTTAAGAGCTAAAACTTCAGCTGTCAGTGCTAATTCTCTGTTCGAGGGTTGGATCAAAATCACGCTCATGCAGTAGGCCTACCATAGAAAAAATATCATTTCTATGATAGGCCTATAGTCTTGGGTAGCTTGGGTGATAAAGCTGTATGTCAGAAATCAACTAAACAGTCTTTTAACTTTGCACAAATGGGTGGTGTTCTTGCTGAAGATGTACACGTTGACTAGTTGACAAGTTGACAAGTTGAGTGCTCTCCACAAATAATATAATGAAGTAAGCATTCCTTTTGGGTTCCTCCTCTCAGGACTTCAATCTGCCCTTCTACCCTTCTAATCTGCACTCCCACCTCAGAACCAGCAGGGGGCTCCACACTCACTGTGCCACCTGACTGACTGAGAGAGAGAGGGGGAGGTTTTTGTACGGCTCTCTAGCACTGTGTGTACTCCCAGCTACTGCTGTCTCTTTTATGAGCACTCATACAATAATAATCTCCATCATCTTCACTCTGGACTCCACTGATGGTCAGACTGTAGTCATTCCCAGATCCACAGCCACTGAATCGGTCTGGTATGCCAGACAGCCTGGAGCTCACTTTTTGGATGAGGAGTTTGGGCTTCTCCCCAGGCTTGTGTTGATACCAGGAGATGCATGGTGTAAAGCCACACCCAGCATAGATATAACCAGTCCATTTGCAGATGATTGTGACAGTGCCTCCAGGGCTGGTGGACGTGTGTGGCAACTGATTACCGGTCACCAGGGCCCAGGAATCTGACAAATAATTATCAAAACATTTCTATGCATGAAATTGGATAATTACAGATTTAAGTAAATGCATATAATAGCTTTGCTGATTCACAAAGATCAAGATGTTGTGAACTGTTCAGATTTCTCAGTACTGAAACTTTCAAACTGACCTTGTATGCAGAGGATGAGAGAGTAGATGAAGAAGGTGATGAAAGCCATTGTTCTTGATGAAGCCCTTAGCTTCCTCAACAACATGAACATATATGAGGACAGTGGGGGAGGGGTGGGGGTACAGTAAACTGCATGCAAATCATTGTCTTCAGGACCCACCCATATATAGCTGGTACTCCAGATACAAGAGTATGGAGTGTGTGTATGAGTGTGTCCACACACACCTGTCAAACTCAAACTCCCCAGATTAGGGATGAGGCAACTAATTATTATCTCCGCCAAGGAGGTTATGTTTTTGGTCGCGTTGGTTTGTCTGTTTGTTTGTTTGTCTGTCTGTCAGCAGGATAACTCGAAAAGTACAGACAATGTGTATATTGGGACAAGCAAGAACAGATTCGATTTTGGTGCCAATCGGTGATCCAGAACATGATCTGGAATTTATTTTGTGTCTGTGACCACATTGCCTTGGCGGAGGTCTGCACTCTGAGCGCTTTTAGTTATAATTGTGATTAAACGTGATCACAAATTTTATATGTAATGAATTCTGAAGGGTCCCTTTAATTGTGATGATGGCATTCATTATACAGTATACTGTATGTACTTCCGGAAAGCCACTAAACCAAATGCAACACATATCTGCTGTTGTTTAGCTGCTTGCAATGTTACTGGAGTCAGGACTTTATAAAAGCATGTCTTTTCCCCCCCTAACAACAAAAACTGTTATGTCTGTTTTACATCCAATAGTAGGCCTAAATCTGCTCGTTTTTGGTCAATTGTATTTAAGCATAATCAGTGGTTAAAGTGGGATTTGGCAGGAGGGGGAACTCTCAAATCTTGTGTCGGCACAAACAAAGAAAAATGTATTGAAGAAGAATGGGGTGATATTCTCCATTTATCTGAAGTGCCGGTACTGCGTCCCCCCCCACCCCCCCCCACACACACACACACACACACACACACACACACACACTTTAACCCCTGAGCATAATAATCATAGGCTAATCATATAATGGCCGTGGCTGTATGCCAACAGGTGTGTATTGGAGGTATTTGGTTAGTTGGTGAGTGAGTTACATTACCTCCTAAAGTGAATAGCTCCAGCAGTTACCAGCAATCTATCAGCAATCTATTGCTTTTGATTGGATTGCTGTATCTGTAATAAGTAAATAATAAAAGTAATAAATAGATAATAAATAAAAAGGTAATAAATAATAAATAAAAAATTAACAAGCAAGAGCTTCTTGACTTTACTCATCATGTGTTGTCTAAGTGTAACATCTATGTAACAAAAACACATTGTGCAGTCAATCAAAATCTACTAGACCATATGGTGTGACTATGTTTCACAACTGAACATTCCGAGGTTCTAAAAACATTCCATGGTAGTAAACTGAACATTCTACCATTGAAATGCATTGGATTTATGCCTCTTTCTGACTTGAAAAAAATGGGTAATAGCATTTAAAACATGTCTAAATTCACTTTCTTTCAAATAATACAAATTTGAAGCACACAAATTTGGAGGTCCCGGATAGATAAAAGTGGTTTTACATTTATGTGCATGAAGGTTCAATCTATTTGGGACCTCCAAATTTGTGTGCTTCAAATGTGTATTATTTGAAAGAAAGTGAATTTAGACATGTTTGAAATGTTATTACCCATTTTTTTCAAGTCAGAAAGAGGCATAAATCCAATGCATTTCAATGATAGAATGTTCAGTTTACTACCATGGAATGTCGGAATGTTCAGGTGTGAAACAAGTCCATAGGGACAATACAGTATACTCTACAGATAAAGGAATAATATGTGTGTATATTGTTCTGAAAACTCCATTTCATTGAAGGTGCACAGCTAGGCAGGAGGATAGATGAAGTGCATAGACCATGTTCCCAAAGATCCGCTCCGCTTGAATCCTCTCTGATGTTACTGTCCCCAGATACAGGGGCCTTGGCCGATAACTGACAATTGTATATTGATTTTTGTACTGTGTCTATATCCCTTTATTAGCCTATATCGATAAAGGGTGCAGCTGTTTATTGATAGAGGCTACTCAAATAATAGTTTCAATTATATAATTTGAATTATATCTCAAAAAAAATAAAAAATAAATGTTTTAAAATGTTTTGATGTCTCTTCCGGAACACTGGAATGAATGCCAGTGAGTGGATTTGTGTGTCCCGCGCGCGGCGTTGTGTGCTTCTGCTGTAGAGAGAGAGAGAGAGGTGTGTGGGTGATGGGTGGGTCAGGGCTTGTCTGGGGTGGAGGACAAAAGATGGGATTACCGTCTACTTACACACAGGTGTGGCCGCTGTGGGTTAGATGCTATAAAAGATCTGATCCAGTCCTCCCTATACACACAGCTACTTCTCAACACTCTTCACCACTCTCTTTCAACTGAGATCAGATCAGCCTCATACGTGAGTTCAACTTTCTATTTCATTCATTCATTCATTCATTCATTTATTTATTTATTTATTTGAAGTCAATGTTTGGGAACTTATCTCATTTGTATTTTTGGTTCTGCACAAAATGAAGAAGAGTTACATCTTTATCTTTGGTCACAGTATTCATTGGTCCATTGTGAATTCAGCAGTGTTTGCTTGAAGAATCAAAGTTTCAAATGTCCAGACCTGTCCAATGCACTGTAAACTGGTGCACTGTTAAATGGCGGTATACTTTATCATTTTTTTTCTACATTTTATATTTTGCTGTTGAAGCATTAAGACATTCATTAACAGGAATGCTTTAGGGTGAATTCTGTTCTCCTTAATACTCTATGGGGCCACTTTGACAAATGACAATATTCATTACAACACCAAGTAAATAGTAGCCTGAGTCAACCCATACTTCCTGCCTGTGCTAGATATTTCGCGATCAAGTCAGTATGGCCAACGAGGCAATTTCCTCAACACTCGAGCCGTGAAAGATCAAGACTTAAATGACAAACAAGCAGGCTGAAGAAGATGAGCTTAGTGACGATGACTCTGTCCCAAAACATTGATAGAAGTTTGATTGCATTCGATTGACGTTTAAATAATTAATCCTGCCCGGAAATTCCGGGCAAAGATGCTTGCTTTGCCAGACCACAGTTCATTTCTGAATGTGGTCGCGCACGCCAGACTAAGTAAATAGTGGTATTGAATTGAATTGTTCCCATGGTAACCGAAACTGCGTTGGAAAGGACATTTCTGAGTGATCGACTGGGTGTGGGACAGTGAGTGGGACAGCCACTCCCTCTATGATCTGACACAAGGCCAACAATGTGGTCCGGCCAGTCTAGCAGGTCCTATGGGGATAATAGACAAAAGTACTATTAGACAAGTAGACAAAAATGACCTTCATTTCTGGCAGTTGCTTAAACAAATATTTGCTATGGATGAGCGGATGTTGTGTGGAATAAGACTTACTGTTTTGTAATTTGTATACTGTAATGTATTGTATGTCCTAGTACCAAGGACCATGAGGGAAATAAGAGTCGTCGTTTTTTTTTCACTATAATGTTTGATTTTGTCTGTAAATCCAAAATTTAAATGAATCTGTCTGTTGTGTACAGAATTTATTAGAACAGCAAAGTCTTAACACCAAACACACACACACTCTCTCTCTCTATCTACCCCCCCCCCCCCCCCCTCTCTCTCTCTCTCCACGCAGTCAACCATGTCAGCGCTGCAAAAGGCCATGTGTGGACTCATTGGAGTCTTCCATGAGCATGCTGGTCAGGACAAGCAGCTCAACAAGGCCGAGATGAAGAAACTCCTGGACACTGAATTTGCCGGCATGCTTGGGGTAAGCTATGTGCAAAATCTTTATAGCACAAAAAATATTTGTAATATATACTATATCCCCGTTAAAAAAAGGAATCTTACCCACTCAGCATTTGAATTAGTCCAACAGTAATTTGTTCAAATGCGTTGTCTGAAAGAAAACAAAACAAAACAACAACAACAACAACAACAACAAAAACTTAATTCAGTTGTGTTTGGTATGAGTGTAAAACAATACTGACATCCATTCTCTCTTTTTCTCTGGTCAGAATGCTCAGGACAAGAGCGTTGTGGATCAGATCTTTCAAGGACTCGACCAGGACGGCAGTGGATCAGTCAACTTCACTGAGTTTGTCACCATGGTGGCAGCACTCACCGCAGCAACCAACGAGATGATATGCAAACAATAGCATTTTCATCTAGATATGCACTATCACCACCAATAAAGAGTTTCTTATAGTTGGCTTTGTCTCATTCTGTCACACACACACACACACACACACACACACACACACACAAACATTCAAACAGACACTCACAGACAGACACACACACACACACACACACACAGAGAGAGTTGGAAGATATTTTAGCAGAGAGTGTGTAAAATATGTACATGCACAATTCCATAAATGTTGGGAGTTTATGTATGTTTGTATTTTATGGGATAGGTTTAGAGCAGTGGTTCTCAAAGTGTGGTCCGGGGAAGGAACGCCTTCACCATTAAGGAACGCCTTCACCATTACCACAGAACAGGAAAACAATGACAAACTGCATTCTATAAGCCTAGAACTCTAGACGTACCCCTAGCGGTAGCAAATTTGAATTTGCACGGAGGATACGTCTAGAGGCCACTGATAGAAACCCGTTGTATTCTTCCTCTGGCGGCGGATAACCAATCACAGCGTGGTATGTGTACAGGAAATCGTAAGGCGGGCTTTGTACGATGACGACAGCCCTGCTCAAACCAGAGCAGAATCGTCTTTGGCTTTAGTTTTGGACGAATTGCACTTGTCATTTTCTTTGAAAGTGAAACAAGAAAGTGCACTGAAGTTTTTCATTCTGAAAAATATGTCTTTGCCGTGTTACCGACGGGCTACGGGAAAAGTTTGATATACCAGCTGGTACCACTGGCCGGAACGCTAGCCTATTACGTGGAGAGGCAGTTTGAAAGACAACGCAATCACCCGCCCCTCCATTGAGGTACAGTCTATCAGTGGTCTTCAGACTATACATTCTTATGATATAGTCTGACGTGTCAGGCTAGCATTCTATAATAGCATTCCAAATATTGTGGCTCCATCAGAAGAGCCTCCTCTGGCTGGAATTAAAGGCACAGTCTGTGATTTTTGTTTGGGGCCCAAGTGTAACCATGAATACTTTGATGAGTTTACATGTGATAAAGACTTCCAATCTGAAAATGGTAGGCATATTTTCAAAAATAGCTAAAATAACTTGACAACCTGACAAACCTGGCCCCATATGCAGATATTATCAACAGAACTATGTGTGGACTATACATTTTATGTTGTAGTCTGGCTTCTCAGGCAACAATCTCCCTCTTTCACAACCTAAATGAGTGAAAGAAGCAATGGATAGCCTGATGAAAATACACAGCCCAGTGCCACTACATCCTAGCCTGACATAGCCCGCCTATAATACGAATGTTCATACGTATCATGGTCTGGGCACGGTCCTCTTGGGCGTGTTTATATCGGTAGAGAGTCTACCGGCCAATAAGCGACGCTGATTAGACGAGCTGTCCAAATGTTTCAAACCAAAAGTGAATACCCTCCCCCCGCAGTATAATTGCGTAAGGTTAAAGAACCTCCAGACCATGAATACGGATGAACAGCAGTATTATGGTCGGGCTATGTCAGGCTAACTACATCCCCCATAATCCAAAGCGCTCAAAAGAGGTCTGAGACCTCCAGAAGAACTATATGTGAACAGAAAGAAAACTGAGGCCTCATTAGAGCTGAAGCAGACCAGAAAGAGGTCAAGTCCTCTTTGATAATGTGAACACAAACAGAACTGAGTTCTTTTTGTTTGGGTTCCCTTTTTAGTCCACTTTAAGAGGACTGAATTCGGTTCACTTGAAAGGGACCAAGTGTGAAAACACCCCAAGTCATCTGTGTAAAGAAAGACTATGGGTACTGTAATGTATATAATAATCTGTCCCAGAAAAAAAGGGCAGGTTGAATACGCTAGGTCCGGTTTCAACCTGCCCTTTTTTTCTGAGACAAATTATTATATACATTATGGTAAATGAATGGATTTGACTTCATTACATAACTTTTCACTACATAGGCTAAATAATGGCAACAGACAGGGAAAATTGCAAGCCTCTCAAGCTTGGTGTTCGGAGAAAAGATACGTTTATTTTCTCACCTGTGTTTTAGAGTCCTTACTGCTGGTTGGCTAGCTACTTGAATGTTCAGTTCAGTTCAGTGCTTTTCATGTTTTCTGGACATATCACTAATGAAGTTCAAATTTTCTCAATATTCTCTTTTAATTCCTCTGAGAGGAATATAGCTTAGGCTATATCTTATTTTGCATGAAAGTGATCTCTGTGATGTGCTGTTTGCAGTGCCTGCCTGTTGTTTGGGCAGAGACCATATAATTTATTTGAGGATGGAGTGTAGTCTGCTGTAGGCTTCTTGTATAAAAATATTTATTTATTTATTTGTATGTAATACCAGCCAGAATAGTGTTTTTTTTTTGTTTGTTTGTTTTTTTACAGACTGCTGATTGTCCTGCCACTTACTCTTTGTGTTGGAGAGACAAGGGTCTGATTTCCATGATTTCCTTTGCCTTCTCACCTATATGCACAATCATTGTTAGCCTACTACCATAACCTTAAAGCAGTGTTTCTCAAACTTTTTCAGACCAAGGACCACTTTGCCCAAAAAATATTTTTCAGGGACCACCTACCCTCACACCCCCTCACCAAGTCACATGTCTCTACGCTATACCCTTTGACCAAATCAATAGGCATTTCTAAATTGCCATTTATGGGAACTTCAAATTCAGATAGCTTGAAGTTTTTAATGAAAAATTACAGGCCTACTTCATAGTATTCATTGAACCACTCCTCATTGGCTTTAAAATAATTTTAGTGAGAAACAGACTAAATAAACATATTTTTTGGAATCCCTCTCGCGGACCACTTGAGCTTGCTCGCGGACCACTAGTGGTCCCCGGACCACACTTTGAGAACCACTGCCTTAAAGGTATCAGATAGAAACCAAATCTTATCCTCTCTCCAACAGTAAGGGGTGTTGAATTCTGCTTGTTTTTTTTACGACATCTAAGTAAAATAGGCAATTCAGCATACTCGCTGAAAATATGCGGCCCTTCTCAGGTCCTTGGTTTTAAAATCTGGCCCTTATGAATTTCTAACTGAATAGCCCTGGTCTACATGTTCTTGCTAATTCTTAATAAGGAAACGGTAGTATACAAGTAGACAAGTGTGCATTAAAAGATATGACTGTTTAGAAAAATATTGATTTGTATTGTAGGAAAAGTTTCCGAGTAACCGGCTATGTGATATGGTGATTATTTACTAGGCCTAGCCTACTGTGTGTTTCCTCCAATGCAAACTGGGAAACACAAAACATTGCGAATATGTAGCCTAAAGGAAGCTGTTAATTCACTTACCCTCAAATTGGTTCCCAAAACTAGTCTAATCTAAATCTAATCTTTTTCTTTTTCCTATTTTATTTCGCTATGTAGGCTTAATGAAAACCTTGCGTCCCCTCGTGGTCAACTGTCATAGCGCAGTTTACAGTCAATGTAGTCTAAATCTGATTAGAACATTTTTTGTGTTTCAGCCAAATAGGCTACCATGTCGAGATCTTTATACGAATATGCGATCGAACTGACTCCCCCTTAACAATCCCGTAACGATTTGCTCTGGAATTTGAGAGTTATTGAACGCTTTACTGCCGAGGCCTACCGGTCCTTTCATGAACGTCCTGCAGGTGGCCATGCTCTCCATAAAAAAAATGAGCCGCGCAGAAGATAGTAGGCTACCGCTACAGATAAGACTACAAAGTGGTTGAATCACAGCATTACCGGCGCACAAAACCTCGCATTCAACTCGTGTTGAGAAAATATCACTCCTAATTGGTTCGACAGGTTCCATGGTGTAATGGTTAGCACTCTGGACTCTGAATCCAGCGATCCGAGTTCAAATCTCGGTGGGACCTACGCGGTTTTTGTCAGATCCCTCCAAACAATTCCTGGGTGCGGTCGTCGATCTATCTGGAAAGTATGTAGTAGGCGCATTAAAACTTGGCAAGTCTCTGAACGAGTGTTGGCCACTTATGTCCACGGGTGCAAACAACATCTGAACTGTGAAGAGTGCAGCAAGAGTGTCTTCATTCATATATTGGCTGACTCCCGATGCACCTCCTAAACCAGGCCTGGGCAAACTAAGGCCCGGGGGCCGGCCACATGCGGCCTGCTGAGCCATTTAATCCGGCCCGCGGAGCCTTCCCAAAGTAGAATCATTTATCTTTTAGCCAAGGAGACTTAGATTATAGACCTAAATTAAATAATTATTTGTTGTAGTCATGAAATACAAATCCCCCCTTTTAACCCTGCATGTTAACATGTCCTCTGAAGAAAGTAAGGCTACTGGTTTGAGACTTACCAACTGGTTGACGGTTAACATCCGGCCCATTAATGAAAATCTAAACGCCAATGTGGCCCTTCGACCAAAATAATTGCC
>JAODXP020000031.1:23278908-23288567 GCA_027497455.2 Sardinella longiceps
TACACATTGTCCGAAAATTTCATCTAAATCCGTGCAGTACTTTTTGAGTTATCCTGCTGACAGACAAACAGACAGACAGACAAACCAACGTGACCGAAAACATAACCTCCATGGCAGAGGTAACAAAATAATGATAATTAAAGAAAATAAAAAATAAAAGAGTTTTACCTTCCACCGGCCTCCTTGCAGTTGGGGCAGGTACAGGCGACCCTGCGCAGCCTCTTGCCCTCCTGCCCCACGCCCTCCGAGTCCTCATCCACCAGCCGCACTCGGAGATTGGACAGGTCGTTTGTGTTGAGGGTGGAGTCCCCACTCAACTGCCAGTCCTCGGAGTCTGGCTCCTCTTTTATGTGAACATCTGATGGAGGGATGAGAGAGAGAGAGAGAGAGAGAGAGAGAGAGAGAGAGAGAGAGAGAGAGAGAGAGAGAGAGAGAGAGAGAGACATAAGAAATTGCAAAGCAAAAGTGAAAGGGCTAAAGTCTAGTCAAAATGGAACACAAACACATTAAGAAAACAAGTAATACAGGGTAAAACAAGTGCGTACATGCACACACACCCTCTCTCCCGCTTTCTCACACACACACACACACACACACACACACACACGCGCGTGCTAAATTTATACTGGCCCTGGAATGTAGGTCTTATGGTTATTTTTAAACAGTAATGACTATAGCTGAATATTAACAGTGTAACAAAGACAAGCTGCTGTTAAGGCGCGTGAGTGTTTGTGTTCATGTTTACTTGCACAACATACATGTCATTTTGATGCCGTTCATTTCCTCAAACTTTTGATTGAAATGATTCCAATATTTCCAGTTATTATGAAAATAACCCAACTAACTGCCTAATACAATTGCAAAACCTAAGAATACACTAGCCCTCTACTTTGCAACAGTAACTAAACAAAATTGTTCAACAGTGTGAACTAATTTTGACACAAACATTGTCAAAAATGATCAGTTATAATTCTGGCCCAAATTATTCCATATCAGTAGATTATTTGAAACAAATTGAACTGCAACTGAAAAACAAAACATATTTTTTCCAACAGACTTCTCTATGACTGTGCTGGGGGTAGTGAACACAGAGTCCAGCATTTCTACTTAAACTTAGAACCGATTTCGCTCTGATATATTTCAGTTTCATATCTAAACTACGCTGAGCCACCAAACTATGATTATGACTAGCCTATGGTCGCCATAGTCAAGCCCATGTATAGGAAACACACGTCATTATGGAGCCATCTTGTCAACATAATACAGAGCTTTGGAGTCATTCACAAGATGAATATCTTCCATTCATCAACAAGATGTTCTCTAGAGATGATTCCATAAATGTATGGATGCGCATGCATTCTCTCATGATGCATGTATAATTCCTGTTGTTTGGTTTCAGTAGCACTCTACTGAAGCAAGGAATATTGATTTGTCAAAGTGGATTCACTCTCACATATGCATAAACAATCACAGCCCATAGTATAGCCAATGAATATGAAAATATACTTGAGAATAGGTTTGTGTGTCAGCCTGTGCCCGTATGTGTGTGTGAGTCTGTGTGTGTACTGTATGTCTGCCTGTGCCCATGTGTGTGTATGTGTCTGTCGACCTGCCTGTGCCTGGGTGTGTGCATGTGTGTCTGTGTGCCTGTGTATGTGAGTGAGTGAGTATGTGTGGTGTGTGTGTGTGTGTGTGTGTGTGTGTGTGTGTGTGTGTGTGTGTGTCTGATACCTGAGGGGCTATCTGTGTCTTCTTGCTGGAACTGGGATATAGAATTGACCGTGACCGTCTGCAGGTTAGGTATCTGCCCAGCACTGGCTGCTCCCTGGCCCAGCGAAAGGGTCTGCACTGGGGCCAGTGTGATCTGAGAGGCCCCTGTGGCCCCCATCCCATTACCAGCAGCCACGGCGCCCCCCGCAGGCAGCTGGAGGTTCTGCAGGCCCTGCACGCCCTGCACCTGGAACGTCTGCCACTGAATCTGCCCGGTGGGGCTGACGGTCTGGGCTTGGATCAGGAAGGTTCCGGGGTTGATGAGCTGGACGCTCTGGAGGGCGGGAGGCGTCGTTGTGGCGACGCCGTCTGCCGTCTGGACCTGGATGAGCTGCGGATGCTGCTGGGCGGTTGCCGTAGTAACCTGCAGCGGCTCCTGGCCCGTGACCACCGAGCTGCTGGAGATGGCGATGTGGTTCTGCTGGAGGTAGGCGTCGGTCGTGATGGCCGCTGACGGGTCGTGCTGGCCGGCGGAGACGGCGGTCGCCTGCGTGAGCACGCCCGTGCCGTCTATCGTTTCGGGCAGCGAGGTGGACACGGCGGTCACCATGGACGACGAAGTGGAGGAGGAGGAGGGGGGAGGGAGGTGTTTGGCACAAACATGTCCACGCCGCTACTGCTACCGTCAACGGCCACAGCGCCAGCGATGCTGCCGTCAGCCAACGTCACGTTTCCTGTATCTCCCACCACCTTCTCCGTGCCGTCACCGGCTGCTGCCTCGGTTCCCGGGGCAGTCATGATGAGCTGCCCGTCGGCCGTCACGCTGGCGGAGATAGCCTGAGCACCAGCCAGTCCCAGCGACTCCAGGTCCAGGCTGCTGATGGGCACAAAGGTGATGTTCCCCGGCAGCCCCATGGGCACGTTGGTCAGCACCTGAGCGGTGCCCGCCTGCCCGCCGAAAGCCGTGCCCGCCAGCGACACGCCTTGGATCTGCTGCGCCAGACCCCCTGGCTGCCATCCGCCGGAAGGATCTGAAGGTCCTCCAGCTGCTGACCCGCTATCGTCCCATCCCCGACAGTCGCCGTCGCCGCCGTCGTGTAGCTGAGCTGGCCGTCGGCGGACATCACCTGGTACTGGAGACCGTTGGTGCCACTTCCGTCGCCCGTGCCCGCCGTTACGAAGATGGGCTGGCTCTGCATGCCCTGCAGGGGGAGGACGTACTGGCCGTTGGACGCCACCACGCCGGCGGGGATGTGCACCACGCCAGGCTCCTCCTTCACCGTGGTTACGGGGGTCAGGACCTCCCAGCGGTCCGAACCAGTCAGCTGGATGGATGTTAAGTCTGTCGTCTAGAGCAAAACACACACACACACACACACACACACACACACACACACACACACACAGAGACACACACACAAAAAAAATAGATTACACTGTGCCTAAGAGCTGTGACCCCTTCCTCATCAATTTCCAATATACTCAAAACTACTTTGAAACAAGGCTGATAACTGATAAAAGGGTCATCTTCATGGATAATTATTCAGATAACGTTCTACAAGTTGTTCCATGCATATATCGGCAATGCCAGAGAAGACCTTTTGGTTTTGAGTACATCATCAAAGTCAGTTTGAAACAACAGCAGCCATGTAACGTGTGTTTGGGCTGGTCAAGCCAGTAACACTGCTATTATGAAATACTACCTCTAGAGTAAAACACACACACACACACACACACACACACACACACGGTTATACTGTGCCTAGTACTTGTGACAAAGTTCAAACTGGCAAAACGGTCATCTTCCTGCACTCGCACAATTATTCCCATAATGTACTACCAGCTGTTTCAAGCATGCACCAGCAATGTGATCGAAACCCTTTTCTTATGGGTATATCATCATCAGTGTCAATTAGAAGCCACTGTTTTGTAACAGAAGATCTGCAGTGTTGTTTGAACTGGTCAAGTTAGGGTTAGTAACACTGCGATTATGAAATTCTATCTTAAAACTAACTTCTCAACAAACAGAATCCAGACTAGTCCAGCATAGATCACATCTTGGACACAAGGATAGAACACAGATGTTAACAGATGCTTTGGGCTTAGCATATCTAGGATCCTTATTCTCGCTTTCAATGTGTTTCTAGAATTTCCCAATCCTATATTAAGGCATCATATTTAATCTCACATGCATGCCAGCATAAGAATAGTGTATTCATTTCACAGATGAGAGTAACGCAGCCTGTGAACAATATGCACAACATGCTCACTATTTAAATATAAATCAGCATGAAATATTATTACATTAAGAGACTATTAATCAAGATTTGTTAGATCAGCATTCAACATCACTGGAAGGAACACAAAAGGCTCACGTCTCCAGCCCAAGCAGTAGTAGGGCCTAGTTGCTACAGTAGGTACATTGGACAGTTCTGTACAAATGCACCACAATTTTGAGCTCCAGGGCCTCCCTCATAGGGGTGGTGACACTACCAACGGGGTCCTCCCCTAACGAGGGGGTGACCCGATCTGACCGCAGGTACCACGGGCAGAGGCAGCGGTGGCGGTAGCGTCCTACCCACTATGGGCGGGTTTAAATTGAAGAAAGTGGGTGGCCGTTAGTCCGGAGGCTCACAGGAAGTGTTCGACTTTCCCCCTACATCATATTTTAAAACGTGTGAACTTCACTAAAACATCACGCATTTGTGGGACATCCGACCGGAGAAAGACAGAAGAGAAACGGAATGAGAGATACCTGCTCGTGCCCGCCACTGGCGTTCTGCAGAAAGTCGCTTTGACTGCTGTCCACGTCCAAGGCAGCCATTTCCTCCTCTTTAACTGGCTGTTCGGGGGCTAAAGACAAACAGGGAGAGGGAAACTGAACAGAACAAACAGTTTTTTTCCGCTGATTGCATCTAACAAGATGGCGAGTAGGAAAAGTGTAGAGAAATCTGTTGAAACTGTGTTTGTAATCATGCAATCAGATATTAGACAGGATTGCTCTACGGTTTCAAAATTTCACTTTGTTAAAGTGTTGCTAGCTAGCTAGCTGGCTAACCAAGTGCTAGTTGAGCTGCTGAAAAAGATTAAAGACTTAGCTTGCTTGCTAATGGTAGTGCAAACTCACCGGTGATGGTACGCTTCGATCGGGTTAAATGTTACGTACCAGTCATTGCGTGAAAGGTAAAAATCGGAAGAATAAATGGTCATTTAAACTCCAAACATGATTGCTTTAATCAAAGGCGGGCTCCGAAGGGGTATTCGAGTTGATTTTTTCTATTTTGATTGACGGTGCGGGAAACACAAAAGGTGGGGCTTCCAAGCTTGACCGTGAAATTTGCGTCACGTACAGGAAGTTCCGCCCTTCTTCCTTGTTACAATTGGATACATTTTTCAAATGCTCAAGTACTGATTAGTCTGAAGACGTGTCAATCACATTTATGGCACAGACGTTTCCTGTTTGTTGTTCACTCGAGAAGATAGGCTACAAAATAGCTGGGAAACTACACTGGAATTGTTCTCATATGCCAGGAAGTTACAGCCAACGACCCATAGCCATTAGCACTGCGGCCATTATAACTCTGGTTCTTCAGTGTTGCAATCCCTCTCACTTACTGTTGTGCAATATCAACAGAAGACTTGACTTACGACAAATCTTTTCTATGCCAAACAAAAAGTTGAACAGATGTGTTTAATTTGGACAGATGTAGAGATGGAAAAATATTCGCTTGGACAAATTGCCATCATAAACATTCCACTACTTCCAAAGTTCAAACGTGGCACTTCTAAAGATGAATGTGCCCCACCTTTTGCGATTACAGCTGTTTAAAAATGTGTAAACAAGCAGCAAACGTCCTCTTTGGTCAAAAACTAACGCGAAGAAACTAGCCAAAGTATATCGACAGTCGAACTCAAAAACGGCACGTTGTTGATAGGCTTGCACAGAGGGTAAACCTCGTTCCAAAAACAGAACTACTTGCAATATGAGGATGGGGGAGGAATTATTGCCAAACTTTAGTTGGAAAAGGGATGTCAATCCAATCAAAACCTCTTCGAAGTAGTTATGTTCTGATCAACAATGAGATGCTTAAAACAGTTAACTTTCTTGATGGAATTCAGGCTGAAGTGAGGTCTTATTATAGAAAACTTCTTGTGTTTGATGGGAAGTGATTGAGTAATTGCCCATCACTTCAAAATCATACTTTGATATCTTCAAATGAAGAAAAGTACACTCACTCGCCTATTTTTTTTTGTGTGTGTGTTTGTTTTTCTTTAAGTTTAGTCCATTCAACCCTTTGGTTTTTCATGTACACCCAAAATTGATGTAGCATCTCTTACGCTCATACAATATTACAGTAATTTTTAGAGATGACAGTAAAGCATATTGATAAAGAAATAGTCATTTATTGTCCATGACTCCACAGGGTCTATATTGTCACCTGGCACTTATCTTGCAGCTTTATAAAGGACAATCAACTCAAACATGTTCCTCTTCATAATAATATGAAACAGTCTCTCTCTCCCTCTCTCTCAACAACCAATAAACACACACAAACACAAAATGACTCATTTGTAAGGGCAGTTACGGAAAATAAAAATGTGACTTTCACATTTATAATGCAAATGGAATACTACTGTAGTCTGATGACAATATATCTAGTCCCATCTTGACCAAGACAACGAATCATTCTTTACACAATCAGACCATTCAGACAACTGTGATGTCCCAACACAGTATTTAGAAATACTCTAAATGAAAAATCACAGTCACTGTTCAGTTTGTAAAAAGAAACACATTTCAGTTCCATAGACAAAAAAACAACAGTCCATTTAATCAATCTTCTTTCACTCCCCCTCCGTTTCCTTGGCCTTCTTTTTCTTCTTCTTCTTCTTTTCAGTCGTCTGCTAGATGGTAAAAGATAAACAGAGTGAGACATCTTGCATAAGCCGGCCCATAGAAAGATAAGAGGGGCATGTACTTGTACGTACATAGGCACATGGGTTTTGAAGCACAAGAGGACCATAATCAGGCAACCATAAATTTACTCTTGAGCAATTTAATTAAAAATGAAAATTTTAGTTACTTCTTTTAGTTACTTAGTTACTTGATAATATGAAAGCAGTCAGTGATATACTTCAATAGGGTAACACAAAACAATAAAAAGTAAGTGATGCACATTACATAGCATCTGAAGGAGAACAAAGGAACAAAATCTGTCTGCAAATCTATTTCCAAACCAGGGTCTCGTTTCCCAAAACATAGTTGCTGACTAAGTTAGCAACTTCGGTGGTTGCAATGCAATTTCCCATTGCTAACCGGCTAAGTTGCTATCTGGTTACCAACTATGCTTTTGGGAAACAGACGCCTGCACAATGGAAATACAAACATAGCCCAATTCAAAATGCTCAAAGTGCAACAGGTGCTTACTTCTTCTGACGGACTGACAGCGACCTCCTCTTCCTCTGGTTTTGCCTCCTCCGCAGCTTCGGCCTCGGCCTTATGCTTCTTCTTCTTTTTCTTCTTTGGCGTCTCTGTTTCTGCCGCTTCGGCTTCCGCTGGTTCCTCGGCTAGAGAAACAAACAAACAAACAAACAAACAAACAAACAAACAGTTCAGTGCTTTACCAATGTAGTAGTGCATTGGGTGGGAATACAATATTACAATTAAGTGGATGCATTTGTCTTAGGCCAGCATAGGCCTGAAAAGTTATAAGCTTTGTGGATCTAGCCATGACTCATGACTGAACAATGAACGTTTCGAACCCATTAACAGGCTGAGGATGTTAACCTGAAGATGTTGTGCATGATGCGTTTGTAAAAGTAAACTTTTTCTATTCTACCAACACTTTCCCCGAGTCTTTTGTGCAAACTCCATTAACTGCCAAGTGAGTCAGTGAGTTTGACCACCTACCCTCAATCACTACGGTCATTGCATATGGTCAAGACACTTTACAGCAGAATCCTACAAGAATGAGATGAGGGTTTCATGGCCGTACCTTCTACTACGGTGACGCCCTTTTCTTTCTTTATCTTCTTGGGTTTGGACTGTACAGGTTTCTCCTCCTCTTCCTCTGCCGGTTCCACTTCCTCAATCTTCCTCTTCTTGGAGGTGGTGGGGAGCGTGGAATCACCTGAGGGGTCGTACACCTTCACGTCACTGCAAGGGGAGAGAAAAAGTGGACACATGGTGAGCAGTTAGCAGGGATGTGATTGGCCGAGGGCAAAAAAGCAGGAAAATATACAACCCATAGCGAGAATCAGAAATCCTGATTTTTCAGGAAGAATCACATCTACGAGTTGGCCTCGAGTCAGCTCAATATAAACCAAAACCTATTTGCCTAGACAATGCAAACAAAACCACTTTAAAAGGAGATGGTTCCTCAGCTAGTTTTAAAAGGATAACTACAGAAAGTCTAAACTTAGGATCCCGTTGTCAGATGGCCTCTTTTCTTATGCCCCCTTCATTTAATGATGGCTGCTGGCTGGCTATTCGGGGTCATGTTGTATCAAATTTCCTGGTTCTTTTTCCTACACACAGCACTTAGTGAGTTCAAGCAGGGCTATTATCTATTGTGTTTCACACTGGATGTCTCCTTTAATGTCAAGAGTATCCAAAGGCATCCGGGGGAAACTCACCTCTTGTGCTGGTATTTGTCTGCCTTGGCCAGAGCTTTTCCTGCTCCACTGATCCGTCGGATCTGAAAGTAGAAAAACAGAATTTAAGATTTGCAACATATATACACATTCACCTTTTAAGAAGTTTATTTCAAGAAACTGAAGGTTCAATTAATTCTGGGTACTGCAGTACTTACACCCCTCTCCTCTAGCTGGCGCACTCGAGCTTCCAGCTTGGCACGATTCTCCAGGCCCATCTCTGCATTTGTGTCTTCACCCAAGGCATCATAGCGGATAGCCAACGCTGTCTTTGCTGCCAATGACCTGGAGATCTGAAAGCAACCAGCACCAAAATAAACGGTCATGCTTTTCCACTCCATTGAGACCCCTTACTTTAATGAGCAGGTTTACCAAAAAAAAAAAAAAGAATTGGAAAATTGTCCTACGAAAGCTTTATTGTTCAGAAGCTCAGATGATATAGTGACTAATTGCCTACATGGGGGTTTCAGGAACAATGAAATCTTCCAATATTACCATTACTTAAAAAAATACCCATGTACTACTACTGAAAATAGTTATTCTATTAGTTATCAATAATTAAGTCATTCATTCAAGCAATTACAGGTCATGTTGGAGGCTTTACCTTGCCCTTGATTTTGGCACTGGTCTGTCCTACAAGGGAGGCGTGATAGATGAGACCGTATTTGGGCGTGTCTCTACGGGTCTTCAGTGCTCTGAAGAGAGCCTTCTCCGCTCCCAAGATCTGCACGGTGGAGGCCGGGTGTTTGGCCAGGTTCAGCAGAGATCCTGAGGGATGGGACAGGGAGACAAGAGTTAATTCTATTTCACACACACACACACACACACACACACACACACCCTCTCTAATTGCAATACAAACACTACATTATCATAGAACAAGAGTGAATCAGATTGAAACAGTGGAACACCCGCTGGCAAAAGCTCAGATGAGATAGTGACGAAAAAACCCACATGATTTTTTCAGGAAAAGACATGACATGTCATCCTCGTCATCGCTAGCCACGGTATTCCCTCCAATACCAACCAACCTAGTGTAGTTACTAGTGAATGACAACCATTTTGGGTTGACCAAAGCTTACCTGCATGAGAGATGAGCCGAGCTCCAACCAACTCCCCCACCATGACCGTGAGGTTGGGGGCGATGGCCATCATACGGTTCTTCAGGTAGTCATACAGCTGTGTGCGGTACTCGGAGATCTCAATAACCTGAGGAAACAAACCCAGGACAGAGTTAATCAACACCAGCCAAAACAGTTAAATAATGACAACATCTAATGCAAGTCAAGTGGGGT
>JAODXP020000031.1:23293667-23328667 GCA_027497455.2 Sardinella longiceps
TTAAACAGTAATGACTATAGCTGAATATTAACAGTGTAACAAAGACAAGCTGCTGTTAAGGCGCGTGAGTGTTTGTGTTCATGTTTACTTGCACAACATACATGTCATTTTGATGCCGTTCATTTCCTCAAACTTTTGATTGAAATGATTCCAATATTTCCAGTTATTATGAAAATAACCCAACTAACTGCCTAATACAATTGCAAAACCTAAGAATACACTATCCCTCTACTTTGCAACAGTAACTAAACAAAATTGTTCAACAGTGTGAACTAATTTTGACACAAACATTGTCAAAAATGATCAGTTATAATTCTGGCCCAAATTATTCCATATCAGTAGATTATTTGAAACAAATTGAACTGCAACTGAAAAACAAAACATATTTTTTCCAACAGACTTCTCTATGACTGTGCTGGGGGTAGTGAACACAGAGTCCAGCATTTCTACTTAAACTTAGAACCGATTTCGCTCTGATATATTTCAGTTTCATATCTAAACTACGCTGAGCCACCAAACTATGATTATGACTAGCCTATGGTCGCCATAGTCAAGCCCATGTATAGGAAACACACGTCATTATGGAGCCATCTTGTCAACATAATACAGAGCTTTGGAGTCATTCACAAGATGAATATCTTCCATTCATCAACAAGATGTTCTCTAGAGATGATTCCATAAATGTATGGATGCGCATGCATTCTCTCATGATGCATGTAGAATTCCTGTTGTTTGGTTTCAGTAGCACTCTACTGAAGCAAGGAATATTGATTTGTCAAAGTGGATTCACTCTCCACATATGCATAAACAATCACAGCCCATAGTATAGCCAATGAATATGAAAATATACTTGAGAATAGGTTTGTGTGTCAGCCTGTGCCCGTATGTGTGTGTGAGTCTGTGTGTGTACTGTATGTCTGCCTGTGCCCATGTGTGTGTATGTGTCTGTCGACCTGCCTGTGCCTGGGTGTGTGCATGTGTGTCTGTGTGCCTGTGTATGTGAGTGAGTGAGTATGTGTGGTGTGTGTGTGTGTGTGTGTGTGTGTCTGATACCTGAGGGGCTATCTGTGTCTTCTTGCTGGAACTGGGATATAGAATTGACCGTGACCGTCTGCAGGTTAGGTATCTGCCCAGCACTGGCTGCTCCCTGGCCCAGCGAAAGGGTCTGCACTGGGGCCAGTGTGATCTGAGAGGCCCCTGTGGCCCCCATCCCATTACCAGCAGCCACGGCGCCCCCCGCAGGCAGCTGGAGGTTCTGCAGGCCCTGCACGCCCTGCACCTGGAACGTCTGCCACTGAATCTGCCCGGTGGGGCTGACGGTCTGGGCTTGGATCAGGAAGGTTCCGGGGTTGATGAGCTGGACGCTCTGGAGGGCGGGAGGCGTCGTTGTGGCGACGCCGTCTGCCGTCTGGACCTGGATGAGCTGCGGATGCTGCTGGGCGGTTGCCGTAGTAACCTGCAGCGGCTCCTGGCCCGTGACCACCGAGCTGCTGGAGATGGCGATGTGGTTCTGCTGGAGGTAGGCGTCGGTCGTGATGGCCGCTGACGGGTCGTGCTGGCCGGCGGAGACGGCGGTCGCCTGCGTGAGCACGCCCGTGCCGTCTATCGTTTCGGGCAGCGAGGTGGACACGGCGGTCACCATGGACGACGAAGTGGAGGAGGAGGAGGGGGGAGGGAGGTGTTTGGCACAAACATGTCCACGCCGCTACTGCTACCGTCAACGGCCACAGCGCCAGCGATGCTGCCGTCAGCCAACGTCACGTTTCCTGTATCTCCCACCACCTTCTCCGTGCCGTCACCGGCTGCTGCCTCGGTTCCCGGGGCAGTCATGATGAGCTGACCGTCGGCCGTCACGCTGGCGGAGATAGCCTGAGCACCAGCCAGTCCCAGCGACTCCAGGTCCAGGCTGCTGATGGGCACAAAGGTGATGTTCCCCGGCAGCCCCATGGGCACGTTGGTCAGCACCTGAGCGGTGCCCGCCTGCCCGCCGAAAGCCGTGCCCGCCAGCGACACGCCTTGGATCTGCTGCGCCAGACCCCCCTGGCTGCCATCCGCCGGAAGGATCTGAAGGTCCTCCAGCTGCTGACCCGCTATCGTCCCATCCCCGACAGTCGCCGTCGCCGCCGTCGTGTAGCTGAGCTGGCCGTCGGCGGACATCACCTGGTACTGGAGACCGTTGGTGCCACTTCCGTCGCCCGTGCCCGCCGTTACGAAGATGGGCTGGCTCTGCATGCCCTGCAGGGGAGGACGTACTGGCCGTTGGACGCCACCACGCCGGCGGGGATGTGCACCACGCCAGGCTCCTCCTTCACCGTGGTTACGGGGGTCAGGACCTCCCAGCGGTCCGAACCAGTCAGCTGGATGGATGTTAAGTCTGTCGTCTAGAGCAAAACACACACACACACACACACACACACACACACACACACACACACACAGAGACACACACACAAAAAAAATAGATTACACTGTGCCTAAGAGCTGTGACCCCTTCCTCATCAATTTCCAATATACTCAAAACTACTTTGAAACAAGGCTGATAACTGATAAAAGGGTCATCTTCATGGATAATTATTCAGATAACGTTCTACAAGTTGTTCCATGCATATATCGGCAATGCCAGAGAAGACCTTTTGGTTTTGAGTACATCATCAAAGTCAGCTTGAAACAACAGCAGCCATGTAACGTGTGTTTGGGCTGGTCAAGCCAGTAACACTGCTATTATGAAATACTACCTCTAGAGTAAAACACACACACACACACACACACACACACACGGTTATACTGTGCCTAGTACTTGTGACAAAGTTCATAACTGGCAAAACGGTCATCTTCCTGCACTCGCACAATTATTCCCATAATGTACTACCAGCTGTTTCAAGCATGCACCAGCAATGTGATCGAAACCCTTTTCTTATGGGTATATCATCATCAGTGTCAATTAGAAGCCACTGTTTTGTAACAGAAGACCTGCAGTGTTGTTTGAACTGGTCAAGTTAGGGTTAGTAACACTGCGATTATGAAATTCTATCTTAAAACTAACTTCTCAACAAACAGAATCCAGACTAGTCCAGCATAGATCACATCTTGGACACAAGGATAGAACACAGATGTTAACAGATGCTTTGGGCTTAGCATATCTAGGATCCTTATTCTCGCTTTCAATGTGTTTCTAGAATTTCCCAATCCTATATTAAGGCATCATATTTAATCTCACATGCATGCCAGCATAAGAATAGTGTATTCATTTCACAGATGAGAGTAACGCAGCCTGTGAACAATATGCACAACATGCTCACTATTTAAATATAAATCAGCATGAAATATTATTACATTAAGAGACTATTAATCAAGATTTGTTAGATCAGCATTCAACATCACTGGAAGGAACACAAAAGGCTCACGTCTCCAGCCCAAGCAGTAGTAGGGCCTAGTTGCTACAGTAGGTACATTGGACAGTTCTGTACAAATGCACCACAATTTTGAGCTCCAGGGCCTCCCTCATAGGGGTGGTGACACTACCAACGGGGTCCTCCCCTAACGAGGGGGTGACCCGATCTGACCGCAGGTACCACGGGCAGAGGCAGCGGTGGCGGTAGCGTCCTACCCACTATGGGCGGGTTTAAATTGAAGAAAGTGGGTGGCCGTTAGTCCGGAGGCTCACAGGAAGTGTTCGACTTTCCCCCTACATCATATTTTAAAACGTGTGAACTTCACTAAAACATCACGCATTTGTGGGACATCCGACCGGAGAAAGACAGAAGAGAAACGGAATGAGAGATACCTGCTCGTGCCCGCCACTGGCGTTCTGCAGAAAGTCGCTTTGACTGCTGTCCACGTCCAAGGCAGCCATTTCCTCCTCTTTAACTGGCTGTTCGGGGGCTAAAGACAAACAGGGAGAGGGAAACTGAACAGAACAAACAGTTTTTTTCCGCTGATTGCATCTAACAAGATGGCGAGTAGGAAAAGTGTAGAGAAATCTGTTGAAACTGTGTTTGTAATCATGCAATCAGATATTAGACAGGATTGCTCTACGGTTTCAAAATTTCACTTTGTTAAAGTGTTGCTAGCTAGCTAGCTGGCTAACCAAGTGCTAGTTGAGCTGCTGAAAAAGATTAAAGACTTAGCTTGCTTGCTAATGGTAGTGCAAACTCACCGGTGATGGTACGCTTCGATCGGGTTAAATGTTACGTACCAGTCATTGCGTGAAAGGTAAAAATCGGAAGAATAAATGGTCATTTAAACTCCAAACATGATTGCTTTAATCAAAGGCGGGCTCCGAAGGGGTATTCGAGTTGATTTTTTCTATTTTGATTGACGGTGCGGGAAACACAAAAGGTGGGGCTTCCAAGCTTGACCGTGAAATTTGCGTCACGTACAGGAAGTTCCGCCCTTCTTCCTTGTTACAATTGGATACATTTTTCAAATGCTCAAGTACTGATTAGTCTGAAGACGTGTCAATCACATTTATGGCACAGACGTTTCCTGTTTGTTGTTCACTCGAGAAGATAGGCTACAAAATAGCTGGGAAACTACACTGGAATTGTTCTCATATGCCAGGAAGTTACAGCCAACGACCCATAGCCATTAGCACTGCGGCCATTATAACTCTGGTTCTTCAGTGTTGCAATCCCTCTCACTTACTGTTGTGCAATATCAACAGAAGACTTGACTTACGACAAATCTTTTCTATGCCAAACAAAAAGTTGAACAGATGTGTTTAATTTGGACAGATGTAGAGATGGAAAAATATTCGCTTGGACAAATTGCCATCATAAACATTCCACTACTTCCAAAGTTCAAACGTGGCACTTCTAAAGATGAATGTGCCCCACCTTTTGCGATTACAGCTGTTTAAAAATGTGTAAACAAGCAGCAAACGTCCTCTTTGGTCAAAAACTAACGCGAAGAAACTAGCCAAAGTATATCGACAGTCGAACTCAAAAACGGCACGTTGTTGATAGGCTTGCACAGAGGGTAAACCTCGTTCCAAAAACAGAACTACTTGCAATATGAGGATGGGGGAGGAATTATTGCCAAACTTTAGTTGGAAAAGGGATGTCAATCCAATCAAAACCTCTTCGAAGTAGTTATGTTCTGATCAACAATGAGATGCTTAAATCAGTTAACTTTCTTGATGGAATTCAGGCTGAAGTGAGGTCTTATTATAGAAAACTTCGTGTTTGATGGGAAGTGATTGAGTAATTGCCCATCACTTCAAAATCATACTTTGATATCTTCAAATGAAGAAAAGTACACTCACTCGCCTATTTTTTTTTGTGTGTGTGTTTGTTTTTCTTTAAGTTTAGTCCATTCAACCCTTTGGTTTTTCATGTACACCCAAAATTGATGTAGCATCTCTTACGCTCATACAATATTACAGTAATTTTT
Source organism: Sardinella longiceps (assembly GCA_027497455.2). NCBI lineage: Eukaryota > Metazoa > Chordata > Actinopteri > Clupeiformes > Clupeidae > Sardinella > Sardinella longiceps. The sequence continues at coordinate 23,299,059 of JAODXP020000031.1, forward strand.
AGAGATGACAGTAAAGCATATTGATAAAGAAATAGTCATTTATTGTCCATGACTCCACAGGGTCTATATTGTCACCTGGCACTTATCTTGCAGCTTTATAAAGGACAATCAACTCAAACATGTTCCTCTTCATAATAATATGAAACAGTCTCTCTCTCCCTCTCTCTCAACAACCAATAAACACACACAAACACAAAATGACTCATTTGTAAGGGCAGTTACGGAAAAATAAAAATGTGACTTTCACATTTATAATGCAAATGGAATACTACTGTAGTCTGATGACAATATATCTAGTCCCATCTTGACCAAGACAACGAATCATTCTTTACACAATCAGACCATTCAGACAACTGTGATGTCCCAACACAGTATTTAGAAATACTCTAAATGAAAAATCACAGTCACTGTTCAGTTTGTAAAAAGAAACACATTTCAGTTCCATAGACATGTAAATAAAAAGGAAAAAAACAACAGTCCATTTAATCAATCTTCTTTCACTCCCCCTCCGTTTCCTTGGCCTTCTTTTTCTTCTTCTTCTTCTTTTCAGTCGTCTGCTAGATGGTAAAAGATAAACAGAGTGAGACATCTTGCATAAGCCGGCCCATAGAAAGATAAGAGGGGCATGTACTTGTACGTACATAGGCACATGGGTTTTGAAGCACAAGAGGACCATAATCAGGCAACCATAAATTTACTCTTGAGCAATTTAATTAAAAATGAATTTTAGTTACTTCTTTTAGTTACTTAGTTACTTGATAATATGAAAGCAGTCAGTGATATACTTCAATAGGGTAACACAAAACAATAAAAAGTAAGTGATGCACATTACATAGCATCTGAAGGAGAACAAAGGAACAAAATCTGTCTGCAAATCTATTTCCAAACCAGGGTCTCGTTTCCCAAAACATAGTTGCTGACTAAGTTAGCAACTTCGGTGGTTGCAATGCAATTTCCCATTGCTAGCCGGCTAAGTTGCTAACTGGTTACCAACTATCCTTTTGGGAAACAGACGCCTGCACAATGGAAATACAAACATAGCCCAATTCAAAATGCTCAAAGTGCAACAGGTGCTTACTTCTTCTGACGGACTGACAGCGACCTCCTCTTCCTCTGGTTTTGCCTCCTCCGCAGCTTCGGCCTTATGCTTCTTCTTCTTTTTCTTCTTTGGCGTCTCTGTTTCTGCCGCTTCGGCTTCCGCTGGTTCCTCGGCTAGAGAAACAAACAAACAAACAAACAAACAAACAAACAAACAAACAGTTCAGTGCTTTACCAATGTAGTAGTGCATTGGGTGGGAATACAATATTACAATTAAGTGGATGCATTTGTCTTAGGCCAGCATAGGCCTGAAAAGTTATAAGCTTTGTGGATCTAGCCATGACTAATGACTGAACAATGAACGTTTCGAACCCATTAACAGGCTGAGGATGTTAACCTGAAGATGTTGTGCATGATGCGTTTGTAAAAGTAAACTTTTTCTATTCTACCAACACTTTCCCCGAGTCTTTTGTGCAAACTCCATTAACTGCCAAGTGAGTCAGTGAGTTTGACCACCTACCCTCAATCACTACGGTCATTGCATATGGTCAAGACACTTTACAGCAGAATCCTACAAGAATGAGATGAGGGTTTCATGGCCGTACCTTCTACTACGGTGACGCCCTTTTCTTTCTTTATCTTCTTGGGTTTGGACTGTACAGGTTTCTCCTCCTCTTCCTCTGCCGGTTCCACTTCCTCAATCTTCCTCTTCTTGGAGGTGGTGGGGAGCGTGGAATCACCTGAGGGGTCGTACACCTTCACGTCACTGCAAGGGGAGAGAAAAAGTGGACACATGGTGAGCAGTTAGCAGGGATGTGATTGGCCGAGGGCAAAAAAGCAGGAAAATATACAACCCATAGCGAGAATCAGAAATCCTGATTTTTCAGGAAGAATCACATCTACGAGTTGGCCTCGAGTCAGCTCAATATAAACCAAAACCTATTTGCCTAGACAATGCAAACAAAACCACTTTAAAAGGAGATGGTTCCTCAGCTAGTTTTAAAAGGATAACTACAGAAAGTCTAAACTTAGGATCACGTTGTCAGATGGCCTCTTTTCTTATGCCCCCTTCATTTAATGATGGCTGCTGGCTGGCTATTCGGGGTCATGTTGTATCAAATTTCCTGGTTCTTTTTCCTACACACAGCACTTAGTGAGTTCAAGCAGGGCTATTATCTATTGTGTTTCACACTGGATGTCTCCTTTAATGTCAAGAGTATCCAAAGGCATCCGGGGGAAACTCACCTCTTGTGCTGGTATTTGTCTGCCTTGGCCAGAGCTTTTCCTGCCCCACTGATCCGTCGGATCTGAGAGTAGAAAAACAGAATTTAAGATTTGCAACATATATACACATTCACCTTTTAAGAAGTTTATTTCAAGAAACTGAAGGTTCAATTAATTCTGGGTACTGCAGTACTTACACCCCTCTCCTCTAGCTGGCGCACTCGAGCTTCCAGCTTGGCACGATTCTCCAGGCCCATCTCTGCATTTGTGTCTTCACCCAAGGCATCATAGCGGATAGCCAACGCCGTCTTTGCTGCCAATGATCTGGAGATCTGAAAGCAACCAGCATCAAAATAAACGGTCATGCTTTTCCACTCCATAGAGATCCCTTACTTTAATGAGCAAAAAAAAAAAAAAGAATTGGAAGCTTGTTCTACGAAAGCTAAATTGTTCAGAAGCTCAGATGATATAGTGACTAATTGCCTACATGGGGGGGGGGGGTTCAGGAACAATGAAATCTTCCAATATTACCATTACTTAAAAAAAAAATACCCAAGTACTACTACTGAAAATAGTTATAGTTATATTAGTTATAGTTAAAATACCCAAGTACTACTACTGAAAATAGTTATAGTTATAGTTAAAATACCCAAGTACTACTGCTGAAAATAGTTATTATTTTATTAGTTATCAATAATTAAGTAATTCATTCAAGCAATTACAGGTCATGTTGGAGGCTTTACCTTGCCCTTGATTTTGGCACTGGTCTGTCCTACGAGGGAGGCGTGATAGATGAGACCGTATTTGGGCGTGTCTCTACGGGTCTTCAGTGCTCTGAAGAGAGCCTTCTCCGCTCCCAAAATCTGCACGGTGGAGGCCGGGTGTTTGGCCAGGTTCAGCAGAGATCCTGAGGGATGGGACAGGGAGACAAGAGTTAATTCTATTTCACACACACACACACTCTCTAATTGCAATACAAACACTACATTATCATAGAACAAGAGTGAATCAGATTGAAACAGTGGAACACCCGCTGGCAAAAGCTCAGATGAGATAGTGACGAAAAAACCCACATGATTTTTTCAGGAAAAGACATGACATGTCATCCTCGTCATCGCTAGCCACGGTATTCCCTCCAATACCAACCAACCTAGTGTAGTTACTAGTGAATGACAACCATTTTGGGTTGACCAAAGCTTACCTGCATGAGAGATGAGCCGAGCTCCAACCAACTCCCCCACCATGACCGTGAGGTTGGGGGCGATGGCCATCATACGGTTCTTCAGGTAGTCATACAGCTGTGTGCGGTACTCGGAGATCTCAATAACCTGAGGAAACAAACCCAGGACAGAGTTAATCAACACCAGCCAAAACAGTTAAATAATGACAACATCTAATGCAAGTCAAGTGGGGTTGAGGAGGCCTTCTCCAAATCACTGGCTTGACAGTAACAACAAAAAGGCTTTTTTTTTTGCTCAGATGAGATAGTGACTGAAAACCCTCAGCTTGAGCTTCAGGAGGAAGACAACCGTCATCATCATCACTGCTGACACATCATAATACCCCGTACTTAAAGGCACACTTGCTAACCGGTTAGCAACTTTGTTGTTTACAATGCAATTTCCCACTGTCATCCTACTAACTTATTATCTTAGTTAGCAACTATAACTTTTGGGCAAAAGGGCTTTCCATGGCTATGGTTGTAGTGCCATTCTATTTCACACAGCGGCAGATTGAGAGATTCTACCCCTAGGATTAAGCTGTATCGACCCTTCTTCACCAGACTATACATTAGACCAGAGCCTGCCTGGTCAGCCAACTGATGAGACAAACCTCTTCAATAGACAGTGATTGGACGAGCCCAACCCTTCTAGAACACACACCTGGTCACACAGGTGCATGACATTCCTGATGTCCTCCTCGGACACCTCTGTTCCCATGGAGATCTCAGCCGCCAGCTTGACCTCAGCCTCTACCTCCTCAGGTAGAATATCCGAGAGATCAGTGGTTGCAACATTGGTACGGTCACCTGGACAGGAACATTAGAAAGAAGAATATGATCAGAAACTGCCCCTAAGTTGTCAACACAATAATAGTCAAATCAAGTCAATTTTATTTATAAACTGTAGCACACTAAAATACAAAAGAGTTGGCCCAAAAGTTCTTAACAAGAAGAATTGGATATAATGGACAATAACATAACACTTTCATACAATAGACATATAATACATTATGATCTACACTATCTAAATCCATCTTCAAAAACTTTAAGCCTTCTTCCATTTTCATACAATTAGCAGTGCTACAAAGAGACCAATGAGTGCTCACCAATCTTCCTAACGCTCTTGCAGTAGGCGAGATTGTCTGTGATGATTTTGCCAAGCTCGGGGAAGTGCCAGCCATACCACTCTCTGCAGCGCATGATGTAGTTATTCAGCTCCTTATCCAGGTCATCCAGCAGCGCTGCAACAAGGACACAGGAATAAGGAGGTCATGAAATGGCATACTGATGATGAGGGAAGGTATATGGGTATATGCAAAATTAGTTTTTTAAAATAAAGAGTTCTAAAGCATCTGAAAGAATTAAAGGAGAAAGCCGGCGTGAATCAACACGTAGCCCTACTGTTTTGTAGTGCCAAGCGCTATTGTTAGCCACCTCAATCAGTGGATTTCATGCAAGGCAGACTGAGATAGCGAAGCGGCAGCTAACGGTTACGGAATGGGGCATTTCAAAACTAAAGCAAATCGATTAGGTTTCGTTTTTGACATGCCTCATTCAGTTAGTGTTAGCTGCCGTTTCGCAAACTCGGTCTACGATGCACAAAATTTTATCATTGAGGTGGCTTTCAGTAGCGCTTAGCAGTATAAAACAGTAGGGCTAGGTGTTGATTCACATCGGATTATACCTTTAATGTCAGTAAATTTTGTTGTGATTAAACTGTTGAACACCCGCTGGCAAAAGCTCAGATGAGATAGTGACGAAAAAACCCACATGATTTTTTCAGGAAAAGACATGACATGTCATCCTCGTCATCGCTAGCCGCGGTATTCCCTCCAATAGCTAACAACCAAGTGACTAGTGACAAAAGGGGTCCTTGAAAACATTCTGTTCCATGAGGGGGTCCCCGGTTGAGTAAAGTTTTGACCACCTCTGACTTGGGCCATGCATTTTAACTCTCCAACAGTAAAATCTACTGATCCATTCCCAAGAAGTACTTACAAATAGCTTGAACGATCATGGTGTCCACCTTATCAGGGCTGAACTTCAGCTTGTAGCGGGACAAACTAATGACAGAGAAAAGAAATGAGTTATTAAATGAGTGACTGCTGTTTCTAAGAGCGCTGAAGTACATACTGTACTGTATACACCCAATCACAGGGCTACTGTCTCAGTGGTAGTGACGAAAGCTGGGGAATCTACATACAATTCAGACAGCTAAATGTAATCATTGACAGCGAGAAGATAGCATGAGTCAGCACACTTGCACATTGTGTGTGGCAGTGAACCTCCTCTCAAACCTAAGTGTGTGTGTGTGTGTGTTTGTGTGTGTGTGCACACACACGTGTGTCTCACCTGTGGGCGAGACCAAGGGACATGGCGCTGATCTCTCTGGGGGGCAGGCCAGTTATGAGTCCCTCCATCTGGGTGCGGATGCCCCTCATGAGCTCGGCCACAGCTGGGCTGTGCACACAGTTCAGGTTGAGCTTCTCCTGTAGAGGGAGACAGAGAGCAGGGGAGTCAGCTTCGGAGGCCACACAGGAAGATGGGGCTCACAACAGCCAAGACTGAGATCAACTGACTATGAAATGCTGGTAAAATCTTTAATGAGTTATAACCTGACACAGATTGAATAAAATGATAGAAAGATGACAGATTAACAGGTTTATTACATAATGTGGCGGTGTTAATAAAGACAAAAGTAGTGTTTTTGTTCTCCAAAAGGTTTGACAATTTACTAGTGTGAATCAACTACACGATTGGCTGATTTAAAGGAACCAAATCAGAGGCAATGGGATTAGGCCACTATGAGCACTTATGCGCTAAGCTAAGCTAACCTTTTTAGACACAATAGATTCTCTGTGGAATCCTGCTCACCTTGATGACTCCGCCCAGTTTAGCATCATTGATGGCTAGCTGCTCATGAGCCTCTTTAGCTACCACTTTCTTCAGCACCTTCTTCAGGCTCTTCCCGATCTTGCCCTCCGTTAAGGCCGTGGCCGCTACACAGACAGAGATAAAAAGCACAGTTAGCACAGAGGTCCTGTGAAAAACGGATTAATATACATTTGCAAAGTCTCAGCAACCACAAAAGGCAATATGCTCCAGTCATCTGCATGCTGTATTGCTGCATTGTTGTTCAATACTGTTTATGTACCACAGACTACAACATTAGGCTGCTTTTACATTAGAGAAACTAACCTTTTAAGCTAATATGCAATCAAAACTAACAAAATATGCAAAGTTGGCTTTGCCTGACTTTTACACAATGTATTTTGGTTTGAAAGCATCAAAAATAACCAATGGGCAGGAATACAAATTGGTTTTTAATCCATTTACATTTATGCATTTAGCAGACGCTTTTATCCAAAGCGACTTACAGAAGAGGATTAACAATCAAGCTACATAGGAGTGTTGGAAAGAAATGATCCCAGATCATTTTAGAGTGAGGTACTGCTAGGACAAGAGAGTTAATCCAAAGTGTATCTGTGTGTGAGCACCAGTGCAACAGGCGGCTGGATAAGAAGTCAGCTATTGTGGAATTGGCCCATTAACACACCCTCATCAGCGCTATGCCCCTTCTTCCTTTGCATTGGTCAACAACCAGTATATATGAAAGCTTATGTCTTCTAAGCTGTGAATGTCTCAGTGGTAGTGACGAATAAACTCCTGAGTAGCATCAGGTTTTATTCAGATATTAGAGATACATCACGGACAACACAGGAGGACATAAACTACCAATACAAGGTCTGTCTACCACAAATGTCACAACAAACACAGGATAGACAGATTTCCAAGTGCAACAGGTTTTTGGAAATTGTAACGTGATTTCAACGTGTTGCGGACAATCTGGGTGCCACCCATCGAACAGTATCCCGTACAAACAACAGTATCCTAACTATAAAATTAAAACATGCGCACTAAAATTCTCCAACGTCTACTCACCGGGACTTGTCTTCTACAACATGAATTTCATTACAACTATATGCGCTGATAGTTTTAAAATCAAAATTGTAGACAACCGGGCGTGGTGCATGGTGCACCCACAGGTGTTGGGGATGCCCTAATCAAGCGAGATGAACTGGTTTGTTCAAGCCGTGTCCATCAGCGGTGCCAACACCATGCCACCTCAGCTATGATTTGCTGGCATGTGTGCGGGATGCCGTTAAATTGATGAATCCCACTGCATTATTAATTAGAATTTGTACGGGACACCGTTGACCAACGTTATACATTACCTGCCAAAGCTTCTGTGGTGTCCTGGAACTTCTCAAAGTGCTTCAGTTTCACCCTTTGGGCATAAAATGTAACAAGTTGAATACAAATCACTGGCATAATCTCACTAATGTATCATTACCTACAATAACGTTACAATGCAATTACAATGTGTGACGATTGTTCCAGTACTTACATTTTGTTTGCCTTTTCTGGAGTTTCAAACTCCTTCCAGAGGCTGTCAACCTGCTGGAGTTTTTGCTCGTCCAAAACCTAAACAAGAAAAACAAAGCTTATCGTTAGTTAACGTAAAAATCACTCCACACAGACACAGACTTCACACAGACGCACTTATTCCTCGGGGATGAATGAATGGTTGTTCTATTGTAATCATTAACAACGTATTAAGTACGTTTTATAATTTTAATAATACCAACTGACGACATTTGCATAGACATAAAAGAATGAACAATGGGAATCGTTAGAAATATAACGAAGCCACAAAGCAGAAATACAACAGAATGCATGTGACTGTTCAAGTTGGCCTATCCACCGAGAAAAACGCAACGTGGTTCCAGCATGCTTGCATGTTCGGCCTTGCTACTGCCGAGCATGGTCAATAAGCGAAAGAACAATTTACCGGGGAACTATGACCGACCTTTATAATGACACTTGGCGACAATTCTTACCAGTTACCACATAATTTTCGCATTCTGGCAATGTAAAGCAACGTAAACGGTTAGAAGATCATGAAACTAGAGGAGCAATGAAAACTTGCGGTCTTGCTAATATTACTAGCCAGCTAAGTAACAGAGAAAATTAACAATTTCTCCAGTAGACAGGGACAAAACATTACACTTACTTTGAATATGGCATAGCCGGCAGCGGTTTCGAATAGCACAAGCATTTTTGTTTTGTTTCCCTACTTCCAAATAATAACTTTTACGCTCTCATTAGAGAGCCCGTGACCCTACAAGACTTCCACGCGGTTGCAAGTGAGAATGGCGCGTGCGCAGTTTCAACGTGACTGAAATCAGCGTGTTCAGAAAAGTCGCGAGAGTAGAAGTGGAGATCTCCGCCAAGAAAAGGAAAACAAAACAACCACACTTTTTACTTCGAAAATGTCCAACGTTGGGCTATTTTCATGTGGCATTTCATCCGGAAAAACGCCCCTGTCCATACCATATGAACCAAATAGAACTATGAACGTACTGGCCAGAGAGAATTATACATTATTCACAGTTACTTGTAGAGGTAACAGAAATAGAGAGAAAGGAAAAGAGGTGTTTTTGGTAGCTAATTAACCTTTGATTTTTTTTTTTTTTTTTTTTTGCTTAATTCAGGAAACATACATTTTGAATCCCTCAGCTAGGGCGATAGGTCATAGCAGAGCCCCAGTTCATGGTCGTTGCTTGTGGTCCACTGTAGGTGGCAGTATTCACTATTGCTCTCTTGAGGAGGAGAAGAAGCAGAAGAACTAGTTCGGAACAGTGGAGGAGGTCAACATGTGAATGTTAGCCGTAACGTTAGCCTACAATTGTTATCTGTATTCAACGTTTTATCCATTTCATTGTCATGTAAATTTGTTCAACCCTAAAGACGTCTCTTAGAGGGCTTACTCCCTTGCATCTGACGTTTAATTCCCCACAAGGTAGGCGGTGTCGTTTGACGTTAACGTTACATACATGAAGTTCAATCGACTTGAACATGAGTCTTAACGCCTGTCGTGACATTATTATGGTCCATATTCCCTTTTCCTTTTTTATCCTTTTTTTTTTTACCAGAGTATGCAGTGTATCGTTATTCCTCAACACTATTGTCAACATTATTTTCAACATTATTAACTTGGGTTAAAGGTGCAACGTCAATGGTTTGCCTTGCTCTCAAAAAGATCACAGTTAGCTCTGTTTGCAGCTTCTGTTTTGTCTCTTATCAAAGATGATCTCACTCCCTTCATACTAACTTACATTTCAATGTCACATATTCTGCACATCCCTATGTTCTCTTAGTAGGCTTTATTTTACCTCTGTTTTCTGTAGGATTTTCTTGTATGTCGGATGCATTCATGGTTCATTCTGTGGTTATGATTAAATTTTGGTGATTAGATTAGGAGATAAAGTTTAGCTGGTGATTTGAAACAGACATCATATAAAGTTCTAGTTCTGTTTACAGGACATAGCCTAGTCATAATAACATGCTTAACTTATTTAATTTTTTTCTGCCTTCTAAGAAAATGTCAGCCTACAGGTTACCTTGGGTCCTGTCCCAAGTTGCTGTAACACTGAGGAGAGGGCCAACATCAGCATCTCTGCCAGCAGCAGCGGTCCTTCATCACCAATACGCCAGAGAATACCAGCTACCTCTCTTTCGCTCTTTGTGGAACAACAAATCATCCGTTTCTCCCGGGACCTCTGTTGCCTTCTCTACCCAGGCCACTGGTGGTGGAGACGATGGTAAAGGCCAGTTTGAATGTTTGCATGCCTCATGTTCTTTGTATGTGCAGGTATTCAGTATTTCAGCAAATATAGAAGTGTTTCTAGTTGAGGAAGTATAAGTATTATGCTAGTATTATACCACTTGAAGTAGTAATTCCATTTACGCCATTATTTAAGTGTGAGTAGAATTCACAGATGACGGTGGGAATGGTAGTTGTTGAACATTTTAAAGATTTAAAGTGTCAAAGGTGTATACCAAATTCTTTACCATCTCATGCAGAAGAACCGTTAGAGGGCAAACCCAAGAAAGCCAAAGGAAAACAAGATCCACGTGCCCGTCCAACGGTCGGCAATGTGGGACGGAAGATCCATCACCGCCGTCTCATGCTGTTGAGCGAGTCGGGCGAGGAGCTGGGCACATATCACCGGGCCGACGTGATCAGGATGATGGACGAGAAGCTGTTGAAGCTGGTGGTGGTGAACGAGAAAGCCGACCCGCCTGTGTTCAGGCTCATGACGGGAAAACAAATCCACGAGGAGCAGATGAAACTACGGGAGAAGATGAAGAGCAAAAGTGGTGAGGACTGGTGAAGTAGCACACACTACAGTAGTACAGTAGCATGCACTGGGTTCACACAGGAATTTCTGGAATATCAGGGAATTTTAATAACGCCTGTTCCAGGGAATCAGAGAATTCTGTGAAGAATGATCTAGAGCAGTGGTTCTGAAATTTTTTCTGTCATTCCCCACTTTGGAAGGCAGAGAATTTTCACGACCCACCTGAAAGGCTCAGTTTGCGCACAATACCTCAGTGAGGAATACTTTGCGAGTACAGGATTTTTGTCAATGTTAGAGTTTTCATGTTACTAATTCAAAGCCAAATTTCAAAAGCTCAATTTGCTGTCATATGCGCATATCTGACGAATAGCTGTGAATTGGGGGGACATGGTGCGGCCGTTAGTCGAACGCAAAGAGATGTCTTGCGCCCCACCTGTCATGTGTCTGCGCCCCACTAGTGGGACCCGTCCCACAGTTTGAGAAACATTGATTGTTGTCATTGGGCGGTATTCTCTTCGGTGCTGAAGGGTTAGAGTTAGACTGAGCCTGTGCTAAGCGTTTTTTTGGGACCTTGGGAGAATACTGCCCCTAGTCAGTTCATCAACATTAAGATCAGTTTGCAAGGGGTCATCATCATGGTATTATTAATAGTATTATTTTTTTGTCATCTGTACTTCTTTTTTACTTAAAGGTGCAATATGAGTTCCTGCATGATTCTGATTTCTTTATCCCATCCTTTCCCCATCCGTTTTTGGCTGGAGCCTGATTTGTTATTGGTTATATTTTGGTGCAAAACTTGGACCCATATGTCTGTTTGACTTTCACAGCCCCTGTGTTGTCTTTCAAAACCGGACTTTTTCACAGTGTATTCAGGAGGAGATACAGTTACCGAATCAATGGGAGATGCCTTTAATCACGTTGAAACCATGCAGGAACTTATATTGCACCTTAAAATGTTCAGGCTTGCATGTTAGATTTTGACATTTTTAGCTAATTTTAGGCGTTGTTAATTAATTGTTTGTATTCAATATCGTGTTGGGAAAAGTGTCAATAAATTACCACGTTCATGACTTGTTCATGTTAATAAACAAGACCCAAGTTCATTGCTATTGCTTCTCCAGGACCCATCCAGGTGAAAGAGGTGACACTCTCCTTGGGCATCGGATCAGGGGACCTGAACACAAAACTTCGACAGATCACCTCTTGGCTGGACAAGAAGCATCACGTCAGAGTAACATTACGAGGAAGTAACTACCGCGGTTCCAGTGATGATGATATGCAACCATTGGTGAGCACTTTCATTACCTTTGGTGGCATTGGTCTAACCTTGCTCACGTAAAATAAGTTGCGCTGCTCATTGCACACATCAATCTGAGATTTTTCCATAGGGGAGTTACTTCAGAAGACTGTATGTCATCAAAAATACTTGCATATAATTGGATAAATCACTTGTCTGTCATCTTTGGTTGATGTAGCAAATTAATATTCACATGAAACCAACCTGTAACAAAAAGTCGAGAGAAAAGTCTACCTGTATATTCCAGACATGATTTAAAGAACTTTTAGGATGGTCTGTCTGAATGTTGGGAATTTTGGGAATTGTGTGTTTACAGGACAAGAGCCTAGAGGAGATGCTCTCTAAACTGGACATGCCCTTTGGATACGCATCACCGCTACGAGTCATCAAAGAGGGACGGGCTGCTTCCTGTGCCATCAGGCCTCCGTCTGAGAAGGAGAAGCGCGCTGCTATGGCAACCTCAGCATCCGCAGGGACCACTGCATCCACGGCATCCTCAGCATCCACATCCGCATCCAGAGACACTCCTCCATCCTCTCCCACCGCTGAAGATGGCTCAGTGGAAAAGGACACGGATTCAAAATGAAACCTATTGATATCAGACAGAAATAAACATTTCTTTATTTTCGGAGGTGGCAGTTTTGCCACTGAGTGTACGAAGATTACAAAACCTTGGAGACACTGGTCAATCATGTATTCTCCTTGTTATGAGGAAGATGTACTTTTGTCAGAGGAATATTTGTGACATTGGGGCAGCCATGGAATGGACTGTTCCCAAAATACTGAGCCCAAAACTAGATAGGCCTTGAATAAAATGTGCCTAGAAATGTTTCTGTTCCTTCAGCGTGAGATTGTATTGCCATGTACTGATCACATACACACATCCTGACCAATCGATATCAGACAAATAAACATTTCTCGGGGGTGGCGGTTTTGCCTCTGAGTGTAAGAGGATAATGTGTTTTAGCAACGTGTGAAAAACTTTAATTATTTCTACCAGCCAATCAAAAACTCCATTATTCCCCTTAATACAAAAAGTATTAATAGTAGTTATTAATAGTAATTAATTCATCCAGACTTAAGTTTCAGTCCTCAAACCCTCATCAGTATAAAGCATCCCCACCACCACTACCACACATCCTGAAGTATACGTTGCTTATTATTGTATTTAAATTGACAATCATATTGTGAAAATACACAAAACAACACTGGTTCATTTGCTCATAATGTTTTATTTATGATTGATCAGCATGATGGTGAATAGTGTGTCTCACTCAGAGAGGAAAGAGCAGGAAGCCACTGAAGGTGTTGGGATTATAACTGTATTCATAGAGCTTGTAGCCTGCAGGGAGTCTCATGTTGACTACATCTCCCACCTCCAGCTGTAGAGTTAAACCACCGGACACATAGGTCCAGTGTCCATCAGAATACTCATGTAAACGCATGAGCTGCTCCCCATTCTTACACATCTTGATATGCATATAGGTTAAGCTTGGGGCATCCATGACAGTGAATCTGAAGTAGTAGACTCCCCTGACTGGAGCTGTGAAGAAGCCTGTTATGCTGCTGTAGGCCTGGCCAACATTGGTGATGATTCTAGTGAAGACCAAGTTCATGTCAGTACTCCCAGTATTCTCTGTGTATCCTGAGCCTAGGCCTACTGAGAATGCCACCTTGGGTTGCTGTGTGATCTCTCTCTCCAGATTCACCACATCAGTCTCAGTGTCTGACAGTCTGGTCTTCACTGCTGTCAGCTCGGCCTCTTGGGCTGCAGTTTCCATCTTTAGGTTTTCCACCTCAGTCTCACTGGCAGACAGTCTGGTCTTCACTGCTGTCAGCTCTGTCTCTTGAGCTGCGCTGTCTTTCTTCACATGCTCCATGTCAGTCTCAGTGGCTACCAGTCTCTCAGTCTGTGCTGCATTTTCCTTCTTCATATTCCCCACTTCAGTCTCACTGGCAGTCAGTCTGGTCTTCAGTACTGCCATCTCTTTGTGCAGAGCATCATTCTCAGCATCCACGTTGTACAGCAGTGATTTGGTGTTCTGTAGCTCATTCTGGGTGACAGTCAGCAGCACTCTCAGCTCCACAACCATGTCTCTGAATTCCCTGAGCTCAGCAGAGACATCCAGCTGGGTAGTGGCTTCATCAGCAGCAGCAGGCCCAGTGCTCTGGCTCTCTGTCTGAACTTCAGTCTGGGTGCTCTGAGTCTGAGCTCCATACATGGAGAGCAGCAGCACCAGCAGTGTGATGATGACGACGATGGCCCTCATCTTTACAAACACTCTCTCTCTCTCTCTCTCTCACACACAGGAGTAGTGGTGGTAGTAGAGGTGTGTGAGTCTCCCTTACTGAGACACCCTCTTTTAAACGCCTCAGTGCCTCATTATGTAACAGATTTCATCACTTTTAGGGTTAAACCAAGTCCAGGGACACCGATTTCAGCTGATATCTTTTCCACTGGACATTTCTGTTCTTTGAGATATCAGAGTTGTGGGAAATTCAAAGCTGTTGTCGTTGGGTCAGGTGTCCTTATTAAACCCATTCTCTTTAGGTATGGCTGTGTGTGTGTGTGTTTGAGAGAGAGAGAGATCGAGAGAGAATGTATGTGTGTGTGTGTGAGAGAGAGTATGTACATGTGCATGTTCTTGTGTCTGTGTTTTCTTGCATTCATGTGTGCATGCGTGTGGAGGAGGTGGGTGGGGGGCAGGCTGAGTTTTAACTCACTCTTCAGACTGTGATGTGTGTGAGAGCGCTATCAGAAAACACACACACACACACACATTTGACACTTGATTCTCATGAGTTAGAGGACCTAAAAACATGTTGGATATTTCAAAAAAGTTTGAATGTCTTATTACTCTTCAGACTATGCTGTGTGATACAGTATGTGTGAGAGCGCTATCAGAAAACACACATACAGCGAGACAGAGAGAGTGTGTGTGTGGGTGGGGGGGTTCTTGTGTCTGTGTGTGCGTATTGTTGCGTCCGTGTGTGCATGCGTGCAGAGGAGTGTATGGGGGGCAGGCTGAGTTTTTAAGTTTTTACGTACTCTTCAGATTCTGCTGTGTGATATGTGTGAAATCGCTATCGGAAAACACACACACACACATTTGAACTGGGACACTTGTTTCAATGTAAGAGGAAGGTGTAGGTCTCTGAAGATACAGATGTGGTCTCTACAATTACGGATATGTCAAGACATAAGTTATTCGTTATGCCTAAAACAAAACAGTTCAAATTAAAATGGCATTGATGCTGCACTGGCATTCTTTTTGCTTTACATTATCCATATTCTATATGACGAGTAATTTATCATTAAATGTACTTAAAGTAAGGGTGCAAATAACGGTAAATTAGTCAGAACTCTGAACACTTCTGTTTACAAAGTTTTCATAAAACTAAAAGCTAACAAACTTTGTACAGACAATGTCTGAGAAACCTAATTACAAATGCCTTATTTTGTAGTTTATACCCCCTTTAAAAATGACCTTAAAGTGAGCCCAAACAAATGTAACGCTTGTCTGATTACTCACTGAGGAAAAAAACTTTTGCAAGACTGCTTAGAGTTGTCAGTTGGTATGAGAATGAGAGAATGTGGCGCAATGTACAGTAGATCAAACTTGCAAATTAGCATTGCTTATGCTAACTGAGGGGGCACAGTGAAGTCGTTCATACCGGATTTCTCCTTTAATAACCAGTTTGAGCAGTTTGCAGCCTTACTGATATTCAGGAACGGGAGCAAAAAAACTTGCATTAATCACAAGTCACCCAAGTTTAAACACTCAAAAGTCAACATAAAACTGAAAAAATACTGCATTTATTTCATTTTGTGTACATAATACACATATTCAAGTACTGATAACACAGAACAATCCACAAGGCGTACTTGTGAGAATTTCATAAATAACTTTAAGGTACACCAAACGGTACATTTACATGCCACAAACATAATAAATTAGTTGTGCCATTTCAGGTGCTTGCTTTAACAAAATTCAACAGGAAAACCAGTCTTCGGAACAGAATTATAAACAGAATACTAAAAATGAAAGGATTCTGATTTTATAGAACAATTTTTAAAAAATCCCTTCCACCTTCCTGAGGTGTGGCATGGTTGCTCCTTCATAGCAAATACTGTTTAATGAGAACTATGCGCTTTTTACTTCAATGCACTGCCCAGCATGTGAAGCATTAGAGAAAGTGCTTTGTACAGACTCAGTCATGGGACTGCTTATGTCCAGGATGCTGAGGCTGCAGTTGCTCTCAGGATTGTAGCCACTAAGATCAGATGCCAAGGATCTTTTGACCACTTGTCTTGGTTTCCTCTGCAAAAATATCAAGAAATTATATATACATTAATTGCAAAAATAAAATACATCAAAATGTGAATAATGAAACAATAAAAGACAATGTGAACTTACATTGTATTTCTTGGTGATCTTCCGTGGCTTTTTCTAAGAGGAGAGGGAGAAAAAAAGAATGGAATTAAAAACTGCACATGACTGTAGTGTTACACTCCAGTTGCTACCCCATGCTCTAACCATCCCTTTTTGATTACCAGTAACCACAAATAGGGTAACCTTCCACCACTTTACTACAGTGAGTGTAGTCACGAAAGGACAGTTCAGGCTTTCAAACAGAATAGTGATCATATTCATTTTGTGCACGAGTCATGTAGATTCAAATCAAAATCAAAACCAAGTATCACCAAGATTCCATCAAACACCAGAATAGTTCCTGCATGTAGTTGCTCAATGACTCAAGTACAAAAATACAAAACCCACCTGTTTACGCCTCAAAGGATCATGGGTCACCAGATGCCGCTGCAAGCTTTGCTGTCAACACAAACAAAAACAAACATCAGTTTCCAGCATCTAACACCGTTACTGTCAACAGTCACTTAAATTCAATTTCTCATTATTTTGTGTTCTACCTCCATTGCAACTTCTTAATGTAACAATAAGAGTGTGGATTTTGCCCTCATCATTTAAGGACTGAGAGCCTGTCTGTCACTTGAAAGACCTCAAGTGCTTTCAGGTGATACAGTATACTATAAAATATACTTTAGATCACTCAATTTTGATCAACAGATTACTTATGCCCTTTCTGTTCTCAGCCCATGTTTTGCTGCTTGAACTTTGCTATGTGTATGAATTGTGTTTGAAAACTGAATCAAATTTAAACACACAGTGAAATGTTTTTGCATGTCAGAGCACCTACTGAACATTATCGTGCTAAGTTTCTACAGCCT
The DNA here is from genome assembly GCA_027497455.2 of Sardinella longiceps. Lineage (NCBI taxonomy): Eukaryota > Metazoa > Chordata > Actinopteri > Clupeiformes > Clupeidae > Sardinella > Sardinella longiceps. Next base: position 23,316,294 of record JAODXP020000031.1, read on the forward strand.
TGCGGTCCTCTTTTTCACACTCACACACACACACACACACACACACACACACACACACACACACACACACACACACACACACACACCATAGTACTTTTGTAACCCAATCCTACTGGCGCAAGTGAGTGCCTATGGGAGCAAAGGTCATGTTATGGAGCGAACAGATACTGTATGTGTCACACTCTAATCTGTAGGGTACTTCAAGAGTAGTGGGAACACAAAAGAACATCTAAATAAATAGCTTTTAATTACAGTATATAATTGCTGCTGGAGCTACAGTACGTGCCACCTTTCAGACAGTACATAAGATCATTTAGCTGTGTCTAATGTATTATGTACAATGCTGGTCGAAACCAATAGTACTTCAAAGGGCATAGAAATCCATCTACGCCACAGTAAGCCAACGACCTTACACAAACAATCACAAGGTGATCGTAGTTGACTTTCACCATGTCAACAAATCACAATGTACTGTATGTACAGACAGACAGACAGACACACACACACAAACACACCTTCATCGCAAAGGTCTTGTCGCAGCCTGCATGAGTACAAGTGAATGGACGGAGTTCCTCATGAAACGACTGTATGTGAGACTGGAGGTTGAAGACGGTGGTGTAGGTTCGTTCACAACCCTCCCTGGGACATCTGGGGGAAAAGTGGGGGGAAAAAAACGGTTTAAAAGATTTATCTTTTGACAGGTTAGTACAGCCTGGTGCCTCCACCCAATATTGTATTTCGCTATAGCTATACTCAGCATATACAGTACTCTAAACCCAGGGTCCCCAACCATCTTTCCTCCAAGAGCTACTTTAACCAAAATCATTGTGCCAAAGAGCTACCCTACTATTTGAACTCTGCACTTTTGTGTAGTTATAGCCAAATCTGGTGCACTCTACTCTAACATACAGTAAATTCTCATCAGAGAGACCCAATGATTATCTTGAAACTTTATGACTATCATCCAACGTTACACTAAGTAGTAACTCGCCTTTGTTGTCGGTCCACACAAAAGAGTCCCACTTGGATAAATTCTTGCCTTGAGCATTTGCTATGCTATGTCATCATCTTTGATGAGTTGTTGTTGTTGGCTCTTGTTCTTTTTGACTAAATGTCAACACAACCCACACCTGTGTTTACGTACAGTACAGTACATACCTGAAAACTTGACGTTCCGTTGAATGAACCTTCTGGTGCTGCCTTAAAAACCAGATAGTGTTGAAGGTCCTGTCACACTGTTCACACGTGATTCGAACTGCAGCACACACACACAAACAAACAAACAAGTTAAGAACATTTAGCATTTAAGTAGAAATCCAGTGTGAAATAATGCTGAATCTTTCTTGAAAGACAAACACACTTACACACATTACTTTAACTGATGTAAGCTAAGCCTACACACAAACACACGTGAAAAAACTAAGTGTGAAATAATACAGTACATCAATATAACTGGGAAAATTTCTGCTATTCACATGACCAAACGTTTTACCTCTCAAGTTTGTCTTCACATTTATTTGTATTATTTACTCCCTAATGATGTGTGTGCATGTCTGTAAGATTACTGTACCTCGGTGCGTTTCCTTGTGTTTGAGTAACTCTGACCATGTTTTTGCCACAAAGCAGCAGCCTTCCTCTGAGCAAGGATAACCTGAAACAAGGGCAGAAGACAGGGAGCAACAGTCAGTTAAACCAACCTTGTATTAACATTTTTACCTTCATGATTCCAAACTCCACATCCATGCAAATACAATTACTGGCACAAACACACTTACCCCGGTGGATTTTCTCATGGCGACGAAGTTTTTGTGATGTGGCAAATCGTCTACCACATCCCTCAAAAGTACACCTGAGGGAGAGGGAGAAGAAGATTACCTTTGCTTATGAACTCTGCATACATGGACACTCACTCACTCACTCACACACACACACACAAGAAGGGCAGGAGTTGGGTATGTTTAGACTCACAAGAAAGGCAGGAGTTGGGTATGTTTAGACTCACAAGAAAGGCAGGAGTTGGGTATGTTCGGACTTGTGGGACTTCAGTTGGCTGTTCTTACGGAACTCTTGGCCACAGCCCTCATATGAACACTGCAATTGCACAATTATTATTGCTTGCGTTAATAAAAAAATACAATCAAATGGGAAATCGCAGTCACAAAAACTCTGTTTACTTCATAGACAGTTTGAAGCCAAAGTTTTCAGAGATCACATTGATCAGAGTTTTCAAAAGTGGCCATCTTCAGTGACTGAAACCTCTGTTTACCTGTATAATTATCGGTGTAAACGACCACATAAATACATCTTTGTTTTTACAGATACCCAGCTATGTGTAAGCATGTCTGGACACTAGCTTGCATTATACATGCAGGCATCACATACACAACATGTAATGTTACTGTGTATACAACCACAGGGGGAAACAGACAAGATTCCCCTGCTAATATGCCCTCTCTTACCTTGTAAAGTTGTCCTGGTTTGTGTTTGCGAGACACGTGCTTCTTTAAGTTGTATCTGGTGGTGAAGGCCTCAGTGCAGTCTACCTCTGTGCACCTGTGTCAGAGTGGGGAATACATCACATGCAGACACAACAGATGCAAGTTCCTAACAGAATCCCAACAGCCACAAAGGACAAAGGAATGCAGTCCATGCTTTGTTTTCGAAAACTGTTAACGTTAATTTTTCAGTGCTATAGAGCACTGCACGGTGGTTCAGTCTAAACAGGTGTTTACAATTTATGCAGTGCCAGAACTTTGTGCAGAGGGGTTTAATTTCACACAATAAGCCCTGGTTGTAAGATAGAGGACTGTGATCCAAGCACTAGTAGTAGTCAAAATTGCAAGCAAAGATTGCACATTTACCTCTTGCTTGTTGAGGGTCACTGGCGCTCTTTATTTACAAAAAAACATTGTAACACAAATAATGCAATGACAAGGCAACGTTACATTCTAATACCCGTGTCTTGCTTGTGTAAGTTAACGTATTGCATATGCATACCTGAAAGGTTTTCTCGCCGCTGTGGCATAGTTTGTGTCGCGCAAGATGATATTTGTTGACAAATCCTTTCTCGCAACCGTCATAGTCACACTGAAAAGGCTTCTGTTTGAGAGAGCACACAGCAATCAAATGCAGTCCCAGCGTATTTTAATTAAGTTATAGACACATATCGTCAAATCGCATAGGACGACATAAACGTTATGGCATAAGGTTATTCAAAAACAAGTCTCAGAATCATTTGACTTCCTAGGGCGCCAAGTTAGAAAGGTATGGCTAACTATATTAGCTGTCGTAAACGTTACCTCTCCTGTATGTGTTCGAAGGTGAGCCTCAAGTTTCCATCCCTTGTTATAGTTCTTATGGCAGTCAGGGAACGAACATATATATGAAATAGCTTTCTTGTTCGCCGTGTCCTCCATTATGTGAAAACAGTTAGTGAGTAGCCACAAACACACATTTTAATCTGACACAACCCTCGTGGTACAACCACAACGTTTACTCGTGTTTCCTGATTTCGTGGGTAACATTTCCGGCGGAAGTGACCGTGTCCAGCCATTTGTTTATTTCCGACGATCTGCATTTCATTCAAGTTTTGTGCAGCGATGTTCATGTTTTCAGTCATCTTTAAATAAGTTGCTGAAATGCTGAAAAGTTCGGGGACCACATGTGCCGCTCGTGGCTGTACATATAATTACGCAAAACTTAGAATCTGGCGAAACTCGGAGTGCTTTGATCATAAGCCTAAAACTAAAGCAGAATGTTCCTGTCCACAGTGGTTCAAATTCCATCGCCTCCCAAAAGACGAAGAAGCAAGAGAAATGTGGCTCAAAAACTTGAACTTAAAAAAAACCGCCCAAAGTTTTGTACCTTTGCTCGTTTCACTTTGTTGATAAGAAACCAACAGATGAGAACCCATACCCAACGCTTTTTCTTGGTTCTGAAGATCAACCTAAAAAGAGACCACCAAGCCTCAGGGTTGGCAGGCAAGCCACAAAAGCAAAGAAACTTCAGGAAAACACGACTTCGGAGCGTAAGTTTACAACCCTGTTTCAGTTGACTATGCATGTACATAAGCGCTTGAGGGTGTTTTTTGTCCTCAACGGTATCGTTTTGGAGAAATTTAAGACCAAAGACAACGTTAACGTTACATCAGCTGAGCCAGACGTTTATCACGGCAGTGCTTAGCCTACAAGCTAAGCTAAGTTGGCTACAGGTGTGTGCATAGATAGGCTACGCATTGACGAAGCCATCACGTTAATTTTTACTTTGTTTGAATCTGACACATAATTAGAAACACCTGTTGAATTCTACATCCTGACATGTTTGCCTCCTACTTAAACATTCAATTGTTTTTCTTATGTTTCCCAGCTGAGTCTGCTCTGGAGGTTTCTCCAGCGGGTGCCATTACAAAGGCCCCACACAACGCCAAAGCAAACCAGTCAATGACAGAGGGAGTGGAGCAGAACTACTTCAAAGAACCTGCTATCAAGAAGACACGGTGCATTTCTGATGTCATGCTGAAAGATGACGCATGCTGTTTGCTGTACACGGGCATTCCCTTGCAAGAATTCAAAAATCTTGTGTCTTGCCTGCACGGTTTTGCAGCCACCATGTCATCAACAATGTCAGTTGAAGACCAAATTCTTCTGACACTAATGAACTTAAGACACAACTGTGATATGGCTGATTTAGCTTCTCAGTTCAAAACATCGGAACTTCAGGCCTGTGAAACGCTGAAATACTGGACAGATATCACCAATTCCCTTGTAGGCTGGAATCTGAGAGAAAAAACTCAATCCAAGAAAGAAAAACACGCACAACCGTCTAAAAAAGTTTTGGGTGCAAGACTAGAAAAATCGCATGAAAACTGAAAATAAAGTCCGCACACCAAGCTCCCATTTATCTTGATTTAATGTGACGTTTCGGGCAGCCTGGTCTGATGAAGGACAGGCTGCCCGAAACGTCACATTAAATCAAGAAGCTTGGTGTGCGGACCTTATTTTCAGAAAAAAATCAATCAACATGACCAATAAACAACATCATGATTGCTTCTGATTGTTCCTGTGTTCCAAAAGGGATTGAACGTCACTCATGAACACTAACATGATTTGTAGGCCTAATTTGTTAGGCCACTAGTTTTAAATTAATTTGGGATCTCATAACAGTCTGTGCTGTTAAGTGATTCTGTCCTATGTGCATGTTCTCTGCTCCATCCCACACACATGATATATGGATCAGCCCAATTTTATTACCATTCTTCATGCAGGGGTGACATTCAGCACTATTCAGATTTTCTTGACCACTTCTTGACATAAGTTAGATAGAACGCTTCAAAAACACTTCTCATTTCAAAGATGCGTGACAAGATTACATTGATTTCCCCTTGATTTTCGTGGTCTGTTCTTGTGATGACAAAATATGGCATTTTATGGACATATTCATCTTTGATTTAAAAAAGATAAGTTCAGATGTAATTTTACAAGCCCAAATAAAACCTTATGTTACATTTGACTAAATGGTGCTCTCTGTGGGTATGGTGAAATGTATTAACATAAAAAGTAATTTTAAACATGTTAGACAGTCCCATACAGTTTTCATCAGCACTTTTGCTCTGCAAAGGTAATAGCATACTGAGCCAGTCACCAACAATGGCTGATATTGATCCACCATAACTATAACCTGGATTTCTTGAAGCAGTGAACCATGTATTTATTTTGAAGATGGAGGTTGGTGAGCTTTTTAATAAAGGCCTGTATTTTATCGGATGAGGTTTTCTTAAATAAAGCTAGAAGTCTTATGTTCCACAGGGGACGAAGAGGGGTAATATAAGTAACAAATAAATAAAGGATGTAATGTGAGAGATGATGCCATGCCTCATCACACAGCGTGTAGTGAGTCGGGCTAGACCGGTTAGACGGAACTTTTATTTTGAAATGTATGTTTTACAGGAAACGCACCGGTGCGGTTGTGTTTGCCGAAAGAAGGCATGTGAGCTGTCAAAAATTTAAACACTTACTCAACATGCCGTGTTTCATGATGTAGGCTTTTTATGATGTCCTTTGATTTGCGCTTGAAAACAACTCTGCGGTCCTAAGTCTGTCTCGGAATGGTAACGTAAAAAATTATTATAATTCAGTAGGTTAGACACGAATCGCGAGCAAGGTAGTGTAATCTGCTGTCATGCTACCTGTGCCTACCGCCTCGCTTGATTGAGAGAGAGTTGGAGAGTTGTCAAAAGTAATGTACACATGTAGAAATTTTGGATAATCTATTTATTTAGGAATTTAATTGTAGATCAGACAAGATTCTAATCAAAATCAGTGTAACCTCTCGCTGCACTAAGTTGTTGGCCAATGGTTTCCATTGTTTGATAAGTACTGTGCATTTGTGTAAAATGACACGGGCAAACGAGGTTAACGTGACCTCTCTCTTCCCTTTGTCTTCAGCTATGCGATTGCTGCCTGTGACGTTCACGTGAACTGTGCACGTGTGTGAGAAAGAGATGGCGGTGAACTTTTCGTTTGCTGCGTGCGGGTTCATGGGCATCTACCAGCTGGGGGTGCTGGGCTCGCTGCTCAGGCACGGAGAGAGGCTGCTGGGTAACCTGCAGGGGTGTGGGGGGGCATCGGCTGGAGCTCTGGTGGCCGCTGTCCTGCTCACTGCACCAGACAAGCTGGAGGTGAGGATAAATACACACACACACACACACACACTTCACAGTTAACATACACATACACACATGACTTAGGCTGGTGGACACGGAACCTACACACAAACACACGAACAGACATGTACACACATAAACACACTTCACAATTAACGTTTGACATTGTTATCCCGTACAAATTCTAATGAATAATGGAGTGGGATTCATCAATTTAACGGCATCCCGCACACATGCCAGCGAATCATAGCTGAGGTGGCATGGTGTTGGCACCGCTGATGGACACGGCTTGAACAAACCAGTTCATCTCGCTTGATTAGGGCCTCCCCAACACCTGTGGGTGCACCATGCACCACGCCCGGTTGTCTACAATCTTAATTTTAAAACTATCAGCGCATATAGTTGTAATGAAATTCATGTTGTAGAAGACAAGTCCCCGTGAGTAGACGTTGGAGAATTTTAGTGTGCATGTTTTAATTTTATAGTTGGCACTGTTGTTTGAACGGGGTACCGTTCGATGGGTGGCACCCAGAATTAACTAGATTTGTGCGGAACACGCTGAAATCATGATAATATACACACATCACTTAGGCTAGTAGACCGCGAACAAGCACACGCACACTTGTTTAACACTCAGAACAGAGACATACTGTATCTGCATACTGTGCATGCACACCACTCAGCAGACAGTGAACACAAACACATAGACTGTACACACACACAAACATACAGAGGGAGAGAGCAAACACATACACACACACACACACACACACACATACAAGAAGAGGTGACTGAATCCTTGTTTCCCCAGAACTGTAAGGACTTCACGTATCGCTTCGCCAGCAATGTCAGAAGGCAGGCACTGGGGCTGTAACCCCAGGATACGACTTCATGCTTGAACTCAGGTAGGCCTGGACACAGTACCTTTATGTCTGTGTGTGTGTGTGTGTGTGTGTGTGTGTGTGTGACCAAGTCAGTTCGCACTGCAGAATGGTCTCGAACCCGCCACCTCGTTGAACGCTCTAACCACAGGGCTGAAAAGCCCAAGCTCCCAACTCAGCGGTTAGAAGTGTTCTTAAGGTCCAAGTTGTGATGATATACACATACTGCCACCAGTTAGCCATGCTAGTTGGCATCCGTTACATGGACCTCGATACCGTACAAAAATAACACATGCACACACAATACTGTAGCCTATTTTATTCGTAACGAGAATGTGTGTGTGTGTGTTTTCAGGGAAGGCATCAATGATATCCTGCCTCAGGACGCACACCAGCGCGCTGAGGACCGCCTCCACGTCTCCATCACACACTCCAAAACACGCCGCAACCACATAGTGTCCAGCTTCAGCTCCAGAGAGGAACTCATACAGGTGACATACACACACACACACACACACACACACACACACACACACTCCAAAACACGCCGCAACCACATAGTGTACAGTTTCAGCTCCAGAGAGGAGCTCATTCAGGTCTTTCTCTCTCACTCACTCACTCTCTCACTCACACACACACACACACACCCACACACACACACTCCAAAACACGCCGCAACCACATAGTGTCCAGCTTTAACTCCAGAGAGGAACTCATACAGGTGACACACACACACACACACACACACACACACTCCAATACACACCACAACCACAGAGTGTCCAGCTTTAACTCCAGAGAGGAACTCATACAGGTCTGTCTCTCACACACACACGCACACACAGACTCCACAACATGCCGCCACCACATACAGTAGTGTCCAGGTTTAGCTCCAGAGAGGAACTCATACAGGTCACACACACGCACACACAAACACACACTCACACACACACACACATACAGATATACACACAGATCTGGTCATGAAATAATATTTGCCCTTGTATGCTCACATATCTGTGTGTGTGTGTATTGATGTGTACAGGCCCTTTTAGCCAGCAGCTTTGTGCCATTCTACGCAGGACTCAAACCAGTGGAGTTCCAGGGACAGGTAAATAACCCTGATTTGCTAATAAAGTAAACAACACAACAAGAGGGAGTTGATGGAGAACACGCCTGGAGTTCTAGAGCATGAATGACAAAAGCAGCCTCCTCAAGAAATGAGCATAATAATAATCGTGCATTCCATTTGCAGTCCGAGGTTCGGATTTTTGTATTTTTCGGTGCTAAAAACAGGAAGTGAAATCATGCGCGTCCCCGTGAGCCATGCCTCCGACCCAGAGAGCTTCGGAAATTCGGACCAGCAAAGAGCACACCGAGTTTTAGACGCCCATTGAAAGAAGCACTGCTGTGGGATAGAGCTGGTAGTCTGTAAGAGTAGCCGCCAGATAGGTAGCCGCTCTCCAACTTGTATACGCAGTAGAGCTCAGGCATTGGTTTCACAAAAGCATAGTTGCTAACCAGATAGCAATTTAGTTAGTTGGCACTGGAAAAATGCATTGCAACCAACACAGTTGCTTTCTTAGTTAGCAAATATGCTTTTGGGAAACGGGCCACTGATTTGTTAAACATGGGAGCTCTGTGTGTCAAAGATGTTGGCATTGTCTTTAACTTCAATCATAAACTTGCATATTTATTATTAGAGCAGTTTTAATAGTAAAAAGAGTGCATTGGCATCTTACTTGTTTTCTGCTAGTGGTGGAATGCTGTGTGTGTAACACACAATGTGTGTGTGTGTGTGTGTGTGTCGTGTTCTCCCAGACGTGGATAGATGGCGGCTTCACTGACAGCCTTCCCATCATGCCTCGGGGCAGGACCATCACTGTCTCGCCGTTCAGCGGCCCCCTCGATATCTGTCCCAATCACACCGGCCGAAACCCCGTCATGCTACGCCTCGCCAACATGAGTGTCCACGTGAGTCACACACACACACATGTACTGTACACTAACTTAACACACATACACATGCACACACTAACTCTTAACACACACACAAACACATACACACACTCTCACCCCACACACACATAGACACTCAACACATGGCCCCACCATGCTGCAGCATGCTACTACTAACATGAACTCTCTCTCCTTCTCTCACACACACACACACTCACCTGTACAGACATCTAAACACACATGCCCTCACACTTATTGACTTGGCTTGAAGACGCGCACACACACACACACACACACACACACACACACACACACACACACACACACACACACACACACACAAGGATACAAGCCTTTTAACCTTTAAGCCTTGAGCCTTGTAGCCCTGGACACACACCAAATCCCCAAAATGTTTTGTAAAAACTGCCATTTTCAAGCAGGCCACATAGCTGTAATTATTTAAAATTTTGAATGGGCCACATGATGATGTGTAGGGCTGTACTGTATGTTTGGTACCCCTAAACTAGCTGTGTACATAGAATTTGTGATCATGTCTTAACATGTGTGTTTTTGTTGTGTTGTGTTGTAGTTTTCCCGCCAGAACATCATCCGGCTGAACCAGGCCCTCTTTCCCCCACCAGAGAGCCGCTTGCGTGCGCTGGATAAGGAAGGATATGACGATGCTGTTCACTTCCTGAGGAGGGAGGGCTGGATGTCGTCCTCATCCTAAACAGGGAACATTAGACACTGGACACTTGGTTACATAGACATGAATAATCTGATTATTTAATCGACTATTTCATGTCAATCGGAGTTCATGAATGCATCTCCTTGGATACTGTTCTATAGAATGCACCTCAGAATCTCTCAAATCGGATTATTCATGTCCATGTAGATGTAACCGCACTGAGTGATCAGTTCCTCAGATAGGACCACTGAATGAAGTCCACCACGTGAAGAGGGAAGGCTAGATATGGTCCACTTCCTGAAGAAGGAATCTTGGATGTTGTTCATCTCATCGTCGAGTAGACATCCTCTTGCTCAGAGAACACTAATATACTGCATCTGATGGACTGGGTTCTGTGTGTGTGTGTGTGTGTGTGTGTGTGTGTGTGTGTGTGTGTGTGTCCTGGATGTTTTACCCAATGGCATTATAACTAAATAAATACCAGTTTGACCAGGGCCAACCAACATTATTTATGCAATTTAAGATTGAGGTGTCTGATTTTATGGAGTGTTTTATGAAAGTCATAACTGTTTTACTGAAATAAAATTTATTGTTTTATCCGAAACCACTCCTTGATTTTTTTCACACTTCAATTGGTCACTTTTCTTGGCACCTAGTGTTCTTTTATTTGGTGCATAATTGTAAGTGAAGGATGCAAAATAGTCTGTCAGTGCAGTGTTTGCATGTAACTCCTGTTAGCACACACACATATAGTAGTAAGGTATTTACTTGTACTTTTTAGCTTCTTTGGGGTTTTCAACTGGTTGAAGCAGAGCATAATCTTTTTTAATGAAAATGAAAGGTTTTTTTTTTCCACCTGATTGATTTATTTTCTCAATTTATTTATTGTATTTGCAACCCAGTTACTGAACTTACATTTCACAGTTTGTCATGATGATACAACTCTTAACTTTGCAGCCAAGACATTATAATAACAATGATATTGAAATACTTACAAGGCATATGTAACAACATAACTTCCTGACCCCATGTCATTCTTATCCCAGGGTTCCCTTTGTTCCATTATTCTGCATTGTGTTTCCATCCACCAAGAAGTTCACTAACTCTGGCATTCGTTTCACAAAAGCAACTAGTTACTTGCAAGACAATTTCCCATTGCCAACTAATTAAGTGCAACTAACTTAGCAACTACTATGCTTTTGGGAAACGGACTCAGTACTAGAACTAGAACAGTGGTAATCAGTACTAGAACTAGAACAGTGGTAATCAGTACTAGAACTAGAACAGTGGTAACCAGTACTAGAACTGGATCAGTGGTAATCAGTACTAGAACTAGAACAGTGGTAATCAGTACTAGAACTAGAACAGTGGTAACCAGTACTAGAGCTGGATCAGTGGTAATCAGTACTAGAACTAGAACAGTGGTAATCAGTACTAGAGCTGGATCAGTGGTAATCAGTACTAGAACTAGAACAGTAGAGCTAGGACTGTCACACTCAGTTATGAGACTGCATGCCAATGCTACAGCAAACGAAAACGCCTAAAAATTTAATTCCTCAATCTTTGTCTCCTGCATCGTAAACATTATTGCAAATTTAAGATAAAACATTATATTGAAAGAATTTGTGGAGCAGCTCCATTGAACCCCAGGCATTCTGGATCGCCCGCGAGTGCCCCTAAAGTGCAGTACCTCACTGGAAGTTCTCCTCCCATTAAACCTATGGCCATACACAGTATACTTAAATTTCCATACTTGTGTAGGCCCGTTAAGTAGACACATTGGTAGCAGCGGCACTCAGTCATCAGATCAGGGTTAGGGTTAGGGTTAGGCCAGGTGTGTGTGCACACTCTTGCAGTAAACATGTTGCCCTGGTACAGAGTTGGCCAACCTGTCTCTAACTTTCACCCTCTGTAGGACTCTGTCACTGAGAGAGCAAGAGCTCCCCCTTCTGGCGGTCTCGGGCACAGCGGCAGAGCTGACTCCAGCTGGAACAGCAGGGCTGCAGCCAGGGCTTCCACAGCATGTGTTGTGGCGCCAGCTGATCCGGAACGGGAACCACCCCGCGCTTGTGACGCTCTGTTGCCGTGGCTACCGCCTCCATCACGGCGTGGAAGGCCGGCTCGGAGTCCGCCGTGAGGGGACGGCTCTCAGACGGGTCCCTGGAGAGGTCAAAAAGCAGCGGGG
>JAODXP020000031.1:23331167-23384260 GCA_027497455.2 Sardinella longiceps
CACAAAGCACACCCACACCCACAATACACAGTACCAACAATCACACACACACACACACACACACACACACACACACACACACACACACACAGACACACACATGTGAGGGGTCTGTCCAATATCTCTCCACTTTCTCTCTACTAATCATTGAAGATTGTAGATTCTTCTCGTTTTCAACTCAGTTCTTCAAATGCAGGGCCTCTGCCGTCACACACACACACACACATACAAACACACACACACACACACACACACACACACACACACACACTCACCTCTCCATGAACTCCAGGGCCTCTGCCGTCATCCTCCTGGTCAGGTTCTCCGAGACAAACGGCTGTTCCACCACCTCCGCGTTCCGCATCAGGAAGCAGTTCAGGTCTCGGAACGTCCACTGGAACACGGCGAACAGCACCGCCGCCAACGTGACCAACCCCAGCGTCCCGAGAGCCACCCGACGCGGCACACACACCGTGCCTCGAGCGTGAAGGAGCGCCAGTGAGAGTGTGCCCAGCGCCAGCGAGCCGTAGGGGATGTGTGTGTGCACGTTGGAGAAGACAGAGCCGAACCCCGGCTGGCAGTCGCGCAAGTTGGTCATGGTGATGCCGTAGAAGTGATCAAAGCCGTGGGCATTGGGGTGGTGGCACAAGTCGTCATGGCGCTCGCAGTTTAGACCCAGGTGCCACTTACCTGATCAGAGGGTGGAATAACACACACATCATTCCAAAACAGTTCAGTTCAGACTCAGGTGTCCTTTACTGACCAGAGTATAACATCACACACACACACACACACACACACACACACACACACACACACACACAACACAGGCACACATGCACACAAACACACACACAAACAGCCACGTACACCAGTCCAATACAGTTCAATTCTGACTCATGGAACATTACATACACACACACACACACACACACACACACACACACACACACACAAACACACTGGCCACTGGCCAGACCATGACAACTGACGCTCAAAATGAGGGGAAAGTATCCAAGGTATCCAAGTATCCATCGGTTGAGTTGGGTGTGGTTATGTAAGGGTCAAAGGTTAAGCTAAAAATGGAGGCCTACAAAAATCAGCTGTACAGGAGTGTAGCTGGGGTCGGTCCGCACCGCAAACAGGTCTCAAACCCGCCACACCGTCAACTACAACAAACCCACGGTATGGGAGTCGAGCGTAAAGCAAACCATAAAATGCCGTGATTTATGAAATTCACTACTACCTGTATAATGTCAGAGTATTCCATGGTCATTGCTGTTAGCTGTCATTGACTGTGCATTATCAAAAAGGTTTGTTTACAGTCCAACAATGGCGTTGCCACAAGATGGCAGCCTACACAAAAAACGCTCGTCGGATTCGTCTACATGAGAAGTTCAGTAAGGGTGAAAGGTCAAAGGTGAAAGGTGAGTAGTGGCACCTATGAGAGCAGTTGAGTAGCCCTGCTCTTTGGCCAGCTTGGCGAAGGTCAGCTCCTGATTGGGTAATCCTCCAGACGCTGCAGAGATGATGTACACGCCCACTCTGGACTCGCTTACCATACCTGTGCAACACACACACACACACACACACACACACACACACACACACACACACACACACACACACACTAGCTTACATAGGTTCTGATTCAAGTCCCCCACATACATTACATTTCCCCATTCCTACTCTCAGCAAAGCTCATAATTGTGTGTGTACGTGTGTGTGTGTGTATGTCACTAGAGTGTATGGGGTAGTGCCTCATGAGCGTTTGAATGCGTGTGTGTGTGTGTGTGTGTGTGTGTGTGTGTGGTGCGTTGGTTACCAAAGCGTATAGGGTAGCCCCCAGTGAGTGAGTGAGTGCGTGTGTGTGTGTGTGTGTGTGTGTGTGTGTGTGTGTGTTTTACCGGAGCGTAGGGGGTAGCCCCCAGTGTGTGTGTGTGTGTGTGTGTTACCGGAGCGTAGGGGGTAGCCCCCAGTGTGTGTGTGTGTGTTACCGGAGCGTAGGGGGTAGCCCCCAGTGTGTGTGTGTGTGTGTGTGTGTGTGTGTTACCGGAGCGTATGGGGTATCGGCCCGTAAGGAACCCTGCCCTGCTGGGTGTGCAGAGGGGTGCTGAAGCGATGTGCTGCGTTAGACGCACACCCTCCTCTGCCAGCCGGTCGATGTTTGGGGTCCTGCACAAGCACACACACACACACACACACACAATATATAGTATAATATGCCTATAGGCTACTTTGAAGCCAAAATTTTTTTTTTTTGGTTTACTGTAATAAGAAAAAAATAACTCAACTATATCTTGAGAAATATCAGAGAGAGAGAGAGAGAGAGAGAGAGAGGGGGGGGGGGGTGTGTTGCCTACTTCAGCGTGGTGTTTCCGTAGCATCCCAGGTCTCCCATTCCCATGTCATCCACCATCAATAACACGAAGTTAGGTCTACGAACATCTCGCGCAGAGCTCGCAGACCAGCACTGGACCAAGACTAAGCACATTGGGATCCACATGCACACCATCTCGGCGATAGAATGAAATGGACCTAAGATACATCAAGGAACTAGTTTATAATAAATTACCTTCTCTTCAGAGCTAGTAAGTTATCTTCCACAACAACTTTTAAGCCTCCCATAATGTGGCCTAACATGGCACTTGCTGTTTAGTGGTTCATTTCCACATCTAGGGCAATTCCGTCAGTCCGCAATTGTTAGATCTAACGTTACATGTACATTTATGCAATTAGCAGAGACTTTTACCCAAAGCAACAATTTAACAAATGTAACAGCCGGGATAGTCAGAGAGCCCAGTTGCTCCAGCCCTAGTCTTTGCTACGTTTCAGAATAGAAACAAGCAAAACAGACCAGTGGGCTAATAAGGCAAGCTGCTATTAGTTGACGTGCGTAAGGTTTAACAACATTTGTTTATCATCATGCATTGTAAGCGATGCATAAAGTGCAGTGACGTTATTAGCCTACCACTGTAACGTTAAGCCTAGCCTAGGCTAATAAATGCACTACTAAAAATTTTGAAACAACGGTCTCGAGACGACTCACCTACAAAACTTGGTCAATTCACGGGGGAAAGCTCTGTAGCTTATTGATTTCCATACAGCAGTTGGACTTCTGTAGCGCGTCATGCGCAGAGTCTTTTGCCTTTTGGCCAGCTGATAACTGTGCCTTCTTCCTGAACCAGGAAGTTTATCGCATGAGTCTAGATAGGCTTGTTGAATGTGAACTCTGCATGCAGTCAAAAAGGGCAAATAGCAACACAACGTAAACTACGCTGTGTAGTACATCAAGCCCATCTGAAGTTAACGGAATGGTAACTCACCGTTTTCAGCAAAACTCATTGCGCCAGTCTGCTTTTTTTAATAGGGGGGATTTGCGGAAAATACTGCCACCATGTGGATGAAATGAGTAATACACTATTTCATTTGTCATGACCTTCATGAAATAATAGGCTACTGGTCATTCTAAAATCTAAATCAAATTCTGTGCCATTACAGT
The DNA here is from genome assembly GCA_027497455.2 of Sardinella longiceps. Taxonomy (NCBI): domain Eukaryota; kingdom Metazoa; phylum Chordata; class Actinopteri; order Clupeiformes; family Clupeidae; genus Sardinella; species Sardinella longiceps. The sequence continues at coordinate 23,334,670 of JAODXP020000031.1, forward strand.
TTTTTTATCCATTGCTTGAACATGTTTGGCATATGCTTAAACCAAAGTGACATTACTTGAAGGACCACAATGGAAACAAGCTCTCTTAGCTTTTTTGTGTTATCCTTTTGACATGTTGTATAAGGTTTTCAAGACATATTTATTGACTTATTTATTTGTATACCTTTCCAATGCTTTGTACAATGTCAATAAACAAATCAAATCAAATAAGAAAAGTTATTGTTACTATATCTTAAACACAGTGTAGCCATACCTGTGAACTGAAGTGCTGCTTACACTGTAGTTGCAATTCTGTAACACACTTGCACATTTTTGCAACTGAAATTAAGGTTATAGTTTACAGTATGAATCAGTTCTATTTTGGAACTGGGCATCAGCTGCTATCGCATGGTCATATGGTTGTAATGTGACATTAATGTAAAAAAAAATCGCTTCCGTGTGCACATGGCCTGAATCGGCCTTAACACACCCTTGCACATGACAGACAGAAAAGACACAAGGACAGAATGTGATAGTTCAATATTTAATTCCCCTGATCACAGTCATCCCCATCACTGCTGTTGGAGTCATAATGGAAATAAGAAAATTACAAGTGATTTGCAATGTTTAATGTTATTTTGAATATTTGAAAGTAATAATGGTTGCCTGTTCAATATTGTTAATTTTATTTAATTATATTAGCTGTCATATGACATCATTTTGCAGTAAATTTTGTGAGTGGCACAGAGAGTCAGAGCACAACAGTCTTTGACCATGACTACACATATTTTTACTGATGTCTTGTAGAGAAGAAACTTTTTTTTTGCCATTTTTATACTTGGAAATCAAACATTTTGATTTAGGAAAACTGTTGAATGGTAGTGTTGCATGGTCAAATAGTTGTCGTTGTATAAGAAAGAACAATATTTATGCTGATATAAGGACTTGATTAAAGCTTGGGTAATTCCAACTCTAACCTCATAATAACCTGCAAGTTTGTGTGATAATGATGTTTTGTTAGCCTACCTGTTAAGTTTCCTAAGTTGCTAGGTGTCTTTTAGGGGAATTAAGGGGTGGAGTTGAGGTGTGCGTGCGTACGTGTGTGTGTGTGTGTGTGTGTGTGTGTGTGTGTGTGTGTGTGTGTGCGCGCGTGTGCGCGAGAGTGTGAGTGTCTGAGAGTTGGTGAGAGACAGTAGCATTGTTAATGGAAGTTGTAAAAGCATGAGTTGTGGCAAAAACAGCAACTCGTTCTTGTTCTGTCTGTCAACAATAAAGTTCACCCTGTTAAACCGTGTCCAGGAGTATCACAATATTTTCTATGCACATTAGTACACTGTTGTAGCCTATATGAGGTTTGTAAATGTTGGGAATGGTAAACTTTGGTTTGGTTATATATCATTAGAAGGATGAGCCATAATCATAATCATGGTTTATAATCAAAGACCTAAAACATAATCATAGCGTGTCTCAACCTTTTTATTTGTGGACATTTATGACTGAAGTGACAATTTATCCCTTGTTAGCTTGTTTGATTGGTGATGATGAAAATAAATCAAGGAAAGTTTGTGCTAAAAAACTGACGTATTAATTTCTTCAGAGACAATAAAGTAAAACAGACTGGGAAAACTGAGCAGCAGCAGCAGCCGCAGCAGCAACAACAGAATTTGTGACAAGCTGACCAAAAACCAAAGTCAAAAAGTTGTGTGCTCCCAACCAGCCACACACACACCAGGTCTCCTTCCTATTTAATGACATTTTGACCTGTAGAGTGCAAACACTTGGAAAGATATGGAAATAAAGGTAATAAATAATTCTATAAAGAAATAGCTCCTACAATTACCAAATTCTATATCACAACAATTTGCCGGTATTCTTTTTTCCATGCCTGACTGGGCACATATGCATATTGGCTAAGAAAAGGCTAGCCCATCCCATGGCAACTATTGAGCATTCCACTGAAAAAAATATGAATAAAAGGCCAAATAACCTACTACAGGCTTGCACGGCCCAGACATTGAAGAATCACATGCATTGCATGAAGAGCAGTCGATACTGACAAATCAGCTGTAATGTTAGACCTCTCAGAACGGGAGTATTCTAATCAGGCTGATCGCCAATCATTTTGTCCCAATAGATAGAGTTGAAGTAAGTAGAAGAGTTTGCTTGAGCGCAATTACATTGTAATTGAGTTGTAGTTTTGAACAGCTTTTAATTTCCATGTTTATAATGCTAAAGGGTTTTAAATAGCTACTTAGCGAGTTCTGTTGTTGATTTGCATGGAGGGATAATCTATTGCGTGAGCGGGAGACAAAGAGAAAGGTTGACATAACAGGACGAGTCTGGCTGCGCAAAGGGTAACACACCCTGGGCCAAGCTCAGTCAGATAGACTAGGCCTACAGTCTTTTGCATGAAATAATTTATCAAGTTTTGAATTTTTAGGACTCTATTTGAACTTGGGTCTAGTATACACGCATAAGCCTACTCCATAAGATCTTAAAATGGACTGGCCCCTCCATGGGCTACTAGATTTGGTCTGCTATGGCCATGCTAGTTCTGTAAGATCCACCAGAATTGCTTGTATTTATGACAGCAACATACTTTGTTGCCATTCAACCTTTACACAACGTGGATGTAATCCAAAAGAAGGGATCTTAAATATTTAATTGTCCTGGTGACATTTACAAAGTACCTTGATTACATGTCCATAACCTTTATCAGCCCCATAGCTTCAAGTTTGGCATGCCATCTAAGCTTTATTATGACCAATACAAAGCATAATTGGGTAGTAACCTTTAGTTTTATTGAAGTTCCCGTTGATATCTAAATGAAATGGGAGAATATGACCCAGGTAGAGGAGAGCAAAGTGTCTAAACTCCACAAACACTGTGATGTCACACTGTAAAAAAGAATTTGCAATGGTTACTTGAAAATTATGTGGAAACTTGTTGCCTCAAATGAGTTAAGTAAATATGACTTTTATTTTTAGATGTAAAGTACTTGCAACTTGAAAAAGAAAAGTTCAAGCCTATTTACCTATAGCCTAACTCATTTAAGGCGACGTGTTTCTGCACATTTTTCAAGTACGGTAACCATTACCAATTCTTTTTTATGAGTGGGAGAGGGTTCCAGTAGTCGGCATTGAGATGAAGAACCATACAAGTCCATATTTCCAAATTTTACATTAAAATATTTTAACATATATAAAATGGTAGAAAACCAGTCTGACACCACACTGTAAAAAACAATTTGTAATGGTTACTTGAAAAATGTGTGGAAACTCGTTGCCTCAAATGAGTTGAGTAACTATAACTTATCTTTTTAGATGTAAAAGGCTTTTAACTTGAAAAAGATAAGTTATTGTTACTCATCTCATTTGAGGCAACGAGTTTCCACACATTTTTCAAGTAACCATTACAAATCGTTTTTTACAGTGCAGAATAGTTTATTTAATTAGATAATGTATTATAAAGGCACTTTTCAATGATATCTGGTTTCAGTATGATTCTGATTTCAGACTGGTTTATTACCATTTTATATGTTACAATATGTTTATATGGTTCAGTATGGAATATGGGTATGTATGCTTCTTTGCAGTGTTGGGAGTAACAAGTTACAAAAGTAGCTAATTACAGTAATGCATTGGTTTTTGTGGTAACTTGGTAATGTAAGGCATTACAGAAAAAAAAAAAATATATATATATTTTACTCGGTACAATTGTCAGTCGGCTTAACAGTTGTCACTAAAGTGTCAGTAACAATTGTCACTATAATGAAGTGGCGTTTTTTCCTTCTAGGATTTCATTTATTATGTGGTGCAATTTTGAAAAAAAAAGAAAAAAAAAAAAAAAAAACTGGATGCTGATGATTTTGGCAAATACTGTATTCTGTTGAGAACTGTAGGAAATCATCAGCACCATGATAATAGAATTGCAATTAAAATATATTAAAAGACTAAAATGACACAATTATAAGGTGAAGACATAACTTACCTTAATGCTTAACTTGTACCACAACACTTGAACTGGACAAATGAACTGGATGCAGATGATTTTGGCAAATGTTTTGTTGAGCCCTGTAGGAAATCATCAGCACTATGATTACAGAATAGAAATCATTAAATAACCTACCTACAGAAATAGTAGGCCTATGCATTTGAAATCTTTAAATGCAAAGCTATTGTTTGCATGTTAGGATTTCATTTATTTTATTACTGTCTATAAATGTAAGCTATTGTTTATCTGTCTGCATTGGATGTATGATGATTGTGTGATGTTATGTAAATATTACTTACCATGTATAGCGTTTCTGCTGGCCTCTTCAGAATCTATTCAACACAGATGTGGGCTCTTCCATTTAAAAGGGACGGGGTTTGGTTTATGACTGCAATATACCTTTTTGCAGTCCAGCCTTTACACAATCAAACCTCTTCTTAATTCTTTTAAATCCACTACACACAATTAATGATTGAACCACTTCAATCACTTCTATTCTGATAGTTATAGTAATCAAAGCTTGACTGTTCTTCTGTAGTTGCAAAGTGCAATAAAATATGGTGAAATATACTCTCATTCAGTGTAATAATCAAATAAATCTACAACTTTGGCTTGCACTACTTCAGTTGGTCATGTGGAAAGACTATTTTGTTATGTAGTGGTAAATTTCTTTGATTACTATGGCAGATTATAGTATATTTCAGAAACTGAAAATGTACTTGAATAAAAAGTCAGTAAACATAACATATGGGGGCGTTGTGACTTGGTGGGCTGGAACATCGTGCTGGTTCGATTCCGACCCAAAGTCATTTCTCAGTCCTATAGTCATGTGACCACACACATCCCTTACTCCGCTTTGGATGGGTGCTGGGTCAAAGTAAAATGAATTTGCCAACAAAGAGATACAATATATGATCCGCACACCAGTTTTTGTTCCCCTTCTAAATTTATTGCCAACGTTTCGAGCTACAGCTCTTCCTCAAGCTTACAGGAAGGGCTGTAGCTCTAAACGTTGCAAATGAATTTAAAAAGGGAACAAAAACTGGTGTGCGGATCATATATCTCTTTGGTGGTAAATACATTTCCCAGTCTCCCTAGACTAGAGGTCCTCATGAACACAGGCATCATGGAGCAGACAGCAGACTGGATGTCTGATCACAGCAGATGAGATATCCAATCCAATCCACATTTCTTGATTCAAAAAGTATTTACAAACAGTATTATTTTCTTGATTTCTTTTCTGTGTTCACGCATAATGTGGAAAGACTATGACGTTTCCTCTCTGAGTATCTTATGTGAAGCAACAAATCAGTCATTCATGAATTCATACCATTGGAAAAGAGATTGGTGAATGCCTTTACATGTCATGTAAGTTCATAAACATTTCACAAATGAGTTGAAGGTAGAGCTCTTTTAGCAAACTCACTAGTAGCAACTGTGTGCAGTAGGGTGGATCTTCAGGATGGTGATTTACATACAATTAGCAGTTTGCCCTCCACCCTACCCCATCCCCCCCTCCCCACACACACATATATTTTAATGTTGTTGAGGCAGCTAAGGGCTTCATGACTGACAACTGTCCTCATCATCAACAACGATGGCTTTCATCACCTTCTTCATCTACTCTCTCATCCTACATACAAGGTCAGTTTGGGAGTTTCAGAGAAATCTACACACTTTTAGATGTTATAATGCAGTGAAATTATTATGGGTGATGTAAATACTGTATATGTATTGTATAAGAGTATAGTTTCTATAAGCAACATATTAATACTTTTCTATTTATTCAGATTCCTGGGCACAGGTGACTGTTACTCAAACTCCAGTCATGTCCACCAGTGCAGGAGGCTCAGTCACCATCAGCTGTAAACGCAGTGGAAGCTTTTATGAGCCCTGTAGCACACCATGCATCTCCTGGTACCAGCAGAAGTCTGGAGAGAAACCCAAACTCCTCATCTATTGGACAAGCAGCCTCCAGTCTGGTATTCCTGCTAGATTCAGTGGCAGTGGATCTGGGAATGACTACAGTCTGACCATCAGTGGAGTCCAGAGTGAAGATGCTGCAGATTATTACTGCATGAGTTATCATGGACCTCCTGGCGGTGGCAGTGACCGAGAGTTCACACAGTGCTAGAGAGCCATACAAAAACCTCCCCCTCTCTCAGTCAGTCAGTCAGGTGGCACAGTGAGTGTAGCCCACTGCTGCAGGTGGAGCCCCCTGCTGGTGCTGAAGTGGGAGTGCAGTTTAGAACAGATTAAAGGGTGAATACAGAAAATTGAACCTTTGGCCTGCAAAAGGTGCTATTTTAGACAAACTGAACCTTTGGCCCATAAAAGGGTGCTATTTCCGTATACAGTGAAAATTACTTTCACCCGCAAGGGGCAAACCTAACCTAATTAAACACAGAACTGTGATGTCATCAGCATCAGCAGTGTTCAGTTGTGTGACTGACAGCTAGACAGTCATTTGCATAGGGAGTAGTTAGTTTGCATGTGCAGAACATATTTGGTCCAGATGTCCATGACATTGGGGCAGCTGAGTCCATTCCAACTGATCCATCAGCAGCTCCAGCAGTGATGGCCTTCATTACCCTCCTCCTCTGCTCTCTGCTCAGCTGCATTCAAGGTATTGATTTTACTCAACACATTTAGTGAATTTTATTTGTAATTTAATCAATTGTTTATCATTGTTAATTTGGTATGTGCTGCTGTCTCTTCTTTTTATAGATTCCTGGGGACAGGTGACTATGACTCAAACTCCAGCAGTGACCACCAGTCTAGGAGGCACAGTCACAATCAGCTGTAAAAGGACTGGAAGTGTTTATTGGGACTGTAGCCCACCATGCATCTCCTGGTACCAGCAGAAGTCTGGAGAGAAACCCAAACCCCTCATCTATTCAGTGAGCAGCCGTCTGTCTGGTGTTCCATCTCGGTTTAGTGGCAGCAGATCTGGACATGACTACAGTCTGACCATCAGTGGAGTCCAGAGTGAAGATGCTGGAGATTATTACTGTATGAGTGGCCATGACATTAGAAGTGGTGTAGCTGAGTTCCCACAGTGCTAGAGAGCCGTACAAAAACCTCCTCCAGTCTGAAGACACAGTGATGCACTAACTGCTGCTGCAGCTGGAAGACACTGCAGGTGCTGAGAAGAGGGAACTGAAGAGGCCTCACAAGAACAGCACACTACAGACTGACACTATTCATTTATCAATATCCTACTTTAAAACAATTCCACACACTACTGCCTACCTTTAACTATTTATTTCTTACTCCACACTCCAAAATGCGGAGGTCAACAGCCATATAGGATTATTTTCAATCATCCACACCCTGCTTTGCACAATGGGAAATACTTCACCTTAAAAGTGGTATGTAGTTTATATTTGTTTAGACAGCACCAGGACCATTTGACTTCATGTCATAAATGGCAAACCAGCTGAAAACAAACTCTCTTATAAATCCACTTCATGTCAAGACAGTCTAAAGCACAAAATTCCACACACTCCTATTCAATAGCATGGGTCTACATGGGTCAGTGACTGCATTGGATATGATCTCTTTAATATGTATCATTATTCTAGCATGAGTCATCAGTCTGCACTGAGAGAGTGAAGTCAAGTCCTTACCCACCACCACTAAACCAGTCTACCAGAAGATCAAGAGCATTACAACACAATTTCCCACATCATCACTGAACCCTATACTGACAATGCTAATATGCATCATAGTGTTCTTGATGATGATTGGTGGCCAGTTAGCTGCTAGTCGGACTAGAATAGATTTAGGGAGCTGTCCCCTTCCATTGTGGTGCTGAAATACTCATAATGAAGAACATCATTAAATAAAATGTCTGCTTGTAGATTCATCTCTTCATGTAAAAGGTAAAATCACTATAGTCACTGTGATAATTTAATGGAACTACATCTTGTGGCTGTTAAATTCAGAAAGCATGAGATGTGGAGGTTTCCCCTCTTGTAGGTTGTGAAAGAGGATTTTTTTTTTTGCTCTGCCAGTAATATTTGCATAGTCAGGGTTGGGTGCTTTTTCAGATCCTAAAATACTTGTAGAGCAACTCCACTACCAGGTGTTCAACTGTCTCAGGGGAAATGAGGATAAAGATATTTATAGCAGAGATGCCATAGAGTTCAGAAATGCTTAACAAAACTGTTTTAGATTTAGATAGTGTGTATTGAATTGTATTGTGCAGCTAGGTGTTCAGCAATACACTAATAAAATGACACTGAGAACTTAAGACACATTGAAGTTAGAAGTTTATTTCAAAGCCTTTTAAAAACAATCTACATTGAAAATTCTCATCAAAGACAGGAACATTTTTTAAAAGTATTTTAGCAGAGGAAAAATCAGCATCAGATACCATTGGCCAGTGTGTAAAGGCCAGCATGTAATTATTACGTGTGTAATGTGGCAGCAAGTGCAGAGTTATGCTAAGAGAGCAGAGGACTGAGTTTAGCAGAGACTGGCCCCTACTGAGAGCAGTCAGCTGTGCTCAGGGCTTTAGTGACGGCTGTCTGAGATCCCTGGGTGGCCTCACACACCACTGAAGAGGCTCCTTTCCACTGGGCATCAGTGAGCGTCAGGGTGCTGCTCCAGCTGTACAGACCGTCCTTCATGAGCCCAGCACTGGCCACTCCACTCTTACTGCTCCCATCCACCTTCCAGCTCAGGCTCCAGTCAGAGGGGAAGCCCTTGGCAGCCAGGCACACCAGTGTGGCAGACCTCTTACTGCTCAGCTCCTCACTGGAGGGAGGCAGCACTGTCAGCCTGGGCTGGGTGTTGGCTGCAACACAGCAGGGCACAGCAGGTTACACATGGGGTTAAAGTCAAAATACACAACCTGCATTTGTTTTCTTCAACATTATTTTCCAGTGTTAAAAATGTTCACAATGTAATAAAGAAGCCCTTATTTAACCCCTTAAACTGCTTTGGGTCACATCCACAGTGGAAAAGACTACACACACAATTTAGAAACACTATTCAATGTGTTCCTTCATCATTAACTGTCTTTCAAAGATAATATTGCCTCTATGCAACATGAATTTAAAAATTTAAATAACATCTACATTTCAGTCAGTTTAAATGACTGGTTAGTTGCAGATTAGTTTACACAATTTAGTTTACACTAATAAAACTAACTGCTCTTCAGTGATTTTTATTATTTAAGTTTACATTATTTAAATTTAACTGAGTGATACCCTGTTCAAGTATAAAAGGAAAAGACATTTTTACAAAATATGCGATAGGAATCTTTCAGAGGCTTAAAAGTAACTAATGCAGCACAAACATTTATAAATTACACATATATTTGAAAACTACACAGAAAACACACAATAAACACAAATTTAAAAGCCAACACATAAACAGACACAATACACAGAAATTTAAAAACTACACAGAGAGAACATCTTCAAGAGCTTTCCCTCATAAAATATAAAACAAAATCCTTGCCGTACCTAATCACAATGTTATCATGTCTGACAAGATAGTAACTTTCAAACCCATGTAACTTACTTGCTACAGTGTATATATGAGAGAAAACAGTTACTTACTCCCCACATCAAGTCTGGTGCCACTGCCAAAAGTGTACCACAGTGATACAAATCCTATTAGCTGCCGTACAAAAACCTCCCTACCTCTCACACTCTCAAGAATTAACATTTTAGACAGCAGATGCAACAAAAATTATATCATTTCACAATTCTCTCTTCCTTCTCTCTGTTCCTAACTGACTGGGCACTTTACTCAGCCCTTCATTTTTCACTGAATTTATAAAATTACTACATGCATGCTTTCATGTCACTGGAATGCCTATATTCACTTAAAGATGCACAAATTAAAAATGTATACTGGATAAAGATGAACAGACAGCAGTGGTAAAATAATTTCTGACAAATTATTGAGATAAATGACCAGAATATTCTACTTACAGCCAACATCCAGTCTGGTGCCGCTGCCAAAAGTCCACCACAGTGATACAAACTCATAGAGAGGCTGTACAAAAACCTCTGCATGCTTGAATGCCTGGCTGCACAAAATACAGACTGTAAGTAGTATAGTGCTTCCTTCACTTTTGCTAAACATGGACATTCAGTGCTGTCATGTGAGATATTAAAATGCAACATTTCATGGAGATAGTGTGTTTTATGTTTATTCAGTACATTGATGCTTTTTAATAGCTCAAGTGATGATTTTTGTATTGGGTCATACTTGACGCAGCCCATGGTGCCTAGTCATGTATTTATACATTCCATGTGGTACATGAGGTTATGTGTTTTTGGGTAGACGTTTTTTTTATTATTATGTTTAAAAACAAAATTCTTTTGAATAAACATGCAAACACTGTTTACTGATTTTGTTAGGGTTTCCTTATCTAATAATGCTAGTGGCTATACTGTACTGACAAAGACGTGACAAACTCTTGTTATTCTGGACCTCAAGATGCCTTTTATTAACAGCCTGTGGAGTTTATGAGGCTTTATAGGCAACATGTTTGTTTGTTTATGAAAACCCTTTTGAATAACTGATCTTGTTGGAGTTTCCTAATGTCACAATGCCAAAACAATCCAGGCCATTTTCATGGTATTGCTGAGAAACCTGTAGCAAACTCTAGTCATTTGAACCTCAGTACATCTCATATTGACTTGGACAGGTTTGGTAACGCCTATGGTAACGCTTTAATTTACAGCCCGTGAAGTACTGGGTAAGTATTAGTTATTAGTATTACCCAGTACTTCACAGGCTGTAAATTAAAGTGTTACCGGTTTTATTGCACATATGGTTTTGGTTTGGTTTTGTTTCTTTTGTTACATATATCTCAACTGAATCAATCTCCTGATAATGTGTTTGTAATAATCAGCCCCTCTGTAGTCCTCATCCCTACTAGTGCAGCTCTCTGGTTCTTGAGTGTTTGTTTGATCCCCTCAGCAGCTGCAGCAGCTTTCAACTCCACTCATGCACTCACTGTGGCTGAGGAAGGTTTTTGTACCACCCTAAATCACTGTGTCAACACATCACTACCACTGACTTCATGTCGACTCATACAGTAATAATCTCCTGCATCTTCAGCTTGGACACCATTGATGCCCAGACTGAAGTCAGATCCATACTGTTTTCCTCTCCCACTGAATCGTGATGGAATCCCAGACCGGCGATCAGTTACACCAGTGACTAATAGTTTAGGAGCTCCTCCATCTTTCTGCTGGTACCAGGCGAGTCCCCAGCTATAAATCCCAGAGCTGGTTTTACAGGTCAGAGTGACTGATTGTCCCACAGTAACACCAGTTGAGAGGCTCTGAGTTACAGTAATCTGCCCAAAAGATCCTGGAAAATACACAGAAAAACACACAGACCTTAAGTCAAGTTATGAAAACTCCCACAACAATATACACATATCTACAGTTGTAAAATACAACAGAATATAAGCAGATAGCCTGTGTGCACTGATACATATCTCACCTCTAATAAAGAATAAAACTGCCCAGATAAGATTGATGTTAGTCATTGTTCTGGAGTATCCTGCCAACATGATGTGTAGATCTTAGAGTGAACAAGTTACTGATATAACCCCTCACTGAACCATAAACTGCCCATACAAAATGACTATGCAAATACCATGACTAGGTTGAGCACACAGAATGGAGGCCATGTGAGGACTTCCCCACTAGACAGTGGAATTATAATCTGATAAATTATAGATTAATCTGTAAAAATGTGAAAGTCAGGAAATGAGGCAGCACTATGCATATACAGAATTTATTCACACAGACGTGTTTTTATTAACTTGATGATCCTCAGCCATCACGGTCTGGGTTTTTTTTTCCCCCTCAATGGTGCCTTCCAGGCAGCGGTGCCCTCAAGGCACTACTCCACTCAGTTTAGGGTGAGGATGAGGGTTGAGGGGGTTAGGGTTAGGAATAGGGTAGGTAGTGCATTTTAAGCTGTACTGCATGGAAGATATAGCCTGAGATAGCCCGACCATAATACTGCTGTTCATCCGTATTCATGGTCTGGAGGTTGTTTAACCTGACGCGATTATACTGCGGGGGGAGGGCATTCACTTCTGGTTTGAAACGATTGGACAGCTCGTCTAATCAGCTTCGCTTATTGGCCGGTAGACTCCCTACCGATGTAAACACGCCCCAGAGGACCGTGCCCAGACCATGATACATATGAACATTCGTATTATTGGCGGGCTATGTCAGGCTATGGAAGATACCGCTGGGGGCAAAATACACTATTGAGCAAATTCAAATAAATGGTGGTGGAGCAGAAGTTACGTTGCTTGACTGATGATCAGGTGAGTGGGGTTCTGATTCCTGAATCCCATGCTGATAAGTCTGTGTTGCAGATAAAAATACCAGACCCAATTTTGTTACACAGGGTGAAGTCTATGACTGGGTAAAGTGTGTTGATGTGCATGTGCTCTGTCTGATACCAGATTACTTATCAGAGACTCACAGACAAGCACCTGCAGTATAATAAACACCTTGAGTTTGTGTAATAGATACCTTGTTTGTTTGTGTTTAGTGAATAAATATGTATTTTGAATAATAAACCAACCTCTCCCCTCCCTCTCTCTGGTGGTAACACCAACCAAATCACTTTCTTCTTTCCACCCCTCTCCCCTTCAGCATGTGTGCAGCTGGGTGTGACATCATCAGGAAGGTGATTTACATGAAGACTGTAGTTTGCATGATCTCCCCGTATCTTAATGTTTTTAGAGCAGATAAGGGCTTCATGACTGACAACTGTCCTCATCATCAACAACAACAATAATGGCTTTCATCACCTTCTTGATCTACTCTCTCATCCTCTGCATACAAGGTCAGTTTGGGAGATCCTGTAATGTAGTGAATATATAATAGGTAATTAAACCCTTTACTGGCTTATTTTGTCTCATCATTTGCTCATGATTGCTTCATTATTTCCTCAGATTCCAGAGCACAGGTGACGGTTACTCAAACTCCAGCTGCAACCACCAATCCAGGAGGCTCAGTCACCATCAGCTGTAAACGCAGTGGAAGTATTAATTATGAATGTAATCCAAAATGCATCTCCTGGTACCAGCAGAAGTCTGGAGAGAAACCCAAACTCCTCATCTATTATGTGAACAGACTCCAGTCTGGTATTCCTGATAGATTCAGTGGCAGTGGATCTGGGAATGATTTCAGTCTGACCATCAGTGGAGTCCAGAGTGAAGATGCTGCAGATTATTACTGCATGAGTCACCATAGAATAGACAGCAGTAACTGGGAGTTCACACAGTGATAGAGAGCTGTACAAAAACCTCCCCCTCTCTCTCTCAGTCAGTCAGGTGGCACAGTGAGTGTAGCCCACTGCTGCAGGTGGAGCCCCCTGCTGGTGCTGAGGTGGGAGTGCAGGTGGAGGTGATTAGTGAGGAGCAGAAGGGATGTTTTCCTCCACATCATTATTATCTATGTCACTAAAAACACTCCTAATAGCAAACATTTACATCTTCAGACAAAACATCAGTCATCAGACTGATCAGCTTCATAAAATTTTAACCATCTGAACTGACAACTGACTGATCTTCAAATAAAAATGATAAATATTCCTTTAATTAATGTCCATTAACAGTCCATATGTCATTAGTAATAGAAGTGATATTATAGTAGTGCAGGGTAGTTGATAAGTGTGAAGTCTCCTCTGTGTGCTGTGCCAATGTGTCTCCCTAGACTAGAGGTCCTCATGAACACAGGCTTCATGGAGCAGACAGCAGACTGGATGTCTGACAATCACAGCAGATGAGAGCAGCATATCTAACAAAGTGCTTTTCTATCAGAGATTTATTGATTAATTAAAAAGTTTTTACACACACAATTACTTTCTGACACAACACATACGCTTCACTACACTACATAAGACACTACAAGTAAATAAGATAAATCTTTTCTTTTCTTTTCTTATGTGTCCACACATGATGTGGCAAAACCAACATTATGTCGTTTCCTCTCTGCATGTCTTATATTATGTGAACCATTAGAAACAAAATACTCACTAGTAGCATCTGTGTGCAGTGGGGCGGATCTTCTGGATGGTGATTTACATACAGTTAGCAGTTTGTTCCCCCCACCCCACTCCCCCACACTCATATATTTTAATGTTGTTGAGGCAACTAAGAGCTTCATGACTGACAACTGTCCTCATCATCAACAACAATGGCTTTCATCACCTTCTTCATCTACTCTCTCGTGCTCTACATACAAGGTCAGTTTGGGAGTTTCAGATAAATCTACACACTTTTAGATAATGCAGTGAAAGTATTATGGGGGATGTAAATACTGTGTATGTATAAGCGTACAGTTTCTATGAGCAACATACTAATACTTTTCTATTTATTCAGATTCCAGGGCACAGGTGACTGTTACTCAAACTCCAGTAATGTTGACCAGTGTAGGAGGCTCAGTCACCATCAGCTGTAAACGCAGTGGAAGCTTTTATGAGCCCTGTAGCCCACCATACTGCATCTCCTGGTACCAGCAGAAGTCTGGAGAGAAACCCAAACTCCTCATCTATTATACCAGCAGCCTCCAGTCTGGTATTCCTGCTAGATTCAGTGGCAGTGGATCTGGGAATGACTACAGTCTGACCATCAGTGGAGTCCAGAGTGAAGATGCTGGAGATTATTACTGCATGAGTTATCATCGAATTGGTGGCAGTAGCGGTACTAGAGTGTTCACACAGTGGTAGAGAGCTGTACAAAAACCTCCCCCTCTCTCTCACTCAGTCAGGTGGCACAGTGTGAGTGTAGCCCACTGCTGCTGGTGGAGCCCCCTGCTGGTGCTGAATTGGAGTGCACATGGAAAAGATTGAAGTTAGTGCAGCAGGTGTGTGGATGGTGAAATCCAGACCCCTCCAAACCACTACAGGGTCATAGTGTCCATCCCCAGCAAGATAGTCATGTGAGTCTAAATAGTATTCAGCAAAATACTTACAGCCCTCTAATGCATATCAGATTTTAAGTATTGTATGTGGTCATAACTCAGCTGCCTGCTGAGGCTGAATTCATTCCAGATTCACTGACACCAGTACCACATGGCAAGCATTCCATTCACACTGTTTTCCACAATACAACAAAACTATTACAAAATCACTGTGATGAACAGAATTACGGTGTTTTTTTTTTGTTTTTTTTTGTTTTTTGTTTTTTTTAATCACAACCCTAACCTATTTTTTTTGGCAAAACTGCCTTTAAAAACACTTGTCTTTAAAAACTACTTGTACACACCAGTGGTGAACCTCATTCATTAATGTGATGTCATTAGTGTTCAGTGGTGTGTGACTGACTGCTAGACAGTCATTTGCATATGAGGGTTAGTTTGCATGTGCTGAACATATTTGGTCCAGATGTCCATGGGACAGCTGAGTCCATTCCAACTGATCCATCAGCAGCTCCAGCAGTGATGGCCTTCATTACCCTCCTCCTCTGCTCTCTGCTCAGCTGCATTCAAGGTCAAGCTCAGGATTTTAGTGATTTAGTGAATATCTGCACTGACATTATAATATAAATTTGTTAATTGTTGTTTATTTGATATGTGTATGTGCTGTTGTATCTTTTCTTAGATTCCTGGGGACAGGTGACTATGACTCAAACTCCAGCAGTGACCACCAGTCTAGGAGCCACAGTCACAATCAGCTGTAAACGGAGTGGAAGTGTTTATAAAGACTACTGCACTCCCAAATGCATCTCCTGGTACCAGCAGAAGTCTGGAGAGAAACCCAAACTCCTCATCTACTCAGTGAGCAACCGTCAGTCTGGTATTCCATCTCGGTTTAGTGGCAGTGGATCTGGGAATGATTTCAGTCTGAAAATCAGTGGAGTCCAGAGTGAAGATGCTGGAGATTATTACTGCATGAGTCGCCATGACCCTAGAAGTGGTGTTTATGAGTCCACACAGTGCTAGAGAGCCGTACAAAAACCTCCTCCAGTCTGAAGACACAGTGATGCACTAACTGCTGCTGCAGCTGGAAGACACTGCAGGTGCTGAGAAGAGGGAACTGAAGAGGCCTCACTAGAACATCACACTACAGTCTGACACTATTCATTTAGGAACAATATCCTACTTTAAAACAATTCTACACACTACTGCCTTCCTTTAACTATTTATTTCTTACTCCACACTCCAAAATGCGGAGGTCAACAGCCATATAGGATTATTTTCAATCATCCACACCCTGCTTTGCACAATGGGAAATACTTCACCTTAAAAGTGGTATGTAGTTTATATTTGTTTAGAAGTAGCAGCAGGACCATTTGACTTTGTCATAAATGGCAAACCAGCTGAAAACAAACTCTGAAAATTAACTTCATGTCAAGACAGTCTAAAGCACAAAATTCCACACACTCCTATTCAATAGCATGGGTCTACATGGGTCAGTGACTGCATCGTATATGATCTCTTTAATATGTATCATTATTCTAGCATGAGTCATCAGTCTGCACTGAGAGAGTGAAGTCAAGTCCTTACCCACCACCACTAAACCAGTCTACCAGAAGAATCACTGAACCCTATACTGACAATGCTAATATGCATCATAGTGTTCTTGATGATGATTGGTGGCCAGTTAGCTGCTAGTCTGACTAGAAAAGATTTAGGGAGCTGTCCCCTTCCATTGTGGTGCTGAAATACTCATAATGAAGAACATCATTAAATAAAATGTCTGCATGTAGATTCATCTCTTCAAATAAAAAGTATAACCACAATAGCCATAGTGATCATTTAATGGGACTACATCTTGTGGCTGTTAAATTCATAAAGCATGAGATGTGGAGGTTTCCCCTCTTGTAGGTAGTGAAAGAGGATTTTTTTTTGCTCTGCTAGTAATATTTGCATAGTCATGGTTGGGTGATTTTTCAGATCCTCAAATACTTGTAGAGAAACTCCACTACCAGGTGTTCAACTGTCTCAGGGGAAATGAGGATACATTTTTTTAATACATTTTCAGTTCAGAAATGCTCAAAAATACTGTTTTAGAATGTGTGTATTGTACAGCTAGGTGTTCAGCAATACACTAATAAAATGACACAGAACTTAAGACACATTGAAGTTAGAAGTTTATTTCAAAGCCTTTTAAAAACATTCTACATTGAAAATTCTCATCAAAGACAAGAACATTTTTTAAAAGTATTTTAGCAGAGGAAAAATCAGCATCAGTTACCATTGGCCAGTGTGTAAAGGCCAGCATGTACTGAGTGTGTAATGTGGCTGCAAGTGCAGAGTTTTGCTAAGAGAGCAGAGGACTGAGTTTAGCAGAGACTGGCCCCTACTGAGAGCAGTCAGCTGTGCTCAGGGCTTTAGTGACGGCTGTCTGAGATCCCTGGGTGGCCTCACACACCACTGAAGAGGCTCCTTTCCACTGGGCATCAGTGAGCGTCAGGGTGCTGCTCCAGCTGTACAGACCGTCCTTCATGAGCCCAGCACTGGCCACTCCACTCTTACTGCTCCCATCCACCTTCCAGCTCAGGCTCCAGTCAGAGGGGCAGCCCTTGGCAGCCAGGCACACCAGTGTGGCAGACCTCTTACTGCTCAGCTCCTCACTGGAGGGAGGCAGCACTGTCAGCCTGGGCTGGGTGTTGGCTGCAACACAGCAGGGCACAGCAGGTTACACATGGGGTTAAAGTCAAAATACACAACCTGCATTTGTTTTCTTCAACATTATTTTCCAGTGTTAAAAATGTTCACAATGTAATAAAGAAGCCCTTATTTAACCCCTTAAACTGCTTGGGGTCACATCCACAGTGGAAGAGACTACACACACAATTTAGAAACACATTCAATTTGTTTCCTCAACATTAACTGTCTTTCAAAGATAACATTGCCTCTATGCAACATGAATTTAAAAATTTAAATAACATCTACATTTCAGTCAGTTTAAATGACTGGTTAGTTGCAGGTTAGTTTACACAATTTGGTTTACACAAATAAAACTAACTGCTCTTCAGTGATTTTTATTATTTAAGTTTACATTATTTAAATTGAGTGATACCCTGTTAAAGTATAAAAGGAAAAGACATTTTTACAAAATATGCGATAGGAATCTTTCAGAGGCTTAAAAGTAACTAATGCAGCACAAACATTTATAAATTACACACAAATATTTGAAAACTACACAGAAAACACACAATAAACACAAATTTAAAAGCAGACACATAAACAGACACAATACACAGAAATTTAAAAACTACACAGAGAGAACATCTTCAAGAGCTTTCCCTCATAAAATATAAAACAAAATCCTTGCCGTACCTAATCACAATGTTATCATGTCTGACAAGATAGTAACTTTCAAACCCATGTAACTTACTTGCTACAGTGTATTTATTAGAGAAAACATTTACTTACTCCCCACATCAAGTCTGGTGCCGCTGCCAAAAGTGTACCACAGTGATACAAACCCTATTAGCCGCCGTACAAAAACCTCCCTACCTCTCACACTCTCAAGAATTAACATTTTAGACAGCAGATGCAACAAAAATTATATAATTTCACAATTCTCTCTTCCTTCTCTCTGTTCCTAACTGACTGGGCACTTTACTCAGCCCTTCATTTTTTCACTGAATGCATAATATTACTACATGCCCATACATACTACAAGTCACTGGAATGCCTATTTTCACTTAAAGATACACAAATTAAAAATGTATACTGGATGAAGATGAACACACAGCAGTGGTGAAATTATTTCTGACAAATTATTGGAATAAATGACTAGAATATTCTACTTACTGCCAACATCCAGTCTGGTGCCGCTGCCAAAAGTCCACCACAGTGATACAAACTCATAGAGAGGCTGTACAAAAACCTCTGCATGCTTGAATGCCTGTCAGTGGCTGCACAAAACACAGACTGTAAGTAGCATAGTGCTTCCCCACCTTAAACATGAAGATTCAGTGCTGTCAAACTGAGCATCATTCTGTGAGAAAATAAATGCAACATGATTTGAAAATATCTACTTTGTCATTTATTTTTTAATGTTGTATGTTATGTCATATCTTTTTATGTGGTATACTCCTGCTGCACACAAATTACCCTTCTAGGGACAGAGAATAAACTGAACTGAACTTGAACATTTAATGTTGATACAGTAAGTCAAAGTAAAGCTCCTGTGATGAAAAGTTAATTAGTCCTGTGCTATACAACACCTTTTCCAAGTCATCTATAATAAGTCTGTGGGTAAAATATCCTAAAAAAAAATTTTTAATGCTAAATGTTTTTCATAGAGTCTTGGGTATCACTGGTGGAATCTTCCCCTGCTTGTGTTTAGACTGGTGGTGACTCAGCAGTTTTATGTATCATAGACTGCCTGTTGGGGGTCCCAGACAGACAATAATATCTGCATGTGTTGGTTCACCCCCTAAATGCTGCTGAGTTCAAACTGTACCAACATCAGGTACCAGTCTGTAAACTTGTGTTTTGTATTTATTTACTACATTGATTCTTTGCACAGTAATAGCAGAAGTGAGGTTATGATTTTTATGTGGGGTCATACTTGACACAGCCCATGATGCCTTTTATAAACAGCCTGTGGAGTATGGGGGTTAACAGGCAACATGTTTGCTTGTTTGTTTGTTTGTTTGTGAAAACCCTTTTAAATAGCTGATCTTGTTGGATTTTCCTGATGTCACAGTGGCAAAACAATCCTATATGCCTATGCATGGTTGTGCTAAGAAACCTGTAGCAAACTCTAGTCAATTTGGACCCTAGTACCCGTACATCTCATACTGACTTGGACAGGTTTTATTGCACATACTGTATCTCCACTGTATCAGATGAATCTGCTGATCATGTGTTAGTAATAATCAGCCCCTCTGTAGTCCTCATCCCTACCAGTGCAGCTCTCTGGTTCTTGAGTGTTTGTTTGATCCCCTCAGCAGCTGCAGCAGCTTTCAGCTCCACTCATGCACTCACTGTGGCTGAGGAAGGTTTTTGTACCACCCTAAATCACTGTGTCAACACATAGCTACTACTGACTTCATGTCGACTCATACAGTAATAATCTCCTGCATCTTCAGCCTGGACACCACTGATGCTCAGACTGAAGTCAGTTCCACCACGAGATCCACTCCCACTGAATCGTGATGGAATCCCAGGCCAGCGTTCATCCACCTGCTTAACTAATAGTTTAGGAGCTCCTCCATCTTTCTGCTGGTACCAGCAGAGTCCCCAGCTATCAATGCCAGAGCTGGTTTTACAGGTCAGAGTAACTGATTGTCCCACAGTAACACCAGTTGAGGGGCTCTGAGTTACAGTAATCTGCCCTAAAGATCCTGGAAAATACACAGAGACAGAAAGAAGTGAAAACTGTCTCACAACAATATACTCATATTTACAGTGTCCAAATGGTTAGAAAAATATTACAAGAAGCAGACAGTCAGCATGTATTGGAAATATCTCACCTCTAATAAAGAATAAAATTGCCCAGATAAGACTGATGTTAGTCATTGTTCTGGAGTATCCTGCCAACATGATGTGTAGATCTTAGAGTGAATAAGTCACTGATATAACCCCTCACTGAACCATAAGCTGCCCATACAAAATGACTATGCAAATACCATGACTAGGTTGAGCACGCAGAATGGAGGTCATCCCCACCCAGACAGAGGAAATGTAATCTGTTTGGGAAATTATAGATAATCTCATTTTAATGACATACAGTAAAACTGAAAGTCAGGAAAGGAGGCTGCACTATGCATACAAAACATTTATACACACAGACATGTTTCAGTGTTCTGCCAACAGGATGATCAGGCATCACAGTCTTTGATATTTTTTGCCCTCAACAGCTGCCTTCAAGGCACTACTCCCCTCAGTTTAGAGTTAGGGTGAGGTTGAGGGGGTTAGGGTTAGGGATAGGGTACAGGCTATTCCGGGCTGTGCTGCCTGTGGGGGGCAAAAAAAAACATTAAATGGCCAGTAAATGTTTGGCCATGCAGCACCCTGAAAAGCAATATTTGTGAAGCCTGCTCCTAGTAGGTGTCCTACCCTGTTGAAATAATATAAATGATGTCTTGATGATCGGGTGAGTGGGGTCCGATTCCTGAATCCCATGCTGTAACTCTGTGTGACAGATAAAAACACCAGAGTCAATTTTGTTACACAGGCTGAAGTCTATGACTGTGTGTAAAGTGTGTTGATGTGCATGTGCTCTGTCTGATACCAGGTTACTTATCAGAGAATCACAGCCAAGCACCTGCAGTATAATAAACACCTTGAGTTTGTGTAATAGATACCTTGTTTGTTTGTGTTTAGTTAATAAATATATATTTTGGGTCAAGAAACTAACCTCTCCCCTCCCTCTCTCTAGGTGCCAACCAAAGCACTTTCTTTTTTCCACCCCTCTCCCCTTCAGCATGTGTGCAGCTGGGTGTGACATCATCAGGAAGGTGATTTACATGAAGACTGTAGTTTGCATGATCTCCCCGTATCTTAATGTTTTTAGAGCAGCTAAGGGCTTCATGACTGACAACTGTCCTCATCATCATCAACAACAATGGCTTTCATCACCTTCTTCATCTACTCTCTCATCCTCTGCATACAAGGTCAGTTTGGCAGCTTCAGTGTTGAGAAATATACACAATGCTGGTATAAAGCAAAACCATGCCAGATATAATCTCTACTCATTTTTCTTCATGTATATTAATGCCTGAAATACTTTTTATTTTCAGAGAGCAGGGCACAGGTGACTGTGGCTCAATCTCCAGCCTTGTTCATCAGTCTAGGAGGCACAATCACCATCAGCTGTAAACGGAGTGGAAGTATTGCATGGGACTGTGGGTGTCCCTCCTGGTACCAACAGAAGTCTGGAGAGAAACCCAAACTCCTCATCCACTCAACAAGCTCCCGCCCGTCTGCCATTCCTGCTAGATTCAGTGGAAAAGGATCTGGGAATTTATTCAGTCTGACCATCAGTGGAGTCCAGACTGAAGATGCTGGAGATTATTACTGCATGAGTCATCATGTACCTACTGGTGGTACAGCTGAGTTCACACAGTGCTAGAGAGCCGTACAAAAACCTCCCCCTCTCTGAGTCAGTCAGATGGCACAGTGAGTGTAGCCCACTGCTGCAGGTGGAGCCCCCTGCTGGTGCGATGGGAGTGCAGATTAGAATGACAATGGAGGTGATTATTGAAAGATCAGAAAGTTGAGGGATGTTTCCTGCATTAAATTACTGTGTAGCTGAGAGCATTCATGATACCAAACACCTACAAGTTCAATGGTCATCTGAGAAAAGTCATAATATGATCAGCTTCATAAAATGTAACCATATTAACTAGATCTAACTAGTCATGACTCATAACTCATTATATATGCTAATTATTTATTTCATGAATGACCATTAAAGTCCATATGTAATTTGTGATAGAAGTGATGTTAGTAGTGCAGGGCAGTTGATAAGTGTGAAGTCTCCCCTCTGTGTGCTGAGCCAATGTGTCTCCCTAGACTAGAGGTTCTCATGAACACAGCTAGGCCTCATGGAGCAGACAGCAGACTGGATGCCTGACAATCACAGCAGATGAGAGCAGCATCAACAAATTGCATTTCTATCAGAGATGTATTGATTAATTAAAAGCATTTACATATAGTATTATTTTCCCTATTTCTAACACTACATATACCAAGAGGGGTTACCATTTCGGTAACACTTTACGTTAAGGATACATGAATTACATGTATGATGAATTCAGGCATGAAATCATTGATGATTAATTCATGATTCATGCATTACTTCATCTCTGAATGTCTAATGAGTCGTCAGGAATTAACATTCAATAACATTCATTGTTTGTCATTAATGACATCCTGCTGAAATAGCAGATGATATTAAGCATTAATTACTCTGTGAACATCATCATAAATCATGATTAATTAGCATGATCATGATGACTTCATCATGTTTAAGCCCCCTCAACTAAAGTATTGGCAATTGGATGGCCCTATCAATGGTAAAGAAATTGCTCTTTCCATTTATTTCTTTATTCTTACTAACAGACAGTTACACAGGTGCACTCTTTTGAACATCAGAATAAGGGCGGCATACATGTCATCAACTAAGCATTATTTTTTAAAGCGTTCATCATATTTGTGGCCCCTCAGATGAAGTGATGAAAGTGACATGAATTACAGGTTAGTTGCTCATGAGTTCATCATGTTTGTGCCCTCTAAACTAAAGTGTTGACACGGTTAAATAGGTAAAGTTTAGTTGACATGGTATGGAATAGGTATGCAATGTCTGGGAAATTCTTGGAAAATCTACATTATGAACTCACGAGGAACTAGGCTAAACTAGTATCCACTTTTATTATATCCAATGCTTTTGATCATGATCATGCATAATTAATCATGACTCATGATGATGTACCCAGAGTAATTAATGTGCTATTTCAGCAGGTCATTAATGACAAACAATGAATTCATGCTAATTCCTGATGAATCATTAGATATTCAGAGATGAAGTTATGCATGAATCATGAATGAATCATGAATGAAATCATTCATGAATTCATGATAATTCATGTACCCTTACAATAAAGTGTAAAGTGTGTAGTCTTTTTTGTCTATATTCACACATAATGTAGCAATACCAAACGAAAAAAAATCCTTTTAGTATACCTCATGTGAACCATAGAAATACATCAGTCATTTCGGTAACACTTTACTTGACGGGTGAGTACATAACACATTCATAGCAGCTTTCATAAAATGCTCACAAAGCATTCATGACTGTTTCATAAGACAAGACTCCACCTTCATTCCCAACCCTTCATAAATGTGGAAGATAGAATGCCGATAACCTATCAAAATAAAAGTCCAGTGGTCTCAAAGCAGCACTGCCATTTATGCTTGTCACCTGATCATGATGTCACATCTGAATATTTCATGAATATCTTAGGAAGTCTACTTTAAATGTCACTTTACTATACAGGTTACGAAGTATTCATAATCACTTATCTTGAGTTTAACACTGAGAGGTAGGTTTAAAGTACTTTGAGATGACCTCAGTTGGACATTCCCCTTTTGAATGTGGGCAAGGTATCATTTTTTTTTATAATTACCCGCAAGGTGATATATTTTTTTATGAAACATTTAAATTAGATGCTTGCTCATGATCTGATACAGCATTTGTCCATTACTCTGATTTGACTTGATCAGGTAACAGGTTCAAATCAAGGACTTCAATGCTTCTTTGAGACTATTGGACAGGAGCAAGCTTTATTTATTTATTTATTTATTTAAATCTGTTACCTGAATATGTAATATCAGATACATCAGGGTCCACAAATACTGGTCAGCTCTAGTTTACCTCTCAGTGGTAAACTCATTATGAATACTTCGCAGCCTGTATAGTAAAGTGACATTTAAAGTAGACTTCATAAGATATTCATGAAATATTCAGATGTGACATGATTGGGTGACAAACATAAATGGCAGTGCTGGACTTTTATTTTAATAGGTTATCGACATTCTATCTTCCACATTTATGAAGGGTTGCGTAGGAAGGTGGAGTCTTGTCTTATGAAACAGTCATGAATGCTTTGTGAGCATTTTATGAAAGCTGCTATGAATGTGTTATGTACTCACCCGTCAAGTAAAGTGTCATTTCTCAGGAAGTCAAGCTTCATGTTTTTGAAAACTGTATGATGAAGCCACCTTTTCATTGGAGAATGCCATTGAGTGCAGTAGAGTGTATCTTCAGGATGGTGATTTACATACAGTTAGCAGTTTGCCACCTACCCCACCCCAACTCCCCATATATTTCGATGTTGTTGAGGCAGCTAGGGGCTTCATGACTGACAACTGTCCTCATCATCAACAACAATGGCTTTCATCACCTTCTTCATCTACTCTCTCATCCTCTACATACAAGGTCAGTTTGGGAGTTTTAGAGCTGAGAAATATACACAAGGTTGTCATACAACAAAATTGTTTCGTTGGATGAGAACACTGCTGTGTCAACAACAATTATAGTTGATTTATAGCTAATAAGATCGCATTGCATCTTTACTCAGATTCCAGGGCTCAGCTGACAGTTAATCAACCTGCAGTAATGTCCAGCAGTCCAGAAGACACAGTCACCATCAGCTGTAAACGGAGTAGAAGTGTTTATGCAGAATGGTGCTCACCACCATGCATCTCCTGGTACCAGCAGAAGTCTGGAGAGAAACCCAAACTCCTCATTTATACAGTGAGCAGCCTCCAGTCTGGTATTCCTGCTAGATTCAGTGGCAGTGGATCTGGGAATGACTACAGTCTGACCATCAGTGGAGTCAAGAGTGAAGATGCTGGAGATTATTACTGCATGAGTATGCATGGCATTAGCAGTGGTGTCGGAGAGTTCCCACAGTGCTAGAGAGCCGTACAAAAACCTCCTCCAGTCTGAAGACACAGTGATGCACTAACTGCTGCTGCAGCTGGAAGACACTGCAGGTGCTGAGAAGAGGGAACTGAAGAGGCCTCACAAGAACATCACTCTACAGTCTGACACTATTCACTTAGGAACAATATCCTACTTTTTAAAAAATGCACACACACCTGTTTAGCTTGAGCTGGTTATTTCATACTCCACAGTCCTATGGAAAAACTATAGGCCTACGTAACTACTTAAAACAAAAAAGAACTACTGAAGTCAAAACCGCCATGGGATTATTTGTTATCATCCACACCCTGTCGTACTCCATGGGAAATACTTCACCTTAAAGGTGGTATGTAGTTTATGTATGTTTGTTTACGCATAGCACCAGGAGTCTAGGATCATTTGACTTTATGTCAAAAATGGCAAACCTGCTGAAAACAAACTCTTATATAAACCTCATAAATAGGACCTTAAGAACTCTTATAAATCTCACTCTCTTAGAAATTCATATCAAGACAACCTAAAGCACAGGGTTCCACACAGCTTATTCCAATCTGAAATACTTTTTTAATGTGTATCATTGTTCTACCATGATTCAACAGTCTACACCACCAGTCTGCACTGCTAGAGTGAAGTCAAGTCCTCCATTAAAGCTGTCTAACAGAACATAAAGAGTTTTGGTAACACTTTACTTGACGGGTGAGTATAACACATTCATAGCAGCTTTCATAAAATGCTCACAAAGCATTCATGACTGTTTCATAAGACAAGACTCCACCTTCATACCCAACCCTTCATAAATGTGGAAGATAGAATGTTGATAACCTATCAAAATAAAAGTCCAATGGTCTCAAAGCAGCACTGCCATTTATGCTTGTCACCCGATCATGTCACATATTCATGAATATTTTATGAAGTCTACTTCTATGTCACTTTACTATACAGGTTGCGAAGTATTCATAATCATTCATCTGAGTTTACCAGTGAGAGGTAAACTAGAGCCGACCAGTATTTGTGGACCCTGATGTATCTGATATTTCTTATTCAGGTAACAGATTAAAAAAAAATAAATAAATAAATTATGTTTGCTCCTATCCAATGGTCTCAAAGAAGCACTGAAGTCCTTGATTTGAACCTGTTACCTGATCAAGTCAAATCAGAGTAATGGACAAATGCAGTATCAGATCATGAGCAAGCATCTAATTTAAATGTTTCATAAAAAAATATATCACCTTGGGGTAATTATATAAAAAAAAATATACCTTGCCAACATTCAAAAGGGTAATGTCCAACTGTTCTGAGGTCATCTCAAAGTACTTTAAACCTACCTTTCGGTGTTAAACTCAGATAATACTTCACAACCTGTATAGTACAGTGACATTTAAAGTAGACTTCCTAAGATATTCATGCAATATTCAGATGTGACATGATCAGGTGACAAGCATAAATGGCAGTGCTGCTTTGAGACCACTGGACTTTTATTTTGATAGGTTATCAGCATTCTATCTTCCACATTTATGAAGGGTTGCGTATGAAGGTGGAGTCTTGTCTTATGAAACAGTCATGAATGCTTTGTGAGCATTTTATGAAAGCTGCTATGAATGTTTTATGTACTCACCCGTCAAGTAAAGTGTTACCAAAGTTTTATACCAATAAAATTTCCCACATCACTGAACCATATAATGGCAATGCTAGTGCAGAGTCCATGATGATGGTTGGTGGCTAGAGAGCTACTCGTCTGACTAGAAAAGATTTAGGTAGCTGTCCCCGTCCATTGTTGTGCTGAAATACTCATACTGAAGAACATCATTGAATAAAATGTCTACATGTAGCTTCATCTCTTCATGTAAAAAGTAAAATCACTAGTCACTGTGCTCATTTAATGGAACTGCACCTTGTGGCTGTTAAATTCATATGAGATGCATGAGATGTGGAGGTTTCCCCTCTTGTAGGCTGTGAAAGAGGATTTTTTTTTTGCTCTGCCAGTAATATTTGCATAGTCAGGGTTGGGTGCGTTTTCAGATCCTGAAATACTTGTAGAGCAACTCCACTACCAGGTGTTCAACTGTCTCAGGGGAAATGAGGATAAAGATATTTAATACTTTTTAGCAGAGATGCCATAGAGTTCAGAAATGCTTAACAAAACTGTTTTAGATTTAGATAGTGTGTATTGAATTGTATTGTGCAGCTAGGTGTTCAGCAATACACTAATAAAATGACACAGAACTTAAGACACATTGAAGTTAGAAGTTTATTTCAAAGCCTTTTAAAAACATTCTACATTGAACATTCTCATCAAAGACAAGAACATTTTTAAAAAGTATTTTAGCAGAGGAAAAATCAACATTTTTTAGAAAGTATTTTAGCAGAGGAAAAATCAGCATCAGTTACCATTGGCCAGTGTGTAAAGGCCAGCATGTACTGAGTGTGTAATGTGGCTGCAAGTGCAGAGTTTTGCTAAGAGAGCAGAGGACTGAGTTTAGCAGAGACTGGCCCCTACTGAGAGCAGTCAGCTGTGCTCAGGGCTTTAGTGACGGCTGTCTGAGATCCCTGGGTGGCCTCACACACCACTGAAGAGGCTCCTTTCCACTGGGCATCAGTGAGCGTCAGGGTGCTGCTCCAGCTGTACAGACCGTCCTTCATGAGCCCAGCACTGGCCACTCCACTCTTACTGCTCCCATCCACCTTCCAGCTCAGGCTCCAGTCAGAGGGGAAGCCCTTGGCAGCCAGGCACACCAGTGTGGCAGACCTCTTACTGCTCAGCTCCTCACTGGAGGGAGGCAGCACTGTCAGCCTGGGCTGGGTGTTGGCTGCAACACAGCAGGGCACAGCAGGTTACACATGCGGTTAAAGTCAAAATACCTGCATTTGTTTTCTTCAACAATATTTTACAGTGTTGAAAATGTTCACAATGTAATAAAGAAGCCCTTATTTAAAGGGGAAGTTTGTTTTTTAACATGTTTAGTCCCTTTTCTGGAGTGTCTGGGATGAAATAGAATCATCAACACCAAAATTCTGACAAATGCTCCTGTCTCTGATATTCGGATCATTTAGAATCCTCCCTTTTCTGCTTCAGAATAGCTTGCTTTGTGCATGTCCGATAATGGCCTTAAAAGA
This sequence comes from Sardinella longiceps, assembly GCA_027497455.2. Lineage (NCBI taxonomy): Eukaryota > Metazoa > Chordata > Actinopteri > Clupeiformes > Clupeidae > Sardinella > Sardinella longiceps. The sequence goes on from JAODXP020000031.1 coordinate 23,363,152, forward strand.
ACCTTAAACCTTTGTTTTAAAACATGTGCAGCTCACCAAGTGGTTAGTGGAGTTTGTTGATGTTCCACAACAATTATCATAGCGAAATACTGTTCCTATCCAGCTTTATTTGTCTTCTTGTTGTGCTAGTTGGTATTGCTACGCCGAAAAAATAGTTCCATAATGTTCAAAATATCATATAAAACGTGACAGAAACTGTACTTTGCTACTATAATTGTTTCGGAACCTCAATGGACACCATTAAACACTTGGTGAAGTTTTAAAATAAAGGTTTAAGGTTGTTTTAAGGACATTATCGGACATGCACAAAGGAAGCCATTCTGAAACAGAAAAGGGGGGATTCTAAATGAGCCAAATATCAGAGACAGGAGCAATCATCAAAATGTTGGTGTTGATGATTCTATTTCATCCTAGAAAAATCCAGAAAAGGGGCTAAACATGTTAAAAACCAAACTACCCTTTAACCCCTTACACTGCTTCGGGTCACATCCACAGAGACTACACGCACAATTTAGAAACACATTCAATTTGTTTCTTCAACATTAACTGTCTTGCAAAGATAATATTGGCTCTATGCAACATTAATTTAAAATTTAAATAACATCTACATTTCAGTCAGTTTTAATGAGTGCTTAGTTGCAGGTTATAGTTTACACAATTTGGTTTACACAAATAAAACTAACTGCTCTTCAGTGATTTTTATTATTTAAGTTTACATTATTTAAATTCAACTGAGTGATACCCTGTTAAAGTATAAAAGGAAAAGACATTTTTACAAAATATGCGATAGGAATCTTTTCAGAGGCTTAAAAGTAACTAATGCAGCACAAACATTTATAAATTACACATAAAACATTAACAACACACAAATATTTGAAAACTACACAATAAACACAAATTTAAAAGCCAACACATAAACAGACACAATACACAGAAATTTAAAAACTACACAGAGAGAACATCTTCAAGAGCTTTCCCTCATAAAATATAAACAAAATCCTTGCCGTACCTAATCACAATGTTATCATGTCTGACAAGATAGTAACTTTCAAACCCATGTAACTTACTTGCTACAGTGTATTTATGAGAGAAAACATTTACTTACTCCCCACATCAAGTCTGGTGCCGCTGCCAAAAGTGTACCACAGTGATACAAACCCTATTAGCTGCCGTACAAAAACCTCCCTACCTCTCACACTCTCAAGAATTAACATTTTAGACAGCAGATGCAACAAAAATTATATAATTTCACAATTCTCTCTTCCTTCTCTCTGTTCCTAACTGACTGGGCACTTTACTCAGCCCTTCATTTTTCACTGAATTTATAATATTACTACATGCATGTTTTCATAAAGTCACTGGAATGCCTATTTTCACTTAAAGATACACAAATTAAAAATGTATACTGGATAAAGATGAACAGACAGCAGTGTTAAAAATTTCAGACAAATTATTGAGATAAATGACTAGAATATTCTACTTACTGCCAACATCCAGTCTGGTGCCGCTGCCAAAAGTCCACCACAGTGATACAAACTCATAGAGAGGCTGTACAAAAACCTCTGCATGCTTGAATGCCTGTCAGTGGCTGCACAAAACACAGACTGTAAGTAGCATAGTGCTTCCCCACCTTAAACATGAAGATTCAGTGCTGTCAAACTGAGCATCATTCTGTGAGAAAATAAATGCAACATGATTTGAAAATATCTACTTTGTCATTTATTTTTTAATGTTGTATGTTATGTCATATCTTTTTATGTGGTATACTCCTGCTGCACACAAATTACCCTTCTAGGGACAGAGAATAAACTGAACTGAACTTGAACATTTAATGTTGATACAGTAAGTCAAAGTAAAGCTCCTGTGATGAAAAGTTAATTAGTCCTAAAGGCATTCCTCTATTAGTCCTGAGTCTTACATTGCTGGAATCTTAGCATTGCTTGTGTTTAGACTGGTGGTGACTTAGCAGTTTTATGTATCATAGACTGCCTGTTGGGGGTCCCAGACAGACATTACATTACGTAATATCTGCATCCGTAATATCTGCATCACCCCTAAATCCTGCTGCTCCCAAATTACCCTTCTAGGGACAGATATAAACTGAACTGAACAGTTAGTCAAAGTAAAGCTCCTGTGATGAAAGGTTAATTAGTAATATACTAAATAACAACACCTTTTCCCTATTGTCTAGTAATTCTGTGGGTAAAATATCCTAAATAAGGATACAGAATGTTTTGTCTTGGGTATCACTGGTGGAATCTTCCCCTGCTTGTGTTTAGACTGGTGGTGACTCAGCAGTTTTATGTATCATAGACTGCCTGTTGGGGGTCCCAGACAGACATTAATATCTGCATGTGTTGGATCACCCCCTAAATGCTGCTGTGTTCAAACTGTACCGACATCAGGTACCATTCTGTAACGTGTGTTTTGTATTTATTCACTTCATTGATGCTTTGCACAGTAATAGCAGCAGTGGGGTTATGATTTTTGTTTATGGGGTCATACTTGACACAGCCCAAGATTCCTTTTAGAAACACTCTGTGGTATATGGGGGTTTACTGGCTATTGGCTATGTTAGTTTGTTTGTTTGTTTGTTTGTTTTATTTCTTTGTCAAAACCCTTAATGGAGCTGGAATTTCCTTAAATTTTACACCAACCATCCTATACATGATATATTATACATACATTATATCATTTTGGGCCAGGGGGTCAAGAACGCGCAGATTAGCATCGCCATATTTAAGTATGGAGTCACAATCCGAACCATGGCAGCGCATGCACGAGAGTCATGCTTGGCACGAGCACTCATGCACTTACAAGTTAGTGGGCTGTTACATGCGAAATGTTATTTCTCCTGGGAGAGTAAAAGCAATACTTCATGATCTCTGGTTACTCTTTGCTTATTTCTTGAGGAGCTTGTCAAAAAAAGTGTACTGTCATGAATGTTATAAAACTTCAGGCACGTTCTCGACAGAACTTTCTTACTCGTGTTGTATGGCAAACAAACTAGGTGCATTATCACCACCGTCTGGACTGAAGGACTACTGTTTTTGCAAAGAGATTCAACGTGAGTCCATGCGTCATTTCCAACTTTGGAACTTTGCGCATGGGCAGCATGGGCATGGCCTGGTCTGTTACCTCCAGTGTTCACAATGGCGTTGACTGTCAATTTACCGCATTTACTAGCCTAGCCTCGGCCATTCAGTTCTATGGAGGGCGGGACTTAGTCGTTGTCTCCAGTTTAAATATAACCTCCTTGTTTTGGGCCCCAGTACATCTCCTAATATCTTGGACAGGTTTTATTGCACATATCCCCACTGTATCAGATCAATCTCCTGATAATGTGTTAGTAGTAATCAGCCCCTCTGTAGTCCTCATCCCTACCAGTGCAGCTCTCTGGTTCTTGAGTGTTTGTTTGATCCCCTCAGCAGCTGCAGCAGCTTTCAGCTCCACTCATGCACTCACTGTGGCTGAGGAAGGTTTTTGTACCACCCTAAATCACTGTGTCAACACAAAGCTACCACTGACTAAGTGCTCACTCATACAGTAATAATCTCCTGCATCTTCAGCCTGGACACCACTGATGCTCAGACTGAAGTCAGAGCCTTCATAAGATCCACTCCCACTGAATCGTGATGGAATCCCAGACCGGCGATCAGTTACACCAGTGACTAATAGTTTAGGAGCTTCTCCATCTTTCTGCTGGTACCAGGAGAGTCCCCAGCTATAAATGCCAGAGCTGGTTTTACAGGTCAGAGTGACTGATTGTCCCACAGTAACACCAGTTGAGGGGCTCTGAGTTACAGTAATCTGCCCTAAAGATCCTGGAAATACACAGATACAGAAAATAAATTAAAACCCTCTCACAATATACTCATATTTACAGTGTCAAAGGGTTAAAAATACATTATAAGAAGCAGCCAGTCTGCATGTATTGGAAATATCTCACCTCTAATAAAGAATAAAACTGCCCAGATAAGATTGATGTTAGTCATTGTTCTGGAGTGTTCTGCCAACATGATGTGTAGATCTTAGAGTGAATAAGTCATTGATATAACCCCTCACTGAACCATAAGCTGCCCATACAAAATGACTATGCAAATACCATGACTAGGTTGAGCACACAGAATGGCCATGCAAGGGCTTCCCCACCCAGACAGAGGAAATATAATCTGATAAATTATAGATAATCTGATTTTAACTATAGAAATCTGAAAGTCAGGAAAGGAGTCAATATACACCCTTTACTCACACAGACATATAGACAGATAATGTAATAAATTTCAATAATATGATAACTGGCAATAACATAATAATGTTGACCGTTTATGTAATAAAGCCAATAAATGAATAACTTGAGAGGCAGCAGTGTTGTAACAAGCCAATAATGTTAAAATCTGGTTGGTTATTACATTATTGTCTCAAACATTTTATCACATTATGTACAGATGTGTTTACGGTGTTCTGTCTTCCTCAGTGTGTTCCTAATGCTGCATACTTTATGCATGCGGTCTCCTTTCCAGACTTTCAAATTGAGTAAATGTTTGGCAGCTCTCTGAAAAGCAGAAATGTGTGAGGCCTGCTCCTAGTAGGTGTCCTATTCGTCTGAAATAATATAAACTGTGGCCTGGTGGAGCAGCAGTTACGTTGCTTGACTGATGATCAGGTGAGTGGGGTCTGATTCCTGTGTTGCACATAAACATAGCAAAGCCAATTTTGTTACACAGGCTAAAGTCAATGAGTATGATTAAAGTGTGTATACCCCCCCGGATGGATTAAATGCAAAGAAAAAATCTCCTTCCCCAAGGACAAAATAAAGTACTCTCTCTCTCTCTATAGGAACAGATATGAAGGTGCTGATTACAGGTGGTGATAAGTGAAACAGCAGAAGGATGTTTTCCTGAATTAGATTATCATGCCACTGAAAGCTCTCCTAATAGCAAACTTCAGACAAAACACCAGTCATCAGAAGCCATTATATGACCCGTTTCATAAAATTTTAACCATCTGAACTGACAAGATCTTAAGAAGTCATGATGATAAATGTTCCTTTCAAGAACGTCCATTAAAGTCCATATGTCATTTGTGATAGAAGTGACGTTAGTAGTGCAGGGTCTTTCATAAGTTTTCAAAAAAACATACAAATATAATTTTAAAAGGCATGTGGCTTCTGGGGGTTACCAGAGTAGCCATTACACACACACAAATGCATCTGTAATTATTTGAAACCAGGAGCATCACCAGAGGGGTAAAAGTTAGGATGTTTCAAAGGGTCTGTTACTGACTCCTGAGTGCATTTTAATATTATAATAATCAATCCACCCCAACATTTTTCTGTCTTAGGGCCCAAATTCTGCCCGTTCTGCTCAACAACAGCCATAACATGTGTCTGGAGTAGAATTTATGTGCAGTTAGGTGTACCACAGGAGGATGATTTACATAGAGATAGCAGTTTGCATGCTCTCCCCATATTTCAGCAGTACTGAGACAGCTAATAGTTTAACAAAGGCTGACAACGGTCTTCCTCATCACAAGCAATGGCTTCCTTCATACTTTTCATCAGCTCTGTCATTCTCTATCTCCATGGTGAGTCAATATTGTTCTACAGAACTTTATCATTCAATTCATTTAAAAATGCAAATTCCTCAGTAGAATTTTGTTTTGTCCTGCAATTCCTTGTTCTTATTTTTTAGATTCCAGTGGACAGGTGACAATGACCCAAACGGCAGTCATGTCCACCAGTCTAGGAGGCACAGTGACAATCACCTGTAAACGAGGGGGACGCACGTCATGGGACTGTAGTCCAAAGTGCATCTCCTGGTACCAGCAGAAGTCTGGAGAGAAACCCAAACTCCTCATCTATAGAGTGAGCAGCCGTGCAGTCTGGTATTCCTGCTAGATTCAGTGGCAGTGGATCTGGGAATGACTTCAGTTTGACCATCAGTGGAGTCCAGAGTGAAGATGCTGGAGATTATTACTGCATGAGTCGCCATGACCCTGTGGGCAGCAGCGATGCTGAGTTCACACAGTGATACAGAGCCGTACAAAAACCTCCCTCTGTCAGACGGCACACTGGGGGCCCTGCCTGCTGCACCTGGGACTCACTGCAACTGCTGAGAAAGAGGGAAGAAGCAGAAATCAGAGAGGCGGAAAAATAATAGATTTCATTTTCCGGTAGTCAGAGTGAAGAACATCCTTGAAACTAAAGTTTTACACTGTCAATCACAAACTGTTACACTGTTTAGTCCTTGAAACTTAAGTTTTTTTACAATACCAATCACAAACTGTTTTAGTGTATATTAACTATCCAGGTTTTGTATTGCATATTTTGACCAAAAATTAAGAAGCACTGCACCTAAATGAAAGGACCTCTCTCTTTGATTCCCTCTCTGTTCTGTAGATTGATCATATTTGGATGCTTTGACCCATGCAGAACTTGCTGGAGGACCAGGATTTACAGAGCGAAATCCAGGGGGTAAAATAGTGTAAATGTCTGCTGGGACAAGAGTAGACAAGGTATAGCCTACCTGTGCATACACTCATAGGAAAACACCTGATATTGAAGTTTCCAAGGATGTATGCTGAGGAAGATTAAAGATATAAAATTCTACACATACGTCACACAAGTTACAAACAAGTGTTACAGTCAGGAAAGGAGGCCGCACTACACTAATTCACACAGACACATTTTGGTGTTCTGCTTTCCTCAGTGTGTTAATAAAGTGTATAAGTGTTGCAGCCTCCTTTCCTACCAGTTGAACAAAGGTTGGCCAGCAATAAGAAACATACTCCAAGTGAAGGCTGCACCTATGCTTCTAAATATGTAATAACTTCTAGTGGAAAGTCATCTGAAAAGGCTAGAATAAGAATAAGAGAGATTTCATCGCCAGAGTTTCTGCTGAGGTACAACCTACTTCTTGCTAAGCAACTTGCCCTGATCACTGGTCCATGCAATGGCCGTGCAGATATACTGTACATCCCAATGTGCTGATGACTGCTGGCCGACGCAAGATCTGATATCACCAAGTAATTAAGAGTCCAGGATCAATGTCAAACTTGTTTGTCCTGGATCAATGTACTCTAACCCTAACCCTAAGCCTAACCCTAACCTTACTCCTAACCCTAAACCTAACCCATTGATCCGGGGCAACAAGTTTGACATTGATCCAGACTCTTAATTACTTGGTGATATCAGATCTTCCGCTGGCCGACAAGGTGTTTAGTAAATCGGTAGAAATATAAGGAGCTGTCCACTGAAAATGGTGCTGAAATGCTAAAGATTGATAATACCTTGTGTGTGTATGTATCTACTGTAAATGCTGTGAATAGCAACAGTGAACATTATAAATTCAATACGTAACATAGTGATCTTGATTCTTTTAGGTTGTGAAACAGGGACTTTTTGCTCTGTTGATGATATTTGCATAGTTAGGGTCTGATGCCTTTTCACATCCTGAAATAGAGCAACTCACTACCAGATGTTCAACTGTCTCCCAAATGAGTTTTAAACTAGTTGAATACAGGATTTGTGGCTTAACTGTTTGAAATATGCATTTTCAGTATCATTTGAAACTCCAACTCATAAAAAATGAAGTTCCCTGAAGTTGACCATCTATTTATGGAATATTTTGAAAAGGCTGAAGTGAACATGACTATTGAGTCAAACAAAGACATTTAATTTGATATCAGTGCCAGAATTTTGAGTTATGAGGCAAGTCCAACATTGCTGAAAGTAGAGTCCACAGCAGAGTACTGCAACTATTGTATATGTAAGTGGCTCAGCTCCTCTCACTGGAGGGAAGCAGTTAACCCACCCAGTTTCATTGTGGAAGTGTACCCCTGAAAACGCTTTTGCAGAATCCTAAAGGCGTAGCAGGGAGTACCCCTTTCTGAAAAAGCAAATTGCCACTCCTTTTGCACATCAATGCAATCCTTTTTCCCTGCCATCTTCCCTTGTGTATGTGTGTGTGTGTGTGTGTGTGTGTGTGTGTGTGTGTGTGTGTGTGTGTGTGTGTGTGTGTGTGTATGTATGTGTGTTTGTATGTGTGTTTGCGTGTGTGAGTGTGTGTGTCAGCATGTGTGCAGCTGGATGTGACATCATCAGGAAGGTGATTTACATAAAGACTGTAGTTTGCATGATCTCCCCGTATCTTAATGTTTTTAGAGCAGCTAAGGGCTTCATGACTGACAACTGTCCTCATCATCAACAACAATGGCTTTCATCACCTTCTTCATCTACTCTCTCATCCTCTACATACAAGGTCAGTTTGGGAGATTTAACACAGAGAAATCTACACATTGTTATATGTTATAATGCAGTTCTAACACAATTGGGATGGAAAGACTACTCATATATAAGGATAGTTTACTACAGTGCAGCACTAATAATGATTCTATGACATCAGCTGATAAGTATCAATAATGATTCCTCAGATTCCAGGGCACAGGTGACTGTTACTCAAACTCAAGCTGCATCCACCAGTGCAGGAGGCTCAGTCACCATCAGCTGTAAACGCAGTGGAAGCTTCACTGATCCCTGTAACCCACCATGCATCTCCTGGTACCAGCAAAAGTCTGGAGAAAAGCCCAAACCCCTCATTTATGAAGTGAATAAACTCCAGTCTGGTATTCCTGCTAGATTCAGTGGCAGTGGATCTGGGAATGACTACAGTCTGACCATCAGTGGAGTCCAGAGTGAAGATGTTGGAGATTATTACTGCATGAGTCTTCATACACCTACTGGCAGCAGTACTTGGGTGATCACACAGTGCCAGAGAGCTGTACAAAAACCTCCCCCTCTCTCTCAGTCAGTCAGGTGACACAGTGAGTGTAGCCCACTGCTGCAGGTGGAGCCCTCTGCTGGTGCTGAAGTGGAAGTGCAGATTAGAACCAGTGAAGGTGCTGATTACAGCTACTGTATTATTATTGTTCAGCTTCACTGTGTGTCGAGCTCATCACTCTATCAGGACTTATGTAAGGGATAATGACCGCATCACATATGACTTGTGTGGAGGTGATTTGTAAAAGAGCAGAAAGTAGAAGGACTGTATTATGATGATGATGATGATGATGATGATGATGATTATTGTTATTATATTACGATGTAGCTCTGCACTATTTATAGTAAACAATTCAGGTTCAAGTAATAATATGATAATTTTTTATCAAATTAAATAAGCTTCATAATACTTGACCATAATACCTAACAACGACACTGTAATATTCTTTTAAGGACATAGGTCAGATGGGGGCCCCTGCTGGTGCTGAGGTGGGAGTGCAGATTAGAAGACTGACAGGGGTGATGGAAGTCATGAGGGAAAGAGCAGAAAGTAGAGGAACATTGAGGGAATAGAACACCACTCATTTGGGTGACGTCATAATATTAACAGCTTCATAAAAGTTTACCATCTCAATTACAGCTGGATGTGTGCTCATATGTTTATACACCTCAGAGAGAATAAGAAACAAAAACTTTTGTCTTAATTCTCAAACATTTAATCAGAGTAAGCTTGTCTGTTTCAGTTCAGTAAATATTATTATATTTTTTTACATTTGTTAAACGTCAGAATAATAATAATAAAAAAAACTATTTTATAGATATGTTTAAAATCATTTTTTATGACATCAGTCCAAAAGTTTGCATACGCTTGAAACATGACCTTGAAACTGTCCCATTTTGGCAAAGAGTTTGGGGTATCCTTCCACAGGCTTCTCACAGTCGTTTGCTGAAATTTTGGCTCATTCTTCTTGACAGAACTGGTGTAATTTGATCAGGTGTGTTCAGGCTGGCTAGCATGCATATGCCTTCTCAATGCTATAGCATACCCATGTAATTGTCATGTTGCCATCTGTTTTGTCCCTCCAGCTGCAAAGTAGCTAACATGATGCTGTGCCCCTTGATACTGTACACTACTGTGTATTTTCTGGATTGTCCATATGCACATTGAAATGTCCTGAGATGATTAGATAAGCAAATTCCACATGACATAAGGTGACATCAGTTCATTTGGTAACACTTTGCGGTAAGGGTACATGAATTATCATGAATTCATGCATGAAATCATTCATGATAAATTCATGATTCATGCATTACTTCATCTCTGAAATTCTAATGAGTTATCAGGAATTAACATGAATTCATTGTTTGTCATTAATGACCTGCTGAAATAGCACATGATCTTAAGTATTAGTTACTCATGAGTCATGATTAATTAGTATGAGTCATGATTATTAGCATGATCATGATGAATTCATCATGTTTGTGCCCCCTCAACTAAAGTGTTGACATGGTTAAATTGGTAAAATGTAGTTGACGTATGGCGTATGACTAGGCCAAAGTAGGCTAAATAAGTACTTTTATTATATCAAATTATATCAAATTCTTTTGAACAAAAACATCATGATCATGTGTCATGACTCATGATGATGTACCCAGAGTAATTAATGCTTAAGATCATCTGCTATTTCAGCAGGAGGTCATTAATGATGAACAATGAATTCATGCTAATACCTGATGAGTCATTAGATATTCAGAGATGAAGTAATGCATGAATCACGAATGAATCATGAATGAAATCATGCATGAATTCATGATAATTCATGTACCCTTACCGCAAAGTGTTACCGGCATCGGTAAGGACTGTTTGTCCAGTTTCAAATATTTTCGGCAATTTAGATTTATTCCCCTGTGACTCATTAGACTTGTGTGTTTTCAATTCTTCAAAGTCTGAGGCGACTGCAAGTCCAATGTCCATTACAGCTTTGAAAACACCACAACCATCATCATCTTTAGCAGATTCAATTGCTTTGTCAACAGAGGCCATAATTCCATTAGGGCAATCTTCTTTTTCTTCACTCATCTCAGCTTGCTCAATCTCAGTCGTGTCTGGATCTCCAGGGAGAATAGTTTCTATAGTTTGGTATGCAGAGATTGCATTACGACCGTATTTCGCAATTTCAGCTATTTTTGACAAATTGGATTTGTCTTTGTTTCTGGGGCCCTGTGACTTATTAGACTTCTTATCCTTGCGTCTTTTAGATTCCTTTTCCTGAGTGGCTTCCGTTGAAGCTTCACTTTCTTCTTCTCCTTCTATTTCTTCCTGACTCTGGAGAAGACTTTCTGAGTCATCACATCCAACATCACCAGAGACCCCAGATAACTCACTCGCTGGTACTCCTCTATCAAGATCCCCTGCCAGAGCACCAACACTGGCCACATCATCACTCACATCAACATTGTCATCTATGGATGTGACCTCTTCACTCATCTCAGCCTGCTCAATCTCAGGTGAATCTGGTTCTCCGGTGAGGATTGCTTGGTAAGCAGAGATTGCTTTACGACCGTATTTCGCAATTTCAGCTATTTTTGATAAATTGGACTGGTCTTTCTTTTCAGTCCCCGGTGACTTCTTGGATTTCTTATCCTTGCGTCTTTTTGATTCCTTCTCCTGAGTACCTTCTTCTGCATTAGCAGTCTCTTCTTCCTCTTCTTCTTCTGCAATATTAGCATTTTCATTTTTGATGTGCTGATTAGTTACTCGTTACTATCATACCACATCCAATGATGGCCTATGCCAGACCAGACCATCACCAGGTTTTCCTTATCATTATTGGGCGATTCAAGCGGTATAAGAGACTTAATGCTCCCCTTCGACCTTTCTCAGTACTGCATGCAGTCAATTGGGAACAATTAGCAAGGGTCAGTCTATTGCTCCATTTCGAGATGGAAGAAGAACTTCTTAACTTTGAATGATTGTAGTGAGGGGAATGGTGGTGACCATCCCTGGCCCTACTTAGTCCATGGCCAAACAGACTATTTAAGCCAAATAAATCTAAAACGATATGATATTCAAACTTTTGACTGCTTTCTTTAAAATATACAGTACTTCTACTTTTACTTTCAGTACTTGCAATACTTAACACTTTGGTTGCCAGGTGTTTTTAACAAGCTTTGGCCCAGAGTGCCAGCAATCCAGGCCACTGTTGCCTATTTTTATAGAGCCACAGCGTATTCTGTGTTATAGCTATGGACACATACTATGGGTCATTTGAAAGGTAAGACTCTGAGCTCTCAGTGGGTGAAAACCGTTTATTTCTACATGCCTCCGTTCCTGAGAAATCCCAAGCTAAACAGTGGGTAGTTTTCATCAAAATCCTTGTTTTTTTCTAAAAAAGGAGATATCACCGACATATTCGGCACTCTGACAAGGCCTCTTGCATGCGCGTCGCGGCCTGTCACTCACTCCACTCGGCCCTGAGACTGCCACCTAGTGATGAACCCGCGAAAGGACAACATGACATGACGTGCATTATTTGACACAAATACTGCAATAGTAATCAAATGCTGCCTTGTGATGTGAAAATGTCCAGACAAAATGTGCAGATCGTGAGTTTTTATGAGTTTCCGATCGTAATTTATTTCAGTTCTATTTATCACAGAGTTCCAAAAATCATATATAACCTGTGTGAGGGTTTCTATTTTCGTAAATTAAAAAAAAGGCAAAAACGTAACATTACGTTTTTGGCACTCAACGCATGACAAGTAATAACGGCATATAACGTTTCTGGCATTCAAAGTGTTAAGTACAAAACATTTTTGAGTACTTAAGTACTTCCACTTAAGTATGATGTTTAAAGAACACTTCTACTTCTACTCAAGTCATTTTTTGATATAGTGCTTTTACTTCTAATCCACTCTTCTACCCCAGTACTTTATACAACTCTGACATGCACAAGCTATGTGGCAGTAGCAACGGTAACAGTGACCACTAATTAGTAACCCTAGCGATGGGCCCTGCTGTCCTATATCTCTGTGTTTGTGGGCGGACTCATGTTGTCTGTGGGGGCGCCAGCGAGTAACTTTCATCTTGTTTTTCCCAGTGATGCTGAGGAGGAGCAGCGGCCTGCTGGCCGCCAAGACCCCACCCAAAGGCATTGATGGACCTGCCCTGTGAACTGTGGACCCTTGGACCTTTCTTGCTGCTTTGTGGCAGATCGAACTGACAAACTGTGAAACTGAGACTCTTTACTCCTTTTTTTTGTAATAAACAATATAATTGTTTTAATATATCTGTGCGTCTGAGCGTAATTGGAAAGCGTGGTCTGCTCCTCATGGTAGTCGGGTTGAACGGGGGGCCATTACGCCCCTACCTGTGACAATTATATCAATATAAGGCCTTACCTATAGAGACCTACTAATAAGCAGCATAGTTTATATTAGACTTATGTAATAATTCTTGAAGTTTGAGTGTGTAATAGGTCATCTAAAAGCTATTAAAATTGATTAGGACAATGTTGATTTGTTAAAATAGCTTAAAATCATTTTTTTTACATTCTTTTTTTCTAGTCACAGGGCTAAAACAGGTAGTGCAACCCAAATTTTTCAGTGTGAACATTCATATTAATATTCCACAGACTTAAACCTTCAAAAAAAAAAAAGCATGATTTTCTTAGGTGGGGGTTGGGGTGACGGGCCTATCCTAGTGGCTTATATAATTGGCTCATTATATCAATATAAGGCCTTACCTATATTAATTTTAGAGACCTACTAATGAGCTATGTTATCATATGTATACTTCAAGTGTGTAATGGGTCACCTAAAAGTAGTTATGATTGACTGGGACAATGTTGATGTCTTACAATCGCTTAAAATCGTTTTTTTTTTTTTTTTTTTTTTCGATTTTCCCTAAAACAGGTAGTGCATCCCAAAATGTTCAATGTTAACATTCAGATTCAGGGGTGGGGGGGGGGGGGGGGGGCAGGTGCTGGACAGGCAGTGATAGAGTGAGCATGTCTGTATTGGGCCAAATGATTTTGGTGTAGCCAATGTTCAATTGATTTTTCTTATGGTGCACATTGGCACTTTGGATTTTGTTTATCTTTTTGAAAGTTTTTCTTTTTCTTCTTATATTAATTTTACACTGTACTGTAGATACTGAACACTAGGCTTGCTGAATAAAAAAGACACAATTTGGCCCCTCTCATCTTCTCGTCTACAAGCCTTCTTGCTGCCTCCGCCACTGGCCTTTGTTAAGGACTATGAGGTCATGCAGTTCACCCCAGGTATCATTAACAATAAAATAATTTAACATTTAACACATAACAATTGTATTCTGTTTTTTTTTTCTTATGCTTTGCTGGGTGTTGGCCTGTTCTCCGAGTTCTTGCTTCAGATCCAGTAACAAAGGTCACAAGTTATCTATCAGCCGTCTGTCTTGTACAGATGTCTGTCTGAACGTAATTATTCATTGATTCCCAATATGCATTGAACCTCACTACTGGTGTGAAAAGAACAAAAGAAGGGTATTAAAAAGAAAACAACCATAACTGCAGTCCTTCTATAAACAATCATTCTGAACTTATCTGTCTTAAAATACACTCCCTTAAACATAGCCCTGTTGAAAGAGCTTGCTAAATGCGCTAGTTAGCGAGTGGAACAAAATAATTTGGTACAGCACAGACCGAACGCGAACGCAGAAGCGAACAGGCACTTTACACTGAATCAATGGGACCTGACTCTTAGAAACCGAAAGTAAGATCTGAGGTTACATTGACTCAATGTAAAGTGTTTCGCGTTTGTGCTAGGTCTATGCTGTTTGAAAATCTTTCATTTCATGCGAAATATATTGCTGTTAGAAGGCTCGTGCAGCAGGGCTATGCTTAAACTTACTCCGGTATATTGCTTTAAGTAGTCACTGCACTTTATGTTTATCCTCATGCTTGTGCTAAATATGTAGCCTTGTCTTGAATGTCTTTGGTATATAAATGTAGCACCACTTCATCCATGTTGAAACAGTACCTTTTATATGTACACTATATGGTTTAAATGACAATAAAAACTACTTGACATCTGATTTGATTTGACTGGTGAATGTTAGACTTTCACTTTCACTTTTCTGAAAGAACAGCCAGTTCCTGTAAATTGCATGTGTGGAAGGAAAGGGTGGTTATTATTTAACTGTCCTAGTTCTGTGTTTGTGTCATGACACAGGACTGAGATAATAGTTGGCATACAGAAACTGATTACTGGCTTTCTAAGATAATGTGATACAGTTCAATTAGAGCACCGGTCACATGCTGAAACTGAAACACACAGTGAATGACAGGGCTCTCAAGTCTCACGCGCTGAGCGTGTGACACACTCTTATCACTGTTTACACGGCACACTCGCATCCTCACATGCATAATTTTATTGCATCCTCACACGCACCAGCCACTGTCGATCACCTGCTTGGACTCGCTTAGATGCTGTCTGTTGCTGTGCTACATGTCATTTAATAGGCTACTATTTTCTCGTCATCTGGCAAAAGCTTTCAAAATTTGTCTGCTTCAATAGCAGTGTTGGGCAAGTTACTGCAAAACTGTAATGCATTATCTATTACTTGTTACTGACATTTTATAGTAGTCCCTTACATTACAATATTAGTGTTTTGAAAATGTAACCCGGTACATTACTGTAGCATTGCATTTAAGTTACTCTTCAGGCCCGGTAGCCTATGACTTTCATTAATCCGTTATCAATGTTGAGAATGACAAGTGGAGACTGTAAATTTCTACATTAAGTCCGGCACAGCAAATGTTTTAAAAAAAAAAAAAAGTTAAAAAAAAAATTCAATGCATACAAATACAGACAAACATTTTATTTATTTGCCGTTTCAAACAAATGGGCTATCATTTTCAATGCTATTTGTACTTCTGTAATCACAGAGTTAATGGTTTCCAACAGGATCATCCATAATCATCCGCATCCAGATTCTTTGTCCAAGTTGTTTCTGTATTAAGGTAAGGTACGGCTCCACAATGTGGTTTCACC
The DNA here is from genome assembly GCA_027497455.2 of Sardinella longiceps. Taxonomy (NCBI): domain Eukaryota; kingdom Metazoa; phylum Chordata; class Actinopteri; order Clupeiformes; family Clupeidae; genus Sardinella; species Sardinella longiceps. Next base: position 23,378,963 of record JAODXP020000031.1, read on the forward strand.
TCTTCTTTTCCTGATGATTCATGAATAATACTTTATATTTGTCATAAAAGTAGTCTTATTGATATAAGGTAATGTTCCTTTCAAAAGCAGTTTGTATTCAAAATATATCTGAAAGGTGCATTTCTTATTTTTCGTCATAACTTTTCATGGGACAACACTACATCAATTAGACATTACTACAACTTTAGACATAGGCTATGGCAGATTTATTTGGACTGGACTGCACTGAATCAGATTATGAAAAAATGTATTTCCAATTGCTGTTTAGACCACTAGAAATTAAAGTTAGATACAATCTGGATATGCAAAAAAACAACAAAAAAAACAAGCGGTACTGCCTGGTCACGGGCATTAAAGGAATATACCGAAGTAAGTTTAAGCATAGCCCTGCTGCACGAGCCTTCTAACAGCAATATATTTTGCATGAAATTAAAGATTTTCGAACAGCACAGACCTAACGCGAACGCGAAACACTTTACATTGAGTCAATGTAACCTCAGATCTTACTTTCGGTTTCCAACAGTCAGGTCCCATTGATTCAATGTAAAGTGCCTGTTCACTTCTGCGTTTGCGTTCGGTCTGTGCTGTACCAAATTATTTTGTTCTACTCGCTAACTAGCGCATTTAGAAAGCTCATTCAACAGGGCTATGTTTGAATTCAATCCGGTACTCTCCTTTAAGTAGACGATAGCCTAATTAGATGTAGTTAAGTAATCAAAGGGTTAAAACAAAAAACAAGCAAACTGGGTGACATTAGCCTGGCTTTGCCTTCCTACGTAGCTCCGCTCGCTTCCCTCGATGACTCCATCTGGCATTCCGGCCATTGGCATCGTTTGCAGAGATCAAGTCTAGCTCGCACTAAAATACAAGCAGGATCGGGAGTTTTGAGAGATAAAGTCGGGTTTCTGTTGTTGTAGCGTTACCGTAGCTTATCTACTTCACGACCAAGCTAGTGCATAAAGTTAGCCATTGCGTGAAATCAGATTTAATAGTTTGAAACCTACTGTTCACAACTCCAGCTTGCAATCAGACCCAGGAGAGTTAAATATTTCACCCGCTTTCTTTCCTTGTGCATGTACATGTATTGTTCCTGTTATTATTGAAAAGTGAAAGTGAAAGGAAAAAAGCATTCATTCATTTAATCATTGTCACAATCAGACATTTCTTGTAAATCACCTGCTTGCAAGGTAAGAAGGTAGTGTTAATATTTAACTGTCCTGATAATGATGAACTACATGACTTGACTACGTCCTCATCCTCTCTCTTCCAGTCTGATAACACATATAGAACACAAGATTTTAGTCACACCATTTCTACTTTAGTCGCGCAAGTTGCGTTGCTCATCTAGATTGAACGGAGAAAATCTAATAGAATAGAATGGCATATTTAATGGACCCTATGTAGAAAGAGAACAGTCAATGCAACGTTTACAACAACCTGACATTCGCTTTTAGTTAGACCGCAGTGTTAACAGGGGCCAAGGCCGAGTGGACAGCACATACATATAGAGAGAGAGAGGACCCAGACCAATATACAAAAGGGCAATAAGAGACACTTAGCTTTGCAAGGGGAAAGCCTTCTCACCCCCCTGGTATCCAACAAAGCCAAAGAACCGTAGGTCCCTTCCGCACACTTTGGTATAGACTACATGGCACAGTATCTGGATCCCTCTTCATCTCATCCCCATTCACCAGGTGCTCGTACCAGCAGCCGATATCCATCCTATGTGGTATTTGAATAAATGTACATAGTTCACATTCGATTAATAAATATAAACAATTCAAGCTACAACAATTGATATTTTGTTGATGGACTATAAAACACATATACTACTGTAAGCCTATTGCAAAGTATAAACTGCTTATTCTGCCATTATGAGGCTAAAATAATACAAAACACACACACACACACTACTCAGTTATTATATGATATGCAATGATTTTTTTACGGTACCTTTGGGTGTGCCTATTTATTCAGTTCCTCAGAAGTGTGGTATATAACATGTGGGTTGAACTTGCCAGGGCTATATAACCAACAGCCTGCTCCAGTCACACACCTATTACACACTACTTTAACTGCAGGTGCCTGCTTTCAGGTACAGTACGTCTTGCTGGCTCTCATCACATCTGTGTTTGCAAGTGAGATACCAGGAGTGGGACAAAGACAAGGCTCAACAAGGCTCATTTGATCAGGTAAATGTACATCTTTGTTGCTGACCATGACTTGGAATCAAGATCGCCCCTCAGTTTTTTTATTTGTTTGCTTTTGTTGTTTCTTTTATTTCAACATTAAAGAAGAAATCTGGGGTAAATCAACTGGTGCTGTTGGTAGGAAGAAAAAGTTTGATACAAGACTGAATTGCGATTTGGTATCAAACACTAACTAAATGGGGCGCATAAATTTAGACCTACTTTCTGTGAGGGTTTTCAGACTATGTGGCCAAAAAAGTCCTCAGTCTGCCTGCTCTCCCCGAGTCATGTGCTTCTCTGTTATCAGTATTGTAAACAGTTATGTTAAATTAAGTAACATGTTCAGTATCAGTATCATGTTGACCTGTTTCTTGTTTATCTGCATATACAGTATAGTACTCCTGTGCTTTAGGGTTTTTGTCTTGTGTTTGATGCTCTGTTGTCCACTGTCACTAAACCTTTGTGCCTTTCGAATTCCTGTCCGTTTCTCAATATCCATACTTCGCGCCGGCGCAAAGTTCAAAAAGGTTGGACTTAGGATGCCTAATTAATCATGGGTGTGTTATGGGTGTAACACAGACATAACCAATAACAGATCAATCTCTCATTTCCCTCATGAACAAAGAGTACAAAGCGCCTGGTGAGTTGCCATCACACCAGCTGATTTCCTCCTTGTGCATTTAAAGAAATTAAAATATTGAATAGTGAGCAAGTTCACACATCTGGTCTAGTAATAGTCAGAGTCGTAATGGGTCTGGTAATATTAAATTGATGTCTACAGGCTGCACAAGACACAAAGGAAGCTGATTTAATCCTAATAGATATCTGAATATTAATTTGAAAGCGAAATTTCAGGCAAAGCACCGCTGATAGCCGTAAAGTTACCGGTAACACTTTGCGGTAAGGGTACATGAATTATCATGAATTCATGCATTAAATCATTCATGATAAATTCATGATTCATGCATTACTTCATCTCTGAAAGTCTAATGAGTTATCAGGAATTATCATGAATTCATTGTTTGTCATTAATGACCTCCTGCTGAAATAGCACATGATCTTAAGTATTAGTTACTCTGGGTACGTCATCATGAGTCATGATTAATTAGCATGAGTCATGATTAATTAGCATGATCATGATGAATTCATCATGTTTGTGCCCCCTCAACTAAAGTGTTGACATGGTTAAATTGGTAAAATTTAGTTGACGTATGGCGTATGACTAGGCCAAAGTAGGCTAAATACTTTTGTTATATCAAATTATATCAAATTGTTTTGAACAAAAACATCATAATCATGTGTAATTAGTCATGACTCATGATGATGTACCCAAAGTAATTAATGCTTAAGATCATCTGCTATTTCAGTAGGAGGTCATTAATGATAAACAATGAATTCATGCTAATACCTGATGAGTTATTAGGTATTCAGAGATGAAGTAATGCATGAGTCATGAATGAAATCTTGCATGAATTCATCATAATTCATGTACATATACGTTGTTGTATTTTAAGTCAATGTGGTCAGTCCAAGTCAGATTTCGGTCAATCATAACACCCAGGCATTTGTATGATTGGACTTGACAAGGGCTGTAACAATACACCCAACTCACGATTCGGTCCGTATCACGATTTTTGACCTACGGTTCAATACACCAAACGATTTTTAAAATGCATCTTTTTGATAATCATTTATGGCTAGAATAGGTTACAAGAGGGTACTGATAAGTTTAAAAATAATAATGATATTGATTTGAAGCTTGGAAGCATCATCGCATCATATAATGTGGTTGTTTTCTGGACTGAAGGGTTACAGAACTTTGAAAGGGCGTATCACAATACTGCCTTCTTGTATCACGATACAGTATCGTGACTCTGCATATCACGATTTCTCGATTCGATACAATATCGTTACAGCCCTAGACTTGACTGATGTCAGAGCCACGTATTTTTACTGAAGGTAGTTGGAGGTTGGGTGGCTAACCAAAAATGACCTCCTCTGTCCTCAATGTGTTAATAATGAGATAATTGTTGTCACACCAGTCAATTAACCACTTCACCTTGCTTTGGTACAGAGTATGCTCATCAGATTTTTCCATCGTTGTGATATGATATTACACCTTAGTTTCAAGACAAAGCTGCCAGCTGCAAAATTATAGAGTTGTGACAAAGGTCTATATTATGCAGGGAAGGGACAAGTTGACCGAGGTTGTCTGAGCTTCGCTGCGGGCCCAATTGTGACATAGTGAAAGGTGGCGGGGCTTGGGATTGGTCAATTCCATGGACTTATGAGCTACATGCCAAACAATCATGTGACTTTTTTGTTATTTGTGATTTTATTCCCTGTCTTTTACAGCAGTGATGGACGGCATTCCAGTACTTTCGCAGATCAAGTCATTAGCGCAATCCATATGTGGAGACAATGAAGGAGCCAGAAGAACACAGATCAACTTTTTGAACCTTTGTCCTGTTGTCTCGCAGGGTAAATCACTGGTTCATGCAATAGCAGGTGATAATAAAGCCGCTTTGGAAACACAAAAACAATTTGGACATAGTCTAAACAATATGGCTAATTCAGTACCTGTAGTGGGCCATGTAAAAGGAGCCATTCATTATGCATGTGGAGACAACGAAGGAGGTCATGAGGCTATGAAGTCCTCAAGCCGCAGCACTCTTGCCATAGGAGGGGGTATTGGTGGGTTCCTAGCTGGGGGCCCAGTGGGAGCTGTGGCTGGAGGGGTAGGTGGAGGTGCATTGGGAGATTCAATCATTTCAGGGTCAGAGATACTTGCTAATGGGGAAAAGGCAGAAATGTATGGCATTTATTCTACTATTGAAAAAATAGGCAGAAATCCAAATGATGGTGGAGCGTATGTAGATCTGATAGGGGGGTTATAATGGATGGTGTAGCAGGCTATGGAGCTGGGGAGGGTTTGGGGAAAAAAATAAAGTACAAAATTGACAAAAATAGAATCCAAAAACAAGTGGGAGAAAGTGGGGCTAACCAAATTATAGAAGCAGGACAAGAAATGCGCAAGGACCAGTTTAGGAAACCAACAAGACCACAAAGGCCTCATATCCAAACCCTTGCTAAAGACAAAGTGACAGGC
>JAODXP020000031.1:23384360-23429360 GCA_027497455.2 Sardinella longiceps
ACTTCCGTCGCCCGTGCCCGCCGTTACGAAGATGGGCTGGCTCTGCATGCCCTGCAGGGGGAGGACGTACTGGCCGTTGGACGCCACCACGCCGGCGGGGATGTGCACCACGCCAGGCTCCTCCTTCACCGTGGTTACGGGGGTCAGGACCTCCCAGCGGTCCGAACCAGTCAGCTGGATGGATGTTAAGTCTGTCGTCTAGAGCAAAACACACACACACACACACACACACACACAGAGACACACACACAAAAAAAATAGATTACACTGTGCCTAAGAGCTGTGACCCCTTCCTCATCAATTTCCAATATACTCAAAACTACTTTGAAACAAGGCTGATAACTGATAAAAGGGTCATCTTCATGGATAATTATTCAGATAACGTTCTACAAGTTGTTCCATGCATATATCGGCAATGCCAGAGAAGACCTTTTGGTTTTGAGTACATCATCAAAGTCAGTTTGAAACAACAGCAGCCATATAACGTGTTGTTTGGGCTGGTCAAGCCAGTAACACTGCTATTATGAAATACTACCTCTAGAGTAACACACACACACACACACACACACACACACACACACACAGACACAGACACAGACACACACACACACACACACACACACACACACACAAGGTTATACTGTGCCTAGTACTTGTGACAAAGTTCATAACTGGCAAAACGGTCATCTTCCTGCACTCGCACAATTATTCCCATAAAGTACTACCAGCTGTTTTCAAGCATGCACCAGCAATGTGATCGAAACCCTTTTCTTATGGGTATATCATCATCAGTGTCAATTAGAAGCCACTGTTTTGTAACAGAAGATCTGCAGTGTTGTTTGAACTGGTCAAGTTAGGGTTAGTAACACTGCGATTATGAAATTCTATCTTAAAACTAACTTCTCAACAAACAGAATCCACACTAGTCCAGCATAGATCACATCTTGGACACAAGGATAGAACACAGATGTTAACAGATGCTTTGGGCTTAGCATATCTAGGATCCTTATTCTCGCTTTCAATGTGTTTCTAGAATTTCCCAATCCTATATTAAGGCATCATATTTAATCTCACATGCATGCCAGCATAAGAATAGTGTATTCATTTCACAGATGAGAGTAACGCAGCCTGTGAACAATATGCACAACATGCTCACTATTTAAATATAAATCAGCATGAAATATTATTACATTAAGAGACTATTAATCAAGATTTGTTAGATCAGCATTCAACATCACTGGAAGGAACACAAAAGGCTCACGTCTCCAGCCCAAGCAGTAGTAGGGCCTAGTTGCTACAGTAGGTACATTGGACAGTTCTGTACAAATGCACCACAATTTTGAGCTCCAGGGCCTCCCTCATAGGGGTGGTGACACTACCAACGGGGTCCTCCCCTAACGAGGGGGTGACCCGATCTGACCGCAGGTACCACGGGCAGAGGCAGCGGTGGCGGTAGCGTCCTACCCACTATGGGCGGGTTTAAATTGAAGAAAGTGGGTGGCCGTTAGTCCGGAGGCTCACAGGAAGTGTTCGACTTTCCCCCCTACATCATATTTTAAAACGTGTGAACTTCACTAAAACATCACGCATTTGTGGGACATCCGACCGGAGAAAGACAGAAGAGAAACGGAATGAGAGATACCTGCTCGTGCCCGCCACTGGCGTTCTGCAGAAAGTCGCTTTGACTGCTGTCCACGTCCAAGGCAGCCATTTCCTCCTCTTTAACTGGCTGTTCGGGGGCTAAAGACAAACAGGGAGAGGGAAACTGAACAGAACAAACAGTTTTTTTCCGCTGATTGCATCTAACAAGATGGCGAGTAGGAAAAGTGTAGAGAAATCTGTTGAAACTGTGTTTGTAATCATGCAATCAGATATTAGACAGGATTGCTCTACGGTTTCAAAATTTCACTTTGTTAAAGTGTTGCTAGCTAGCTAGCTGGCTAACCAAGTGCTAGTTGAGCTGCTGAAAAAGATTAAAGACTTAGCTTGCTTGCTAATGGTAGTGCAAACTCACCGGTGATGGTACGCTTCGATCGGGTTAAATGTTACGTACCAGTCATTGCGTGAAAGGTAAAAATCGGAAGAATAAATGGTCATTTAAACTCCAAACATGATTGCTTTAATCAAAGGCGGGCTCCGAAGGGGTATTCGAGTTGATTTTTTCTATTTTGATTGACGGTGCGGGAAACACAAAAGGTGGGGCTTCCAAGCTTGACCGTGAAATTTGCGTCACGTACAGGAAGTTCCGCCCTTCTTCCTTGTTACAATTGGATACATTTTTCAAATGCTCAAGTACTGATTAGTCTGAAGACGTGTCAATCACATTTATGGCACAGACGTTTCCTGTTTGTTGTTCACTCGAGAAGATAGGCTACAAAATAGCTGGGAAACTACACTGGAATTGTTCTCATATGCCAGGAAGTTACAGCCAACGACCCATAGCCATTAGCACTGCGGCCATTATAACTCTGGTTCTTCAGTGTTGCAATACCTCTCACTTACTGTTGTGCAATATCAACAGAAGACTTGACTTACGACAAATCTTTTCTATGCCAAACAAAAAGTTGAACAGATGTGTTTAATTTGGACAGATGTAGAGATGGAAAAATATTCGCTTGGACAAATTGCCATCATAAACATTCCACTACTTCCAAAGTTCAAACGTGGCACTTCTAAAGATGAATGTGCCCCACCTTTTGCGATTACAGCTGTTTAAAAATGTGTAAACAAGCAGCAAACGTCCTCTTTGGTCAAAAACTAACGCGAAGAAACTAGCCAAAGTATATCGACAGTCGAACTCAAAAACGGCACGTTGTTGATAGGCTTGCACAGAGGATAAACCTCGTTCCAAAAACAGAACTACTTGCAATATGAGGATGGGGGAGGAATTATTGCCAAACTTTAGTTGGAAAAGGGAAGTCAATCCAATCAAAACCTCTTCGAAGAAGTTATGTTCTGATCAACAATGAGATGCTTAAAACAGTTAACTTTCTTGATGGAATTCAGGCTGAAGTGAGGTCTTATTATAGAAAACTTCTTGTGTTTGATGGGAAGTGATTGAGTAATTTCCCATCACTTCAAAATCATACTTTGATATCTTCAAATGAAGAAAAGTACACTCACTCGCTTATTTTTTTTTTTTTTGTGTGTGTGTTTGTGTTTTCTTTAAGTTTAGTCCATTCAACCCTTTGGTTTTTCATGTACACCCAAAATTGATGTAGCATCTCTTACGCTCATACAATATTACAGTAATTTTTAGAGATGACAGTAAAGCATATTGATAAAGAAATAGTCATTTATTGTCCATGACTCCACAGGGTCTATATTGTCACCTGGCACTTATCTTGCAGCTTTATAAAGGACAATCAACTCAAACATGTTCCTCTTCATAATAATATGAAACAGTCTCTCTCTCCCTCTCTCTCAACAACCAATAAACACACAAAAACACAAAATGACTCATTTGTAAGGGCAGTTACGGAAAATAAAAATGTGACTTTCACATTTATAATGCAAATGGAATACTACTGTAGTCTGATGACAATATATCTAGTCCCATCTTGACCAAGACAACAAATCATTCTTTACACAATCAGACCATTCAGACAACTGTGATGTCCCAACACAGTATTTAGAAATACTCTAAATGAAAAATCACAGTCACTGTTAAGTTTGTAAAAAGAAACACATTTCAGTTCCATAGACATGTAAATAAAAAGGAAAAAAACAACAGTCCATTTAATCAATCTTCTTTCACTCCCCCTCCGTTTCCTTGGCCTTCTTTTTCTTCTTCTTCTTCTTTTCAGTCGTCTGCTAGATGGTAAAAGATAAACAGAGTGAGACATCTTGCATAAGCCGGCCCATAGAAAGATAAGAGGGGCATGTACTTGTACGTACATAGGCACATGGGTTTTGAAGCACAAGAGGACCATAATCAGGCAACCATAAATTTACTCTTGAGCAATTTAATTAAAAATGAAAATTTTAGTTACTTCTTTTAGTTACTTAGTTACTTGATAATATGAAAGCAGTCAGTGATATACTTCAATAGGGTAACACAAAACAATAAAAAGTAAGTGATGCACATTACATAGCATCTGAAGGAGAACAAAGGAACAAAATCTGTCTGCAAATCTATTTCCAAACCAGGGTCTCGTTTCCCAAAACATAGTTGCTGACTAAGTTAGCAACTTCGGTGGTTGCAATGCAATTTCCCATTGCTAACCGGCTAAGTTGCTATCTGGTTACCAACTATGCTTTTGGGAAACAGACGCCTGCACAATGGAAATACAAACATAGCCCAATTCAAAATGCTCAAAGTGCAACAGGTGCTTACTTCTTCTGACGGACTGACAGCGACCTCCTCTTCCTCTGGTTTTGCCTCCTCCGCAGCTTCGGCCTCGGCCTTATGCTTCTTCTTCTTTTTCTTCTTTGGCGTCTCTGTTTCTGCCGCTTCGGCTTCCGCTGGTTCCTCGGCTAGAGAAACAAACAAACAAACAAACAAACAAACAAACAAACAGTTCAGTGCTTTACCAATGTAGTAGTGCATTGGGTGGGAATACAATATTACAATTAAGTGGATGCATTTGTCTTAGGCCAGCATAGGCCTGAAAAGTTATAAGCTTTGTGGATCTAGCCATGACTCATGACTGAACAATGAACGTTTCGAACCCATTAACAGGCTGAGGATGTTAACCTGAAGATGTTGTGCATGATGCGTTTGTAAAAGTAAACTTTTTCTATTCTACCAACACTTTCCCCGAGTCTTTTGTGCAAACTCCATTAACTGCCAAGTGAGTCAGTGAGTTTGACCACCTACCCTCAATCACTACGGTCATTGCATATGGTCAAGACACTTTACAGCAGAATCCTACAAGAATGAGATGAGGGTTTCACGGCCGTACCTTCTACTACGGTGACACCCTTTTCTTTCTTTATCTTCTTGGGTTTGGACTGTACAGGTTTCTCCTCCTCTTCCTCTGCCGGTTCCACTTCCTCAATCTTCCTCTTCTTGGAGGTGGTGGGGAGCGTGGAATCACCTGAGGGGTCGTACACCTTCACGTCACTGCAAGGGGAGAGAAAAAGTGGACACATGGTGAGCAGTTAGCAGGGATGTGATTGGCCGAGGGCAAAAAAGCAGGAAAATATACAACCCATAGCGAGAATCAGAAATCCTGATTTTTCAGGAAGAATCACATCTACGAGTTGGCCTCGAGTCAGCTCAATATAAACCAAAACCTATTTGCCTAGACAATGCAAACAAAACCACTTTAAAAGGAGATGGTTCCTCAGCTAGTTTTAAAAGGATAACTACAGAAAGTCTAAACTTAGGATCACGTTGTCAGATGGCCTCTTTTCTTATGCCCCCTTCATTTAATGATGGCTGCTGGCTGGCTATTCGGGGTCATGTTGTATCAAATTTCCTGGTTCTTTTTCCTACACACAGCACTTAGTGAGTTCAAGCAGGGCTATTATCTATTGAGTTTCACACTGGATGTCTCCTTTAATGTCAAGAGTATCCAAAGGCATCCGGGGAAACTCACCTCTTGTGCTGGTATTTGTCTGCCTTGGCCAGAGCTTTTCCTGCTCCACTGATCCGTCGGATCTGAAAGTAGAAAAACAGAATTTAAGATTTGCAACATATATACACATTCACCTTTTAAGAAGTTTATTTCAAGAAACTGAAGGTTCAATTAATTCTGGGTACTGCAGTACTTACACCCCTCTCCTCTAGCTGGCGCACTCGAGCTTCCAGCTTGGCACGATTCTCCAGGCCCATCTCTGCATTTGTGTCTTCACCCAAGGCATCATAGCGGATAGCCAACGCCGTCTTTGCTGCCAATGATCTGGAGATCTGAAAGCAACCAGCATCAAAATAAACGGTCATGCTTTTCCACTCCATAGAGATCCCTTACTTTAATGAGCAGGTTTACAAAAAAGGAACAATGAAATCTTCCAATATTACCATTACTTAAAACAAAAATACCCAAGTACTAGCTACTGAAAATAGTTATAGTTACTAATTAGTCTATAGTTAAAATACCCAAGTACTACTACTGAAAATAGTTATAGTTATAGTTAAAATACCCAAGTACTACTGCTGAAAATAGTTATTATTTTATTAGTTATCAATAATTAAGTAATTCATTCAAGCAATTACAGGTCATGTTGGAGGCTTTACCTTGCCCTTGATTTTGGCACTGGTCTGTCCTACAAGGGAGGCGTGATAGATGAGACCGTATTTGGGCGTGTCTCTACGGGTCTTCAGTGCTCTGAAGAGAGCCTTCTCCGCTCCCAAAATCTGCACGGTGGAGGCCGGGTGTTTGGCCAGGTTCAGCAGAGATCCTGAGGGATGTGACAGGCAGACGAGAGTTAATTCTATTTCACACACACACACACACACACACACACACACACACACACACACACACTCTCTAATTGCAATACAAACACTACATTATCATAGAACAAGAGTGAATCAGATTGAAACAGTGGAACACCCGCTGGCAAAAGCTCAGATGAGATAGTGACGAAAAAACCCACATGATTTTTTCAGGAAAAGACATGACATGTCATCCTCGTCATCGCTAGCCACGGTATTCCCTCCAATACCAACCAACCTAGTGTAGTTACTAGTGAATGACAACCATTTTGGGTTGACCAAAGCTTACCTGCATGAGAGATGAGCCGAGCTCCAACCAACTCTCCCACCATGACCGTGAGGTTGGGGGCGATGGCCATCATACGGTTCTTCAGGTAGTCATACAGCTGTGTGCGGTACTCTGAGATCTCAATAACCTGAGGAAACAAACCCAGGACAGAGTTAATCAACACCAGCCAAAACAGTTAAATAATGACAACATCTAATGCAAGTCAAGTGGGGTTGAGGAGGCCTTCTCCAAATCACTGGCTTGACAGTAACAACAAAAAGGCAAGGTCACATTTTTTGCTCAGATGAGATAGTGACTGAAAACCCTCAGCTTGAGCTTCAGGAGGAAGACAACCGTCATCATCATCACTGCTGACACATCATAATACCCCGTACTTAAAGGCACACTTGCTAACCGGTTAGCAACTTTGTTGTTTACAATGCAATTTCCCACTGTCATCCTACTAACTTATTATCTTAGTTAGCAACTATAACTTTTGGGCAAAAGGGCTTTCCATGGCTATGGTTGTAGTGCCATTCTATTTCACACAGCGGCAGATTGAGAGATTCTACCCCTAGGATTAAGCTGTATCGACCCTTCTTCACCAGACTATACATTAGACCAGAGCCTGCCTGGTCAGCCAACTGATGAGACAAACCTCTTCAATAGACAGTGATTGGACGAGCCCAACCCTTCTAGAACACACACCTGGTCACACAGGTGCATGACATTCCTGATGTCCTCCTCGGACACCTCTGTTCCCATGGAGATCTCAGCCGCCAGCTTGACCTCAGCCTCTACCTCCTCAGGTAGAATATCAGAGAGATCTGTGGTTGCAACATTGGTACGGTCACCTGGACAGGAACATTAGAAAGAAGAATATGATCAGAAACTGCCCCTAAGTTGTCAACACAATAATAGTCAAATCAAGTCAATTTTATTTATAAACTGTAGCACACTAAAATACAAAAGAGTTGGCCCAAAAGTTCTTAACAAGAAGAATTGGATATAATGGACAATAACTAGTGCTGTCAAACGATTAAAAAAATTAATCTGATTAATCACAAAATTTTTAAAAGATTAATCGTGATTAATCACTTTTAATCGCAACTCATTTCCTCCAGTAAGAATTTGGATGCTAGGGTAAATTGGATCCTTATTTTGCCCTGTAAAGCCCTGATACTAAATAGTTGGCTTTGTTTGTCTCAAATGGGGCAATTTACACCTGTCCCCTACCCCGGAGGATTCCCCAAACATGTTGTTGGACAGTCAGGAGCTAGGCCATAATCTTTGTATAGTTTGACTTGATAACTGATCCATTTTCTATCTGAAATTGAACATAATACATGCCATGAAAGTGGAACCATATCCATCAGGATTAATCTGAGTTAATTTTTTTAATCCGAGTTAAATTTTTGGATTAATCACGTGATTAATCAGTTAATTTTGCCAGCACTAACAATAACATAACACTTTCATACAATAGACATATAATACATTATGATCTACACTATCTAAATCCATCTTCAAAAACTTTAAGCCTTCTTCCATTTTCATACAATTAGCAGTGCTACAAAGAGACCAATGAGTGCTCACCAATCTTCCTAACGCTCTTGCAGTAGGCGAGATTGTCTGTGATGATTTTGCCAAGCTCGGGGAAGTGCCAGCCATACCACTCTCTGCAGCGCATGATGTAGTTATTCAGCTCCTTATCCAGGTCATCCAGCAGCGCTGCAACAGGGACACCGGAATAAAAAGGTCATGAAAGGGCATACTAATGATGAGGGAAGGTATATGGGTATATGCAAAAATTAGTTTTTAAAATAAAGAGTTCTAAAGCATCTGAAAGAACTAATGTCAATACATTTTGTTGTGATCAAACGGTTGAACACCCGCTGGCAAAAGCTCAGATGAGATAGTGACGAAAAAACCCACATGATTTTTTCAGGAAAAGACATGACATGTCATCCTCGTCATCGCTAGCCGCGGTATTCCCTCCAATAGCTACCAACCAAGTGACTAATGACACAAGGGGTCCTTGAAAAACATTCTGTTCCATGAGGGGGTCCCCGGTTGAGTAAGGTTTGAGCACAGTTTGACCACCACTGATTTGGGTCATGCAACTTAACTCTTCAACAGCAAAACATACTTTTGATTGGTACAAAAGCGCATTCATTCCCAAGAGGTACTTACAAATAGCTTGAACGATCATGGTGTCCACCTTATCAGGGCTGAACTTCAGCTTGTAGCGGGACAAACTAAGGACAGAGAAAAGAAATGAGTTATTGAATGAGTGACTGCTGTTTCTAAGAGCGCTGAAGTACATACTGTACGGTATACACCCAATCACAGGGCTACTGTCTCAGTGGTAGTGACGAAAGCTGGGGAATCTACATACAATTCAGACAGCTAAATGTAATCATTGACAGCGAGAACATAGCATGAGTCAGCACACTTGCACATTGTGTGTGGCAGTGAACCTCTCAAACCCAAGTGTGTGTGTGTGTGTGTGTGTACACGTGTGTCTCACCTGTGGGCGAGACCCAGGGACATGGCGCTGATCTCTCTGGGGGGCAGGCCAGTTATGAGTCCCTCCATCTGGGTGCGGATGCCCCTCATGAGCTCGGCCACAGCTGGGCTGTGCACACAGTTCAGGTTGAGCTTCTCCTGTAGAGGGAGACAGAGAGCAGGGGAGTCAGCTTCGGAGGCCACACAGGAAGATGGGGCTCACAACAGCCAAGACTGAGATCAACTGACTATGAAATGCTGGTAAAATCTTTAATGAGTTATAACCTGACACAGATTGAATAAAATGATAGATCGATGATAGAAAGATGACAGATTAACAGGTTTATTACATAATATGGCGGTGTTAATAAAGACAAAAGTAGTGTTTTTGTTCTCCAAAAGGTTTGACAATTTACTAGAGTGAATCAACAACACGATTGGCTGATTTAAAGGAACCAAATCAGAGGCAATGGGATTAGGCCACTATGAGCACTTATGCGCTAAGCTAAGCTAACCTAACCTTTTTAGACACAATAGATTCTCTGTGGAATCCTGCTCACCTTGATGACTCCGCCCAGTTTAGCATCATTGATGGCTAGCTGCTCATGAGCTTCTTTAGCTACCACTTTCTTCAGCACCTTCTTCAGGCTCTTCCCGATCTTGCCCTCCGTTAAGGCCGTGGCCGCTACACAGACAGAGATAAAAAGCACAGTTAGCACAGAGGTCCTGTGAAAAACGGATTAATATACATTTGCAAAGTCTCAGCAACCACAAAAGGCAATATGCTCCAGTCATCTGCATGCTGTATTGCTGCATTGTTGTTCAATACTGTTTATGTACCACAGACTACAACATCAGGCTGCTTTTACATTAGAGAAACTAACCTTTTAAGCTAATATGCAATCAAAACTAACAAAATATGCAAAGTTGGCTTTGCCTGACTTTTACACAATGTATTTTGGTTTGAAAGCATCAAAAATAACCAATGGGCAGGAATACAAATTGGCTTTTAATCCATTTACATTTATGCATTTAGCAGACGCTTTTATCCAAAGCGACTTACACAAGAGGATTAACAATCAAGCTACATAGGAGTGTTGGAAAGAAATGATCCCAGATCATTTTAGAGTGAGGTACTGCTAGGACAAGAAAGTTAATCCAAAGTGTATCTGTATGTGAGCATCAGTGCAACAGGCGGCTGGATAAGAAGTCAGGTATTGTGGAATTGGCCCATTAACACACCCTCATCAGCGCTATGCCCCTTCTTCCTTTGCATTGGTCAACAACCAGTATATATGAAAGCTTATGTCTTCTAAGCTGTGAATGTCTCAGTGGTAGTGACGAATAAACTCCTGAGTAGCATCAGGTTTTATTCAGATTTTAGAGATACATCACGGACAACACAGGAGGACATAAACTACCAATACAAGGTCTGTCTACCACAAATGTCACAACAAACACAGGATAGACAGAGATTTCCAAGTGCAACAGGTTTTCGGGAAATGTATACATTACCTGCCAAAGCTTCTGTGGTGTCCTGGAACTTCTCAAAGTGCTTCAGTTTCACCCTTTGGGCATAAAATGTAACAAGTTGAATACAAATCACTGGCATAATCTCACTAATGTATCATTACCTACAATAACGTTACAATGCAATTACAATGTGTGACGATTGTTCCAGTACTTACATTTTGTTTGCCTTTTCTGGAGTTTCAAACTCCTTCCAGAGGCTGTCAACCTGCTGGAGTTTTTGCTCGTCCAGAACCTAAACAAGAAAAACAAAGCTTATCGTTAGTTAACGTAAAAATCACTCCACACAGACACAGACTTCACACAGACGCACTTACTCCTCGGGGGTGAATGAATGGTTGTTCTATTGTAATCATTAACAACGTATTAAGTACGTTTTATAATTTTAATAATACCAACTGACGACATTTGCATAGACATAAAAGAATGAACAATGGGAATCGTTAGAAATATAACGAAGCCACAAAGCAGAAATACAACAGAATGCATGTGACTGTTCAAGTTGGCCTATCCACCGAGAAAAACGCAACGTGGTTCCAGCATGCTTGCATGTTCGGCCTTGCTACTGCCGAGCATGGTCAATAAGCGAAAGAACAATTTACCGGGGAACTATGACCGACCTTTATAATGACACTTGGCGACAATTCTTACCAGTTACCACATAATTTTCGCATTCTGGCAATGTAAAGCAACGTAAACGGTTAGAAGATCATGAAACTAGAGGAGCAATGAAAACTTGCGGTCTTGCTAATATTACTAGCCAGCTAAGTAACAGAGAAAATTAACAATTTCTCCAGTAGACAGGGACAAAACATTACACTTACTTTGAATATGGCATAGCCGGCAGCGGTTTCGAATAGCACAAGCATTTTTGTTTTGTTTCCCTACTTCCAAATAATAACTTTTACGCTCTCATTAGAGAGCCCGTGACCCTACAAGACTTCCACGCGGTTGCAAGTGAGAATGGCGCGTGCGCAGTTTCAACGTGACTGAAATCAGCGTGTTCAGAAAAGTCGCGAGAGTAGAAGTGGAGATCTCCGCCAAGAAAAGGAAAACAAAACAACCACACTTTTTACTTCGAAAATGTCCAACGTTAGGCTATTTTCATGTGGTATTTCATCCGGAAAAACGCCCCTGTCCATACCATATGAACCAAATAGAACTATGAACGTACTGGCCAGAGAGAATTATACATTATTCACAGTTACTTGTAGAGGTAACAGAAATAGAGAGAAAGGAAAAGAGGTGTTTTTGGTAGCTAATTAACCTTTGATTTTTTTTTTTTTTTTTTGCTTAATTCAGGAAACATACATTTTGAATCCCTCAGCTAGGGCAGAGACACTTAGGGCGATAGGTCATAGCAGAGCCCCAGTTCATGGTCGTTGCTTGTGGTCCACTGTAGGTGGCAGTATTCACTATTGCTCTCTTGAGGAGGAGAAGAAGCAGAAGAACTAGTTCGGAACAGTGGAGGAGGTCAACATGTGAATGTTAGCCGTAACGTTAGCCTACAATTGTTATCTGTATTCAACGTTTTATCCATTTCATTGTCATGTAAATTTGTTCAACCCTAAAGACGTCTCTTAGAGGGCTTACTCCCTTGCATCTGACGTTTAATTCCCCACAAGGTAGGCGGTGTCGTTTGACGTTAACGTTACATACATGAAGTTCAATCGACTTGAACATGAGTCTTAACGCCTGTCGTGACATTATTATGGTCCATATTCCCTTTTCCTTTTTTATCCTTTTTTTTTTTACCAGAGTATGCAGTGTATCGTTATTCCTCAACACTATTGTCAACATTATTTTCAACATTATTAACTTGGGTTAAAGGTGCAACGTCAATGGTTTGCCTTGCTCTCAAAAAGATCACAGTTAGCTCTGTTTGCAGCTTCTGTTTTGTCTCTTATCAAAGATGATCTCACTCCCTTCATACTAACTTACATTTCAATGTCACATATATCTGCACATCCCTATGTTCTCTTAGTAGGCTTTATTTTACCTCTGTTTTCTGTAGGATTTTCTTGTATGTCGGATGCATTCATGGTTCATTCTATGGTTATGATTACATTTTGGTGATTAGATTAGGAGATAAAGTTTAGCTGGTGATTTGAAACAGACATCATATAAAATTCGTCTTGGTGGAGGTCTGCGCTCTCCAAGTGCTTTTCTAGTTCTAGTTCTGTTTACAGGACATAGCCTAGTCATAATAACATGCTTAACTTATTTAATTTTTTTCTGCCTTCTAAGAAAATGTCAGCCTACAGGTTACCTTGGGTCCTGTCCCAAGTTGCTGTAACACTGAGGAGAGGGCCAACATCAGCATCTCTGCCAGCAGCAGCGGTTCTTCATAACCAATACGCCAGAGAATACCAGCTACCTCTCTTTCGCTCTTTGTGGAACAACAAATCATCCGTTTATCCCGGGACCTCCGTTGCTTTCTCTACCCAGGACACTGGTGGTGGAGACGATGGTAAAGGCCAGTTTGAATGTTTGCATGCCTCATGTTCTTTGTATGTGCAGGTATTCAGTATTTCAGCAAATATAGAAGTGTTTCTAGTTGAGGAAGTATAAGTATTATGCTAGTATTATACCACTCGAAGTAGTAATTCCATTTACGCCATTATTTAAGTGTGAGTAGAATTCACAGATGACGGTGGGAATGGTAGTTGTTGAACTTTTTAAAGATTTAAAGTGTCAAAGGTGTATACCAAATTCTTTACCATCTCATGCAGAAGAACCGTTAGAGGGCAAACCCAAGAAAGCCAAAGGAAAACAAGATCCACGTGCCCGTCCAACGGTCGGCAATGTGGGACGGAAGATCCATCACCGCCGTCTCATGCTGTTGAGCGAGTCGGGCGAGGAGCTGGGCACATATCACCGGGCCGACGTGATCAGGATGATGGACGAGAAGCTGTTGAAGCTGGTGGTGGTGAACGAGAAAGCCGACCCACCTGTGTTCAGGCTCATGACGGGAAAACAAATCCACGAGGAGCAGATGAAACTACGGGAGAAGATGAAGAGCAAAAGTGGTGAGGACTGGTGAAGTAGCACACATTACAGTAGTACAGTAGCATGCACTGGGTTCACACAGGAATTTCTGGAATATCAGGGAATTTTAATAAAGGCTGTTCCAGGGAATCAGAGAATTCTGTGAAGAATGATCTAGAGCAGTGGTTCTGAAACTTTTTTCTGTCATTCCCCACTTTGGAAGGCAGAGAATTTTCACGACCCACCTGAAAGGCTCAGTTTGCGCCCAATACCCAAGCGTTTTGTCAATAAGTGTCAATAAATTACCATGTTCATGACTTGCTCATGTTAGTAAACAAGACCCAAGTTCATTGCTATTGCTTCTCCAGGACCCATCCAGGTGAAAGAGGTGACACTCTCCTTGGGCATCGGATCAGGGGACCTGAACACAAAACTTCGACAGATCACCTCTTGGCTGGACAAGAAGCATCACGTCAGAGTAACATTACGAGGAAGTAACTACCGCGGTTCCAGTGATGATGATATGCAACCATTGGTGAGCACTGTTATTACCGGTAGCTTTGGTGGCATTAGTCTAACCTCGCTCACGTAAGATGATTTGTTACGCTGCTTGCTGCCCACACCGATCTGAGATATTTTCATAGGAGAGTTACTTCAGAAGACTATGTCATCAAAAATACTTGCATATAATTGGATAAATCACTTGTCTGTCATCTTTGGTTGATGTAGCAAATTAATATTCACATGAAACCAACCTGTAACAAAAAGTCGAGAGAAACTAAGTCTACCTTTAAGTTCCAGACATGATTCTGAGAACTTTTAGGATTGTTTGTCTGAATGTTGGGCATTTTGGGAATTGTGTGTTTACAGGACAAGAGCCTAGAGGAGATGCTCTCTAAACTGGACATGCCCTTTGGATACGCATCACCGCTACGAGTCATCAAAGAGGGACGGGCTGCTTCCTGTGCCATCAGGCCTCCGTCTGAGAAGGAGAAGCGCGCTGCTATGGCAACCTCAGCATCCGCAGGGACCACTGCATCCACGGCATCCTCAGCATCCACATCCGCATCCAGAGACACTCCTCCATCCACTCCCACCGCTGAAGATGGCTCAGTGGAAAAGGACACGGATTCAAAATGAAACCTATTGATATCAGACAAATAAACATTTCTTTATTTGCGGAGGTGGCAGTTTTGCCTCTGAGTGTACGAAGATTACAAAACCTTGGAGACACTGGTCAATCATGTATTCTCCTTGTTATGAGGAAGATGTACTTTTGTCAGAGGAATATTTGTGACATTGGGGCAGCCATGGAATGGACTGTTCCCAAAATATTGAGCCCAGAACTAGATAGGCCTTGAATAAAATGTGCCTAGAAATGTTTCTGTTCCTTCAGCGTGAGATTGTATTGCCATGTACTGATCACATACACACATCCTGACCAATTGATATCAGACAAATAAACATTTCTTCATTTTCGGAGGTGGCGGTTTTGCCTCTGAGTGTAAGAGGATAATGTGTTTTAGCAACGTGTGAAAAACTTTAATTATTTCTACCAGCCAATCAAAAACTCCATTATTCCCCTTAATACAAGAAGTATTAATAGTAGTTATTAATAGTAATTAATTCATCCAGACATAAGTTTCAGTCCTCAAACCTCAGTCCTCATCAGTATAAAGCATCCCCACCACCACCACCACACATCCTGAAGTATACGTTCTTATTATTGTATTTAAATTGACAATCATATTGTGAAAATACACAAAACAACACTGGTTCATTTGCTCATAATGTTTTATTTATGATTGATCAGCATGATGGTGAATAGTGTGTCTCACTCAGAGAGGAAAGAGCAGGAAGCCACTGAAGGTGTTGGGATTATAACTGTATTCATAGAGCTTGTAGCCTGCAGGGAGTCTCATGTTGACTACATCTCCCACCTCCAGCTGTAGAGTTAAACCACCGGACACATAGGTCCAGTGTCCATCAGAATACTCATGTAAACGCATGAGCTGCTCCCCATTCTTACACATCTTGATATGCATATAGGTTAAGCTTGGGGCATCCATGACAGTGAATCTGAAGTAGTAGACTCCCTGACTGGAGCTGTGAAGAAGCCTGTTATGCTGCTGTAGGCCTGGCCAACATTGGTGATGATTCTTGTGAAGACCAAGTTCATGTCAGTACTCCCAGTATTCTCTGTGTATCCTGAGCCTAGGCCTACTGAGAATGCCACCTTGGGTTGCTGTGTGATCTCTCTCTCCAGATTCACCACATCAGTCTCAGTGTCTGACAGTCTGGTCTTCACTGCTGTCAGCTCGGCCTCTTGGGCTGCAGTTTCCATCTTTAGGTTTTCCACCTCAGTCTCACTGGCAGACAGTCTGGTCTTCACTGCTGTCAGCTCTGTCTCTTGAGCTGCGCTGTCTTTCTTCACATGCTCCATGTCAGTCTCAGTGGCTACCAGTCTCTCAGTCTGTGCTGCATTTTCCTTCTTCATATTCCCCACTTCAGTCTCACTGGCAGACAGTCTGGTCTTCAGTACTGCCATCTCTTTGCGCAGAGCATCATTCTCAGCATCCACGTTGTACAGCAGTGATTTGGTGTTCTGTAGCTCATTCTGGGTTACAGTCAGCAGCACTCTCAGCTCCACAACCATGTCTCTGAATTCCCTGAGCTCAGCAGAGACATCCAGCTGGGTAGTGGCTTCATCAGCAGCAGCAGGCCCAGTGCTCTGGCTCTCTGTCTGAACTTCAGTCTGGGTGCTCTGAGTCTGAGCTCCATACATGGAGAGCAGCAACACCAGCAGTGTGATGATGACGACGATGGCCCTCATCTTTACAAACACTCTCTCTCTCTCTCTCTCTCACACACACACACACACACACACACACACACAGGAGTAGTGGTGGTAGTAGAGGTGTGTGAGTCTCCCTTACTGAGACACCCTCTTTTAAACGCCTCAGTGCCTCATTATGTAACAGATTTCATCACTTTTAGGGTTAAACCAAGTCCAGGGACACCGATTTCAGCTGATATCTTTTCCACTGGACATTTCTGTTCTTTGAGATATCAGAGTTGTGGGAAATTCAAAGCTGTTGTCGTTGGGTCAGGTGTCCTTATTTAACCCCATTCTGTGTGTGTGTGTGTGTGTGTGTGTGTGTTTGAGAGAGAGAGAGATCGAGAGAGAATGTATGTGTGTGTGTGAGAGAGAGAGTATGTACGTTCTTGTGTCTGTGTTTTCTTGCATTCATGTGTGCATGCGTGTGGAGGAGGTGGGTGGGGGGCAGGCTGAGTTTTAACTCACTCTTCAGACTGTGATGTGTGTGAGAGCGCTATCAGAAAACACACACACACACACACACATTTGTACTGGGACACTTCATTCTCATGAGTTAGAGGACCTAAAAACATGTTGGATATTTCAAAAAAGTTTGAATGTCTTATTACTCTTCAGACTATGCTGTGTGATACAGTATGTGTGGAGAGCGCTATCAGAAAACACACATACAGCGAGACAGAGAGAGTGTGTGTGTGGGTGGGGGGGTTCTTGTGTCTGTGTGTGCGTATTGTTGCGTCCGTGTGTGCATGCGTGCAGAGGAGTGTATGGGGGGCAGGCTGAGTTTTTAAGTTTTTACGTACTCTTCAGATTCTGCTGTGTGATATGTGTGAAATCGCTATCGGAAAACACACACACACACATTTGAACTGGGACACTTGTTTCAATGTAAGAGGAAGGTGTAGGTCTCTGAAGATACAGATGTGGTCTCTACAATTACGGATATGTCAAGACATAAGTTATTCGTTATGCCTAAAACAAAACAGTTCAAATTAAAATGGCATTGATGCTGCACTGGCATTCTTTTTGCTTTACATTATCCATATTCTATATGACGAGTAATTTATCATTAAATGTACTTAAAGTAAGGGTGCAAATAACGGTAAATTAGTCAGAACTCTGAACACTTCTGTTTACAAAGTTTTCATAAAACTAAAAGCTAACAAACTTTGTACAATGTCTGAGAAACCTAATTACAAATGCCTTATTTTGTAGTTTATACCCCCTTTAAAAATGACCTTAAAGTGAGCCCAAACAAATGTAACGCTTGTCTGATTACTCACTGAGGAAAAAAACTTTTGCAAGACTGCTTAGAGTTGTCAGTTGGTATGAGAATGAGAGAATGTGGCGCAATGTACAGTAGATCAAACTTGCAAATTAGCATTGCTTATGCTAACTGAGGGGGCACAGTGAAGTCGTTCATACCGGATTTCTCCTTTAATAACCAGTTTGAGCAGTTTGCAGCCTTACTGATATTCAGGAACGGGAGCAAAAAAACTTGCATTAATCACAAGTCACCCAAGTTTAAACACTCAAAAGTCAACATAAAACTGAAAAAATACTGCATTTATTTCATTTTGTGTACATAATACACATATTCAAGTACTGATAACACAGAACAATCCACAAGGCGTACTTGTGAGAATTTCATAAATAACTTTAAGGTACACCAAACGGTACATTTACATGCCACAAACACAATAAATTAGTTGTGCCATTTCAGGTGCTTGCTTTAACAAAATTCAACAGGAAAACCAGTCTTCGGAACAGAATTATAAACAGAATACTAAAAATGAAAGGGTTCTGATTTTATAGAACAATTTTTAAAAAATCCCTTCCACTATCCTGAGGTGTGGCATGGTTCCTTCTTCATAGCAAATACTGTTTAATGAGAACTATGCGCTTTTTACTTCAATGCACTGCCCAGCATGTGAAGCATTAGAGAAAGTGCTTTGTACAGACTCAGTCATGGGACTGCTTATGTCCAGGATGCTGAGGCTGCAGTTGCTGTCAGGATTGTAGCCACTAAGATCAGATGCCAAGGATCTTTTGACCACTTGTCTTGGTTTCCTCTGCAAAAATATCAAGAAATTATATATACATTAATTGCAAAAATAAAATACATCAAAATGTGAATAATGAAACAATAAAAGACAACGTGAACTTACATTGTATTTCTTGGTGATCTTCCGTGGCTTTTTCTAAGAGGAGAGGGAGAAAAAAAGAATGGAATTAAAAACTGCACATGACTGTAGTGTTACACTCCAGTTGCTACCCCATGCTCTAACCATCCCTTTTTGATTACCAGTAACCACAAATAGGGTAACCTTCCACCACTTTACTACAGTGAGTGTAGTCACGAAGGGACAGTTCAGGCTTTCAAACAGAATAGTGATCATATTCATTTTGTGCACGAGTCATGTAGACTCAAATCAAAATCAAAACCAAGTATCACCAAGATTCCATTAAACACCAGAATAGTTCCTGCATGTAGTTGCTCAATGACTCAAGTACAAAAATACAAAACCCACCTGTTTACGCCTCAAAGGATCATGGGTCACCAGATGCCGCTGCAAGCTTTGCTGTCAACACAAACAAAAACAAACATCAGTTTCCAGCATCTAACACCGTTACTGTCAACAGTCACTTAAATTCAATTTCTCATTATTTTGTGTTCTACCTCCATTGCAACTTCTTAATGTAACAATAAGAGTGTGGATTTTGCCCTCATCATTTAAGGACTGAGAGCCTGTCTGTCACTTGAAAGACCTCAAGTGCTTTCAGGTGATACAGTATACTATATAATATACTTTAGATCACAATTTTGATCAACACATTACTTATGCCCTTTCTGTTCTCAGCCCATGTTTTGCTGCTTGAACTTTGCTATGTGTATGAATTGTGTTTGAAAACTGAATCAAATTTAAACACACAGTGAAATGTTTTTGCATGTCAGAGCACCTACTGAACATTATTGTGCTAAGTTTCTACAGCCTTGCGGTCCTCTTTCACACACATTCATACACACACACACACACCATAGTACTTTTGTAACCCAATCCTACTGGCGCAAGTGAGTGCCTATGGGAGCAAAGGTCATGTTATGGAGCGAACAGATACTGTATGTGTCACACTCTAATCTGTAGGGTACTTCAAGAGTAGTGGGAACACAAAAGAACATCTAAATAAATAGCTTTTAATTACAGTATTCACCTTATTCAGCGGGTAAACATGGGCGCTGCCATGACGATTGTCATTCAACATCCGGTCTAGCAACGCATTGACTTAGCGTTGTGATATTTGGTGTTTTAACGGTCTAATATAAGTGGTCTTATTATGAAGTTGTGCTCACTACATCCATCAATATAGTTAGAACAGTTCGTCGCCAGATGAAAAATTATGTTTTCAGCAGTAAAAAGTGTGTTTCCACGGCTACAATAAGGAGTTTTGTGATCGTGGTATTTCATGAAAATTACGTTGATTTGAATGAGAGGCAGCGTCTAACGGAAGTTTCAAGACAATCGGAGGGCAAACGCGGAAGAAAAAAAGACGAAAAGGGGCGGGGCTGCATAAGGTGAATATAATTGCTGCTGGAACTACAGTACGTGCCACCTTTCAGACAGTACATAAGATCATTTAGCTGTGTCTAATGTATTATGTACAATGCTGGTCGAAACCAATAGTACTTCAAAGGGCATAGAAATCCATCTACACCACAGTAAGCCAACGACCTTACACAAACAATCACAAGGTGATCGTAGTTGACTTTCACCATGTCAACAAATCACAATGTACTGTATGTACAGACAGACAGACAGACAGACAGACACACACAAACACACCTTCATCGCAAAGGTCTTGTCGCAGCCTGCATGAGTACAAGTGAATGGACGGAGTTCCTCATGAAACGACTGTATGTGAGACTGGAGGTTGAAGACGGTGGTGTAGGTTCGTTCACAACCCTCCCTGGGACATCTGGGGGAAAAGTGGGGAAAAAAACGGTTTAAAAGATTTATCTTTTGGCAGGTTAGTACAGCCTGGTGCCTCCACCCAATATTGTATTTCGCTATAGCTATACTCAGCATATACAGTACTCTAAACCCAGGGTCCCCAACCATCTTTCCTCCAAAGGCTACTTTAACCAAAATCATTGTGCCAAAGAGCTACCCTACTATTTGAACTCTGCACTTTTGTGTAGTTATAGCCAAATCTGGTGCACTCTACTCTAACATACAGTAAATTCTCATCAGAGAGACCCAATGATTATCTTGAAACTTTATGACCATCATCCAACGTTACACTAAGTAGTAACTCGCCTTTGTTGTCGGTCCACACAAAAGAGTCCCACTTGGATAAATTCTTGCCTTGAGCATTTGCTATGCTATGTCATCATCTTTGATGAGTTGTTGTTGTTGGCTCTTGTTCTTTTTGACTAAATGTCAACACAACCCACACCTGTGTTTACGTACAGTACAGTACATACCTGAAAACTTGACGTTCCGTTGAATGAACCTTCTGGTGCTGCCTTAAAAACCAGATAGTGTTGAAGGTCCTGTCACACTGTTCACACGTGATTCGAACTGCAGCACACACACACAAACAAACAAACAAGTTAAGAACATTTAGCATTTAAGTAGAAATCCAGTGTGAAATAATGCTGAATCTTTCTTGAAAGACAAACACACTTACACACATTACTTTAACTGATGTAAGCTAAGCCTACACACAAACACACGTGAAAAAACTAAGTGTGAAATAATACAGTACATCAATATAACTGGGAAAATTTCTGCTATTCACATGACCAAACGTTTTACCTCTCAAGTTTGTCTTCACATTTATTTGTATTATTTACTCCCTAATGATGTGTGTGCATGTCCGTAAGATTACTGTACCTCGATGCGTTTCCTTGTGTTTGAGTAACTCTGACCATGTTTTTGCCACAAAGCAGCAGCCTTCCTCTGAGCAAGGATAACCTGAAACAAGGGCAGAAGACAGGGAGCAACAGTCAGTTAAACCAACCTTGTATTAACATTTTTACCTTCATGATTCCAAACTCCACATCCATGCAAATACAATTACTGGCACAAACACACTTACCCCGGTGGATTTTCTCATGGCGACGAAGTTTTTGTGATGTGGCAAATCGTCTACCACATCCCTCAAAAGTACACCTGAGGGAGAGGGAGAAGAAGATTACCTTTGCTTATGAACTCTGCATACATGGACACTCACTCACTCACCCACTCACTCACACACAAGAAAGGCAGGAGTTGGGTATGTTTAGACTTACAAGAAAGGCAGGAGTTGGGTATGTTTAGACTCACAAGAAAGGCAGGAGTTGGGTATGTTTAGACTCACAAGAAAGGCAGGAGTTGGGTATGTTCGGACTTGTGGGACTTCAGTTGGCTGTTCTTACGGAACTCTTGGCCACAGCCCTCATATGAACACTGCAATTGCACAATTATTATTGCTTGCGTTAATAAAAAAATACAATCAAATGGGAAATCGCAGTCACAAAAACTCTGTTTACTTCATAGACAGTTTGAAACCAAAGTTTTCAGAGATCACATTGATCAGAATTTTCAAAAGTGGCCATCGTCAGTGACTGAAACCTCTGTTTACCTGTATAATTATCGGTGTAAACGACCACATAAATACATCTTTGTTTTTACAGATACCCAGCTATGTGTAAGCATGTCTGGACACTAGCTTGCATTATACATGCAGGCATCATATACACAACATGTAATGTTACTGTGTATACAACCACAGGGGGAAACAGACAAGATTCCCCTGCTAATATGCCCTCTCTTACCTTGTAAAGTTGTCCTGGTTTGTGTTTGCGAGACACGTGCTTCTTTAAGTTGTATCTGGTGGTGAAGGCCTCAGTGCAGTCTACCTCTGTGCACCTGTGTCAGAGTGGGGAATACATCACATGCAGACACAACAGATGCAAGTTCCTCACAGAATCCCAACAGCCACAAAGGACAAAGGAATGCAGTCCATGCTTTGTTTTCGAAAACGGTTAACGTTAATTTTTCAGTGCTATAGAGCACTGCACGGTGGTTCAGTCTAAACAGGTGTTTACAATTTATGCAGTGCCAGAACTTTGTGCAGGGGGTTTAATTTCACACAATAAGCCCTGGTTGTAAGATAGAGGACTGTGATCCAAGCACTAGTAGTAGTCAAAATAGCAAGCAAAGATTGCACATTTACCTCTTGCTTGTTGAGGGTCACTGGCGCTCTTTATTTACAAAAAAACATTGTAACACAAATAATGCAATGACAAGGCAACGTTACATTCTAATACCCGTGTCTTGCTTGTGTAAGTTAACGTATTGCATATGCATACCTGAAAGGTTTCTCGCCGCTGTGGCATAGTTTGTGTCGCGCAAGATGATATTTGTTGACAAATCCTTTCTCGCAACCGTCATAGTCACACTGAAAAGGCTTCTGTTTGAGAGAGCACACAGCAATCAAATGCAGTCCCAGCGTATTTTAATTAAGTTATAGACACATATCGTCAAATCGCATAGGACGACATAAACGTTATGGCATAAGGTTATTCAAAAACAAGTCTCAGAATCATTTGACTTCCTAGGGCGCCAAGTTAGAAAGGTATGGCTAACTATATTAGCTGTCGTAAACGTTACCTCTCCTGTATGTGTTCGAAGGTGAGCCTCAAGTTTCCATCCCTTGTTATAGTTCTTATGGCAGTCAGGGAACGAACATATATATGAAATAGCTTTCTTGTTCGCCGTGTCCTCCATTATGTGAAAACAGTTAGTGAGTAGCCACAAACACACATTTTAATCTGACACAACCCTCGTGGTACAACCACAACGTTTACTCGTGTTTCCTGATTTCGTGGGTAACATTTCCGGCGGAAGTGACCGTGTCCAGCCATTTGTTTATTTCCGACGATCTGCATTTCATTCAAGTTTTGTGCAGCGATGTTCATGTTTTCAGTCATCTTTAAATAAGTTGCTGAAATGCTGAAAAGTTCGGGGACCACATGTGCCGCTCGTGGCTGTACATATAATTACGCAAAACTTAGAATCTGGCGAAACTCGGAGTGCTTTGATCATAAGCCTAAAACTAAAGCAGAATGTTCCTGTCCACAGTGGTTCAAATTCCATCGCCTCCCAAAAGACGAAGAAACAAGAGAAATGTGGCTCAAAAACTTGAACTTAAAAAAACCGCCCAAAGTTTTGTACCTTTGCTCGTTTCACTTTGTTGATAAGAAACCAACAGATGAGAACCCATACCCAACGCTTTTTCTTGGTTCTGAAGATCAACCTAAAAAGAGACCACCAAGCCTGAGGGTTGGCAGGCAAGCCACAAAAGCAAAGAAACTTCAGGAAAACACGACTTCGGAGCGTAAGTTTACAACCCTGTTTCAGTTGACTATGCATGTACATAAGCGCTTGAGGGTGTTTTTTGTCCTCAACGGTATCGTTTTGGAGAAATTTAAGACCAAAGACAACGTTAACGTTACATCAGCTGAGCCAGACGTTTATCACGGCAGTGCTTTAGCCTACAAGCTAAGCTAAGTTGGCTACAGGTGTGTGCATAGATAGGCTACGCATTGACGAAGCCATCACGTTAATTTTTACTTTGTTTGAATCTGACACATAATTAGAAACACCTGTTGAATTCTACATCCTGACATGTTTGCCTCCTACTTAAACATTCAATTGTTTTTCTTATGTTTCCCAGCTGAGTCTGCTCTGGAGGTTTCTCAAGTGGGTGCCATTTCAAAGGCCCCACACAACGCCAAAGCAAACCAGTCAATGACAGAGGGAGTGGAGCAGAACTACTTCAAAGAACCTGCTATCAAGAAGACACGGTGCATTTCTGATGTCATGCTGAAAGATGACGCATGCTGTTTGCTGTACACGGGCATTCCCTTGCAAGAATTCAAAAATCTTGTGTCTTGCCTGCACGGTTTTGCAGCCACCATGTCGTCAACAATGTCAGTTGAAGATCAAATTCTTCTGACACTAATGAACTTTAGACACAACTGTGATATGGCTGATTTAGCTTCTCAGTTCAAAACATCGGAACTTCAGGCCTGTGAAACGCTGAAATACTGGACAGATATCACCAATTCCCTTGTAGGCTGGAATCTGAGAGAAAAAACTCAATCCAAGAAAGAAAAACATGCACAACCGTCTAAAAAAGTTTTGGGTGCAAGACTAGAAAAATCACATGAAAACTGAAAATAAAGTCCACACACCAAGCTCCCATTTATCTTGATTTAATGTGACGTTTCGGGCAGCCTGGTCTGATGAAGGACAGGCTGCCCGAAACCTCACATTAAATCAAGAAGCTTGGTGTGCGGACCTTATTTTCAACATGACCAATAAACAACACCATGATTGCTTCTGATTGTTCCTGTGTTCCAAAAGGGATTGAACGTCACTCATGAACACTAACATGATTTGTAGGCCTAATTTGTTAGGCCACTAGTTTTAAGGAATTAATTTGGGATCTCATAACAGTCTGTGCTGTTAAGTGATTCTGTCCTATGTGCATGTTCTCTGCTCCATACCACACACATGATCTATGGATCAGCCCAATTTTATTACCATTCTTCATGCAGGGGTGACATTCAACACTATTCAGATTTTCTTGACCACTTCTTGACATAAGTTAGATAGAACGCTTCAAAAACACTTCTCATTTCAAAGATGCGTGACAAGATTACATTGATTTCCCCTTGATTTTCGTGGTCTGTTCTTGTGATGACAAAATATGGCATTTTATGGACATATTCATCTTTGATTTAAAAAAGATAAGTTCAGATGTAATTTTACAAGCCCAAATAAAACCTTATGTTACATTTGACTAAATGGTGCTCTCTGTGGGTATGGTGAAATGTATTAACATAAAAAGTAATTTTAAACATGTTAGACAGTCCCATACAGTTTTCATCAGCACTTTTGCTCTGCAAAGGTAATAGCATACTGAGCCAGTCACCAACAATGGCTGATATTGATCCACCATAACTATAACCTGGATTTCTTGAAGCAGTGAACCATGTATTTATTTTGAAGATGGAGGTTGGTGAGCTTTTTAATAAAGGCCTGTATTTTATCGGATGAGGTTTTCTTAAATAAAGCTAGAAGTCTTATGTTCCACAGGGGACGAAGAGGGGTAATATAAGTAACAAATAAATAAAGGATGTAATGTGAGAGATGATGCCATGCCTCATCACACAGCGTGTAGTGAGTCGGGCTAGACCGGTTAGACGGAACTTTTATTTTGAAATGTATGTTTTACAGGAAACGCACCGGTGCGGTTGTGTTTGCCGAAAGACGGCATGTGAGCTGTCAAAAATTTAAACACTTAATTAACATGCCGTGTTTCATGATGTAGGCTTTTTATGATGTCCTTTGATTTGCGCTTGAAAACAACTCTGCGGTCCTAAGTCTGTCTCGGAATGGTAACGTAAAAAATTATTATAATTCAGTAGGTTAGACACGAATCGCGAGCAAGGTAGTGTAATCTGCTGTCATGCTACCTGTGCCTACCGCCTCGCTTGATTGAGAGAGAGTTGGAGAGTTGTCAAAAGTAATGTACACATGTAGAAATTTTGGATAATCTATTTATTTAGGAATTTAATTGTAGATCAGACAAGATTCTAATCAAAATCAGTGTAACCTCTCGCTGCACTAAGTTGTTGGCCAATGGTTTCCATTGTTTGATAAGTACTGTGCATTTGTGTAAAATGACACGGGCAAACGAGGTTAACGTGACCTCTCTCTTCCCTTTGTCTTCAGCTATGCGATTGCTGCCTGTGACGTTCACGTGAACTGTGCACGTGTGTGAGAAAGAGATGGCGGTGAACTTTTCGTTTGCTGCGTGCGGGTTCATGGGCATCTACCAGCTGGGGGTGCTGGGCTCGCTGCTCAGGCACGGAGAGAGGCTGCTGGGTAACCTGCAGGGGTGTGGGGGGGCATCGGCTGGAGCTCTGGTGGCCGCTGTCCTGCTCACTGCACCAGACAAGCTGGAGGTGAGGATAAATCACACACACACACACACACACTTCACAGTTAACATACACATACACACATGACTTAGGCTGGTGGACACGGAACCTACACACAAACACACGAACAGACATGTACACACATAAACACACTTCACAATTAACGTTTGACATTGTTATCCCGTACAAATTCTAATGAATAATGGAGTGGGATTCATCAATTTAACGGCATCCCGCACACATGCCAGCGAATCATAGCTGAGGTGGCATGGTGTTGGCACCGCTGATGGACACGGCTTGAACAAACCAGTTCATCTCGCTTGATTAGGGCCTCCCCAACACCTGTGGGTGCACCATGCACCACGCCCGGTTGTCTACAATCTTAATTTTAAAACTATCAGCGCATATAGTTGTAATGAAATTCATGTTGTAGAAGACAAGTCCCCGTGAGTAGACGTTGGAGAATTTTAGTGTGCATGTTTTAATTTTATAGTTGGCACTGTTGTTTGAACGGGGTACCGTTCGATGGGTGGCACCCAGAATTAACTAGATTTGTGCGGAACACGCTGAAATCATGTTAATATACACACATCACTTAGGCTAGTAGACCACGAACAAGCACACGCACACTTGTTTAACACTCAGAACAGAGACATACTGTATCTGCATACTGTGCATGCACACCACTCAGCAGACAGTGAACACAAACACATAGACTGTACACACACACAAACATACAGAGGGAGAGAGCAAACACATACACACACACACACACATACAAGAAGAGGTGACTGAGTCCTTGTTTCCCCAGAGCTGTAAGGACTTCACGTATCGCTTCGCCAGCAATGTCAGAAGGCAGGCACTGGGGGCTGTAACCCCGGGATACGACTTCATGCTTGAACTCAGGTAGGCCTGGACACAATACCTTTATGTCTGTGTGCGTGTGTGTGTGTGACCAAGTCAGTTCGCACTGCAGAATGGTCTCGAACCCGCCACCTTGTTGAGCGCTCTAACCACAGAGCTGAAAAGCCCAAGCTCCCAACTCAGCGGTTAGAAGTGTTCTTAAGGTTCAAGTTGTGATGATATACACATACTGCCACCAGTTAGCCATGCTAGTTGGCATCCGTTACATGGACCTGTGTGAATAAAACAATCGATACCGTACAAAAATAACACATGCACAATACTGTAGCCTATTTTATGAGTAACGAGAATGTGTGTGTGTGTTTTCAGGGAAGGCATCGATGATATCTTGCCTCAGGATGCACACCAGCGCGCTGAGGACCGCCTCCACGTCTCCATCACACACTCCAAAACACGCCGCAACCACATAGTGTCCAGCTTCAGCTCCAGAGAGGAACTCATACAGGTGACACACACACACACACACACACACACACACACACACACACACACACACTCCAAAACACGCCGCAACCACATAGTGTCCCGCTTCAGCTCCAGAGAGGAACTCATACAGGTGACACACACACACACACACACACACTCCAATACACGCCGCAACCACATAGTGTCCAGCTTTAACTCCAGAGAGGAACTCATTCAGGTCTTTTTCTCTCTCTCTCTCACACACACAAACCCACACACACACACACACACACACACACACACACACACACACACACACACACACATAAACACACTCCAAAATACGCTGCAACCACATAGTGTCCAGCTTTAGCTCCAGAGAGGAACTCATACAGGTCTCTCTCTCACACACACACGCGCACACACACACACACACAGACTCCAAAACATGTCGCCACCACATAGTGTCCAGTTTTAGCTCCAGAGAGGAACTCATACAGGTCACACACACACACACACACACACACACACACATATATCTGGTCATGAAATAATATTTGCCCTTGTATGCACACATATCTGTGTGTCTGTCTGTGTGTGTGTGTGTGTGTGTGTGTGTGTGTATTGATGTGTACAGGCCCTTTTAGCCAGCAGCTTTGTGCCATTCTACGCAGGACTCAAACCAGTGGAGTTCCAGGGACAGGTAAATAACCCTGATTTGCTAATAAAGTAAACAACACAACAAGAGGGAGTTGATGGAGAACACGCCTGGAGTTCTAGAGCATGAATGACAAACGCAGCCTCCTCAGGAAATGAGCATAATAATAATCGTGCATTCCATTTGCAGTCCGAGGTTCGGATTTTTGTATTTTTCGGTGCTAAAAACAGGAAGTGAAATCATGCGCGTCCCCGTGAGCCATGCCTCCAACCCAGAGAGCTTCGGAAATTCGGACCAGCAAAGAGCACACCGAGTTTTAGACGCCCATTGAAAGAAGCACTGCTGTGGGATAGAGCTGGTAGTCTGTAAGAGTAGCCGCCAGATAGGTAGCCGCTCTCCAACTTGTATACGCATGAGAGCTCAGGCATTGGTTTCACAAAAGCATAGTTGCTAACCAGATAGCAATTTAGTTAGTTGGCTCTGGGAAAATGCATTGCAACCAACACAGTTGCTTACTTAGTTAGCAACTATGATTTTGGGACACGGACCTCTGATGTGTTAAACATGGGAGCTCTGTGTGTCAGAGATGTTGGCATTGTCTTTAACTTCAATCATAAACTTGCATATTTATTATTAGAGCAGTTTTAATAGTAAAAAGAGTGCATTGGCATCTTACTTGTTTTCTGCTAGTGGTGGAATGCTGTGTGTGTGTGTAACTGTGTGTGTGTGTGTGTGTGTGTGTGTGTGTGTGTATGTGTGTGTCGTGTTCTCCCAGACGTGGATAGATGGCGGCTTCACTGACAGCCTTCCCATCATGCCTCGGGGCAGGACCATCACTGTCTCGCCGTTCAGCGGCCCCCTCGATATCTGCCCCAATCACACCGGCCGAAACCCCGTCATGCTACGCCTCGCCAACATGAGTGTCCATGTGAGTCACACACACATATACACACATACACACACACACAAACCCTAACACACACGTACAGTACATATGCACACACTAACTCTAACACATACAAAGATAGTACACAAAAGCACACTTCAACTCTTACACGCACACAAACTCCACCACGTATACACACAATCACCCCCACACACATATACACACCCAACACTTAGCCCCACTATGCATGCACTATGCAACATGAACTCTCTCTCTCACACACATGCACACTCACTTGTACAGACATCTAAACACACATGCCCTCACACTTACAGTATTGTCTTGACTTGGACACACACACACACACACACACACTCTGAGACGAGCCCTAAAAACCCTGAATACACACCAAATCCCTAATGTGTTCTATCAAAACTGCTATTTTCAAGCAGACCACATAACTACAATTCTTTTCAATCTTTTTGAAATTGACCACATGATGATGTGACGGGCTGTGTGTTTGATACCCCTAAGCTAGCAGTGTACATAGAACTTGAGGTAATGTCTTAACATATGTGTGCTTTTGTTATGTTATGTTGTGTTGTAGTTTTCCCGCCAGAACATCATCCGTCTGAACCAGGCCCTCTTTCCCCCACCAGAGAGCCGCTTGCGTGCGCTGGATAAGGAGGATATGACGATGCTGTTCACTTCCTGAGGAGGGAGGGCTGGATGTCATCCTCTTCCTAAACAGGGAACATTGGACACTGGACACTTGGTTACATAGACATGAATAATCTGATTATTTAATCAAATATTCCATTTCAGTCGGAGTTCATGAATGCGTCTCCTTGGATACTGTTCTATAGAATGCACCTCAGAATCTCTATAATCAGATTATTCATGTCCATGTAGATGTAACCGCACTGAGTGATCAGTTCCTCAGATAGGACCACTGAATGAAGTCCACCACGTGAAGAGGGAAGGCTAGATATGGTCCACTTCCTGAAGAAGGAATCTTGTTCATCTCATCGTCGAGTAGACATCCTCTTGCTCAGAGAACACTAATATACCGCATCTGATGGACTGGGTTCTCTCTCTGTGTGTGTGTGTGTGTGTGTGTGTGTGTGTGTGTGTTCTCCTACTCTGAGAGTGGTTTTTTTTTTTTTTTTTTTAATTTCAGGACTTTATACCAGACAAGTTTAGGGGACGTCCTTTAGAACCTCCTGTCCTGGATGTTTTACCCAATGGGATTATAACTACATAAATTTTACCAGGGCCAACCAAGATTATTTATTTATGCAATTTAGGATTGAGGTATCTGATTTTATGGTGTGTTAAATGCCTCTTTATGAAAATAATAACTGTTTTAGCAAAATAAAATACATTGTTTTATCTGAAAGTTTGAACGATTTTTGGTTCATTTTACTTTTGAGATATGTGGGAAATCCATAGCGTGACCATGGACACTAGAGGGAGTTCGGACAACACAATGATGGGGTGCCGCTATAATTTTAGAAACTGCAGCCAGACAGCATCTCCATGTTACTGCTATGGGACCAAGATGCATTTGGTGTCCAAAAGAAGAGCAGTGATGATCACTAGAACTAGAATCAATCGATTGAAACCAAGTTGGCCAAACTGGCTGTATGGTGTTGTTATTACGAGTGCTTGAGCTCCCTCTTCTGGTAGTGGCAAGCATGAAAATAAAATATTTTGCATTGCATTACTTTTTGTCAGTCACTTTGGTACAATTCTTGAATCATCTTCATCAGTTCTCAAAACACTTCAGACAAATGGCAAAGCTCCATGAATTTCCTGCAAAAGTAAGTATCTTGGTCAAAATCCTTGGTTCATCTTTCAAAATTAAATATCTGTGTCAATGAACATGTCAGGACCATTGTGAGAGGACATTTAACAGTCAAATTGCTAGTTGTCAGTGTAACAGTGTACACATGAGTGTTCTGATGTACAAGTAAACTATGCTTGTAAACCTTATATAAACTGTAAAATTTTAGTGATAGTTATTGTAAGTTACAAATGAAAAAATGTGTGCAAAAGCATTTGCAACTTGCTCAAAGAATTGAGAAACTGTAGGAGAGACACAATTATGTGAAGACTGAACAAGTACAGGTAGTTTTTGAGAATTTCAATTCGATCTAGCCTGGGAGTTCCCATGCTCCTTTGCGCGCTTATTTCATTCACTTTAGTTTGGCATTCGCCAGGCTAATTCTGATCTGGGAAATATAACAAAGTGCTTCAGATAAACTGACAGACTTCACCATGACAGTATAATTATTTATTTTGTCCCTGCAAAACTACAAAATAATACATCATACAATCAACATGAAAGTGCATTTAGCCTTTCCTTAATCAAATGGTATATATGTGATATTATTCACCCCTATCAATGTCATCAAAGGATTATGGAGCTCTTGACCTTCATGTGTCAAGTTCAATTGAACTAAGCCTAAATAATTTGAGTTGATTCAAAACAAACATGAATGAGTAGGCATATCACAAATCCTAAGGATCATGGAGTAATGCAACATTCAAAACTGAGGTAGCAATGAAAACTTTTCAGTTGGTCTGAAAGCCATTTATTTTGGGGGAAATATATCATACTTAAATGTTAAATGTCAAAATTCAAAAATGACATGTTAGAGGTAATCAGTTTTCACAAATATTTTGAGTTCACTGTACATGTGAAATTGGCACAACTGAAAGACTTTGACAACAGAACTGTGGGAAGCAACAACATTTTAGAACAGACATTCATTTTTTTTTCCTTTTTTATTCTACAGCATTTGCATGTTCTGAGGGTGCTTTTTAAGTGGCCTATTGAGTGTGGGCGCATGGGTAAAGTCGGTGGAGTACATAGATCCTTACTGAATTATTACTGCTAGGCTATCTGTTTTGGCTTGTTTTAGATCCAATTAATCTTGTAGCATAATGATAATACAGTCTTTTATTCAGTATCTTCTTTAGGCTCAGAGTTCACCTTAACATTAAAGACAGAACACTCCCTTCCCCTCCACTTCTCTAGCAATAGCCTGAACTGCCTGTTCCTGAACTGTAGTATGAACCAGTGCCTCCACTAACTCTATCAGACCATGTTTCTGACACGGAGAAAGCCAAGGAGGGGCCATCTGAAGATTGCTCTGCCAGGCTTCGTGGTGGCCCCTGTGGAGAGCCATCTGAAGACAGGACTTGCTCTGTCCGGACCACTGAAATACACAAGAGGGAAATAGTGTCTGCATGACATAATGTTGAAATTATTTGAACATGTAAGAATCCCTTTTCCATGACAGGTTTCTAGGGTTTCAACATTTAAAGGCATAATTGAAGGTACTGTATAATTGATATCCTTGGTCATATTAAGAATATCACGTGTCTATCATTAATGGAAAAATTATAGAGCTTGGAGTTTTATAAATAGGGCAAATTATGTTAACACAGGGGCTGTGTCACGGTCCTACAGTACAAGGGATGAGAACCCAAATGCAGGCGGAACGTGAAGGAGACTTGAAAACTAGACTTGAGACCTGAAACTTTACTTGAAAACATACAATATACAAACCCGAGAACATAGGAGCGTAACACAACCCTAATGCAGCAAAGAATACTTGAGACACAAGGGCTTAAAAGGATCCCTGCTTAGTATGACGAACGAACTGACAATATAAGTATGACACTGCTATCAGCTGTATTTTACATATTGTAACAGATCACAGCTACAATGCCTCCTTCTTTATTGAAGTCGAGCAACACTGATTGTGGGATACAGGTTACAGTGATTGAACCAATGAAAATTCTGGTGGTTCTGAGTTTTGGATAGGTCCTCATTTCCAAGTAAGCCAGGGTGGCATTTATCAGTGGAGGCTGTTTTTAACACATTTCATCCTGTCTTTCTAGTTTAAAGTGTCAAATCATTTTGCGGAGCTCTCTATGAAATGACATGAAAGTTGGCTTTGTTCCCTCCAATACCTGTAAATGAAATTATCATCTTTTCTTAAAGGAAAACATTTTTAATTGCAATAATATTATAATAATATTTTCTTGGAGAAATTGTCATATTCTGCCAATACTTTCAATCATGACTTTGTAGTAAATGGGCCTAATTGTACTGTACTTACTGTCTGGGGGGTGAATCTGCTTTGTTCCATCTCTTCCTCAACCATCCAACCCATGTCAATGCTGTCCTTATCAAGGAAATTCACGCATAGCATCTCTTCAATTTTATTGAGAAGTGTGTTGACCTGATGTCTGTCATCCGTTTTTGTGTTGTCAAAAACATGATACCTGTTCCCACACATCCTGATAATCCACTGGAGAGCTTCTCCCTCACTCTCTATGTGCTGCTCTATAGATTTCTCTCCTAAATAGTCCCCATAGGTAAACAGAACTATGGTGTGGCGCCAGATGTCTTTATCAAGATGATCAAAGTGTTCCAAAGCAGCTCTCCTGTGTTCTTCTGTGAAAGCTCTTTCCAGATCAATGACAAGGAGGACAGCATTGGGTATAGGGAGACACAAGGATGCACTGATGTCCTGCTGATGATCAGTTAGGACCAGGTCCTTTCTCCAGCCTGGAGTATCCACCACAGTGACCTGTTTCCCTCTTATTGTCTCTGTTTTCTTCTCACATTTCAGCGTCCTCTCTGAGGTATCAAAGACCTCTTCTACTCCATTGAACTTTAAGATCGTATTTCCTGAAGCACTCTTTCCAGCTTTTTGAAAACCAAGGAGAACTATTCCCAGCTTCATAAGGGAACATTTACCTTTGTTATCAGATACAAAAACAAGATATTACTTATTACAAAAACAAAACCAATACATTACAAGATGATTGTGAATGTAGGCCTATATTGTATTCAACATGTCCATGTACGTTCAACTTTTCTCTCCACCAATTTAATGTGCTTAAAAGGGATTTTCTTAGATGATGCAACATGAAACTGCTCTCATTATGGCAAAATACTCAAGGAACTTTGCAACCTGTCATGAGATCAGTGACTTGCACTGCTTGCACTTGTTAGCAAGCTTATTTAACTATAGCTTTTTGTTTTGCTGGTGAGAGTTGTCTTGTGAAGAAATGGAAAGGGCATTAAGGCTTAATAAAAAGACACCAGGCAGGACTGTTTACTATCACCTATCTAATGTGAACAATTCCTGCACTAGTATATTGTCATATTATTATTATTATTATTATTATTATTATTATTATAATTATTACCACTCATTCACTCTCACACACACTTTCACGTTGCCTTTGTGTGATGTGGCACATGTGTTGAAGGGTGGAAGTAACAAAAATTAAATAAAAAGAAAATTAAGAAATAAAATGAAACATGTCATATCGCCAAGTGCCAAATTTAAATCTATCAATTGTTATTAAATTACTATTTTCTTATGAAAGAAGATCCACAAGGCTGCATTCTAAAGAGCATTGATAAAGAACGCTGGTTAAACTTTTTTAACCCAACAATGCCTCAGGTGTCCTGTTATCTAGAAATAACGGACACCCTGACAGCCAATCAGAAAACAGTATTCCATTCCACCGGGTGATAAATCTCAATAATGACCGGCGGACAATACATTATCCCTTAGGCCTACTTACTTCAGTGTGTGTTGTTTGGGGTGACTAACTCTTGTGGTCTAGTGTTAGCCTGATTGCCATCGACTTTTGAGACTTTTGGTCTGACCAAGAGCCCTTCTAACAAAGTTTCTCAAAGTGCATGGTTGACCCGCCTCCCTGAAATGCCTCGGTTTGCTACTGGTCGATGTTAGAAAATGCTGTGCCGAAGCAAAACCAACCACACCACTCTTTCCTCTTTCGTATGTGACGCGAAGGGAATTGCTTGAACAGGACTGAGAGCCGTTGGAGCTGCTCAAAGTTAATTGGTTCTCGACCAAGAGAGGGCAGTTCCCCCGTTCAGGGGAGTTCAGAAATCCTGCGGATCAGCAGCTGGCCAGACCAGCGACAGCAATGCCGAAGGTGTTACGTCACTGGGAGGGCGTGCCAGACTTGTCTAGTAGTGATGCGCGGGTCAGCCCGTGACCCGCGGATAACCGCGGATAAACCTGCGAGTCGGGCGGATTTGGGTAGAACTTTTTAAAAGTATTGCGGGTGCGGGTGGGTCGGGTCTAAATGTGAAAACGCACTTACCAACTTTCATATGTATTGAGTAGATTTTGATAAAGTAGGCTAATCTATGACATTTTGCATAGTGGAATCTGTAAATCTGTAAATGTAAATCAAATGTAACATACAAGGCTGTTGACGTGACTGCCATTTCAAATGCAGGGATCACTCATTGCGCACAGCTTCCATTCAGCATTAGCTGAGCATATAATTATAAAATATTTTCAGAAATATTAAAACCTAACCTAAGAGTCCAGCTCACATTTTACTCACTATTATCCTATATCTAGGGAGTTTTAAATTATAACATGTATTTTTACAAAGGTGTCCATCATCATCACGATTTCCCTCTCCTTGCAATGCTGGCAAGAGCAGTGCAATGCATTCCTGCAACCAGCACATCAAGCGAATGCGCGTTCAGTTCAGCAGGTCTCTGGCATGGACGGCACATAGGAGATGATGGATCCCATCATGGGCACTCCGAAGTTTTTTGGTTATTATTAGGCTATTTATTACGGACGCGAGCGCCGAAAAACAAAATCGCGGGTGACACAGATTTGCTTCATTGTCTTTCGGAGGCTTTAGTATGGGTATATCTGCGCCTATAATGGAGGTATTTGGTATCAAATTAAAGTAGTTAACCAGAGGCATGCATTGGTCCCACTTGTAATGTACTTGCTTGAGAATAAAGGGGTTCAATTTCAGTGTAAAATCGACCCCATTTTGTTAAGGGGAAATATCTTTATCTGGTGTTAACTTGCTGGAATTCCATACAATGCTCTGCTCAGCAGGCAGTTAAAGAGACAATAAACGAAGTTGATAGAAGTTCATTTAAATTTGATGGAGCTCTCAAAGATCTGATGTTAAGTTCGTTACATTTGTTAGATCTGATGTTACACGTTTACAAAACCAGTGTGTTTCTGCATAAGCGCTTGTTTGTGTCTGTACGCAAAAGAGGTGTCTTCCGTGCAATTTTGCACAATCCTCCAATAAAGAACGACATTTAAAAATATGTTGTTTGATAGGCCTAATTAATCTCTCATAAAAATGTATCACAATCTTTCCTGTGAATATAGCGCAAAATCTGGTCATCTGGTCTATGTGTTATAGTGTATTAAACGAGTTCTCTTTAGTTTCCATTTAGATTCAGTGGCAATAGGCTCACTTAATTTTTCCGCGGATCGGGTCGGATAATGGGTCATTATCACAGCATATTTTCGCGGGTCGGGCGGGGCGGTTCGGATTTCCTAATGGGTCGGGTTGGGGCGGGTGCAAAAAAACCCTGACCCGCGCATCACTATTGTCTAGTGTAGCTTGAACCAATCTCTTCCTAGAACCTAGCTTTTAGAATTAGACTGTTTCCCGTACAAGCACAGGCCCTCCCTCGTCATATGGATTACACATAGAAAACATTTTGGTGCATCATGAAGAGGAAGACACGACAAAGAAGACAGTTGAGCAACTAGAAGCCTGTATTAGTCAAGAATGGGACAACATTTCTATTCCTTAACTTGAGCAACTTGTCTCCTCAGTCCCAGATGTTTGCAGACTGTTAAAAAGAAGAGGGTATGCGACACAGTGGTAGGCGTCGCCTTGTCCCAAATTTTTTTTAAATGTGTTGAAAATACCATGAAATTGAAATTCAACTTAGTTTTCTCTTAAAATGATATGTTTCTTCAGTATAAACATTTTATATGTCATCTATGTTGTATTCTGAATTAAATATTGAAATTTGAAAATTCCACATTGCTTAATGCTTTTATTCACAATTTGTACATTGTCCCATCTTTTTTCATGTCTGTAACCTAAATGGTTATAGCCTATATTCTTCATTGAATACAATACCTGTAGCAGGCTAAGCTTTAAAATCACAATTCTTTTCCTAGAAAATGATGCACTCGTCATCTTGCCCACCTGAATCTGCACTTGCTCACAATAGAGCTAAAGCAAAATGGGATCTGCACAGCACTCACACAAGCAAGCCTACTTTTCAAGATATCCCCAATTTCTTTTAAAGTTAGCCAACGAGTTTGTGTTTTTACATCTGCAAATGATTGACATAAGAACCATCATGATACTTTTCAAAATAAAATTGACAGTTAGATTTTTCCCCTTTTCGTTCAGATTAGCCTATTTCTGATAGTCAAATAAAATCAGGTGATCATTTTTGTAAATACCACCCTGGACTATGAAATGAATCACAGTGGTTTTCACCTCTAAAATCAAGAAAAACCTGTAAGAAACTCACCCATAACAAATTGAAGTGTGGCTCTTTGTTTATAATTCCTTTTCTCTCGGTTCTCTGCTTTCTCCACCACAATCCTCCATTTTTCGTCCATCTCTTGACATTTTCTCTGGTCCATCTCAAAATGGCTGCCTCCATTTCTGGCCACCATGTTCTCTATCTTCTTAAGCAGATGTGTAACCTGCATGTCTGTACTGTCTATGTTGTTGAAAACCTGGTATCTATTCCCACATTTGTCAATGACCCACTGCAGGGCGGGCCCTTCACACTCAATATGTTCCTCAATGAGTTTGTCTCCCAGCCACTCTGCAGCGGTGAACACCACTATAGTGTGATCCCATACACTTGGGCCCAAGAGCTCAACATGCTCCTGAAGAGCCACTCTGTCTTCTTCTTGGAATGACATATCTGCACTGATGGCTATTATGAAAGCATGGGGACCCGGGCGACACAGAGATACACTGCGCATAATCTCATTTTTGGTTATTTGAGCTGATTTTCTCAGGGGAAAATTTGACCACCATCCTGGAGTGTCAACCAAAATCACTTCTCTGTCTATTAACTCTCTTTGTTTCATAACACACAGAGGTGTTCTCTGATGGGGGTTAAACATATTTGCACCCATGATGGAGTTTCCTATGGAACTCTTTCCAGACATTCGGTGGCCAAGCATTACAATTCTTAGTGGTGATATGTGAGAAGCTAACATTCCTGTAAAACAAATCAGTGTTATTTCTTTCTACT
The DNA here is from genome assembly GCA_027497455.2 of Sardinella longiceps. Classification (NCBI taxonomy): domain Eukaryota; kingdom Metazoa; phylum Chordata; class Actinopteri; order Clupeiformes; family Clupeidae; genus Sardinella; species Sardinella longiceps. The sequence continues at coordinate 23,422,873 of JAODXP020000031.1, forward strand.
TATAGTTTATGAAGAAAATGTTTTGTGTATTATTAATGGGAACAAGTTGATTTTAATTAATTGTGTTGCTGTATACATGAATCAACTCACTTGCCACATAAGTCTGAGTCCTGAGTGTCTTCATCAGTTTTTTTCTCCATTTAGCTTTCCTTTGCTCTAATTCTTGTATCTCTCTCAGTTCCTCTAACCTCCTTTTTTCCATTCTAAATGGCTTGTTGCTATTTATCTTCATGTCGTCCATCTTCTCCAGCAGTTCAGACACCTGGGTCTCTATGTAAACATTGGTTCTAGTGTCCAGGACATGGTATCTCATGCCACATTGTTCAATTAGCCACTGAAGAGCCATGCCTTGGCAGCTAATGTACTTTGCAGCTTGATTGAATGGGACTCGTGTACAAAGAAAAAGCACTATGGTGTGATTCCACACTTCTGTACCCAGTAGTTCCATATGCTGCTGAATGGTTTTTCTTCTTTTCTCTGTAAAGGGGCTGTCCAGCGGTATGAGCAGTAGCAGGCAATGGGGTCCAGGTGAACACAGAGAGACACTGAGCATAATTTCTCTCTTAATCAGTCCAGGTAAATGCTGCACATCGTTCTGATCCAACCAGCTTGGAGAGCTGAAGACAGTTACCCTTCTCCCGTTATTGCATTCCGTGTGATTTTGGCCTAAGATTGCATCCATGACTGACTCCTTTGCTTTATCACAGTATCCTAGCAATACAGTCCTCAGCCCAGAAGTGTGGCCTATGAAGAAGAACAGTATTTATCTATGAGTCTTAAGTATGCAGATGGCATAAGGTAAGGTAAGGTAAGGTAGTTTTATATAGCGCATTTTTACTACACAGTGTGCAAAACAAAGCGCTTAAAGAAAAAAAAAAAAAAAACACATAACAGATCGTAATGACAGTAAAGAAAAACAAAATAAAAGAAGTAGCCTAAGCCTATAATATAGGCCCATCAGAGTTCAATTGGTTGATCGTAGCAGTCCACGGGCATGTTGGTAACTCACGTGCATGAAACCGGCACTGGAGACAATTAAGGACTATCAACATTTAAGATAACTGACAATGCACCTTACTACAATGAGACGTTTTAATATTTATTTATTTTTTTATCCAGTTGAATAGGCCCAAATTCAGAGTTTTTTGCCTTTCATAATGACCGAGGCCCGGACCTTCGCATCATGGTAGGCTATAGGTCTCTCTCTCTCTCTCTCTCTCTCTCTCTCTCTCTCTCTCTCTCTCATAGCCTACACACACGCGCGCGTACACAATAAAGGTAGCCTAACAAAAGGTTTAAATTATTAAACTAGCCTATACGTCAGGTTTGCCGATGGGCATTTTATTAATTATTATGATTTTTTTAATGATCGGAGACGCTCATCCATTTTGTCAGGCTGTCAGGTTGAACGTCAGCTGTTTGGCGGTAGAACGTCAGCTGTTTGAGGTGCGCGTTCAAAGAAAAACGCACGGTAACACTTTGCGGTAAGGGTACATGAATTATCATGAATTCATGCATGATTTCATTCATGATTCATTTGTGATTCATGCATTACTTCATCTCTGAATATCTAATGACTCATCAGGTATTAGTATGAATTCATTGTTTATCATTAATGACCTCCTGCTGAAATAGCAGATGATCTTAAGCATTAATTACTCTGGGTACATCATCATGAGTCATGACTAATTACACATGATCATGATGTTTTTGTTCAAAAGAATTTGATATAATTTGTTATAATAAAAGTACTTATTTAGCCTACTTTGGCCTAGTCATACGCCATACGTCAACTAAATTTTACCAATTTAACCATGTCAACACTTTAGTTGAGGGGGCACAAACATGATGAATTCATCATGATCATGCTAATAATCATGACTCATGCTAATTAATCATGACTCATGATGATGTACCCAGAGTAACTAATACTTAAGATCATGTGCTATTTCAGCAGGAGGTCATTAATGACAAACAATGAATTCATGTTAATTCCTGATAACTCATTAGACTTTCAGAGATGAAGTAATGCATGAATCATGAATTTATCATGAATGATTTCATGCATGAATTCATGATAATTCATGTACCCTTACCGCAAAGTGTTACCAAACGCACTTCTGCGGTTTGAGTTGTTCCAACGGCGACGACAGGTTGGAGCGTTTTCAAGATCTTCACTTTGGAGGGCGTTTGTGTTTTCTGCGTTTTGAACTCAAGAAAATGCCGTTGCCGTGGGCACGATAGCCACATCTGTGGAAATGTTCCACGTTTATCTACCGTTATCGTTGTCGTGGGCACTGGGCCTTATGTATGTGACATTATACAACAAGGTCCGGTCAAGCTATTTCTGAATTTCTGATTGGACGGGAGGCATTCCAAGCGTCACTACGAGTGATGATATTTGGCAGGAACATCACTGAAGACTCTTTACAGTTATTAATCAGTGCGCATTTTCTACCGCGCCATCTAGTTCTGTAATGATATGTTTTATTTAGCATTTTGAAAATCCTGGAACTATTTTCTCCGATATCTCACTTCCGCTGTACGCTTAGCTGTAGACTTTTCACAAGCTGTGCAACTCTTCACGTTCAAACGTACAGCGGAAGTTTATAGGCGGCTGTGAGATGTCAGGGAAAATAGTTCCAGAATTTTCAAAATGCTAAATAAAACACGACAGGAATGGTTTTTCACAACGAGAATTGTTTTGCATGCCCATATAACAGCACTGATGACTCGGTGAGTAGCATATTTGAAAATAACAATGTTTTAGGTGGTTTTAGGGAACATTGTCAGACATGCACAAAGCTAGCCTGTCTGAAGCAGGAAGGGGGGTTCTGAAATAGCCGTATACTCAAGACAGGACCAATCATCCAAATTTTGGTGTCAATCGTCTATTGCACCCTAGACACTCTAGAAAAGGGGCTAAATGTGTTAAAAACCGAACCTCCCCTTTAACTCTACAATGATTGGTACAGTTTGTAGTGGTTCGCCATCAGGTACCATCAAGTCTTTTAGGCTGCTTAAGTACAAATACAATTTTGGCCAACTGCATGTTTTTAAAATGTGTAAACTGTAAATTTAACCTAGGAGCAGAATAACTGTCAAAGTTTAAATCAAATATACAGAGAAAAAATGTGTACAGAATGTGTATATTTTTTCAATTGTGTAATAAACCTTGGTTCTGCATATCTGGAACTGGCTGGTCTCCTGGTCCTTGGGATTCCACTGAGGCTGTACACCGTTTGGGCACACAACTTGTTTCTGCTCTAGGTATAGCTGGGGGCACCATGGATCTAGCAGCAGGCCCTACCACCTTGCCCTCTTGACCCACTGTGGAAGTGGGGGTTTGCAGCCGGATCACATCAGGTGGGATGCCAGCTGTGCTTGTTGTCTCTGCACCTCTTTGGTTGGTACCCGCTGTTGCAGGACAAAGACATGGTCTTAAGTCAATTGAAATGCACCCCAATTCCTGCCGCCCCCTTTCAAATGGCATTAGTTCACACAGAACCTCTGTTATCTTCTCTAAGACTTTAGGTCCCTTAAAGTTTCATTGTTGGACAGAGCCCCCTTGAGTTATGTTCTCAGAAATATACATTTTATTGTCTGTATTAATGTGTTAATGTGCAACTTTATATTCATGCTCAGACTACTTGTTTTAATGGGCAAGTGTAGCCGGTGGCGGTCTGCACCGCACACGGGTCGAACCCGCCACCCCGCAAGCTACAAACTCCCGGCGTGGGAGTGGAACGCTCTAACCAACTGAGCTAAAAGCCTGAGCTTCTAACTCAGCGTGTTAGAAGCGCCCATGGAATTGGGTGATGAGGATTTACACACTACCACCGAGCTAGCCGGCCTCCGTTACACTCACCCTCCAAATCCTCACTCCCATCCGGGTCACGGCACCAATGTAGCCGGTGGCGGTCCGCACCGCACATGGGTCTCGAACTCGCCACCCCGCAAGCTACAAACTCCCGGCGTGGGAGTGGAACGCTCTAACCAACTGAGCTAAAAGCCCAAGCTTCTAACTCAGCGTGTTAGAAGCGCCCATGGAATTGACGCCCTCTAGCGGTAGCAAATTGAATTTGCTCAGCGAGTAGGCCTAGCCTACGTCTAGCAATGAGCCATAGGTCAGACCTTGATGGTGCCTGAGCTGTTTATCTCAGCTGTTTACGCTCTAGGTTGTATCCCGACATTGTGGTGTTTAGCTAATCACAACATTATATCTGGACAGGACAGGAAGTTATTGAATCACTTAGTTACTTGCGCTGATTAGTTTTACCCGTTTTACCCACTTGTCGCCAGACTATAGTCTGGCGACAAGTGGGTAAAACGGGTAAAACTAATCAGCGCAAGTAACATTTATGTGATTGTCTGGCTTGTCAGGCTACCAAAGTGATGTAAAATCTCCAGATTTTACCCGAAAGTTAAGTGTGCTCATGCATTGTGTAGCACACTATATTTACATACAGAAATGTTCATGTCTCTGAATGTAATAAAGGTAAATGTGGAGCATTTTTGTCAAACACAACACATTATAACCTCCGTCTATTTGCCAACAATCTTCTGGTTATGTTTTTTTTTGTGTGGATTTAGGCTTACATGCCATATAATGAATGAACATCTCAGCAAATGAATGAAACCCTGTCTCATTGCTCAGAGTAGTGTGTCTGAGGACCATTGTAGAAATTATAGCCTAAATATATTTCACAGGCAGCAGACAGATGTAGGTTGATTATAACAACATGTTAAGTGTTTGAATTTACTTGATTACTCAAGTAATTGTTTCAGCCCTAGTCTTCAGTACGATTATGACTGGCACAAGTGGTGTTTAGATACTTACCATGAGAGGTCCTCTTAAACTTCTGGCCAGAGTTTCCCATTTCCTCAGTGGTGGTAAGTTACTATTGTCATTAAACAGTGTAAAAGAAATTGAACATATTGTAATCTTTTTTGTTGATAAAAAGTTCGGGATGTCAGTTTTACTGGATTTATTTGTCAAAACAGCGAACACAGTCAAATCTCAGAGAGAGAGAGAAGAACCCAAACAGTTTCATCAACCGTCTCTGGTCCTAGGCACCCAGGTTCCTGAACGCTACAATATGCAACTGACAAAAATTTCACCCATCCACTTTTACATACTGATTTTATTGCAGTCCAGACAGTTCAATTTTGCTGGTGTGACTGTTGCCTAAACTTTGGGCTGCTTTTAATTAATTTTACTGAAATTCATCCTTGTTTTCCCTTATTTCCCCTGTGGTGTGCAGGCTATGGAGAGTTAGCCTAAAAGTCACTTCCCTCCTTAGTGCAGAAAAACTCCCAATTAATGACGTATGAGACACATCGGTAGGGAATATTCAATCTGTATGTTTAGACTGCCATCACATTAACACATACCGGATACACATCTGATTTATGATCACATATGAAAGAGGACTGATTCCGATCTACACAAATCAGATTCCATGTGACATTTTTCTGTTTACACTGTCATCAAACAGATCGGATTTGTGCCACATGGGAGCAAAAATCGGATTTGAACTGCCAGTGTAAATGCATAAAAAGTTGGCGATTTTTTTTTACTATTTTCTATTACATAGTAGCCTAAGCGTTTGTTTAAAGGCTACTTTTTTGCCAGGATGAAACTGCTGCTGACATCCCATCCATAGAACTGCTTGCAAATATTTAGAGCAAAAAACGACAAATTCAATCAGTATTTGAACACTTACCTAAATGTGTGGAGGTTGAAAGGAGTTTCAAAGCTCTCTAAAATTATATTTTTGTATGGTCCTCTAAAACCATTTGTCCTCTTCAGTGAAAAAAAGGTTACAAAGCAGAGCCACGCACTTATGACTGAGGTAGGTAATACTTAGGTTACTGGAGACTGATTGGCTCATGGGGCCTGATAGAACTGATTATTATCCAATCCTTTCTAGAGGGTTTATAAGTTTGTAACCTTTGATCCTTTGAACAGGGTTTATAAGTTTGTAACCTTTGATCCTTTGATGTTTGTAACCTTTGATCCTTTTATGTTTTATGTGTTTGATATCATAGCAAATCTGTTTTTAGAACTGATGCCAACTAGCCTGGGTGTGTTTGTACATAAAGAGTAAGACGCTGAAATAGAATCCACAAAATCAATTTTAATCTGTGATCCATTTGTAACATATAGAGGTCTGCATCGATATTGCAGATTGGAACAGTTAGGCTGCAGTATTGTTGGATTATTACGAGGTACAGAGGTACAGGTTCTGAGATACAGTAGGGCTTTCTTAAGAGACTAAGGAGAAATCCAGTGTCAATCAATTCATAGCCCTGTTGTTCAAACTCACAAAGTGATGTAGGTTGGAAAAAGAATAATATGGGCTGAAATTAGTACATGTAGTTTAGAAAATGAAGTCCAATACTGACAATTTTACTCTCTAAAGCAGGGATGTCAAACCCCCGGCCAGATTCTGGCCTGCGAGTTGATACCAGATTTATAATGCCAT
>JAODXP020000031.1:23436860-23497409 GCA_027497455.2 Sardinella longiceps
CCCTGCTGGGTGTGCAGAGGGGTGCTGAAGCGATGTGCTGCGTTAGACGCACACCCTCCTCTGCCAGCCGGTCGATGTTTGGGGTCCTGCACAAGCACACACACACACACACACACACACACACACACACACACACACACACACACACACACACAATATACATGTATAGTATAATATGCCTATAGGCTACTTTGAAGCCAAAAAAAAATGTTTTTTGTAATAAGAAAAAAATAATTCAGAGAGAGAGACAGAGAGAGAGGGGGGGGGGGGGGGGGTTGCCTACTTCAGCGTGGTGTTTCCATAGCATCCCAGGTCTCCCATTCCCATGTCATCCACCATCAATAACACGAAGTTAGGTCTACGAACATCTCGCGCAGAGCTCGCAGACCAGCACTGGACCAAGACTACGCACATTGGGATCCACATGCACACCATCTCGGCGATAGAATGCAATGGACCTAAGATACATCAAGGAACTAGTTTATAATAAATTACCTTCTCTTCAGAGCTAGTAAGTTATCTTCCACAACAACTTTTAAGCCTCCCATAATGTGGCCTAACATGACCCTTACTGTTTAGTGGTTCATTTCCACATCTAGGGCAATTCCGTCAGTCCGTTCCGTCAGTCCGCAATTGTAGATCTACATGTACATTTATGCAATTAGCAGAGACTTTTACCCAAAGCAACAATTTAACAAATATAACAGCTGGGACAGTCAGAGAGCCCAGTTGCTCCAGCCCTAGTCTTTGCTACGTTTCAGAATAGAAACAAGCAAAACAGACCAGTGGGCTAATAAGGCAAGCTGCTATTAGTTGACGTGCGTAAGGTTTAACAACATTTGTTTATCATCATGCATTGTAAGCGATGCATTGTTAAGCGATGCATAAAGTGCAGTAACGTTATTAGCCTACCACTGTAACGTTAAGCCTAGCCTAGGCTAATAAATGCACCACTAAAAATTTTGAAACAACGGTCTCGAGACGACTCACCTACAAAACTTGGCCAATTCACGGGGGAAAGTTCTGTAGCTTATTGATTTCCATACAGCAGTTGGACTTCTGTAGCGCGTCATGCGCAGAGTCTTTTGCCTTTTGGCCAGCTGATAACTGTGCCTTCTTCCTGAACCAGGAAGTTTATCGCATGAGTCTAGATAGGCTTGTTGAATGTGAACTCTGCATGCAGTCAAAAAGGGCAAATAGCAACACAACGTAAACTACGCTGTGTAGTAGGCCTACATCAAGCCCATCTGAAGTTAACGGAATGGTAACTCACCGTTTTCAGCAAAACTCATTGCGCCAGTCTGCTTTTTTTAATAGGGGGGATTTGCGGAAAATACTGCCACCATGTGGATGAAATGATTAATACACTATTTCATTTGTCATGATCTTCATGAAATAATAGGCTACTGGTCATTCTAAAATCTAAATCAAATTCTGTGCCATTACAGTTTTTTTTGTGTTATCCTTTTGACATGTTGTACAAGGTTTTCAAGACATATTTATTGACTTATTTATTTGTATACCTTTCCAATGCTTTGTACAATGTCAATAAACAAATCAAATCAAATAAGAAAAGTTATTGTTACTATATCTTAAACACAGTGTAGCCATACCTGTGAACTGAAGTGCTGCTTACACTGTAGTTGCAATTCTGTAACACACTCTGCTGCTAACGCATGGTCATTTATGGTTGTAATGTGACATTGATGTAAAAAAAAAAAAATCGCTTCCGTGTGCACATGGCCTGAATCGGCCTTAACACACCCTTGCACATGACAGACAGAAAAGACACAAGGACAGAATGTGATAGTTCAATATTTAATTCCCCTGATCACAGTCATCCCCATCACTGCTGTTGGAGTCATAATGGAAACAAGTGATTTGTAATGTTTAATGTTATTTTGAATATTTGAAAGTAATAATGGTTGCCTTTTCAATATTGTTAATTTTATTAACTGTCATATGACATCACTTTGCAGTAAATTTTGTGAATGGCACAGAGTGTCATAGCGCAACAGTCTTTTACCATGACTACACATATTTTTTACTGTTCTCTTGTAGAGCAAAAAAAATTATTTATTTTCATTTTTTGCCATTTTTATACTTGGAAATCAAACATTTTGATTTAGGAAAACTGTTGAAACGTTTGACTGAAGTTCAAGAAGTGGACTTAAAACAACATGTGAGGAAACTGCACCTACAACAGGAATTATCAACATCGTCACTACCATCAACTTTGTCACTGACATTCTGGCTAACTTTAGAAGAATCAATGAGGACTGTTTTTCCAGTTTCAATCTTTTTTGGCAACTTGGATTTATTCCCTGGTGATTCATTAGACTTATTAGACTTGCGTGTTTTTGATTCTCCCCCTGAGTAACTTTGGCTGCAGCAGTTCCGAGAGTATTTTGACTCTGTTTCGCAATTTTAGTTTTTTTGGACAACTTTAACTTGTCTTTCTTTTTGATTTTTTTCCCTGTGGTTTTTGTTTTTTTCCCCTGTGACTTAGGCTTTTTATCCTTGCGTCTTTTCAAAATGTCTTCCAGCCTACCAATTGCTGCAGTTTCTTCTTCTTCTTCTTCTTCTTCTTCTTCTTCTTCTTCTTCTTCTTCTTCTTCTACTTCCATTGTAGCCTCTTCTGCTGCTGTGGCTTCTTCCTCTTCTTCTACTTCTTCTTCTTCGACTTCTTCCTCTTCCTCCTCCTCTTCTTCTTCTTCTTCTTCTTCTTCTTCTTCTTCTTCTTCTTCTTCAGAGAGAATGGCAGAGATTGCATTTTTACTGAATTTTGCTATTTTCAAAAACTTTTTCTTTCTTTCTTTCTTTTTGGTAGCCTGTGACTTTTTAGTCTTTTTTGCAGCTTTTTCAGATCCTTCTTCGTCTACAGCAGCAGTTATGACTTTTCCGAGGGCCTTTGTTGCCCACATGTCTGTGAAGACAAAAAACACAACGATATTTTATATATTTTGAGGGAAAAAAATGACACACACCAAAGCTACTCTTTTTTTATTATCAATTGAGTTTATTTCATTCTCAAATGAAATTCAGTTCACTTTCAGTGCTAGTTGGACTAGAACAGCAATAGAATTACTTTATAGTGCATTCAATTGAATCCTATAGAATAGGTACTGCAAACATGATTTTATTTACAGGAAAGGCATGCTTGTCTTCTCATACTGACGGCATCAATGTTGTATACAGTAGGCTAAGTCACACCCTTGTCCGGAACACATAGAAAACGGTGGTTTGTTATTGGGCTCATTGTCACAGAGCAAATGCCATAAAAAATGACAAGCCCTTTCCCTTCCACACTGTTGATCACAAATGGTGCCTGTGCCCTGTGGCAACTTGAAGCCGATAAATAAGACTTCCAATGTAAAGCAGACAGCTTGATTTCTGGTGGAGGTCCATTAAGTTATCGAGCTTCCCAATTTGATCAAGCAGTAGCCTAGTAAACCTACATAAACAGAAATACCTCTGAACATTTGGGAAGCCTATTCAAAGTGTGTGATGAGTCTTGAGTTACTCTTATTTTGATAGGTCAATGCCAAGCTATAGGCATATAAGTAATACGTCAGATTCAGTTAGGAATTGCCTGAGTAACGTATCCTGTAATGCTCCACAAGACTTGAGTAAAAAGTTAAATGCAAGACTTCGCTTATGCTTCATTTTATGACATGGTGTCAGAAGTTTTGACCTCACGTCCTTTGGGAGAGAGACGAGTGTGAAACAAGCAAGTAGAGGGAGAAGATAGTGAGAACGAAAAGGGGAAAATGCCAAAGTTCCACGCACCCGAAGCTTTCGATTTCACCCAGCCCTCCGCATGGCCGATGTGGAAGCAGCGGTTCTCACGGTTTCGAATAGCCACGAAATTGGACAAAGAGGACAAAGATGTGCAAGTAAATTCTCTCCTTTATGCAATGGGCCGAGATGCCGAGCCTGTGTTTAGCACATTCACGTTTACTCAACAAGAGGAGGCAGATTATTTCAAAGCAGTAATGACAAAATTCGATGAGCATTTTGTGCCTAAACGTAATGTTATACACGAACGTGCCTGTTTTCATAAACGCTCACAGCAGATTGGGGAAAGTGTGGAGGCTTTTGTTCGTAATTTATACGAATTAGCAGAATACTGTGAGTTCGGGACAACTAAAGATGAGCAGATACGTGATCGAATCGTCATTGGTATTGCTGATGGAGAAGTTTCACAGAAGCTACAGTTAGAGGCTGAGCTCACCCTCGAAAAGGCAATCCAAATGGCTCGTCAGTCCGAACTTGTTAAAAAGCAAACACTTGAAATGAGAGCTGAAAGTGAAGTTAATGAAGTGAAACAAAAGCAATTCAGAAAGTTTAATAAAAAGGGCACAGGAGCAAAAGGAAGAAATGATAGCTCTAAAGCAACTGAGGGAAAGTGCATGAGATGTAATCGTGAGCACGAGAGCGGTGCTTGTCCTGCATATGGGAAGAAATGTAGGAAATGCAATAAAACCGGACATTTTGAGGTTGTATGCAAAACGAAAAATCTAAAAGAAATCACAACAGAAAATACAGAAGAAGAGTCAGTAGGGGCATTTTTCTTAGGCTCAGTTTGTGACGAGACTGACAGAGATGAGAGATGGCATGTGGAGCTTCCAATCAGTGGCAAGATGCTACGTTTCAAAATCGACACTGGGGCAGATATTACTGTCATGTCACACAGCTCATACCTAAGCCTGCCCAAGCGACCAGCCCTATGTCCAACAGCAGCAGATGTCCGGAGTCCTGGGGGCAAACTTCAGTGCATAGGGAAGTTTTTGGCTACCACAGAACGAAAGGGGCAAAAATATACATTGTGGATTTTTGTTGTGAGTGGCTCATACTCTAACAATCTGCTTAGTCGTACAGCTGCATGTAAAATGGGGTTAGTCCTGAGGGTGGATGAGCTAGAATGTGATAGTGTGTTCGGCGACATTGGACTCCTAAATTGCAAACCAGTCAAAATTGAGCTAAGAGAAGATGCTCAGCCCTATAGCATCACGACGCCTCGGCGTGTTCCATTTCCATTGCTCGCAAAAGTGGAGCAAGAGCTAGCTAGAATGCAATCCATGGGAATTATTGAAGAAGTAAGAGAGGCCACGGACTGGTGTGCACCGATGGTGCCTGTAGTTAAGAAAAATGGCAAAGTCAGGATCTGCGTGGACTTAAAGAGGCTGAATGAAGCGGTCAGGAGAGAGAGGTTTATCCTGCCAACGCTGGAAGATGTAGCGCCAAAGCTATCCGGAGCGGCTGTCTTTTCAACTCTTGATGCGTCCAGCGGCTTCTGGCAGATACCTCTGGATCCGAGTTCTCAGAGGCTGACTACGTTTATAACACCAGTGGGACGGTTCTGTTTTAAAAGACTACCGTTCGGAATAACCTCCGCTCCTGAAATTTTTCAGCGAGAAATGAGCACTCTCTTACGGGAACACAAAGGCACGGTCGTGGTGATGGACGACATCTTAGTCTATGGCGAGACACAAGCAGAGCATGACTGCAACCTAAAACATGTAATGCAGACAGTCAAGGCATCAGGACTGAAGCTCAATAAAGAGAAGTGCCACTTCGCACAGTCAGAGATCCAATACTTTGGACATGTTATAGGGGCTGACGGAATAAAACCTGATGGCAGCAAGGTCAAAGCAATAACAGACATGCCGAGCCCCCAAAACGTCAGTGAACTCCGGCAAATGCTAGGAATGGTGAACTATTTGGCTAAGTTCTTGCCTCACCTGGCCACTGTTCTACATCCAGTCACCTCACTCTTAAGGAGTGATGTCCAGTGGGTGTGGGGTGAAGCCCAACAGCAAGCCTTCGAAGAGGTGAAGAAGATGTTAGTCACAGCGCCTGTGCTGGCCTACTACGATCCGGGTAAGCGGACCATAGTGAGTGCTGACGCGAGCAGCTACGGCTTAGGAGCCACCCTGCTCCAGGACCAAGGAGACAGAGTGCGTCCAGTGGCGTTCTGCTCACGCACCTTGACAGACACAGAGCGCAGGTACTCGCAGATCGAAAAGGAATGTCTGGCAGGTGTCTGGGCATGCGAGCGATTCTCACGTTACCTGCATGGGATGGACACGTTCTGTCTGGAGACAGACCATAAGCCGTTGGTGCCTTTGATCAATACCTACGATCTAGATAAAGCACCATTGAGATGCCAACGCTTATTGATGCGCCTCATGAGGTTCAACGTGAAGGCAGTGCATGTACCTGGAAAACAGCTCATAATTGCAGACACGCTGTCAAGAAACCCGCTCAAGGTCAGTGACGCGTCAGAGACCGACGATGATGTCAAGGCCTATGTCAGGGCAGTGATGGCCACCAGACCGGTGTCGGATGACAGATTGGAAAAGATCAGGGAAGCCACCCTTAAAGATGAAGATCTCCAAAGAGTCATCAATCACATCCGTCACGGCTGGCCAACTTCAATGTCACAGTTACCACACACGCTCCATGGCTACCATACTGCAAGGGCGCATCTGTCTGAAGCAGACGGCTTGTTGTTGTATGACGATAGGATCGTCATCCCGGTGTCTCAGCGATCAGAGGTGCTGTCCAAGCTCCATGAGGGTCACTTTGGCTTGAATAAGAGCCGGGAGAGAGCCAAAATGTCTGTGTGGTGGCCTGGAATTGGAACAGACATCACCAGGTGTGTGACGACCTGTGAGTTTTGCATAACAAACAAGCCAACTCAAAACAGAGAGCCATTAATGACAACTCCATTACCAAATGGACCATGGCAGAAGATAGGTGCAGATCTTTTTGAGATAGACGGGAAACAGTACTTGGTTGTAGTTGACTATTACTCCCGTGATATAGAGATAGCCCACCTGTCTACTATCACTAGCAAGCAAGTGGTGAGTTGCCTCAAAAGCATGTTTGTGCGATGGGGTATTCCATTGGAAATATTCACTGATAATGCAACACAGTTTGTCTCAGCGGAGTTTAATGAGTTCAAGAATGCTTATGACTTCCGGCATACTACATCAAGCCCACATTATCCGCAGGCTAACGGTGCTTCGGAACGAGCCGTCCAGACTGCCAAGCGGATCTTGAGACAACCAGACCCTCACTTGGCGTGGATGAATTACAGAGCCACACCAATTCAGGCTACTGGGAAGAGCCCTGCCCAGCTGGCGGTAGGACGTCAAATCAGAACGAGAGTGCCTACTCTTATGAAACACCTGAAGCCCTGTCATGTCAATCTGAGGCAGTTGAAAGAGAAAGACAGACAGACAAAGCAAGCCTACAGATTCTTCTATGACAGAAGGCATTCTGCGCGTGACCTACCAGCGTTACACCCTGGACAGCAGGTAAAGGTCAAGGTGGATGGGGAGAAGAGATGGGGAACTCCTGGAGTGATTGTCTCCAATGCACCAGAGCCACGGTCATATGTGGTGAGAACTGAACAAGGCACAGTCACCCGTCGAAATCGCAGACATCTGCAGCTCATACCGGAGCTGCCCAGTGCTGAAGGACAGTTACCATCCCAGGATGACGTCCAACCATCTGGTGTGACCACCATTGAACCAGCCTCGCCTGCATCAACACCAAAAGTTCTGGACCACTCATCCCCAGAAGGAGTGGTTGTCCAGTCACCACCTACACCATTGCCAATGGCTGCAAGATCATCAGGAAGAACTATCAAGACACCTGTGAAATTCAAAGACTTTGTTAGAACCATGCACAGTTCACAGAAATGAGAAATAAGTCATTTGGGAAGTGATTAAGTAAATGGTTTATTCCCTGAAAATCTACTGTAATGTTCCTAGTACAGTGAGTTAGTATTAAGGGGTTTGAGTAAGAAAATAGGAGCAGTGAGAATGTTTATTTGAATATTGTTTATTATTTGTTTGTTTGAGAAACAAGCTTAAGGGGGGAGATGTGATGAGTCTTGAGTTACTCTTATTTTGATAGGTCAATGCCAAGCTATAGGCATATAAGTAATACGTCAGATTCAGTTAGGAATTGCCTGAGTAACGTATCCTGTAATGCTCCACAAGACTTGAGTAAAAAGTTAAATGCAAGACTTCGCTTATGCTTCATTTTATGACAAAGTGCAAGATCTATTTGATGAAGTAGTGAGGAAGCAAGGGCAAAAGAATTCAGTGGACACATAACATGTCTTGCATAGCGAGTATGAATTATTGCCCTCAGCCCCCTCTCAGGGCAGAGATCTAAGAGGTATTTATTAGACTATGTCTGGTCCAGCTTCAGCGGAGATGTATTACTGTAGTCTAGATCTATGCTTTATGTTGCCTGTCTGTCTGTGTTAATGCGTTATGTATCACACTCTCATGGCCAAGACAAATGTCTCTATCTAGACAATAAAGAGACAATAAAGACTCGTCTTATCTTATGTTTAGAGATTAAAGGTGATATCTCAAAACCAGTGTATCTATGTGTATATGTTTGCACAATTTTTTGTGTATTACAAAAGTGAAATGTTTTCTGTAATATTTCATCGGATAGGCCTACAGTTTGATGATATTTCCCAGTTTTTTTTTACATGTTAGTAGATTCCTATGGGTACCATTAACATTCCTACTAGTAGAGGTAAATAAAATAATAAAAAAGTAGTCGTATAGGTAACTAAAAGGTCTGAATTGCCACTGAATCGCCCGGTGGTGTCCACACCACATCATTAGCTTCTGTCCATTTGTCAGCACTGTCAACTTTGCCAGCTGCTTATACAAATGTACAAGGGGTCTGTCTGTTTGACTTTTTGAAGCACGCTTTCAAGTTTTTTTAACCTCACAATTTTGGTTGGCATGGTAGTGTTGCATGGCCAAATAATTGTTATTGTAGAAAGAACAATATTTATGCTGATATAAGGACTTTATTAAAGCTTGGGTGATTCCAACTCTAACCTCATTCTGCACATTACATACTGCAATATCCTGCAAGTTTGTGTGATAATGATGTTTTGTTACCTATTAAGTTTCCTAAGTTGCTAATATGTGTCTTGTAGGAGTTGAGGTGTGCATGCGTACGTACGTGTGTGTGTGTGTGTGTGTGTGTGTGTGTGTGTGTGTGCGTGTGTGCGCAGGTGCGAGAGTGTGAGTGTCTGAGAGTTGGTGAGAGACAGTAGCATTGTTAATGGAAGTTGTAAAAGCATGAGTTGTGGCTAAAACAGCAACTCGTTCTTGTTCTGTGTCAACAACAAAAGTTCACCCTGTTAAACCGTGTCCAGGAGTTGTAGCCTATCACAATATTTTCTATGCATATTAGTACACTGTTGTAGCCTATATGAGGTTTATAAATGTTTTGAATGGTAAACTTTGGTTTGGTTATATATCATTAGAAGGATGAGCCATAATCATAATCATGGTTTATAATCAAAGACCTAAAACATAATCATAGCGTGTCTCAACCTTTTTATTTGTGGATATTTATAACTGAAGTGACAATTTATCCCTTGTTTGCTTGTTTGTTTGGTGATGACTGGGGAATTTTTGACTTGTGATTTTGGTTTGTAAAAAAATAAATCAAGGAAAGTTTGTGCTAAAAAACTGACGTATTAATTTCTTCAGAGACAATAAAGTAAAACAGACTGGGAAAACTGAGCAGCAGCAGCAGCCGCAGCAGCAACAACAGAATTTGTGACAAGCTGACCAAAAACCAAAGTCAAAAAGTTGTGTGCTCCCAACCAGCCACACCTCCACCAGGTCTCCTTCCTATTTAATGATATTTTGACCTGTAGAGTGCAAACATTAGGAAAGATATGGAAATAAAGGTACACAATAATTTGACGTTATTCTTTTTTTCCATGCCTGACCGGGCACATATGCATATTGGCTAAGAAAAGGCTAGCCCATCCCATGGCAACTATTGAGCATTCCACTGAAAAAATATGAATAATAGGCCAAATAACCTACTACAGGCTTGCATGGCCCAGAAATTGAAGAAAGGCAATCACATGCATTGCATGAAGAGCAGTTGATACTGACAGATCAGCTGTAATGTTGGACCTCTCAGAATGGGAGTATTCTAATCAGGCTGATCGCCAATCATTTTGTCCCAATAGATAGAGTTGACATACAGTAAGTAAGTAGAAGAGTTTGCTTGAGCGCAATTACATTGTAATTGAGTTTTGAACAGCTTTTAATTTCCATGTTTATAATGCTAAAGGGTTTTAAATAGCTACTTAGCGAGTTCTGTTGTTGATTTGCATGGAGGGATAATCTATTGCGTGAGCGGGAGACAAAGAGAAAGGTTGACATAACAGGACGAGTCTGGCTGTGCAAAGGGTAACACACCCTGGGCCAAATTCAGTCAGATAGACTAGGCCTACAGTCTTTTGCATGAAATAATTGATCAAGTTTTTAATTTTTAGGACTCTATTCGAACTTGGGTCTAGTATACGCATAAGCCTACTGCATAAGATCTTAAAATGGACTGGCCCCTCCATGGGCTACTGGATTTTGTCTGCTATGGCCATGCTAGTTCTGTAAGATCCACCAGAATTGCTTGTGCTGTATTTATGGCAGCAACATACTTTGTTGCCATTCAACCTTTACACAACGTGGATGTAATCCAAAAGAAGGGATCTTAAATATTTAATTGTCCTGGTGACATTTACAAAGTACCTTGATTACATGTCCATAACCTTTATCAGCCCCATAGCTTCAAGTTTGGCATGCCATCTAAGCTTTATTATGACCAATACAAAGCATAATTGGGTAGTAACCTTTAGTTTTATTGAAGTTCCCATTGATATCTAAATGAAATGAGAGAATATGACCCAGGTAGAGGAGAGCAAAGTGTCTAAACTCCACAAACACTGTGATGTCACACTGTAAAAAAGAATTTGCAATGGTTACTTGAAAATTATGTGGAAACTTGTTGCCTCAAATGAGTTAAGTAAATATGACTTTTATTTTTAGATGTAAAGTACTTGTAACTTGAAAAAGAAAAGTTAAAGCCTATTTACTTATAGCCTAACTCATTTAAGGCGACGCACATTTTTCAAGTACGGTAACCATTACAAATTCTTTTTTGTGAGTGGGAGAGGGTTCCAGTAGTTGAGGCATTGAGATGAAGAACCATACAAGTCCATATTTCCAAATTTTACATTAAAATATTTTAACATATATAAAATGGTAGAAAACCTGAATAGTTGAATAAATGGTCTGAAACCAGTATAGTTTATTTAATTAGATAATGTATTATAAAGGCACTTTCAATGATATCTGGTTTCAGTCTGGTTCTGATTTCAGACTGGTTTACTACCATTTTATATGTGTTACAATATGTTTATATGGTTCAGTATGGAATATGGGTATGTATGCTTCTTTGCAGTGTTGGGAGTAACGAGTTACAAAAGTAACTAATTACAGTAATGCATTGGTTTTTGTGGTAACTTGGTCATGTAAGGCATTACAGAAAAATATATATATACAGTATATATATATTACTCTGTACAATTGTCAATAGGCCTAACAGTTGTCACTAAAGTGTCAGTAACAATTGTCACTATAATGAAGTGGTGTTTTTTCCTTCATACAAATTCGCCAAAAATCACTGAGAGATCAGTAACATGTCTGCTGTGCCGGAATTAATGTAAAACTTTACAGTCTCCACCTGTCATTCTCAAGTTATGAGAATTTTGCCATTTTGAAAAAAAAACAAAAAAAAACTGGATACTGATGATTTTGGCAAATATTCTGTTGAGAACAGTAGGAAATCATCAGCACCATGATAACAGAATTGCAATAATTAAAATATCATTATTAAAAGACTAAAATGACACAATTATAAGGTGAAGACATAACTTACCTTAATGCTTAACTTGTACCACAACACTTGGACAAATGAACTGGATGCAGATGATTTTGGCAAATATTCTGTTGAGAACAGTAGGAAATCATTAAATAACCTACCTATAGAAATGGTAGGCCTATGTGTTTTAAATCTTTAAATGCAAAGCTATTGTTTGCATGTAAAGATTTCATTTATTTTATTATTGTCTATAAAAGTAAGCTATTGTTTATCTGTCTGCATTGGATGTATGATGATTGTGTGATGTTATGTAAATATTACTTACCATGTATAGCGTTTCTGCTGGCCTCTTCAGAATCTATTCACCACAGATGTGGGCTCTTCCATTTAAAAGGATCGGGTTTGGTTTATGACTGCAATATACCTTTTTGCAGTCCAGCCTTTACACAATCAAACCTCTACTGGTAACACTTTGTGGTAAGGGTACATGAATTATCATGAATTCATGCATGATTTCAATCACGATTCATTCGTGATTCATGCATTACTTCATCTCTGAATATCTAATAACTCATCAGGTATTAGCAATTCATTGTTTATCATTAATAACCTCCTGCTGAAATAGCAGATGATCTTAAGCATTAATTACTCTGGGTACATCATCATGAGTCATGACTAATTACACATGATCATAATGTTTTTGTTCAAAAGAATTTGATATAATTTGATATTATAAAAGTACTTATATAGCCTACTTTGGCCTAGTTCCTCATATCTATCCCATACGTCAACTAAATTTTTACCAATTTAACCATGTCAACACTTTAGTTGAGGGGGCACAAACATGATGAATTCATCATGATCATGCTAATTAATCATGACTCATGATGATGTACCCAGAGTAACTAATACTTAAGATCATGTGCTATTTCAGCAGGAGGTCATTAATGACAAACAATGAATTCATGTTAATTCCTGATAACTCATTAGACTTTCAGAGATGAATTAATGCATGAATCATGAATTTATCATGAATGATTTCATGCATGAATTCATGATAATTCATGTACCCTTACCGTAAAGTGTTACCGTTACAACTTGACTCTTCTTCTGTAGTTGCAAAGTGCAATAAAATATGGTGATTCAGTATAATAATCAAATAAATCTGCAACTTTGGCTTGCACTACTTCAGTTGGTCATGTGGAAGGACTGTTTTGTTATGTAGTGGTAAATTTCTTGGCAGATTATAGAATATTTCAGAAACTGAAAATGTACTAGAATAAAAAGTCAGTAAACATAACATATTATGGGGGCGTTGTGACTCGGTGGGCTGGTGCATCGTGCTGGTTCGAGTCCAACCCAAGGTCATTTCCCAGTCCTTTAGTACAGTCCTGTGACCACACACATCCCTTACTCCGCTTTGGATGGGTGCTGGGTCAAAGTAAAACGAATTTGCCAACAAAGAGATATATGATCCGCACACCAGTTTTTGTTCCCCTTCTAAATTTATTGGCAACGTTTCGAGCTACAGCTCTTCCTCAAGCTTACAGGAAGGGCTGTAGCTCGAAACGTTTTAAAAAGGGAACAAAAACTGGTGTGCGGATCATATATCTCTTTGTTGGCGAATACATTTCCCAGTCTCCCTAGACTAGAGGTCCTCATGAACACAGGCATCATGGAGCAGACAGCAGACTGGATGTCTGAAAACCACAGCAAGATGAGATATCCAATCCAATCCACATTTCTTGATTCAAAAAGTATTTACAAACAGTATTATTTTCTTAATTTTTTTTTCTGTGTTGTTCACGCATAATGTGGAAAGACTATGACGTTTCCTCTCTGAGTATCTTATGTGAAGCAACAAATCAGTCATTCATGAATTCATACCATTGGAAAAGAGATTGGTGAATGCCTTTACATGTCATGTAAGTTCATAAACATTTCACAAATGAGTTGAAGGTAGAGCTCTTTTAGCAAACTCACTAATAGCAACTGTGTGCAGTAGGGTGGATCTTCAGGATGGTGATTTACATACAGTTAGCAGTTTGCCCTCCACCCCCCCCCCCCCCCCCCCCCACACTCATTTATTTTAAAGCCACCACATGCAACTTTTAGGTAAAATTTCGACGTTTCCTATTCATTACACCTTTATGTAAATTGCCTAGAACTCACTAGACTTGATAAATGACATGTTCCGGAGTAAAACGAGCCCCTTCACGAGATTGTCCGACCCTCCTAGAGGCAGATACCGCCTATGCAAGATCAGTGAGCGTGTCCCGGCTATCGTAAGTTTTGGTTAGCAAGCAAGCTAGGTCACGTGACTTAGCCAGAGTTTACTGTTTGAATTACAACGCGATTTGTGACTTCTCAGCGCATTCAACTGTCGATACATTTTGTTAGCGGCGATCACCATTGACTATGCAATTCTAAATGGAGGATTATTGGCAGAAACGCTAAATAACTGCTTTGTTTGGTTGTTAGCTTACTGGATGACGCCACCGGATCCTGCATAGGTTCTCTTTAATGTTGTTGGGGCAGCTAAGGGCTTCATGACTGACAACTGTCCTCATCATCAACAACAATGGCTTTCATCACCTTCTTCATCTACTCTCTCATCCTCTACATACAAGGTCAGTTTGGCAGTTTCAGAGAAATCTACACACTTTTAGATGTTATAATGTAGTGAAATTATTATGGGTGATGTAAATACTGTATATGTATTTTATAAGAGTTTCTATGAGCAACATACTAATACTTTTCTATTTATTCAGATTCCAGGGCACAGGTGACTGTTACTCAAACTCCAGTAATGTTGACCAGTGTAGGAGGCTCAGTCACCATCAGCTGTAAACGCAGTGGAAGCTTTTATGAGCCCTGTAGCCCACCATGCATCTCCTGGTACCAGCAGAAGTCTGGAGAGAAACCCAAACTCCTCATCTATTATACCAGCAGCCTCCAGTCTGGTATTCCTGCTAGATTCAGTGGCAGTGGATCTGGGAATGACTTCAGTCTGACCATCAGTGGAGTCCAGAGTGAAGATGCTGGAGATTATTACTGCATGAGTTATCATCGAATTGGTGGCAGTAGCGGTACTAGAGTGTTCACACAGTGGTAGAGAGCTGTACAAAAACCTCCCCCTCTCTCTCACTCAGTCAGGTGGCACAGTGTGAGTGTAGCCCACTGCTGCTGGTGGAGCCCCCTGCTGGTGCTGAGAGGGAGTGCATATATAACAGATTGAAGTTAGTGCAGCAGGTGTGTGGATGGTGAAAGCCATACCCCTCCAAACCACTACAGGGTCATAGTGTCCATCCCCAGCAAGATAATCATGTGAGTCTAAATATAGTATTCAGCAAAATATTTACAGCCCTCTAATGCATATCAGATTGTATGTATTGTATGTGGTCATAACTCAGCTGCCTGCTGAGGCTGAATTCATTCCAGATTCACTGACACCAGTACCACATGGCAAGCATTCCATTCACACTGTTTTCCACAATACAACAAAACTATTACAAAATCACTGTGATGAACAGAATTACGGTGGGTTTTTTTTTTTTTTTTTTTAATCACAACCCTAACCTATTTTTTTTGGCAAAACACTGCCTTTAAAAACACTTGACTTTAAAAACTACTTGTACACACCAGTGGTGAACCTCATTCATTAGTGTGATGTCATTAGTGTTCAGTGGTGTGTGACTGACTGCTAGACAGTCATTTGCATATGAGGGTTAGTTTGCATGTGCAGAACATATTTGGTCCAGATGTCCATGGGACAGCTGAGTCCATTCCAACTGATCCATCAGCAGCTCCAGCAGTGATGGCCTTCATTACCCTCCTCCTCTGCTCTCTGCTCAGCTGCATTCAAGGTCAAGCTCAGGATTTTAGTGATTTAGTGAATATCTGCACTGACATTATAATATAAATTTGTTAATTGTTGTTTATTTGATATGTGTATGTGCTGTTGTATCTTTTCTTAGATTCCTGGGGACAGGTGACTATGACTCAAACTCCAGCAGTGACCACCAGTCTAGGAGCCACAGTCACAATCAGCTGTAAACGGAGTGGAAGTGTTTATAGTGACTACTGCTCTCCCAAATGCATCTCCTGGTACCAGCAGAAGTCTGGAGAGAAACCCAAACTCCTCATCTACTCAGTGAGCAACCGTCAGTCTGGTATTCCATCTCGGTTTAGTGGCAGTGGATCTGGGAATGATTTCAGTCTGAAAATCAGTGGAGTCCAGAGTGAAGATGCTGGAGATTATTACTGTATGAGTTACCATAACCCTAGATATGGTGTAGGAGAGTTCCCACAGTGCTAGAGAGCCGTACAAAAACCTCCTCCAGTCTGAAGACACAGTGATGCACTAACTGCTGCTGCAGCTGGAAGACACTGCAGGTGCTGAGAAGAGGAAACTGAAGAGGCCTCACTAGAACATCACACTACAGTCTGACTCTATTCATTTAGGAACAATATCCTACTTTAAAACAATTCTACGCACTACTGCCTACCTTTAACTATTTATTTCTTACTCCACACTCCAAAATGCGGAGGTCAACAGCCATATAGGATTATTTTCAATCATCCACACCCTGCTTTGCACAATGGGAAATACTTCACCTTAAAGGTGGTATGTAGTTTATATTTGTTTAGAAGTAGCAGCAGGACCATTTGACTTTGTCATAAATGGCAAACCAGCTGAAAACAAACTCTGAAAATTAACTTCATGTCAAGACAGTCTAAAGCACAAACACATTCCTATTCAATAGCATGGGTCTACATGGGTCAGTGACTGCATTGGATATGATCTCTTTAATATGTATCATTATTCTAGCATGAGTCATCAGTCTGCACTGAGAGAGTGAAGTCAAGTCCTTACCCACCACCACTAAACCAGTCTACCAGAAGAATCACTGAACCCTATACTGACAATGCTAATATGCATCATAGTGTTCTTGATGATGATTGGTGGCCAGTTAGCTGCTAGTCTGACTAGAAAAGATTTAGGGAGCTGTCCCCTTCCATTGTGGTGCTGAAATACTCATAATGAAGATCATCATTAAATAAAATGTCTGCTTGTAGATTCATCTCTTCAAATAAAAAGTATAACCACAATAGCCATAGTGATCATTTAATGGGACTACATCTTGTGGCTGTTAAATTCATAAAGCATGAGATGTGGAGGTTTCCCCTCTTGTAGGCTGTGAAAGAGGATTTTTTTTGCTCTGCCAGTAATATTTGCATAGTCAGGGTTGGGTGTTGGGTGATTTTTCACATCCAAAAATACTTGTAGAGCAACTCCACTACCAGGTGTTCAACTGTCTCCGGGGAAATGCAGGATAAAGATTTTTAATACATTTCAGCAGACATCATAGAGTTCAGAAATGCTTAACAAAACTGTTTTAGACTTAGATAGTGTGTATTGTGCAGCTAGGTGTTCAGTAATACACTAATAAAATGACACTGAGAACTTAGACACATTGAAGTTAGAAGTTTATTTCAAAGCCTTTTAAAAACATTCTACATTGAAAATTCTCATCAAAGACAAGAACATTTTTTAAAACAGTATTTTAGCAGAGGAAAAATCAGCATCAGTTACCATTGGCCAGTGTGTAAAGGCCAGCATGTACTGAGTGTGTAATGTGGCTGCAAGTGCAGAGTTATGCTAAGAGAGCAGAGGACTGAGTTGAGCAGAGACTGGCCCCTACTGAGAGCAGTCAGCTGTGCTCAGGGCTTTAGTGACGGCTGTCTGAGATCCCTGGGTGGCCTCACACACCACTGAAGAGGCTCCTTTCCACTGGGCATCAGTGAGCGTCAGGGTGCTGCTCCAGCTGTACAGACCGTCCTTCATGAGCCCAGCACTGGCCACTCCACTCTTACTGCTCCCATCCACCTTCCAGCTCAGGCTCCAGTCAGAGGGGAAGCCCTTGGCAGCCAGGCACACCAGTGTGGCAGACCTCTTACTGCTCAGCTCCTCACTGGAGGGAGGCAGCACTGTCAGCCTGGGCTGGGTGTTGGCTGCAACACAGCAGGGCACAGCAGGTTACACATGGGGTTAAAGTCAAAATACACAACCTGCATTTGTTTTCTTCAACATTATTTTCCAGTGTTAAAAATGTTCACAATGTAATAAAGAAGCCCTTATTTAACCCCTTAAACTGCTTTGGGTCACATCCACAGTGGAAAAGACTACACACACAATTTAGAAACACATTCAATTTGTTTCTTCAACATTAACTGTCTTTCAAAGATAACATTGCCTCTATGCAACATGAATTTAAAAATTTAAATAACATCTACATTTCAGTCAGTTTAAATGACTGGTTAGTTGCAGGTTAGTTTACACAATTTGGTTTACACAAATAAAACTAACTGCTCTTCAGTGATTTTTATTATTTAAGTTTACATTATTTAAATTGAGTGATACCCTGTTAAAGTATAAAAGGAAAAGACATTTTTACAAAATATGCGATAGGAATCTTTCAGAGGCTTAAAAGTAACTAATGCAGCACAAACATTTATAAATTACACACAAATATTTGAAAACTACACAGAAAACACACAATAAACACAAATTTAAAAGCAGACACATAAACAGACACAATACACAGAAATTTAAAAACTACACAGAGAGAACATCTTCAAGAGCTTTCCCTCATAAAATATAAAACAAAATCCTTGCCGTACCTAATCACAATGTTATCATGTCTGACAAGATAGTAACTTTCAAACCCATGTAACTTACTTGCTACAGTGTATTTATGAGAGAAAACATTTACTTACTCCCCACATCAAGTCTGGTGCCGCTGCCAAAAGTGTACCACAGTGATACAAACCCTATTAGCTGCCGTACAAAAACCTCCCTACCTCTCACACTCTCAAGAATTAACATTTTAGACAGCAGATGCAACAAAAATTATATCATTTCACAATTCTCTCTTCCTTCTCTCTGTTCCTAACTGACTGGGCACTTTACTCAGCCCTTCATTTTTCACTGAATGCATAATATTACTACATGCCTGTTTTCATAAAGTCACTGGAATGCCTATTTTCACTTAAAGATACACAAATTAAAAATGTATACTGGATAAAGATGAACAGACAGCAGTGGTGAAATAATTTCTGACAAATTATTGGAATAAATGACTAGAATATTCTACTTACTGCCAACATCCAGTCTGGTGCCGCTGCCAAAAGTCCACCACAGTGATACAAACTCATAGAGAGGCTGTACAAAAACCTCTGCATGCTTGAATGCCTGTCAGTGGCTGCACAAAACACAGACTGTAAGTAGCATAGTGCTTCCCCACCTTAAACATGAAGATTCAGTGCTGTCAAACTGAGCATCATTCTGTGAGAAAATAAATGCAACATGATTTGAAAATATCTACTTTGTCATTTATTTTTTAATGTTGTATGTTATGTCATATCTTTTTATGTGGTATACTCCTGCTGCACACAAATTACCCTTCTAGGGACAGAGAATAAACTGAACTGAACTTGAACATTTAATGTTGATACAGTAAGTCAAAGTAAAGCTCCTGTGATGAAAAGTTAATTAGTCCTGTGCTATACAACACCTTTTCCAAGTCATCTATAATAAGTCTGTGGGTAAAATATCCTAAAAAAAATTTTTTAATGCTAAATGTTTTTCATAGAGTCTTGGGTATCACTGGTGGAATCTTAGCATTGCTTGTGTTTAGACTGGTGGTGACTCAGCAGTTTTATGTATCATAGACTGCCTGTTGGGGGTCCCAGACAGACATTAATATCTGCATGTGTTGGATCACCCCTAAATGCTGCTGTGTTCAAACTGTACCGACATAAGGTACCAGTCTGTAAACTTGTGTTTTGTATTTATTTACTACATTGATTCTTTGCACAGTAATAGCAGAAGTGAGGTTATGATTTTTATGTGGGGTCATACTTGACACAGCCCATGATGCCTTTTATAAACAGCCTGTGGAGTATGGGGGTTAACAGGCAACATGTTTGTTTGTTTGTTTGTTTGTGAAAACCCTTTTAAATAGCTGATCTTGTTGGATTTTCCTGATGTCACAGTGGCAAAACAATCCTATATGCCTATGCATGGTTGTGCTAAGAAACCGGTAGCAAACTCTAGTCCTTTGGACTCCAGTACATCCCATAATGTCTTGGTCAGGTTTTATTGCACATACTGTATCTCCACTGTATCAGATGAATCTGCTGATCATGTGTTAGTAATAATCAGCCCCTCTGTAGTCCTCATCCCTACCAGTGCAGCTCTCTGGTTCTTGAGTGTTTGTTTGATCCCCTCAGCAGCTGCAGCAGCTTTCAGCTCCACTCATGCACTCACTGTGGCTGAGGAGGGTTTTTGTACCACCCTAAATCACTGTGTCAACACATAGCTACTACTGACTTCATGTCGACTCATACAGTAATAATCTCCTGAATCTTCAGCCTGGACACCACTGATGCTCAGACTGAAGTCAGAGCCTTCATAAGATCCACTCCCACTGAATCGTGCTGGAATACCAGACCAAAGTGAATCCACATAATAGACTAGTAGTTTAGGAGCTCCTCCATCTTTCTGCTGGTACCAGGAGAGGTCATAGCCATTAATGGCAGAGCTGGTTTTACAGGTCAGAGTGACTGATTGTCCCACAGTAACACCAGTTGAGGGGCTCTGAGTTACAGTAATCTGCCCTAAAGATCCTGGAAATACACAGACAAATACACAGATACAGAAAAGTTGTGAAAACATACACATATCTACAGTGTCTAATGTTTTTTAAAATACAACATAAGAATATAAGCAGACAGCATGTGTGTACTGATACATATCTCACCTGTAATAAAGAATAAAATTGCCCAGATAAGATTGATGTTAGTCATTGTTCTGGAGTATAGTGCCAACATGATGTGTAGATCTTAGAGTGAATAAGTCACTGATATAACCCCTCACTGAACCATAAGCTGCCCATACAAAATGACTATGCAAATACCATGACTAGGTTGAGCACACAGAATGGAGGCCATGCAAGGGCTTCCCCACCCAGACAGAGGAAATATAATCTGAGAAATTATAGATAATCTGATTTTAACTATAAAAATCTGAAAGTCAGGAAAGGAGTCAATATACACCCTTTACTCACACAGACATATAGACAGATAATGTAATAAATTTCAATAATATGATAACTGGCAATAACATAATAATGTTGACCGTTTATGTAATAAAGCCAATAAATGAATAACTTGAGAGGCAGCAGTGTTGTAACAAGCCAATAATTGTTAAAACCTGGTTGAAACAGAAATTAACGTGCATATTGTGTTAGTGTGTACTCATGTTTGTCCCCCTGTAGGAGGCGGCAATATTTCCTACTTAAGGTGGTGTGGTGACGCGGCCAAGGCGCTGTAGGGGTGCAAGGCGAGACAGTCATTGACCGTGCCCGTGCCGTGCCCGTCAATGTCCTGCCGTGCGCGCTACTGTGTCTACATGTCGGCCTGTTGCGTCAAGCCAGTCTTGTTTGAATGGACAAACTTTTCTTTGTTTTATATACCAACCAGTTTATGTTAACCCTTATGCAAATATAAATCCTCTAACCAAGAGGTTTAAAAATTACCAACATATCCTCATCTTTCCACACGTCAGACTCCAGCACCTTTACAACCAAGGAAGTGGGCAAATGGGAAAGGTTTATTGAACAATGGAAACAAATAGAAACACAAAACTTAACCTGTTTTTACCAGTACAGTTATTACATTATTGTTTCAAACATTTGATTACATTATCTACAGATGTGTGTCGGTGTTCTGTCTTCCTCAGTGTATGCATGCGGTCTCCTTTCCTAAATGTTTGGCAGCACTCTGAAAAGCAGAAATTTGTCAGGCCTGCTCCTAGTAGGTGTCCTATTCGTCTGAAATAATATCAACTGTGGCCTGGTGGAGCAGCAGTTACGTTGCTTGAGTGATGATCGGGGGAGTGGGGTCTGATTCCTGAATCCAATGCTGTATGTGTGTGTTGCACATGAAAATACCAGACCCAATTTTGTTACACAGGGTGAAGTCTATGACTGTGTGTAAAGTGTGTTGATGTGCATGTGCTCTGTCTGATACCAGATTACTTATCAGAGAATCACAGCCAAGTACCTGCAGTATAATAAACACCTTGCGTTTGTGTAATAGATACCTTGTTTGTTTGTGTTTAGTTAATAAATATATTGAGTTGAAAAACCAGCCTCTCACTTCCCTCTCTCTAGGTGGTAACACCAACCAAAGCACTTTCTTCTTTCCACCCTTCTCCCCTTCAGCAAGTGTGCAGCTGGGTGTGACATCATCAGGAAGGTGATTTACATGAAGACTGTAGTTTGCATGATCTCCCCGTATCTTAATGTTTTTAGAGCAGCTAAGGGCTTCATGACTGACAACTGTCCTCATCATCAACAACAATGGCTTTCATCACCTTCTTCATTTACTCTCTCATGCTCCACATACAAGGTCAGTTTGGCAGCTTTAGTCTTGAGTAATCTGCACTATATACAGAGGTTCTATCATGCAGTAAAACTGTTCTAGTCGATGTGAATGTTATGTTAATGACATGGCTGAAATTGAAACATTGCTTCTATTTTTACTCAGATTCCAGGGCACAGCTGACTGTAAATCAACCTTCAGCAGTGTCCACCAGTGCAGGAGGCACAGTCACCATCAGCTGTACACGGAGTAGAAGTGTTACTTACGAAAATGCCACACCATCACCACCAAGCATCATCACCTGGTACCAGCAGAAGTCTGGAGAGAAACCCAAACTCCTCATCTATTGGACAAACAGCCTCCAGTCTGGTATTCCTGCTAGATTCAGTGGCAGTGGATCTGAGGATGACTACAGTCTGACCATCAGTGGAGTCCAGAGTGAAGATGCTGCAGATTATTACTGCATGAGTGATGACATTATTGATATGTTTACACAGTGCCAGAGAGCTGTACAAAAACCTCCCACTCTCTCTCAGTCAGTCAGGTGGCACAGAGAGTGTAGCCAACTGTTGCAGGTGGAGCCCCCTGCTGGTGCTGAGGTGAATGAGAGTCACAAGCTACATTTAAACTTTGAGCAGCAGGTGGAAGTCATTATATGACCCGTTTCATAAAATTATAACCATCTGAACTGACAAGATCTTAAAAAGTCATAATGATAAATGTTCCTTTAATGGATTTAAATTAACGTCCATGTATGATTAGTGATAGAAGTGATGTCAGTAGTGCAGCAGGGAAGTTCATAAGTCTGAAGTTGCCTCTGTCTGCTGTGCCAATGTGTCATGAACACAGGCCAAGACTGGATGTTGCAATATCAGGGATGGATGCCAGACACATTCATTCGCAATAAATGTCAAAAACAAACAAACAAACAAACAAACAAACAAAAAACATACAAATATAGCTTAAAAAGCCATGTGGTTTCTGGAGTTCACCAGAGTAGCCATTACACACACAAAAGCATTCCCTGTAATTATTTGAAACCAGGAGCATCGCCAGAGGGGTAAAAAGTTAGGATGTTTCAAAGGGTCTGTTACTGACCCCTGAGTGCATTTTAATATTATCATAATCAATCCTTGGGGGACCCAAACATGTCTTAGGACCCAAATTCAGTCCCTTCAGCTCAACAACAGCCATAACATGTGTCTGGAGTAGAATTTATGTGCAGTTAGGTGTAACCAGGTGATTTACATAGAGATAGCAGTTTGCAATATTATAATAATCAATCCTTGGGGGACCCAAACATTTTTCTGTCTTAGGGCCCAAATTCTGCCCGTTCTGCTCAACAACAGCCATAACATGTGTCTGGAGTAGAATTTATGTGCAGTTAGGTGTACCACAGGAGGATGATTTACATAGAGATAGCAGTTTGCATGCTCTCCCCATATTTCAGCAGTACTGAGACAGCTAATAGTTTAACAAAGGCTGACAACTGTCTTCCTCATCACGAGCAATGGCTTCCTTCATACTTTTCATCAGCTCTGTCATTCTCTATCTCCATGGTGAGTCAATATTGTTCTACAGAACTTTATCATTCAATTCATTTAAAAATGCAAATTCCTCAGTAGAATTTTGTTTTGTCCTGCAATTCCTTGTTCTAATTTTTTAGATTCCAGTGGACAGGTGACAATGACCCAAACGGCAGACATGTCCACCAGTCTAGGAGGCACAGTGACCATCAGCTGTAAACGAGGGGGACGTACGTCATGGGACTGTAGTCCAAAGTGCATCTTCTGGTACCAGCAGAAGTCTGGAGAGAAACCCAAACTCCTCATCTATAGAGTGAGCAGCCTCCAGTCTGGTATTCCTACTAGATTCAGTGGCAGTGGATCTGGGAATGACTTCAGTCTGACCATCAGTGGAGTCCAGAGTGAAGATGCTGGAGATTATTACTGCATGAGTCGCCATGACCCTGCAGGCAGCAGCAATGCTGAGTTCACACAGTGATACAGAGCCGTACAAAAACCTCCCTCTGTCAGACGGCACACTGGGGGCCCTGCCTGCTGCACCTGGGACTCACTGCAACTGCTGAGAAAGAGGGAAGAAGCAGAAATCAGAGAGGCGGAAAAATAATAGATTTCATTTTCCGGTAGTCAGAG
The DNA here is from genome assembly GCA_027497455.2 of Sardinella longiceps. Taxonomy (NCBI): domain Eukaryota; kingdom Metazoa; phylum Chordata; class Actinopteri; order Clupeiformes; family Clupeidae; genus Sardinella; species Sardinella longiceps. Next base: position 23,461,199 of record JAODXP020000031.1, read on the forward strand.
TGAAGAACATCCTTGAAACTAAAGTTTTACACTGTCAATCACAAACTGTTACACTGTTTAGTCCTTGAAACTTAAGTTTTTTTTACAATACCAATCACAAACTGTTTTAGTGTATATTAACTATCCAGGTTTTGTATTGCATATTTTGACCAAAAATTAAGAAGCACTGCACCTAAATGAAAGGACCTCTCTCTTTGATTCCCTCTCTGTTCTGTAGATTGATCATATTTGGATGCTTTGACCCATGCAGAACTTGCTGGAGGACCAGGATTTACAGAGCGAAATCCAGGGGTAAAATAGTGTAAATGTCTGCTGGGACAAGAGTAGACAAGGTATAGCCTACCTGTGCATACACTCATAGGAAAACACCTGATATTGAAGTTTCCAAGGATGTATGCTGAGGAAGATTAAAGATATAAAATTCTACACATACGTCACATAAGTTACAAACAAGTGTTACAGTCAGGAAAGGAGGCCGCACTACACTAATTCACACAGACACATTTTGGTGTTCTGCTTTCCTCAGTGTGTTAATAAAGTGTATAAGTGTTGCAGCCTCCTTTCCTACCAGTTGAACAAAGGTTGGCCAGCAATAAGAAACATACTCCAAGTGAAGGCTGCACCTATGCTTCTAAATATGTAATAACTTCTAGTGGAAAGTCATCTGAAAAGGCTAGAATAAGAATAGAGAGATTTCATCGCCAGAGTTTCTGCTGAGGTACAACCTACTTCTTGCTAAGCAACTTGCCCTGATCACTGGTCCATGCAATGGCCGTGCAGATATACTGTACATCCCAATGTGCTGATGACTGCTGGCCGACGCAAGATCTGATATCACCAAGTAATTAAGAGTCCAGGATCAATGTCAAACTTGTTTGCCCTGGATCAATGTACTCTAACCCTAACCCTAACCCTAAGCCTAACCCTAACCCTAACCTTACTCCTAACCCTAAACCTAACCCATTGATCCGGGGCAACAAGTTTGACATTGATCCTAGACTCTTAATTACTTGGTGATATCAGATCTTCCGCTGGCCGACAAGGTGTTTAGTAAATCGGTAGAAATATAAGGAGCTGTCCACTGAAAATGGTGCTGAAATGCTAAAGATTGATAATACCTTGTGTGTGTATGTATCTACTGTAAATGCTGTGAATAGCAACAGTGAACATTATAAATTCAATACGTAACATAGTGATCTTGATTCTTTTAGGTTGTGAAACAGGGACTTTTTGCTCTGTTGATGATATTTGCATAGTTAGGGTCTGATGCTTTTTCACATCCTGAAATAGAGCAACTCACTACCAGATGTTCAACTGTCTCCCAAATGAGTTTTAAACTAGTTGAATACAGGATTTGTGGCTTAACTGTTTGAAATATGCATTTTCAGTATCATTTGAAACTCCAACTCATAAAAAATGAAGTTCCCTGAAGTTGACCATCTATTGATGGAATATTTTGAACAAGCTGAAGTGAAGATGACTATTGAGTCAAACAAAGACATTTAATTTGATATCAGTGCCAGAATTTTAGTATGAGTATAAAATAGAGTCCAGCAAGTACTGCAACTATTGTACTGTGTGTAATGGCTCAGTGTAATGGAGGCCAGCTAGCTTGGTTAGCTCAGCGGTAGTACGTGTAAATCCTCATCACCCAATTCCATGGGCGCTTCTAACACGCTGAGTTAGAGGCTCAGGCTTTTAGCTCAGTTGGTTAGAGCGTTCCACTCCCACGCCGGGAGTTTGTAGCTTGTGGGGTGGCGGGTTCAAGGTTCCTCACTGGAGGGAAGCAGTTAACCAACCCAGTTTCATTGTGGAAGTGTACCCCTGAAAACGCTTTTGCAGAATCCTAAAGGCGTAGCAGGGAGTACCCTTTCTGAAAAAGCCAATTGCCACTCCTTTTGCACATCAATGCAATACATTTTCCCAGCCATCATTTATATATGTATGTGTGTGTGTGTGTGTGTGTGTGTGTGTGTGTGTGTGTGTGTGTAGCCTATCTATTTGTGTGTATATGTGTGTGTGTGGGTATCAGCACGTGTGCAGCTGGATGTGACATCATCAGGAAGGTGATTTACATAAAGACTGTAGTTTGCATGATCTCCCCGTATCTTAATGTTTTTAGAGCAGCTAAGGGCTTCATGACTAACAACTGTCCTCATCATCAACAACAATGGCTTTCATCACCTTCTTCATCTACTCTCTCATCCTCTACATACAAGGTCAGTTTGGGAGATTTAACACAGAGAAATCTACACATTGTTATATGTTATAATGCAGTTCTAACACAATTGGGATGGAAAGACTACTCATATATAAGGATAGTTTACTACAGTGCAGCACTAATAATGATTCTATGACATCAGCTGATAAGTATCAATAATGATTCCTCAGATTCCAGGGCACAGGTGACTGTTACTCAAACTCAAGCTGCATCCACCAGTGCAGGAGGCTCAGTCACCATCAGCTGTAAACGCAGTGGAAGCTTCACTGATCCCTGTAACCCACCATGCATCTCCTGGTACCAGCAAAAGTCTGGAGAGAAGCCCAAACCCCTCATTTATGAAGTGAATAAACTCCAGTCTGGTATTCCTGCTAGATTCAGTGGCAGTGGATCTGGGAATGACTACAGTCTGACCATCAGTGGAGTCCAGAGTGAAGATGTTGGAGATTATTACTGCATGAGTCTTCATACACCTACTGGCAGCAGTACTTGGGTGATCACACAGTGCCAGAGAGCTGTACAAAAACCTCCCCCTCTCTCTCTGTCAGTCAGGTGTCACAGTGAGTGTAGCCCACTGCTGCAGGTGGAGCCCCCTGCTGGTGCTGAGGTGGAAGTGCAGATTAGAACCAGTGAAGGTGCTGATTACAGCTACTGTATTATTATTGTTCAGCTTCACTGTGTGTCGAGCTCATCACTCTATCAGGAGTTATTCCAGGATAATGACCCCCTCGCAGAACATATGACTTGTGTTGAGGTAGCAGAAAGTAGAAGGACTGTATTATTATTATTATAGTGCATGCAAAGCAATGCACTATATTGTTATTCGGGTGCTTCTTCTTATTATTTTTTTTATTCCACATCGTTTTTTTGCGATTAATTCAGCATCAACCGTTCAACATATCAACGTCATTCAAACACCGTTGCGTAGCTCTGCAATTGGTGCGGTGAGCTGCTACTTTTCGTTTTTGCAACTTTTATACTTTTTGCGTTATCGGCGATTAACGAGCGAAAAAAGTCCCATTGAAATGAATGGTGGAACTCTCTGCATTCTATTTGCCATTGTTGTCACCTTAGCCACTTACTGTAAACATTCCACTGCTTCTGCTGGCAGTCGGAACTTTATTTGCATGAGAATTCTATTTCAACTAGAAACTATTATCAGCTGCATTAAATCAACTTTTTCTACGTTTTTAAACAAGTTTACAATAAGCAACTTTTTATGTAACCATCAACAATATACCAATTGACGCAGCCTTCGGCTGCGTCCAACTTTTTCAACAATTTTAACTATTGTAACAATCTGTAATCATCCGACTATCATACAATTCTACATTTTGCAACTTCTTTGCAAGTTGCTGGTCTACCTTCAGATTTTTCTTCTTTTTTCCCAACAATTCAACTATCAACCTCTCATTATCATTTGCAATAGCAACTACTGGTAGCACAGGACGTCTCACAATATCTACTTTTTCATCTATCAACTGTAAATGCAACCATTCCAACAACGATGATATGGCAATCAACATAGCAACAAACATGATCAACGTAGCAACCAGCATAGCAACCATCATGTCCGCTCTAGCAAAAGCTTCCAGCACAATTGCAACATCTTGGGAACCACTTCAACAATGATGACTGAGCACTCAGCATAGCAACCAACATTACGAACATGGCAACCAGCATAGCAACCGTTATATCCGCCCTAGCAACGGCCTAGCAACAGGTTCCAGCACCCTTACAACGTCTCAGGAACCATTCCAACAATGATGACATGGCAATCAACATAGCAACCAACATGATCAACATAGCAACCAGCATATCCGCCCTAGAAACGGCCTAGCAACAGCTTCCAGCACCCTTGCAACGTCTCAGGAACCACTCCAACAATTATGACATGGCAAACAACATAGCAACCAACATGATCAACATAGCAACCGCCATGTACGCCCTAGCAACGGCCTAGCAACAGCTTCCAGCAGCCTTGCAACGTCTTATGAACCACTTCAACAATTATGACCTACGCATCAACAAAGCAACCAAGATGATCAATGTTGCAACCAGCATAACGACCGCCATGTCCGCCTTAGCAACAGCCTAACAACAACCTTAATCAACCTTGCAACTTTTTGGGAACAACCTTTACGTTTGTGACGTTGCAATCAACATTGCATCCAACATGATCAACGTAGCAAACACCATAGCAACCACCATATCCGCCTTAGCAACAGCTTAGCAACAGTTTGTAGCGCCCTTGCAATGCCTTAGGAACCACTTTCACGACTATGACTTAGCAATCAACATAGCCACCAACATGATCAACGTAGCAACCAGCACAGCAACCACCATGTCCGTCTTAGCAACGCCCTAGCAACAACCTTACACAAACTTGAAACTTCTTAGGAACAACTTCCACGTTGATGACGTAGCAATCAACATTGCATCCAACATGATCAACAAAGCAACCAGCATTGCAACCGCCTTAGCAACGCCCTAGCAACAACCTTAAGAAACCTTGTTCAATGTAGCAACCAGCATGGCAACCACCATACTTAATATCTTACTTACATACAGTTTCTTACTTAGTTACTGTACTTATCTTACTTACTTTCTTCCTTAGCAACAACTTCAATGGTTTAGCAACTATATCATGTTTTATTTCTCTTATCAGATGTTTATGCAAAAAATGTCACTTTCATAAAACTTTTTTTTACATTTTGCATGCACTATGTAATTTCCATGGAATTACAATTTCTAGTTATTATTATTATTATTATACTACAGTGTAGCTGTGCACTGTGCACCCATTATAGTAAACACTTATAAGGTTCAAGTAATAATATGATCAATTTTTTATCAAATTAAAAAGCTTCATAACACTTGACCACAATACCTAACAATAACTTTAAAGACTATAAATAGGTCAGATGGGGGCCCCTGCTGGTGCTGAGGTGGGAGTGCAGATTAGAAGACTGACAGGGGTGATGGAAGTCATGAGGGAAAGAGCAGAAAGTAGAGGAACATTGACAGGGTTCCCACTCTTTCTTCAACATCAAATTTAAGGACTTTTCCAGGACATTTCAAGGCCGTTTCCCTCAAATTCAAGGACGATCGAGGTGTAACATTATCGAAGCAACAATACACCAATTATCAAAGCAACGATACAACAGCTTGCTAATAGAATTTCCTTTATTATATGCATTAGAAAGAGGTATGACTGACTGGCCTTTTGTTTATTCTCTCTATCATAGCAATGTGGTGATGGGTGTAGTGAGCAAATTCATGTTTACAATGAGATCTTTTAAAGTGAAGGTTTGGTGTAGGCCCAATTCAAGCATAGCCCTGTTGTACAAATTTGCTGACTACACTAGATAGCAAGTGGAATGAAAGAATTTCAAAGGACAGCCTGAACGCAAGCGCAGCCAAGCACTTTACATTCAGTCAATAGATCATAAAACATTCAAAACCAAAAGTAAGATATTAGGTGCTATTGACTCAATGCAAATTGATTGTCCGCCAAGGAGGTTGTGTTTTGTGTGTTGTGCTGCTTCTATGTAGCTGTAATGAACATTTGGTCAAACCAACTAAACTATCAACAACCATGCCAAAACACATTTGGCCAATATAGCCACTCAACCAGCTTCAGACGGTAATAATACAGCTCTTTGTTCCTCACTTTCTTTTATACGGAGGGTCTGGCGATTCCCAAGTGGGAAATAATTAAGGTTAAAAAGAGTCGATCAGCAGGTCACCAACAAAAAGTATGGAAGTTTATATTTTTTTCCAATTCTGAAACTCAGTTTTCAGATGAAGACTATACTATGCTATACTACACTATTTAAATACTATTTAAAAATACAATGAATCCAGACAAATGTATCTCCCCAGCTTATCAAAATGCAGCAAGGTGCATACGAATCTGAATGAGTGGCTAAATGAAATTATAATTTTCCAGGTCAATACAGAATTTTTCCAGGACATTTTAACATTTTAGCCAATTTCCAGGTGTTTTCCATGACTGGAAAGACCCTCTCTAAAATTTCAGGTTTTCCAGGTTTTCCAGGACGCGTGGGAACCCTGATTGAGGGAATAGAACACCACTCATTTGGGTGACGTCATAATATTAACAGCTTCATAAAAGTTTACCATCTCAATTACAGCTAGATGTGTGTAGATGAATGGTCACCAGTTGAAACCATATGTTTACATACACCTCAGAGAGAAACAAAAACTTTTTTCTTTACTCTTGAACATTTAATCAGAGTAATTACATTTATTAAATGTCAGAATAGAAAAATAAACATATTTATACAAATAACATATTATTTTATATAGATTTTTAAATGATTTTTTGACATCAGTCCAAAATTTTTGCATAAACTTTACATACAGTCGTTTTGATAGAATGACCTTGAAACTGTTCCATTTCAGCCCAAAGTTTGGGGTATCCTTCCACAGGCTTCTCACAATAGTTTGCTGAAATTTTGGCTCATTCCTCTTGTCAGAACTGGTGTAACTGGATCAGGTGTGTTCAGGCTGGCTAGCATGCATATGCCTTCTCAATGCTATAGACGAATCCGAGCAAACTACCGGAAGTAAGCAGGCACCATAGTTGAGCTACCCAGATCGCCAATCTGTCCATAACAATAACGTGATAGCACATTCATTACTACCTGTATAATGGCAGAGTATTCCATGGTCTTTGCTGTTAGTTGTCATTGACTATGCATTGTCAAAATGTTTTGTTTACAGTCCAACAATGGCTTCGCCACAAGATGGCAGCCTACACAAAACGCTCGTCGGATTCGTCTATAGCATATCCATATAATGTTTTCATGTCATGATGCCATCTGTTTTGTCCCTCCAGCTGCAAAGTAGCTAACATGATGCCTAGATGACTCATTCACCCCTACTCCCCCTTTTTCTACCTTATTTTTGGATAGTTTTCATTCAGTTACCTTTTTTTGCTGCACTATATTTTAAACAACATACATCATAGAACAAAAAACAAGAAGTAAAATAAATAAAAAAATAAATAGCCATATAAATAAATGTGCAAATACAATGAAACATATTCACCAAATAATCATAGGCAAGTATTAGTACTTCTTCTACTTCTTCTTTTTCTTCCTCTTCTACCGCAGCTTCTTCTTCCAATGCAGCTTCCTCCACTTCTTCAGCAACTTCTTCTTCAACTGCAACTTCTTCTTCTTCTACCACAGCTTCTTCTTCTTCTTCAGCTTCTGCATCTACTTCTACTGCAGCTCTTTCTACTTCTACTGCAGCTCCTTCTACTGCAGCTCCTTCTTCTATTTCTACTGCAGCTCTTCCTTCTACTACTACTGCAGCTCCTTTTACTTCTACTGCAGCTCCTTCTACTGCAGCTCTTTCTACTTCTACTGCAGCTCCTTCTACTGCAGCTCCTTCTACTGCAGCTCCTTCTACTACTACTGCAGCTCCTTCTACTTCTACTGTAGCTACTTCTACTGCAGCTCCTTCTACTGCAGCTCCTTCTACTACTACTGCAGCTCCTTCTACTACTACTGCAGCTCCTTCTTCTACTTCTACTGCAGCTCCTTCTACTTCTACTGCAGCTCCTTCTTCTACTTCTACTGCAGCTCCTTCTACTTCTACTGCAGCTCCTTCTTCTACTACTGCAGCTCCTTCTCCTTCTACTGCAGCTCCTTCTACTACTACTGCAGCTCCTTCTACTACTACTGCAGCTCCTGCTTCTACTTCTACTGCAGCTCCTTCTACTTCTACTGCAGCTCCTTCTTCTACTTCTACTGCAGCTCCTTCTACTTCTACTGCAGCTCCTTCTTCTACTACTGCAGCTTCTTCTACTTCTACTGCAGCTCCTTCTACTACTACTGCAGCTCCTTCTACTGCAGCTCCTTCTTCTACTTCTACTGCAGCTCCTTCTTCTATTTCTACTGCAGCTCCTTCTACTTCTACTGCAGCTCCTTCTTCTACTTCTACTGCAGCTCCTTCTTCTATTTCTACTGCAGCTCCTTCTACTACTACTGCAGCTCCTTCTTCTATTTCTACTGCAGCTCCTTCTACTACTACTGCAGCTCCTTCTTCTGCTGCAGCTCCTTCTTCTACTGTTGCAGCTCCTTCTTCTTCAGCGTGTTCTATTGCTTCTTCTTCTGCTGCTGCTGCTTTATGTTCTTCTTCTAGACTCTGGGTCATATCTATAGTGGCATCACAGCCAACATCACTGGATACCCCAGATAACTCACCAATTCCTCCTCCATCAAGTCCCTCAACATTGGGGAACACAGATAACTCACCAACTACTCCCCCATCAAGTCCCCCAAGTGTAGCACATATCATGCACTTATTACCCTGCTCCATTTCCCCCTTGACATAGTGGTAAACACCCTTTAAGTGGCCAACGACTGGAGTGTTGTCAACAACATCCGCAGCCATCTTTGTAATGACTTCAACCACCTTGTCCTGCTTACCAGTTGTACAGAGATAGGCTGCATATGCTGTACCAGTGACTGGATTTCTCTTCAAAATAGAAACCCCAGCGTTCTGTAACTTTTTGACAGCATCTTCGTCTCCCTGCAAAGCCTCGGCACCAGCTTCAATAACATTCAAACCAGCAGTTATGACATTTCCAACCAGAGGGATCTCCTTTGCTGCCCACATTTCTGTGAAGTCAAAAAAACAAAAACAAAACAATATTTTCAGGGAATAAAAAAGGACACTCACTTTTCAATTATCAATTGAGTTCATTTCAATTTCAGTTCATAGCTGCAGACATCCAGGCCTTTAGACAACATTTTATAATAAGATGGCAAAAACCTAGCCTGACTAATAAGCCGACTGTTGACTCCGTCACAGTCTGGAACAATGCAATGGAAACATGTTTCCGTTTGGATATGACGTATCCTCTCACCTGGCTCTCACTTCCGCATTCAGCAGAAACAGATCGCTAGCTAATTCCAATTTATTTTGACATCGTAGCGGCAATAAGTCCTCAAGATCATGAATGTTAATGTCATGTACCAATTTTGTAAAGGTAATTCGAAAGTAGGGGGGAGAATAACGAACGTGTTCAGGCAAGTTAAGAGACATCGCTCTAAACTGTGTGCCGATTGACTAAACCGTGAGCGAACCGAGGTAGGAGCTCTATTCCAGACTCGTACGAAGGTAAAATTCATTTTAACGTAAGTACGCAGGATGGCACTAGCCTGACATAGCCCGCCCATAATACTGCTGTTCATCCGTATCCATGGTCTGGGAACGGTCCTCTGGGGCGTGTTTATATCGGTAGAGAGTCTACCGGCCAATAAGCGAAGCTGATTAGACGAGCTGTCCAATCGTTTCAAACCAGAAGTGAATGCCCTCCCCTAATCGCGTCAGGTTAAAGAACCTCCAGACCATGAATACGGCTGAACAGCAGTATTATGGTCTTGCTATGTCAGGCTAGGATGGCGCTGCCAGGCTAGCAAAAAACACTTGGCTGAAAACATTCTTAAGACAGCAAACCACTTTCATGCATGCCATTGATTTTATAACTTTTCAAGATAAGATAAGATGAGCCTTTATTGTCTCTGGATAGAGAAATTTGTCTTGGGCATGAGAGCGTGATACACATTACACAGACAACATGTAAACATACAGTACATTTAGACTAACAAAACTAGAACAGTCAGATAAACATTTACAGTGCATAAAAAACATTCTCATCTTTTGCCATTATAGAGATAGTTCTAATAAAAAGATATCATACTCAAACTATCTCCAATACTAACAAGTACTTAGGAGTGCTATCATACTGTATGAAATATGTGTTCATATTTTGTTTATTTTTAGAGGACAAGAATTCTGTGCTTCTAAATAAGCTGTATAATGGCTACTTAAAGTTGCATCAATGTCTGTCTGTAGTGTCTGAATAACCCTTTATAGGTTTGCTCAACCGTTTGGTAGAGCAACTTTTAACTCCTCATATTTTGATAAAAAACAAACCATCCTTAATTAAATCACATGGAATCATCTATACTACTTGGATACTATATATTAAATACAAAAAACTTGCTCAGTAGCTCTATTTATTTTAAAGCCATGCCATTTTAGCTTGTATGACTTCAAAATACGGAAATTCATAAATTCAGCCATTATACATATTATCAATTTTTCCATATTTTCCAAGTATAGGAGTTTTTTCCTGTTTAATATTGTTAAAAACAGTCCATAGAACACACATATCAATTTTCATGCAAAAATACATATGTTTTGAGTATTTAATAATTTTGTGAAATTATGCTCTACCAAACGGTTGAGATGTCCCTAAAGGGTCATAATTCAGTGAATGGAAATTAACAGGCTGTTATGTCAAGTATCAAAAAATCATAGAATCTCTTCATAGAACATTTTTTAACTCCATGGTTGGGTACACTAGGTCCTAAAAATGCCCTCCACACCCTTAGATGGTATACTTAAGCATTTCAAGGGAGTGTAGGGTATATTATATATATCCGATATTATAATGGTTTTCAATGGGGGCGAGTCTCCTCTCCCCAAAAATCCATATTTTCATAGTAATAAACATACTCATTTGGTTTTTGCATGTTTAGATATTTAAGACCTATATGGCAAATGCTATTTCAAAGTTTTTGGCCCAGCCTGTCCTTGGTTATTGGGCTTGGAAGAATGTACCAATGCATTTCAATGGGATCGCCATTAGTATGGTGTTTAATAGGAGTCTATTACAAAAGTAGATAATTTTGCTGCAAAAGCAATAAAGAGCACTTTGTAATGTGATTGTATGCAGAAATATGCATATATACAAAGTTTTATAGCAAAATATCTATTTTTTCTATATGTTTCCAGTGTTCCGTAAAATGCACCCCTTACTGTCATCTCAACCGTTTGGTAGAGGTTCACAAAATACAGATAGGGGGTTCGATTGAGAAAAAAATCATTGATTCTTGTTATTGGAGCTTACTAGAGCTGGAAAAGACAAAAAAATAATTTTTTCATAAATATTTTTTGGGGGTGACCTGCAAGTATAATGAAGAATAAGAATAATGAAATAAAGTCACTTTTCAGATACTGTAAATGAGAACTGGTAATGAAAGGAGCTTTAGCCTATATCAATGAGGAAAGAAAGTATTCATCATTAATCATCATTAAAAGACTAAAATGACACGACATGGTGAAATCACATTGTTGAGTTGTGCCTTACCTTGCTAGTACAGTAGTCACTTGTAGGCTACCACAACGCTTGGACAAGGATTCCGGATTTGATTGATTTTGCCAAAAACTGTTGAGAACTGTGGGAAACCATCAACACCATGATTACAGAAGTACAAATATCATTGACAATGGTAGGCCTGTGTGTTTTAAATGGAAATCTATAAATGTAAAGCTATTGTTTGTCTGCATGCATGAGGAATGTTTGATACTGTGTAAATATTAATAACTTACCTATCCTTTCCTGTATGAAGTTTCTTCTGGCCTCTTCAGGCTTATCAAACCTAGACATGATTGTCCTTCCTTCTGTCCCCACCCCCCGATTCCCCACACATACAGCACAATATACCCAAACACTTTTTTTATTGTCTTTTCTTTTCTCCTGGGGTCCAAAGTTAAGTCCAATGTGTAATCAAACTGAAAAACAGAGGCATCTAAACATTCAGATAAAAACAAGGGCATAGATTTGGTCTCAACTTTGGTTAGGATAATACAAATGTCAGATAAAAATAAAATAGATTAAGTTTCTCAGTCATTATAAAGTCCATCTCAACGTGCTATATATAGTGTAAGCTATCCAAACCTATTGTTTTAAAAGTGGATGAATTAATTGAAAAAATACAACTGAAAGTAAGTTACCCCATCCACTTAGTGTAGTTGTCTGTTCACTATTAAATTATATTACCTTATTCAGCCTACGTTGCATTACCCTGGTCATAACCAGCCCCTTGGTCTAGGCCAGGTGTACTCAAATATAAATGATGAGGGGCCACAAAAAATGTTTTCAAGGACTCGAGGGGCCATTTATTGAGGCTGTGAATGATAGATATCATAACGTAGGTCTGTGTATTTACAGTACTACATATTTACAGTATTACATATTTTAACATAACATTTCCTTTTTATTAATAACAAAAATAATATACTTTTGGGCATAAATTAAAATAAATAGCCTAACTGAAAAAAAAGATAAGTTAACGTTCCAAAACAAATAGCCTTCAGGCAGCCCATTTCTTGTGCTCTGGTTAACAAGAACTGTGTCAAAAACTAGGCCTAGTTCATATTTCATGAGAAATGGCCTCTTTTGTCCTGGACCAATGTTTGTAACATTAGCTGAAATGGTGTGTTGGCCATTTCAAGAAGATAGGTCTGCACACTGCGGAATAAGCTACCGGAACAAACTACGGAATACACGTTGCTGTTTTAATTTAAAAAAAACTTTATTTTTTGGAGCTTATTCCGCAGTGTGCAGACCTGCCGTCTTGAACAGTCTGACACTTTTGTCTGGCACCTGCAACAAGTGACTTTGGATGTGCGCACCCTACCCAAAAGGCAGACACACTGATGCACATGTTTGATATGACGCTTTAAGCGCATTTAATGTTGTTGTTCTGATCACGGATTTTTGCGGAAATGTCTCTTCAAAGTTTTTACTGTATGTTTTGATTCATAGTGTCGTTTTATATTGCTCATTTTTATTGCCGTAACAGTTTCTTGGCATAGCCTATTAAGCACAGAGGGCGAGTGTGGATGGTGGTAGGATGAACGCAAATCTTTCTCTGTCTGGAACTGGCGGTTTTTGCTGTCCAGTTTTCTTCTGAGTGGATATTTCGAACATGCCATTTTGACTCCGGACGGTGAACGTGCTGCTGACTGGAGTTCACGGGGGCATTAGTTCACGGGGGCATTCGTTGCCGTGGAGGCAATCACAGAACTATGGAGGCAATCCCCATTAAAAAAAATTATAAAAAATTACAAAACTTTTTAAAAATGCTCGGGGCCAAAAACCTTTGTTCTAAGTGAGCACTATTGTTTTACCTTAGAAAGTCTTTACAGTTTCAGTTTATCTGTAACTATTATCTTAACAGAATTATGGAACAAATACAGAACCTGGTCAGTTAAATATTAACTCTGGTTTCTTTCCTTGCACGCATTTTATTGTTGTTGTTAAAGTGAAAGTCAGGAGCATTCACTAATTACATTGTAGGTCAGGTGGGGTTAGGCATTGGCCAAATTTTGTTATCAGTAATGAAAACATAGCACCATGCATGCAAACACTAAGATATACAGTCTTGGCTGTTGGAACCATTGGAATTTATCCAAAAAATAATTCCAATTAAAATGTTTATATGCTCATGTTAATTTGCATTATGTGCACTGGAATAACACAGAAGAAAGCAGAAGAAGAAACACAGAACTCAGAAAATGGTCCCCAAAAAATGATTGGAACCCTTGGCTTGAAATGTCATTGCACGCCTGCTGTCACTGTAGCTGTAGCTGTGTCACTAAATCACTGTGTCAAGTCATCACTGACTTCATGCACACTCATACAGTAGTAATCTCCTACAATCTCCGACAATACGGCAGAGGCAATATCTGCCTATATAAAGTTTTGTGTCAACACCGTCGTTCCAAAAAAGGACATAAAGATTTATCCCAATAATAAAAGGTACATAACACCGGATATCAAGAGCTGCATCAGAAGGAAAAAACATGCATTTCGTAATGGGGATACCATGGAACTGAAAGCGGCCCAATCGGAACTAAACGTAAAATTAAGGGAGGCTAAGGAGCAACATAGACTACGGGTCCAGGGAGAATTTGCTAATATGGACGCTAAAAAAATGTGGGATTGTGTGAAAGAGATTACTAACTTGAAGAATGGGAAAAGGGAATTGTATGTTTGCAATGAAGTGGAGAGGGCTAATGACCTTAATTTATTTTACACACGTTTTGAGACTGTCAATGATGACGTTGATGGTGGGAGTGACTTAGTCACTATCTGTGAGCAGGACAAAATAATAATTGACCCTAGTTTAGTTAGAAGGGCTTTCAGAGCACTAAATCAGAAGAAGGCTAGTGGTCCAGATGGGCTTTCCCCATTCATCTTGCGTGAATTTGCATCTGAGCTTACACCAGCTTGGTGTCCGCTATTTCAGTTAACGGTAGATACACACACGATCCCAGCTCAGTGGAAAAGGGCCATTATAATCCCAATCCCAAAAAAGCCTTGCCCAAAGGAGAACAATGATTACAGACCCGTTGCATTGACTTCAGTAGTGATGAAGTCATTGGAGCGGATCATGATAGGTCTGTTAAACCGGCAAATTCAGCATCTCCGGGACCCCTACCAATTTGCTTATAGTGACGGTAGGAGTACCGGTGATGCCCTATGCACTTTGTCACACCTTGTTCTAAAGGACCTAGATAACTCTAAGGCATACGCGCGTCTGCTATTCATGGATTTTAGTTCAGCTTTTAATACTATTCTGCCCTTATCTCTTTTAAGTAAAATGCAACATTTGGAGGTTAACTCATATGTGATCAGATGGTATCAGGCGTTCTTAAAGGACAGAACACAACAGGTCAGAGTTAATTCCACACTCTCTGACACCCTGACCATTAATACAGGTGTACCCCAAGGCTGTGTAAGCTCTCCTCTACTCTTTACATTATACACAAATGACTGCAGGAACCATAATTTAAACAATTACTTTATTAAATTCTCAGATGACAGTTATTTTGAGTTTACTCACCCCAGACTCAGACATAAGGCTCTATCAGTCTGAGATAGATGGGGTGGTACAGTGGTGTGAGGCAAACAACCTTGTTCTGAATGTAGGTAAGACTAAGGAGATGGTTGTGGACCCTAGAGCCATTGGCAATCATAGCCCTATTCTGATTAATGGAGAGATGGTGGAGCAAGTAACATCTTACAAATATCTAGGAATCTTCCTTGACACTCAGCTGAAGTGGGCTCAGCATATGGAATTTCTGTGTGCTAGGATTAGTCAACGTCTACATTTTACGTTTACTATAGGGCATCCATTGAATCCATCATCCGCTATGGTATTATGGTCTGGTTTGGGAATTTGACTGTTAAACTGAAGGCACAATTGCAGGCCCTTGTAAAAAGGGCTGGGAAAATTATGGGGACAACACCGCCTGTCTCACTCCAAGACATATTTGAGGACACAGTGAGAAAGCAAGGCCTCAAAATAGTTGGTGATGTGAATCACATCTTGCATGAGGAGTATGCATTGATGCCCTCAGGTAGAAGATACAGAGTCCTAAACTGCAAAACAAACAGATATAAATGTTCTACTGTTCCCTTATCTATTAAACTGCTTAACAGTAGGTAAGGGTGAGTTGGGTAGATTCTTTTATGAGGAACAATCAGGCTGGGTAGGAGTGAGGATGTGTGTGTGAGTGAGTGAGTGAGTGAGTGAGTGAGTGGGTGTGTGTGTGTGGATGGAGGGATGTGCAATATTAGATGTGTTTGTGTGTGTGTGTGTGTGTGGCGAGGAGGATGGTCTTGTGAAATGTGAAGTGAATGTGTATGGATGATTAGGAGGGTTATGTGCAATATTAAGGGTTGTGTGCAATATATGAGAATAAGTGCAATTTTAAGGGCTGTGTGCAATGAATGAGAGAGTATGTGCAATCTTTTAAGGGACTGTGTGCAATACTATGTTGGTGCAATATCATGGGTCAGGGTGCAATATAAGTGTATGTTGAAGATATGCAATGCATTTCTGTACTGGCCAACTTGGTGGCCTGGTTGACGGCAACTGTGTGACTGTGTGACTGTGTGTGGGCATTGGCCCATAAGTGTTATATGTATATATGTTACTGTGTGTGTAACCCCTACCTCTTGACTGCCCAAGACGAATTTCTCTTCTGAGACAATAAAGGCTAATCTAATCTAATCTGACATTTTCACTGATGCTAAGACTGAAGTCAGACCCATACTGTTCTCCACTCCGACTGAATCGTGATGGAACGATTCATGAATCAGAACAAAAACAACAACAACAACAACAACAACGGTTTACCTTTGATCGATCATTTGATGGTGCAGGGATCCAGAAAAGGACCTACATGTTGCTGACACCCCGACGGAGATTCATTAATCATTAAAGGAGATTGGGCTTTTACTACTTCCAAAATATTTTCCATCTAGATAGAGGTTAAAAGTGTATCTGCAATATCTTCCAGTTGATGAATATATTAACATTCATAATAACATGCCTCAAACACAGTCAAAACACAGTCAAAAGTTACAGTATAGTGTGTTATGCACTGGACGTCAGAGAATAACAGTTGCCTAGACAGTAATGCTAGACACCTACCTACCTACCTTGAGCACATGCAAAGGATGGAGAGACCGTGGGGAGAAGCACATGTGACCAAAAACAGCATGAAGAGAGCAGAGCTCACTAAAGCTGCATCTCCTATATAGTCTTGAACTGTAGCCTAGTAGCTGGAATAATGACTGAATTTCATTGTCCTCCCCATCCCTTAAATCTGAGGCTTAATGGACTTACTTAACTCTCATTCTCTTACACTAAAAGTTGAATTTCCTCAAAGCAAACAGTAGGAAATTAGTCATCTTGATTTTCTTGGTTTAAGAAGAGGCTTAATGTACTATCATTTATACTTACATTTAGCATTGCATGCTCTGGCCATTAAATTAATTAAATACCAGATAAAATATATGCTATATAAATGTCTTAAAGATTCATTCCACCACTGAGGTATCCATAAAGGAAAAGTATTTGCTGAGACTTCTAAAGATTGATAATCAGCCAACTTGGCAAGTGTTACTGGATGTGAAAAGTGGTCTGAAAGTTGTAAGACTGGATCATGAGATAAGACGGTGCAGATCCAGTGAGAGTACTGTATATCAGAGTAAGGGAGTCATTAAATCCACTTGAATACTAATTAAATCAATCCTTGTTGGCCTCCTATTGCAGACAGTAATCAGGGCTAGCCCAAGCCTTTAAGGGGCCCTAAGCAGAATTTCATTCAGGGCCCCCCTTCCCGCCTTAGCACCAGATACACTGTGTGCAACCTACCCTATCGTCAACATTGAAGCTTACATCATACGGGTGTCATTCTGGCGATTGCTTTTAACCTTTCAAGAGTACCAAATTCACAAAAATGTTCTAATTATTTTAATAAATAAATTGACTAACTTAATGTTGGAAGACTACGCGGTTTTTTTGTACATTATCTCAGTGCCTAAGTGCCCACGTAGTTCAAGTATGCCTTGGGCTGGCTCTGTTAGTAATTAGTAGTAGTAGTAGTAGTAGTAGTAGTAGTAGGCCTACAGCAGTACTGTTGTTTTGTTCTTGTAATGAATGAATGAATAAACAAATTTATGAAGAAAATTATCTTTATCAAGTTTAATTAAAAGCAAGTGTAACAAATAATATTACTAAACTTCTATCAAAACTTGCATATGTTATTGTGTAAGATCGATAACTATCTATCAAGGCACTACATACAAGTGGATGTATTACCAAAAAGGCAGAAAGACCTCGAAATTAAACAATAAATAAAGGTAGAGAAGACATCTTAATTAAGAAACAAAAAAAAGGAAATTATGAAGAGGGGCTCAGCTCAGCCAATCCTGTACAACCTCTTTGTTTTCTGAAACCCATTTGATGTTGGACTTTGTTCTCTCAATAGACTGTTCCAGGGCCAGGGTGCCAGAGCCAAAGCCCACATCAGCATAGTCCTGCTTGAACTGCTCGAGCTGTGAGAGGAAGAGACGGGATGGCAATTACAATATAAAATTAAAACATATCATGTTATGTAACCTGCTTATTTAACCTGGATTACCTGTTTCAGTTCAAATTCTGTAGAAAATCTCTTGGTCACACCATTGATCAGATTTGAGAAAGAGAAGGATCCACCTCCATACCTGAAACATGACAAGAAATCTTATCAAGTCTTCATCTTGCATGTGGATTAAAGGACTGGGTTTGGTTTATGACTGTAATATACTGCAATATGTAGGCCTACCTATTTAGTGTTATTATGTGTTATCAAACTGGGACACGAGGACATAATAGTTCTTATCTCAGTCATTATACGGGCCAATAGCATTCTTTTAAGGGCAGTTTATCCTGGCAGGGTTTGATACAACTTGCATATTCCTTATATGAACCTTCCAGCATGGAACTACCTCTATGACCTCTAAACTTGATTGACTTGAATGTCCTTTGACTAAAATGACACGTTTCTCTTTAGGCTTAAATTTTCCAAAACTTGAGGAGTACCGGTACTGTGATTTCTGGCAGAAATAGTTCTGAAAATCTTTCAAATAATCCACTCAACAGTATCCGGCAGAACAAAACCAGGTAACACACAGGGGCGTGGAGACAAGGAAAACACAATCATATCAAATGACAGCCACAAACATAAAAGGTATCAACCTTGGCTCTAATTGAGCTGTATTGATTTAAAGTCTTTACAGGACACAGTTTATGGGTCAAATACAGACCCATGAGAGTTATCGGTAATGAAAACATAACACCATACATGCACACACACAGACCCCCCCTTTCTCCTAGAAAATAATTGCAACAATTACAAATGTTTTTTGTGTACATCTTCATTTCCATTAAGTGCAATGGATGTTTTCTTTTTTATGTTACGTTTTCTTTACCGTTTAAGTAGAGGATAGCCTATAATTAGAAATCAAAGTAAAAAAAAAAAAAAAAAAACTGGGTGACATCAATACACAATATGCACATTTGTCTCAGTGCAACATATTAAGACTACAAATACTAATTCAGAATGCTGCTCTACGGCTTTTAACAGGAACAAAGAAATACGACCAAATTACATGTTTTAACTCAGTTGTACTGGCTACCTGTCAAATGTAGGTTTGAGTTTAAAAAATTACTCTTTGTTTTACGTAAAAGAGCCTTAGGTGGATTAGCACCTTCTTACACCTAAGATTTGCAAACCTCTCTCACTTCATCCAGGTCACTTAGGTCACCTTCTCAACATCATTAGTCAGTGCCCTGCACACATCTTTAAACAAAAGGCACCTGAGTGTTCTCAGTTGCTGTGTCAAGGCTATGGAATTGCCCCATATAAAACCCTGCTCCATGATAGATAGTTTTAAATCAAACTTCTTTTCTATTGCTTTTAGCCCAGCCTGATTACTGTAACTTTTCCTTACGACTTAATTTTCTATTTAGTCCCATTTCAATTATTATTTTTATTCATTTATTTTATCTTGTATTGCTCTACCTTGATGTTTGATGTGACTTCTCTGCTGCACTTTGGGTCAACTGGGTCAAATGTGATATACAAACACATTGCAAACACTTTCTTTACTGTTTGATTCTGGTTAGTGACGATATGGCAAATTTATAACTTCTGCCTGATACTGAAAGAAAAGAGACTTGAATGCATGCATTAAAGTGTATTACATCATTATTATTTTCATGAATGTAAAGGCAAAATTGAGGTAAATTTAATGCAAACAAATTCACAATATCTCCTCCATGTGTGTCAACAGGTCATTTTTTCCAGCTTCCCCTGCCAAGTTCTGTAGTTCTTCCTCCCCTAATCCATCAGATCTTTGGGAGGGCCGGACTACGATCAAAAAATGGCCTGAGTATTCAACAATAATAACGTTGTTGCTAGTTAAAATAACACTGTAAGTTGGACATACTGCACGAATATGAGAGATTTAATTAAACTAGCCCAATATCCTTCATGAGTAAATGACAGCCCCGGTCCAAAAATGACAGTCGGCCCACCGGGCATTGCCCTGTATGCCCTATGGACAGTCCATGCCTACTTGTCAGTGGATGGTTGGATGGATTCAGTTGAGTTGAGGTCAAATACGGCTACAGTCAAACAAGGCTAAAGGCAAGACTAAAACAGGAAGTAAACACAGGAGCTCAAACCAGGTAACACACAGAGGCGTGGAGACAAGGAAAACACATCAATCACATGCCAGCTTATGGCCCACAAACATAAAAGGTATGAACCTTGGCTCTAATTGAGCTGTATTGATTTAAAGTCTTTACAGGACTCAGTTTATGGGTCAAATACAGAACCAGGAGAGTTAAATATTTACCCCGCTTTATGTGTTTGCACTCGTATTGTTATTGTTATTGCAAAGTAAAAGTGAAAGTCAAAAGCATTCAGTTATTATCTTGTATGCTGGGTGGGGGTAGGGGTTGATAGAATATTGTTATCGGTAAAGAAAACATAATACCCTGCATGCACACACACACACACACACACACACACACACACACACACACACACACACACACACACACACACACACACACACACACACACACACACACACACTCACACACACACACAGGCCCACCCACCTCCACACACTAAAATTTACACTCTTGGCTGAAAGTGTTGGAATTAACCACTTTCTCCTAGAAAATAATTGCAACAATTACAAATGTTTTTGTGTACATCTTCATTTCCATTAAGTGCAATGGATGTTTTCTTGTTATGTTACCCTATGTTTTCTTTACTGTACTTAAGTAGAAGATATAGTCTATAATTAGATTAGTTAAGTAATGGAAGTAAAAGTACCACAAAAAATGGGTGTCGGCAATACATTAACAATATGCACATTTGGATACCTCTGTATCTACATGCCACCAAGGTCCATGTAGGCCTATTATAAAATTATAGACTACTGTAAACTGACATGCTCTGCAGACAAAGCAATCTCTTATATCCACCAGTTCTGTGAGGATTTCAGTCAAAAACTGTGTAGCTCTTGTGAATTCCAAGTAAGGCAGTGAATGATAATAGGGTAATAGTGCTCAGACAAAATATTGGCAGTTTAGACACATTTTGGATATTTGCTGTGAGATGCACATACTTTTGCTGCCAGCCGTTTCTATATCAGAGAACAAATAAATCTATCTATGAATTTCAGTAGGGTCACAAACAGATTTCTTGTGATTGTAAATCACTTGCGTGCAAGGTAAGAAGGGAGTGTTAATATATAACAGTCCTTATGATGATGAACTATATGACCTGTCTGTGTCCTCATTGACTCCATCATCTCTCTTCCAGTTTGATAACACATACAGAAACAGAGATCATAAAATGTCCGGTGTCCATTGGAAATGGTTTGTCTATTTTTCCTCACCAAGAGCTAATGCTAGAGGGCACTGTATAAGGCCATTCAGAAAAACTTTGCAAAGCTAGCCTTCTCTTAGCCTGACATAGCCCGCCCATAATACGAATGTTCATCCGTATCCATGGTCTGGGAACGGTCCTCTGGGGCGTGTTTACATCGGTAGAGAGTCTACCGGCCAATAAGCGAAGCTGATTAGACGAGCTTTCCAATCGTTTCAAACCAGGAATGAATGCCCTCCCCTCCGCAGTATAATCGCGTCAGGTTAAAGAACCTCCAGACCATGAATACGGATGAACAGCAGTATTATGGTCGGGCTATGTCAGGCTAGCCTTCTCTTACTGAGCAACACAAATCTGATGTAGGCCTAATATACCAATAGAGATTAAAAAAAAATCAAAACCAGACTCATTTTCCAAATCAATAAAACAATGGCTTCTGGACACACATATATGAATTCTTTTTTTTTTACGATATTTTTTGGGGCTTTTTGCTTTTAATTGGACAATAGTAAATATACTAGTCAGTATACTAATAGGACAGTATAGAGGTGGACAGGAAACGAGTGGGAGAGCGATATGGGGTGGTAATGACCTTGGGTCCAACTCGAAACCGAGTCCATGGAGCATTAGCCTACTGAGCCACAGCACCCCCATTTGTTTTTGTTCTACTAATTTTATGGTTTCCTTTTAATCTGATTTTACTTGTGTAAGTGCTTTGTACTGCGTCTGTTTGCTTTTCTGACACGTCTATGATGTGTGTCTATATTATTCATATTGCATTCAATGTGCTGCATGTATTGCCTTTGCCCAGGCTTTATATCCAGCTGTCTGTGGTTATTGTCTGAAATGTAATGTCCGTGCTCTGCTTGTGTTTTCTCATACATGTGCATGTGTTGTTCCTCCCTCTCTGTCTCTACCCTTCTCTTTGTGTTGCCATTAACATAGCTGACGAAAAGCATCATCAGATTTCAGATCAGAAACAAGGAGGATGAAAATTAGCCTCTGGCCTGTGTGGGCCTGTGTAAATAGGTATGCGAATGAATGTAAATAGTCCACATTTGATTAATAAATATACCATGAAATGATAAACAATTCCAGTTTCAGCAACACACACACACACACACACACACACACACACACACACACACACACACACACACACACACACAAAGATACAGCTTCTTTCCCATTTTTAATAATCACTAAATGTTAACATCTTTTACACATCAATATAAAGCTGTAGTAATGATTAATTAAAATGGTTACACGTTTTGCATTTTATACTCACTCATTTCAACATTTTCCTGCCATGAGGAAAAGCCAAAGGTTTTACATTTCATGTATGAAACCTGAGTTACATTTCTAAAATTATTTACTAGCAAAATGCTACTGAAGGTTATGATTACATGAGCAAAGTTAAACAGGTTTATTAATATCTAATACACTTTTTTATACTATAGTCTATAGATTGGCTAATCTATACTAATTACTCACTGATGACTGCCCCCTGTTGGGCATCACCTCAGTCACTGTCATTGTCACCATCGAGATGCCTCTGTAAGTCAGCTCTATTATAGCAATTTCCTCTCAGACTTTCTTGTTTTCTAGCGAATTTCTGACATTTTTTCAGTTTGAAGTGGTCAAAGAAATCAATTGGGTTGTCAAATTCACTAAGGTTTTGAATGAATTCAGCATTTGCATGCATTGATCTGCCTCTCCCGTACACGTCTCTGACGGCCATTAGTACTTCATCAAAATCCTGCTGCGTTCCAACAGAGAAGCCGCCCCTTGCTCCTTCAATCGCTGACTGCTGAGCTGTTTTGATGATTCCTTTAGCCGTCTTGAAATTTATAGAAGAATGAGTGAAGAAGAGAAGACTGATGCTGAATTGCAGTATGTCAAGTTCAGTAATTTTGTCCTTATTTGCAATTTCATAAAAGCTGTTAATGATCCCAAGGCCACTGAGAGACAAGGCAGAGACATTCAGAGCTGTA
Source organism: Sardinella longiceps (assembly GCA_027497455.2). Lineage (NCBI taxonomy): Eukaryota > Metazoa > Chordata > Actinopteri > Clupeiformes > Clupeidae > Sardinella > Sardinella longiceps. Next base: position 23,484,551 of record JAODXP020000031.1, read on the forward strand.
CATAAGGCACGGGTTCCACCTCCAATCACGCCTCCAGCAGCTGCTTTTGAGGCCAACATGTACCCAGAGGAGATTGTGCCAATGCTGAGTAAGGACCCGGCGGTTGTCAGCCAACAGGATCGGGCATCGCTGGATGAGAAAGGGTTAATGGACTGATCATGGGTGCCTCTGTCCCAGAGTTTGCCCACACTCCTGCCAGTTACACATACTGCTGCTGGAGCTCCTATCACGGAGCCTAAAAAGATTAATTCTGCACCCAGTGGGGCAGCTGGAGTGAATGACAAGACCACTCCTGCAGTGAGAGCTAGAGTAGATGCAATACCATAGCCGGTAGAAACCTCATCTACGGCTTCAGCTATTTTACCACGCTTACTTTGGTCATGAAACTCCAACTGGACATCCCCATCTGAAAAACTATATTTGGCATCCTTTGGAGTGCAGATCCAAAATCCATCCAAGGTATTGTCCTCTAGAAATTCACTCCAGTCTTTGTATACTCGCCCAACATGGTCTATGAAATATGACGACTTTGGATCTCTGCCATTATTTTTCTTCACTCTGATAAGTGGGAGAGTGACTTCAGTAGAACTGTCTTTGTAAGTACAGACAAACAGGAAGGCTATGATGACATCATCCCTCTCATTGCAACGCTCCTTGCATTTCCCTACCACTTCAGAAACAAGCTCCTCCTGCTCTTTAGTGTAGCTGCAATTTTCTTGCTTCGGGGGACCAAACATAGCATAAGAGATCTTCTGGCTCAGTTGACTCATTTGATCTTTGGTAAATCGGTCCCATATTCGGCTGCTGAGATAGATCGCAAAGCTTTCCTGCAGATCCTTAGCTCTCTTCTTCCACTGATCTGACATCGTTGATGAGAATGGCAAACATGCACACCTGCAGAAACATGAGTCTCAGACTTAATACATTTTTCAGGACTGGTATTTTTTGCCCTCAACGGTGCCTTCCAGGCAGTGCTGCCTTTAAGGCGCTACGCCCCTCATTTTAGGGTTAGGATGAGGGTTGAGGGGGTTAGGGTTAGGAATAGGGTTAAGGTAGTGCCTTTTAGGCTGTGCTGCCTGGAAGATGTCGTTGGGGGCAAAAACACCATCGAGCCATTTTTCATTCATGCTGTTGAAAAATGACAAGAAAATTTGATAAGCATTAACTGATTGGTTCAAGGAAAGTGATCTATGTTGTGGTCTATCATATACTAAATGATCTTACTCTCTTGTAACACTTTCTGTGAACTATGTATGTATATAAAAATGTATTCATAAAGGGTTATAGTGGATTCATAAAGGCTTATAACTACTGATATTAGAATCAGGGATGTTAACTGATGACTGTTTAACCATGTTTCTGGCATTGTTTGTTGTCATTTGCACTTCTTTTGAGCATACTGTATATGAAAATGTCTTTGGGGATTAAGGTAAGACAGCGCCATGGGTACATCTCTGGGTAGAGCTATTAACAAGAAATGTGAAAATATAATTAATGAGCCAATATGGGGTAAGTGGCGTGTTTGAAAAGGAAAGCAACTTCATGAATTTTGGCAATTTTTTAAACACAAAGTGCAAAGAAACCAACTCAGATGTCCCTTGGCAGTAAGTGCACAATTGAGATCAACAAAACACTTACTAAAGCTGTAATGCTTGTGTTTAACACAAAAACTGTGCTAAAATAAAGGTCCAGACCACTCTTACGAACGTTTGACTTATTGGCTTCATTCTTGAAATTGAATTAAAAAAAAAAAAATCCATCTAGGTTCTTTCCAGTGTATCAGTTCACTATCCATGCCTTAGATATCTTGACCAAGGTAGGCCCTTTGCCTTATAGGCTCCAAACTGACCTTGATCATACTTGAATGCTTGTTAACCAGACTCTTGGCTATTTTCAGGGTAATCATCAAACCTGTAAAGGTTAATCATCATACTTGTAAATATATGCCTTCCAATAACTTTAGAATTAAAAGAGGAAAAAATAATTGGAATCATGTATTTATTTATTATTCCTAGTATATTGCACAAAGAATAATGGGGAGTGCTATAAGGCTGCATAGCATATTCCTTTCTATTAGTGGTAGTCCTAGCCTCTATGATGCCCTGGGCATTTGTCAGTCAAGTGAGTGAGAATGTCATAGTCTGTCAACCAAACAAGCCAAATCTGGAATTGTGACTTTTAAAGCCATTTCTTCTTGATTTATTGGTAGATCACATCTCTTTGGTGCATACCGCCACCTACTGTACAGGAGTGTGTACAGAAATTTTGACTAAGGAATGGGAACAAATGTTCCTAAATCACTGGCTACATGATAAGTGGTACATCCAATACACATCTGTGTGGTTGTGCGTGAGTGTATGTGAACCGTGTATGTGTGTGTGTGTTCACTATTCCAGTGGCAGTGGACAGTTACAGTTGGGCTTAGTGCATCTCATGGAGCCTTGTCAGGCTAAATTAAGATAAGTGACCAATTATAGAAAAAAAATATATAGTTAATGTACTGGCAGACTGCGTCAGATTGCGTGATTAATTTTCCTTCTCTTGTGGACAGGAACTTAGGCCTATCCGCGTTCCTGGCATTGTCAAGCTTGCGGCTTCTCTGCACTGACCTTCACTCTCTCACCTTTGGGGTGTCCTCTGTTTATCTTGCAGTGACTCTATGTGTTCTGTGAATTCAGGTATGCTGGCTTGTGTGTGTTCGTGAGTTCGTATTTATTCCTGAACCCCAGTAATATCTGCTGTCTGTTCATAACATTAGTATATTTTATTATTGGTGAAATTAAATAAATGAGTTCTTGTATTTGCATCACCTGTGTTTTCCAGCATTCCTTGTAGCATCCAAAGTGCTGGGTACTGTGTCAGTGAGTGGAGCAGGGATAATTGTGGTGTTATTTATAAAGGTGGGACAGCAGTGATGGGGACTTGGACTCGAGACTTGGACTTGGACTTGACTTAAGTCGCTCATTCTGGAGACTTGAGACTTGACTTGGACTTGCCCTCAATGACTTGAGACTTGACTCGGACTTGAGCCTTGTGACTCGTGAACAATGTTCTTTTCACGGAAGTGTTTATTTCATTATTTTGTTTTTTCTGATGTTTCTTATGGGAAAGCATAAGCACAATATTTCCTCTTAGGTGCAATGTAACTCATGCATACAACTGCATTCTAAATGTTCTCAGGTCTAACATTACAGCTGATTTGTCAATAGCAGATTGTGTGTCCACCCTCACCCTGTCAAAGGGAATTTTTTTTTCCAAGATTCAAAAAGGCTCGACTTGGGGAGAAGACTTGAGACTTGACATGGACTTGGGAGGCTCGAGACTTGACTTGAGACTTGACTTGGCATTGCGCCTCAGGACTTGGGACTTGACTTGGACTTGAGTACAAAGACTTGAGACTTGACTTGGACTTGGAAAAAATGACTTATGAACATCACTGTGGGACAGGCCATAGTACAATGGATCTAATAATAGTAATGTATGTGTTACAAGTTAAAAGCTGAAATGTTGAGGCATTCTGCTCCTGGCATAGTATGGGCATATTGTGATCAGTGATCGTTTGCTTTTCTGCTCCTTTTCTCCAAATGGGTCCTTTGTGATCTGTGATCGTTTGCTTTTGATTGCGGTAGTTTCCTCATTTCAATAAATGTCTGAGATGAGGAAAGACCATACTAAATCCCTCCGTGATTCTTCTCTACCTCTTTTAGAGGTAGCATAACATTTCAATATTAAGTTTAGTGTAAGAAACTGCAAAGATGGAAAATGCTCTCTTTGTATGAAAAAAATGAATAGGCTTACAACTTTTGTTAGATGGATGCAATTGAGTGTGTTGAGTGCAGTTGAGTGTGTCTAATTTAGGTGCACAAACTTCCTTTTTATCTCCAGCTCACTGCACCCGTTCTATTGTCAGGACATAATGCACAACTTATAAATCGTCTGATACAGCTACAATGGAGCAGAGGATGTGGAGATGAGATGCGATCCCATGCAACCAAACAGTGGGAAAGTAGCCTAGATCCTAATCTGTTTTGTGATGTATTAACATATTTATCCGTCCATCCATCTGTAAATCAACGATTTCCTTGTCTACTTCTCACTGCCTTTTGCAGCAAGCCATGACCTTGTTCCTCTGCTGAAGACTAGTGCACTGGGTAAACTAATCATTTTATTGGCTTAACTCTGTGAGGTATTTGTAGGCCGGAGTAGCATCCGCTGTTAATGGCCACGACATGTCGGAAATAATGGTCAGTGAAAATTAGCCTACTTAATCTCATGAATTTATCATTAGCCATGGGTCTGCACAGGAGAGTCAATAGACTTGTTTCACACCTGAACATTCCGACATTCCATGGTAGTAAACTGAACATTCTATCATTGAAATGCATTGGATTTATGCCTCTTTCTGACTTGAAAAAAATGGGTAATAACATTTCAAACATGTTTAAATTCACTTTCCTTCAAATAATACACATTTGAAGCACACAAATTGGGAGGTCCCGAATAGTTTGAAGCTTCATGCACATAAATGTAAAACCACTTGTATCTACTCGGGACCTCCAAATTTGCGTGCTTCAAATGTGTGTTATTTGAAAGAAAGTGAATTTAGACTTATTTTAAATGTTATTACCCATTTTTTTCAAGTCAGAAAGAGGCATAAATCCAATGCATTTCAATGATAGAATGTTCAGTTTACTACCATGGAATGCTTTTAGAACCTCGGAATGTTGAGGTGTGAAACAAGTCTATAGGGAGTTTAAGCAGCACAGATTTTTCCAACTGCAACGGGACCTAGTGGCCTCCCACTGGTTTATCTCGCTGTCGAATCCATAGTCCATATCCATAGCATATAAAAATCCTTAATGGATTCCATATGCAATCCATTAAGCCTCCGCTGCCACGGCAGGAGCTTTCTGATTAGTGCAGCTGATGTTTACCTTGATTAACATCTTGTGTAGTAAAATGTAGTAAAATGCAAAAAAATGTGTTTCTCATTTTGAGGGGGGGGGAACCCTTTGTCAACTTTGCCTAATGTTTGCTTAAATGAACAGACTTTCTGGAATAAAACCTTATGATCAAATACGTAATTAAAGAAAGAACATATTTTTTCTTATCTTTTTTGCTCCTAATAATTTTAATTTGCGCACCACAGCTCATTCAAGAACCACGCATAGTTGAGAATACGGGAGATTGCTTCTTTCTTCGTTGCAGATCAGCTCACTGCTGATCATGTTACAATAGCCTGTCATGACACATGAACACTACAATACCCATAATGAGCTTGTACAAGAAAGCTATCTTGTCTGCTAACGATATGTTGCTGGGTTGCCATATCTGATTTTCTGATACCTTGTGCAAGCACCATGCAATGCAATGCAATGCAACAGGTCTATTCAAAAGTGAAACTAATAGAAGGGCATTTTCATTGAATTTACTGTCCCTTTTTTCATTTAAAATGCACTTCTATTAACAAATATAAATTAATTTCATTTTTGAATAAATCTGTAATTTCGCTAGGTGCATGCTGCAAGATCTGGCAACCTAATGACATATAGTGAGGAGATAACTCTTTTCTGCTGGCTCATTACAGCTATTGTAAGCCTCATAGCTCAAGACAGGCTGTTGTAACATGGTCAGTAATGTTTGAACACAAAACAGAAGATTTTGGAATATTATTCATGTCTACAAAACTCAAGTTTTCGTCTCAGCCATTGAGGGAGCAAAGTGAAACTGACTTGGATTAACGGAAGCAACGATGTAAACAAACTAGATATGTTGCTGCTTAGAAACGCTGTGAGATGGACCAAAATTTCTTGCGTCTTCGGTACTGACATGTCTCAAGTAGCTTGAGAAATAGAGCTTTTGTTGAAATTGACCGAAGTTATCCTTTAATATTAAAATCAGTATTTGAGGCGCCCCCAAACAATTTTGGTCATAGGGCCCAAAATTTCTAGCATCGCCCCTGGTCATACACAACACAGTTCTGTGTTGTAAGATGTCTGTCAATACTTCATAGTTTTTGAGGTGACATTTGGAGTATGTTAATCAAAATCACATTTTCATTGAAGTTTTGAGTATTAATGCACAATGTACTGACTATTGTCTATCCCTATGTGTAAGGTGAACAGATGGATTGAGATGAAGAATTACTTACTGATCAAGATATTTCTGCAGTCTTGCCTGTCCTACAGTCCCACACAACAGGCAATTTGTAGCGTACACACAACGCAGGTTCTGAATCTCCCACAGGAAGGGAGGTGGGACCTCCCCAATGCAGCATAACTTGCCCCAGAGATAAACATTATCTTTTCCTGACACTCCTCAGAAGTCTTGCAACACAAGAAATGAATTGAAAAAAAAAACAAATCATTTGATCGCATATTTGCCGCGCATCGGCTTTCAGCCCGAGCCCGAGCCGGGCCCGCTTGGAATATTGAAATTAGACCCCGAACCGGCCCGAACCCGGCAGGTCCTGTTGGGCCCCGTCGGGTTCGGGCAAATATTTCCAGCTCTAATCTGTTCACCTTACACATAGGGGTAGACAATAGTCAGTGCATTGTGCATTAATACTCAAAACTTCAATGAAAATGTGATTTTGATTAACATACTCCAAATGTCACCTCAAAAACTATGAAGTATTGACAGACATCTTACAACACAGAACTGCGATGCTAGAAATTTTGGGCCCTATGACCAAAATTGTTTGGGGCCCCCTCAAATACTGATTTTAATATTAAAGGATAACTTCGGTCAATTTCAACAAAAGCTCTATTTCTCAAGCTACTTGAGACCAATGTTCCCTCTAATTTTTTTCAGGACTGAGCAAATTAAAATTTGTCTGAGCGGCATGCTTCCGCACCGTGAGCAGGTTTACACATGCGATCGGGATAATAATGCACATATTATACTTGCAGCAATATTTAATAATAATTTCTGTTCTGTGTTGTAAACAAAAAATCCAATGTGCATCAGTCCATAGCCATGTAGTATAATAACACATAGTGCTGTTGACTGGTAAAGAACAAAAGTAAGATGCAACTACAATGCTGAACCTGAGCTAACAGAATAGGGCACAATAAATTGACTGCATTTCTGTAAGACACACATTCAGTTGAGGTCAGATGATGACTTTGTATTTACCTACAGTATGTTGCATCAGATTGTCAGGTGCTTTGGCCTACAGACAACAATTAGTGACATTGGATTAGTCTACTATGGATGCATTCACACCAGATTTTTCCTTTAAATAGGCTACATTAATTTATTTCTTACTATTAATAAAAAGTATTGATTAGGGCCCATTTTCTGATTAATTTCCTCTGCTTGCCCTCTTTGAAACCCCCCAGATAGCCCTTTGCTCCCTTTCTATTTTATCTTCTGAATGTAGCCTATAACTACAACCTGAATAAATAAATGTTTTGGTATTATTAAGGCATGGGTGTTAATGAAAAAGATTCTATGTCCATCATCAATGCATGCAAACTGATTCTGGTAGCCTATATCATTTATCATTGCTTAAAAAAAGCCTTTGGCTTGACTTGGACTGGAGAGGAATTGAATATGCTGTGCAGCAATTTCCATTTGTAGCCGAAATAGGAACAGATTAGGCTACTTAATAGTAGTCTGTCTGAATACACTTTCTTTTCTATTGCTCATTTTGATACACAGTTCATTAGCCTATGGGTGGAGCTCTTTAACTATTGCAACAAGGAAACACCTTTCTGGACGCAGACAGAGCAGTATGAAGCAACGTGCACTGAAGATTAGCTGTCTCCTCAACCGTTTCGCCACAGTGTCAACAAGTGAGGATGCGGATGGTGACGGAAACACCGCGAATGAAATTACCGCGATGTAACCGCTTGGTGCATCAAGTACGCGCGTTATGTGTGCAGAAGTATACCGCGGGTGTTAAGGGGGCTTGATGATTTTTTTGCGCGGTCTGAAAAATCATGTGTGCTGCAAGCCGCGCAGCTTAGAGGGAACATTGCTCAGAAGTCTTGCAACACAAGAAATGAATTGAAAAAAAAAACAAAAAACGCAGGCAATGAATTGAATCTAAGAGAGGAGTCTGGAATTGTATTCTAGCAGTGAAGGGGGCCCAGGACCACTGCTTGTGCTGTTTCACACTCCTCAGATCTCAGTAATAAATTTGTCTTTACTTTAAGTGTGTTGCTCTGGGTGGGGTTAGGAAAGACTAGTTACAGCACAACATTAATATATTTTTTGTAGTGGTAGAAGTACAGTATGCCTGCTATGTGGCTAGTTCTAATTTTACAGCAAAAATGGCACTGTGTCCCTTTAGAACACAACACACATCAATTTTAGCCAATATGTCTGAATGCCCAAACTGCTGACTTTGTATGTGCGGAACCTGCAGAACAATGTTTTGGACGGGGGGTTGCCGGGGGTAGCTGACCCCTGTACTTCCTTTTAATAAGGTTATTATCAGAACACAAACTGAGAACAGGTAGTAGCAAAATAGAATTACAAAACGGTTGAAGTTAAGATAATTGAGTATGGGTGGACTATATAACTTTCTTCTGTGGGTGGACTGTATAACTCTCTTCTTTCTTCAGATGGAATAATTTGCAGGCACCTCTTGTCTTGACCTCTATTACCTCGATATGATCTCTATCTCAGACACATCCCCCACATCAAAACTCTCCTGGAATTCACTTTCAGTTGAAAGAGCACAGAAAGTGAGTGTACACAGAGCAGCTCAGACGTCAATCTATTTTAATTATATTCAGGTAAATTTTATTTACTTTATTTTATTTATTCAATTACAAATGTATTAAATATAGGCTATTTGCCAAATACAATACAGTTGCCTCTCAGTGCTCTAGGTAACATAGGCAAGGAAAAACTCTCTTCTAGTAATAATTTTACTTCTTTTTAAGCAGGTAACCTTGGGCACAACTTGTCCTTTAACCACCCTGTCCTTCGTTGCATACATGTGATTTATAATTATAATTCAGCAGGCTGTAGAAAAGAAAAAGCAGAAAAGGCCAACACCCAGCAAACCACAAAAGAAGAGGAAGAAAAACAGGGTGCAACTGTGAAGTTACACCCAAGTGTTGCTGATTTAGGCCTAGGTCACAACCTTTCAGTTTCAATATGTCTTTGTAGATGCCTGGACTGTGTGAACACCTAGTCCTTAAAGACGAAAGAAGGCAGAACAAGTCATATTTGTCTCTGGTACAACACCCTAGCCTGACGTAGCCCGACCATAATACTGCTGTTCATCCGTATTCATGGTCTGGAGGTTCTTTAACCTGACGCGATCTTCACCTTGGTAAGTCAACAACATCACAATCCTAATGATCACCATGCAAATAGTTGATGATAGCTGGTATTCACTGTTGATTTTTAAAATAATTGCATGAAAAGTGAATTGCAATTTGTTCTATTTTATACAGTGTATTATTATCATTTTGTATGACATTCCTATCTAATGTAATCTATCTGTTAAAGGGGAAGTTCACTTTTTTGCATGTTTAGGAGCTAGTATTAAATAGAATTTTTGATACCACCATTTTGACAACTGGTCCTGTCTCTCAGATATTCGGCTCATTTAGTATCCCCCCTTTTCTGCTTCAGAATGGCTTTCTTTGTGCATGTCCGATAACCTTAAACATGTGTTGCTCAACAGGGGGCAAATTCTCTGGGTGACTTAAGTTAAAAAATTGGATTAGCTATGCACTTTTCAGTCTGCGCACATTCTTCCAGTGACTTAAGTCACATACGCATCATTTGGCCAGATACATGTTCTAGGTGGAGCAACCCCGAAATCTGTCCGTCTCCCTCGTAAACCAAAGTTGCGCGCATTCTCCCATCGATTGAAGTTCATGATCTCTTTCGCGCTCTGAAGGCTAGAATAAGGTCGAGCGCCACTACAAGACGAAATGGTATTTTGCTTTCGATGTCCACACTTGAATAAATTGTAACTGTAACTGCATGTACACTGTAAATATTGAGATAACAAAGCAAAATCGGGTCACCTTGGATTAAATTAATTATTTCACGTGGAAGGTGAATATTTTCATGATCCCTGAAGGTTTCCAGTAGCCAATAAGTCCAATCGGCTACCTAGAAAGCCTACATGCTTGTTAAACTGTTGCATTCTGCCTCGCTTAAATAATTGAAATGCAAGCCAATTTGCTCATTGAATGACAGAAAGGCCTAAAGCATAGGACATTACAGGGGCGCTGTTAGAAATTTTGGGCCCTATGACACAAAATAATTTTGGGCCCCTCAAGCATTGATTTTAATATTAAAATTTTCTCTAGGGCCCCCTGTCAGTGCCAGGCCCTTAGAATCATCCTAACTTTCCCCCCCCTGGCGGCGCCCCTGGGACATTATTTTCAAATGGCATACTGGCTGTAATCACAATCAAAGCCTGTCTTTAGCTATTAAAACATTTGCCACCATATTAATTTAAACATGCAAAAACAGATCAACAAAATCTGTTTGTGATTAGGGTAGCCGATTCCTTTCTCTAATCTTGCATCAAAAATATTTTCAATAGCCTATTAAAGTAGATTTATCCTCATCCTGGATTGAATAACATTCGGATGGTAAATGAGAAAATCCACATTCCTTGATTTCATGACAACAGAAGTTAATGACACAGTTGATCAGTCTAGTCCAATTTGACATAAAGCCCACCTCTTTCGTAACACCGCCTTGACTTTGAACTTAAGCGCAGAGGGTGTGGCAGACATCAAAAGAGGAGAATGCGCGCACCTCAAAAGTGCATAGTAGAAATTTGTAGAAAAAGTGTGTAGCTGATAAGCTGAGAATTTCCGAATAAATAAACCAAACTCAATCGTGGGCTGAACAAGGCTGTTATCTTTCAAACTACTTCTGGACGCAACAGGATAGCCTATGGCCAATCGGAGGAACGAACAAGATGTAAACACCAATTCAAAAGACCGTTGTATTCAGCGAAGCCCGCCCTAAACACATAGAGCGTTGTGGTTAGATATCGCCAACGGCATCATCCAATCAAATCCCTATGGCTTGCGGCTAGACGCACAGGCTGAGCAAATTTATTTGCCGCCGTCAGTACGTCTAGATTTCTAGGCTAATCAGTACAGGTATAAGACACAAAAGCAGCAACAAGCAAAGCAGATATTATAAGAGACACCACACAAAACACATCACAGTACTCCACAACACAAGAATGCGGATGTGAGAGATACACCAGCAGCAATAAACAAAGTAGACATTATAAATAGAGACAAATAGTGATGTTGTTAACTTACCAAGGTGAAGATTCTGCAGTACTGTTCTTCTACAGAACCACAAGAAGCTTTTAAGGGGACTTGTTCCACCTTCTTTCGTCTTTAAAGGAAAGTACCGGAGTGAATTCAAGCATAGCCCTGTTGAAAGAGCTTGCTAAATGCGCTAGTTAGCGAGTGGAACAAAATAATTTGGTACAGCACAGACCGAACGCGAACGCAGAAGCGAACAGGCACTTTACACTGAATCAATGGGACCTGACTGTTGGAAACCGAAAGTAAGATCTGAGGTTACATTGACTCAATGTAAAGTGTTTCGCATTGGCATTAGGTCTATGCTGTTCGTAATTGTTTAATTTCATGCGAAATATATTGCTATTAGAAGGCTTGTGCAGCAGGACTATGCTTAAACTTACTCTGGTATATTCCTTTAAGGACTAGGGAGTTCACACAGTCCAGGCATCTACAAAGACATATTGAAACTGAAAGGTTGTAACATAGACCTAAATCAGCAATTTCACACTTCACAGTTGCATCCTATTTTTCTTCCTCTTCTTTTGTGGTTTGCTGGGTGTTGGCCTTTTCTGCTTTTTCTTTTCTACAGCCTGTTAAATTATAATTATAAATCACATGTATGCAACGAAGGACAGGGTGGTTAAAGGACAAGTTGTGCCCAAGGTTACCTGCTTAAAAAGAAGTAAAATTATTACTAGAAGAGAGTTTTTCCTTGCCTATGTTACCTAGAGCAATGAGAGGCAACTGTATTGTATTTGGCAAATAGCCTATATTTAATAAATTTGTAATTGAATAAATAAAATAAAGTAAATAAAATTTAACTGAATATAATTAAAATAGATTGACGTCTGAGCTGCTCTGTGTAGTCTCTCTTTCTGTGCTCTTTCAACTGAAAGTGAATTCCAGGAGAGTTTTGATGTGGGGGATGTGCCTGAGATAGAGATCATATCGAGCAGAGGTCACGACAAGAGGTGCCTGCAAATTATTCCATCTGAAGAAAGAAGAGAGTTATACAGTCCACCCAAAGAAGAAAGTCCTACAGTCCACCCATACTCAATTATCTTAACTTCAACCTGGCTAAAAGTGAAATGTGTTGTGTTTTAAAGGGACACAGTGCCATTTTTGCTGTAAAATTAGAACTAGCAACATAGCAGGCATACTGTACAAACATTTTCTAAAGTCTTTCTACCACTACAAAAATTATATTAATGTTGTGCTGTAACTAGTCTTTCCTAACCCCACCCAGAGCAACACACTTAAAGTAAGGACAAATTTATTACTGAGATCTGAGGAGTGTGAAACAGCACAAGCAGTGGTCATAGGCCCCCTTCACTGGCTAGAATACAATTCCAGACTCCTCTAGGCCCCCCCCCCCCCCTCTTCCTGTTTAGATTCAATTCATTGCCTGTGTTGCAAGACTTCTGAGGAGTGTCAGGAAAAGATAATGTTTATCTCTGGAGCAAGTTATGCTGCAATGGGGAGGTCCCACCTCCCTTTCTGTGGGAGACTCAGAACCTGCGTTGTGTGTACGCTATAAATTGCCTGTTGTGTGGGTTCTAGGACAGACAAGACTGCAGAAAGCTCTTGATCAGTAAGTAATTCTT
>JAODXP020000031.1:23497509-23524443 GCA_027497455.2 Sardinella longiceps
GGTGATGAAAGCCATTGTTCTTGATGAAGCCCTTAGCTTCCTCAACAACATGAACATATATGAGGAGAGTGGGGGAGGGGTGGGGGTACAGTAAACTGCATGCAAATCATTGTCTTCAGGACCCACCCATATATAGCTGGTACTCCAGATACAAGAGTATGGAGTGTGTGTATGAGTGTGTCCACACACACCTGTCAAACTCAAACTCCCCAGATTAGGGATGAGGCAACTAATTATTATCTCCGCCAAGGAGGTTATGTTTTTGGTCGCGTTGGTTTGTCTGTTTGTTTGTTTGTCTGTCTGTCAGCAGGATAACTCGAAAAGTACAGACAATGTGTATATTGGGACAAGCAAGAACAGATTCGATTTTGGTGCCAATCGGTGATCCAGAACATGATCTGGAATTTATTTTGTGTCTGTGACCACATTGCCTTGGCGGAGGTCTGCACTCTGAGCGCTTTTAGTTATAATTGTGATTAAACGTGATCACAAATTTTATATGTAATGAATTCTGAAGGGTCCCTTTAATTGTGATGATGGCATTCATTATACAGTATACTGTATGTACTTCCGGAAAGCCACTAAACCAAATGCAACACATATCTGCTGTTGTTTAGCTGCTTGCAATGTTACTGGAGTCAGGACTTTATAAAAGCATAGGCTATCTTTTCCCCCTAACAACAAAAACTGTTATGTCTGTTTTACATCCAATAGTAGGCCTAAATCTGGCCGTTTTTGGTCAATTGTATTTAAGCATAATCAGTGGTTAAAGTGGGATTTGGCAGGAGGGGGAACTCTCAAATCTTGTGTCGGCACAAACAAAGAAAAATGTATTGAAGAAGAATGGGGTGATATTCTCCATTTATCTGAAGTGCCGGTACTGCGTCCCCCCCCCCCCCCCCCCCCACCCCCCACACACACACACACACACACACACACACACACACACACTTTAACCCCTGAGCATAATAATCATAGGCTAATCATATAATGGCCGTGGCTGTATGCCAACAGGTGTGTATTGGAGGTATTTGGTTAGTTGGTGAGTGAGTTACATTACCTCCTAAAGTGAATAGCTCCAGCAGTTACCAGCAATCTATCAGCAATCTATTGCTTTTGATTGGATTGCTGTATCTGTAATAAGTAAATAATAAAAGTAATAAATAGATAATAAATAAAAAGGTAATAAATAATAAATAAAAAATTAACAAGCAAGAGCTTCTTGACTTTACTCATCATGTGTTGTCTAAGTGTAACATCTATGTAACAAAAACACATTGTGCAGTCAATCAAAATCTACTAGACCATATGGTGTGACTATGTTTCACAACTGAACATTCCGAGGTTCTAAAAACATTCCATGGTAGTAAACTGAACATTCTACCATTGAAATGCTTCTTATGCCTCTTTCTGACTTGAAAAAAATGGGTAATAGCATTTAAAACATGTCTAAATTCACTTTCTTTCAAATAATACAAATTTGAAGCACACAAATTTGGAGGTCCCGGATAGATAAAAGTGGTTTTACATTTATGTGCATGAAGGTTCAATCTATTTGGGACCTCCAAATTTGTGTGCTTTAAATGTGTATTATTTGAAAGAAAGTGAATTTAGACATGTTTGAAATGTTATTACCCATTTTTTTTCAAGTCAGAAAGAGGCTAAATCCAATGCATTTCAATGATAGAATGTTCAGTTTACTACCATGGAATGTCGGAATGTTCAGGTGTGAAACAAGTCCATAGGGACAATACAGTATACTCTACAGATAAAGGAATAATATGTGTGTATATTGTTCTGAAAACTCAGACATTTCATTGAAGGTGCACAGCTAGGCAGGAGGATAGATGAAGTGCATAGACCATGTTCCCAAAGATCCGCTCCGCTTGAATCCTCTCTGATGTTACTGTCCCCAGATACAGGGGCCTTGGCCGATAACTGACAATTGTATATTGCTTTTTTGTACTGTGTCTATATCCCTTTATTAGCCTATATTGATAAAGGGTGCAGCTGTTTATTGATAGAGGCTACTCAAATAATAGTTTCAATTATATAATAATAGTTTGAATTATATCTCAAAAAAAATAAAAAAAATATAAAATAAATAAAAAAATATATATATTTAAAAAAAATAAAAAATAAGTGTTTTAAAATGTTTTGATGTCTCTTCCGGAACACTGGAATGAATGCCAGTGAGTGGATTTGTGTGTCCTGCGCGCGGCGTTGTGTGCTTCTGCTGGAGAGAGAGAGAGAGAGAGAGAGGTGTGTGGGTGATGGGTGGGTCAGGGCTTGTCTGGGGTGGAGGACAAAAGATGGGATTACCGTCTACTTACACACAGGTGTGGCCGCTGTGGGTTAGATGCTATAAAAGATCTGATCCAGTCCTCCCTATACACACAGCTACTTCTCAACACTCTTCACCACTCTCTTTCAACTGAGATCAGATCAGCCTCATACGTGAGTTCAACTTTCTATTTTATTCATTCATTCATTCATTCATTTATTTATTTGAAGTCAATGTTTGGGAACTTATCTCATTTGTATTTTTGGTTCTGCACAAAATGAAGAAGAGTTACATCTTTATCTTTGGTCACAGTATTCATTGGTCCATTGTGAATTCAGCAGTGTTTGCTTGAAGAATCAAAGTTTCAAATGTCCAGACCTGTCCAATGCACTGTAAACTGGTGCACTGTTAAATTTATAATTTTTTTATTATTTTATATTTTGCTGTTGAAGCATTAAGACATTTATTAATGGGACTGCTTTAGGGTGAATTCTGTTCTCCTTAATACTTTATGGGGCCACTTGACAAATGACAATATTCATTACAACACCAAGTAAATAGTAGCCTGAGTCAACCCATACTTCCTGCCTGTGCTAGATATTTCACGATCAAGTCAGTATGGCCAACGAGGCAATTTCCTCAACACTCGAGCCGTGAAAGATCAAGACTTAAATGACAAACAAGCAGGCTGAAGAAGATGAGCTTAGTGACGATGACTCTGTCCCAAAACATTGATAGAAGTTTGATTGCATTCGATTGACGTTTAAATAATTAATCCTGCCCGGAAATTCCGGGCAAAGATGCTTGCTTTGCCAGACCACAGTTCATTTCTGAATGTGGTCGCGCACGCCAGACTAAGTAAATAGTGGTATTGAATTGAATTGTTCCCATGCTAACCGAAACTGCGTTGGAAAGGACATTTCTGAGTGACTGGGTGTGGGACAGTGAGTGGGACAGCCACTCCCTCTATGATCTGACACAAGGCCAACAATGTGGTCCGGCCAGTCTAGCAGGTCCTATGGGGATAATAGACAAAAGTACTATTAGACAAGTAGACAAAAATGACCTTCATTTCTGGCAGTTGCTTAAACAAATATTTGCTATGGATGAGCGGATGTTGTGTGGAATAAGACTTACTGTTTTGTAATTTGTATACTGTAATGTATTGTATGTCCTAGTACCAAGGACCATGAGGGGAAATAAGAGTCGTTGTTTTTTTCCACTATAATGTTTGATTTTGTCTGTAAATTCAAAATTGAAATGAATCAGTCTGTGAACAGAACTTATTAAAACAGCAAAGTCTTAACACTAAACACGCACACACTCTCTCTCTCTATCTACCCCCCCCCCCCCCTCTCTCTCTCTCTCTCTCTCTCCACGCAGTCAACCATGTCAGCGCTGCAAAAGGCCATGTGTGGACTCATTGGAGTCTTCCATGAGCATGCTGGTCAGGACAAGCAGCTCAACAAGGCCGAGATGAAGAAACTCCTGGACACTGAATTTGCCGGCATGCTTGGGGTAAGCTATGTGCAAAATCTTTATAGCACAAAAAATATTTGTAATATATACTATATCCCCGTTAAAAAAAGGAATCTTACCCACTCAGCATTTGAATTAGTCCAACAGTAATTTGTTCAAATGCGTTGTCTGAAAGAAAACAAAACAAAACAACAACAACAACAACAACAACAAAAACTTAATTCAGTTGTGTTTGGTATGAGTGTAAAACAATACTGACATCCATTCTCTCTTTTTCTCTGGTCAGAATGCTCAGGACAAGAGCGTTGTGGATCAGATCTTTCAAGGACTCGACCAGGACGGCAGTGGATCAGTCAACTTCACTGAGTTTGTCACCATGGTGGCAGCACTCACCGCAGCAACCAACGAGATGATATGCAAACAATAGCATTTTCATCTAGATATGCACTATCACCACCAATAAAGAGTTTCTTATAGTTGGCTTTGTCTCATTCTGTCACACACACACACACACACACACACACAAACATTCAAACAGACACTCACAGACAGACACACACACACACACACACACAGAGAGAGTTGGAAGATATTTTAGCAGAGAGTGTGTAAAATATGTACATGCACAATTCCATAAATGTTGGGAGTTTATGTATGTTTGTATTTTATGGGATAGGTTTAGAGCAGTGGTTCTCAAAGTGTGGTCCGGGGAAGGAACGCCTTCACCATTAAGGAACGCCTTCACCATTACCACAGAACAGGAAAACAATGACAAACTGCATTCTATAAGCCTAGAACTCTAGACGTACCCCTAGCGGTAGCAAATTTGAATTTGCACGGAGGATACGTCTAGAGGCCACTGATAGAAACCCGTTGTATTCTTCCTCTGGCGGCGGATAACCAATCACAGCGTGGTATGTGTACAGGAAATCGTAAGGCGGGCTTTGTACGATGACGACAGCCCTGCTCAAACCAGAGCAGAATCGTCTTTGGCTTTAGTTTTGGACGAATTGCACTTGTCATTTTCTTTGAAAGTGAAACAAGAAAGTGCACTGAAGTTTTTCATTCTGAAAAATATGTCTTTGCCGTGTTACCGACGGGCTACGGGAAAAGTTTGATATACCAGCTGGTACCACTGGCCGGAACGCTAGCCTATTACGTGGAGAGGCAGTTTGAAAGACAACGCAATCACCCGCCCCTCCATTGAGGTACAGTCTATCAGTGGTCTTCAGACTATACATTCTTATGATATAGTCTGACGTGTCAGGCTAGCATTCTATAATAGCATTCCAAATATTGTGGCTCCATCAGAAGAGCCTCCTCTGGCTGGAATTAAAGGCACAGTCTGTGATTTTTGTTTGGGGCCCAAGTGTAACCATGAATACTTTGATGAGTTTACATGTGATAAAGACTTCCAATCTGAAAATGGTAGGCATATTTTCAAAAATAGCTAAAATAACTTGACAACCTGACAAACCTGGCCCCATATGCAGATATTATCAACAGAACTATGTGTGGACTATACATTTTATGTTGTAGTCTGGCTTTTCAGGCAACAATCTCCCTCTTTCACAACCTAAATGAGTGAAAGAAGCAATGGATAGCCTGATGAAAATACACAGCCCAGTGCCACTACATCCTAGCCTGACATAGCCCGCCTATAATACGAATGTTCATACGTATCATGGTCTGGGCACGGTCCTCTTGGGCGTGTTTATATCGGTAGAGAGTCTACCGGCCAATAAGCGACGCTGATTAGACGAGCTGTCCAAATGTTTCAAACCAAAAGTGAATACCCTCCCCCCCGCAGTATAATTGCGTAAGGTTAAAGAACCTCCAGACCATGAATACGGATGAACAGCAGTATTATGGTCGGGCTATGTCAGGCTAACTACATCCCCCATAATCCAAAGCGCTCAAAAGAGGTCTGAGACCTCCAGAAGAACTATATGTGAACAGAAAGAAAACTGAGGCCTCATTAGAGCTGAAGCAGACCAGAAAGAGGTCAAGTCCTCTTTGATAATGTGAACACAAACAGAACTGAGTTCTTTTTGTTTGGGTTCCCTTTTTAGTCCACTTTAAGAGGACTGAATTCGGTTCACTTGAAAGGGACCAAGTGTGAAAACACCCCAAGTCATCTGTGTAAAGAAAGACTATGGGTACTGTAATGTATATAATAATCTGTCCCAGAAAAAAAAGGGCAGGTTGAATACGCTAGGTCCGGTTTCAACCTGCCCTTTTTTTCTGAGACAAATTATTATATACATTATGGTAAATGAATGGATTTGACTTCATTACATAACTTTTCACTACATAGGCTAAATAATGGCAACAGACAGGGAAAATTGCAAGCCTCTCAAGCTTGGTGTTCGGAGAAAAGATACGTTTATTTTCTCACCTGTGTTTTAGAGTCCTTACTGCTGGTTGGCTAGCTACTTGAATGTTCAGTTCAGTTCAGTTGCCTTTTCATGTTTTCTGGACATATCACTAATGAAGTTCAAATTTTCTCAATATTCTCTTTTAATTCCTCTGAGAGGAATATAGCTTAGGCTATATCTTATTTTGCATGAAAGTGATCTCTGTGATGTGCTGTTTGCAGTGCCTGCCTGTTGTTTGGGCAGAGACCATATAATTTATTTGAGGATGGAGTGTAGTCTGCTGTAGGCTTCTTGTATAAAAATATTTATTTATTTATTTGTATGTAATACCAGCCAGAATAGTGTTTTTTTGTTTGTTTGTTTGTTTTTTTACAGACTGCTGATTGTCCTGCCACTTACTCTTTGTGTTGGAGAGACAAGGGTCTGATTTCCATGATTTCCTTTGCCTTCTGACCTATATGCACAATCATTGTTAGCCTACTACCATAACCTTAAAGCAGTGTTTCTCAAACTTTTTCAGACCAAGGACCACTTTGCCCAAAAAATATTTTTCAGGGACCACCTACCCTCACACCCCCTCACCAAGTCACATGTCTCTACGCTATACCCTTTGACCAAATCAATAGGCATTTCTAAATTGCCATTTATGGGAACTTCAAATTCAGATAGCTTGAAGTTTTTAATGAAAAATTACAGGCCTACTTCATAGTATTCATTGAACCACTCCTCATTGGCTTTAAAATAATTTTAGTGAGAAACAGACTAAATAAACATATTTTTTGGAATCCCTCTCGCGGACCACTTGAGCTTGCTCGCGGACCACTAGTGGTCCCCGGACCACACTTTGAGAACCACTGCCTTAAAGGTATCAGATAGAAACCAAATCTTATCCTCTCTCCAACAGTAAGGGGTGTTGAATTCTGCTTGTTTTTTTTTTACGACATCTAAGTAAAATAGGCAATTCAGCATACTCGCTGAAAATATGCGGCCCTTCTCAGGTCCTTGGTTTTAAAATCTGGCCCTTATGAATTTCTAACTGAATAGCCCTGGTCTACATGTTCTTGCTAATTCTTAATAAGGAAACGGTAGTATACAAGTAGACAAGTGTGCATTAAAAGATATGACTGTTTAGAAAAATATTGATTTGTATTGTAGGAAAAGTTTCCGAGTAACCGGCTATGTGATATGGTGATTATTTACTAGGCCTAGCCTACTGTGTGTTTCCTCCAATGCAAACTGGGAAACACAAAACATTGCGAATATGTAGCCTAAAGGAAGCTGTTAATTCACTTACCCTCAAATTGGTTCCCAAAACTAGTCTAATCTAAATCTAATCTTTTTCTTTTTCCTATTTTATTTCGCTATGTAGGCTTAATGAAAACCTTGCGTCCCCTCGTGGTCAACTGTCATAGCGCAGTTTACAGTCAATGTAGTCTAAATCTGATTAGAACATTTTTTGTGTTTCAGCCAAATAGGCTACCATGTCGAGATCTTTATACGAATATGCGATCGAACTGACTCCCCCTTAACAATCCCGTAACGATTTGCTCTGGAATTTGAGAGTTATTGAACGCTTTACTGCCGAGGCCTACCGGTCCTTTCATGAACGTCCTGCAGGTGGCCATGCTCTCCATAAAAAAATGAGCCGCGCAGAAGATAGTAGGCTACCGCTACAGATAAGACTACAAAGTGGTTGAATCACAGCATTACCGGCGCACAAAACCTCGCATTCAACTCGTGTTGAGAAAATATCACTCCTAATTGGTTCGACAGGTTCCATGGTGTAATGGTTAGCACTCTGGACTCTGAATCCAGCGATCCGAGTTCAAATCTCGGTGGGACCTACGCGGTTTTTGTCAGATCCCTCCAAACAATTCCTGGGTGCGGTCGTCGATCTATCTGGAAAGTATGTAGTAGGCGCATTAAAACTTGGCAAGTCTCTGAACGAGTGTTGGCCACTTATGTCCACGGGTGCAAACAACATCTGAACTGTGAAGAGTGCAGCAAGAGTGTCTTCATTCATATATTGGCTGACTCCCGATGCACCTCCTAAACCAGGCCTGGGCAAACTAAGGTCGGGGGCCGGCCACATGCGGCCTGCTGAGCCATTTAATCCGGCCCGCGGAGCCTTCCCAAAGTAGAATCATTTATCTTTTAGCCAAGGAGACTTAGATTATAGACCTAAATTAAATAATTATTTGTTGTAGTCATGAAATACAAATCCCCCCTTTTAACCCTGCATGTTAACATGTCCTCTGAAGAAAGTAAGGCTACTGGTTTGAGACTTACCAACTGGTTGACGGTTAACATCCGGCCCATTAATGAAAATCTAAACGCCAATGTGGCCCTTCGACCAAAATAATTGCCCACCCCTGTCCTAAGCCCTGTGTCCTCAAAGATCTTATTGGCACAAATCAGCCAGTAGGCTACAACAGGTTCATGCATAAGTATTAGAGCATCCAGGGCTTATAGTAGGTGTCATTGAGATTCAACCGGTTAACAGAGAGGGCCCTACCAGACTTACATTAGTTTCTGTCCACAGACTAAAAAAAACAGTCAGCAGTCAAGTGGTGTATCTAACAATATTGGGGAATGAAAAAAAACAATAATAATAATAATAATTAAAAAAAACACAAAAACATGAACCATAGTCCCTTAGCTAGCCAGGGGCAGGATGGACAATGAGAGACTTAGATTTGAACTCTGCGAACTTGACCAAGTGTAGCCTACACTGGGACAGGGACTGTACTCATAATAACAGCAATATCTATCCATTACTACTTACAAATACAATTATGATATGCATGCAAGACGTGAGCACCAATCGAGTACCAGGAAAAGTTTTAGCTGGTTTCATGTGTCCTTATGCCACCCAGTGTAAAGACCATGACATTACAAGAGGCCGTCAAAGTTGTCTTTTTTTTTTCTTATGGCTGACTGCATGAATGACCAAAAACAACCAACATTTTTCAAACAAAATTGAATGTTTCACTTAAGTTTTTTTCCCCCCACTAAAAAGTGTGACTTCGTTTTGTAGTAAGAATTTTGACTTTAATTGTGTTCCATTTGAAAAAAAAAAAGATGTACAAAAAGTAACATTCAAATTTTACACATATTCAAAAAAAGTAATTAAAATAAAAGTAACTTTGATACAACTGAATTGCATTAACTACTTAGATGACTGTAAATAGCATCTCACTCAGAAAAAGAAACAGAGAGAGATGGGATATACATATAAAATCATTAGACACAGGCATACGGTGGACTCACATAGAGCGAAAGTAACCTTACAAACAAACAAAAAACAAACAAACAGAAAATTTAATTACATGATTGTTTTGCCACTTGGGGAAATTTCTTCAAGTTACTCTTTAAGGTATGACAAGAGAATACTTAAAAAAGAAGTAAAAACTCTTTATGCCACATTTGGGTTATCATTCCAAGTGAAGTAATAAACTTAAAAAAAAAAAAAAGAAATTAAAAAAAAAAAAAAAGGAAAAAAAAGGGGGTGGGTGCCGAAGCAGAACCACAAGACACATTCTGTTAACGGAGGCCCGTCGCCGTAGTGACCAACAGAACCTTCTTTCTTCAGAGACCACCCACTCCACTCCCTGAAACACCTTCTATGATAAGACACATACACACACTTCCCACGTCACTGATGTGTACCATAATGCTCATCACATTCATACACACAGATTCGTGCGCACGCAAATCACACACACACACACACACACACACACACACACACACACACACACACACACTCAATCCCACACACTTATCACATCCATTTCATTTTTACACAATTACAGATTAAACAAAAAAACGAAAGAAAATAAAAACACATGCAACTCCAGCATTATATACTACAGATTACGGTACAAAATAAGGCATTTCGTTGAGTTTTGCGTATATTTTATATATACGTGTATAAATGTCTGTGGGCCTGTTTATGCTTTGTTTATTTGTTTTTTTTTATGAATAGTACAAGGAATGGAACAACATTTTATGTCACTGTTTTTGCACTGCTTGTAAAAAAGACTGCTATTGAACATAGACGGATAATAATTCTTTTTTTAAAATATATATTTATATATATTTATTATATATATATATAAAAATTGATAGTGAAAAGCCGGTGAGCTGTGAGGGTGGGGGAGGTGGAGGTGGTGGGTGGGGCTGGGGGGTGAAAGGTAAAGGTCAAAGGTCAAGGTCACTCCATGACTTCACTGGCGGATACTGTGACAAGCTGGAGGGGGAGTTCGCCGCTAGACAGGAGGTCAGTGGTGGCTCCCTGCTGTAGATTGGTCAGAATGAGCGTGGTCCCGGCCCCCGTGATGATGCTGTCCGCAGTGCCGTCGGTGTCCACTGACCCCGCCCCCGTGCCTGCGCCTGATAGGCTCTTTTTGTTCTGGTGAGTTTTAATGTGTTTAGCCAGGTGGTCGCTCCTCATGAACCTCTTTGAGCATTCTGGACACACAAACTTCTTCTCCCCTGTTGGACACGCAGAGGACAGACAGACAGACAGACAGACAGACACTCTCAGAACTGAATACCATATGCCGGAGAAATAAAACAACAAGTATGGATAATGGCCATTAAAAAAAGTAAAAAGTTTACCTGTATGTGTTCTGGTGTGTGTGTGTGTGTGTGTGTGTGTGTGTGTGTGTGTGTGTGTGTGTGTGTACCTGTATGTGTTCTTCAGTGTCTCTGGTAGGTAGGTCTGTGTGTGTGTAGCTCCTTTTGTGTCTTTGGTGAGTGTGTGCGTGTGTGTGTACCTGTATGTGTTCTCTGGTGTTACTGGTGTGTGTGTGTGAAAGAGACAATGTACCTGTATGTGTTCTTCTGTGTCTCTGGCACGAAAGTGTGTGTGTGTGTGTGTGTGTGTTTGTGTGTGTATATATATATATATATATATACTGTATATATATGTGTGTGTGTGTGTGTGTGTGTGTGTGTGTGTGCCTGTAAGTGTTCATTGGTGTCTCTGGTGTGAGAGAGTGTACCTGTATGTGTTCTCCTGTGTCTCTGCAGCTCGTCGCTGCGTGTGAATCTCTTGCCGCAGAACATCCAGTTGCAGACGAAGGGTCGCTCTCCGGAGTGCCACCGCAGGTGAGCCCGCAGGTGAGACGTCTTCCCGTACACCTTTCCACAGCCCGGAATGTGACAGATGTGCTGCTTCTTCTTGCCCATATTCGACCCTCTGACACACGCACACGCACACACACACACAGTGGAAAAGGTAACTTTTTATCAACTTTTTAACTTTTTATCAATTGCAAAATAAGTGACAACTAGAATAATAAAAGGTTTCCTGTGGTTGCCTTTGTCTCATTCTACCACACACACACACACACAGACACACAGACACACACAAGTGAATGACTGAATATTATAATCAATTTAAATATGATCGCACTTCTGCACAGGAATGCAGAGACTGTTGGAGTCGAGGCCCAGAGTTTGCAAGTTTAAAGAGGAACTGAAATGAATTTTAGAGTAAATGTGACATGACAGATACTCTACCTTGCTTTTAATTGGCAGGACACTTAAAACTGATTAAGTTGCCATGACAGAGAAAAGGCCTGTTTAGTTTGTTAATTTTGAAACATGGGCGCTGACATTGTTGATTTGAACATTCCATTAGATCACTGGCATGGTAGGAAAAATTCTACGATAAAATTCGCACAGCTGTTTAATGGGCCTGATGCAGTCTAACATGGTTAACAACTAGCCTGACTTAAAGCAAAGTACAATTAAAAAAAAAAAATCGATTGCGAAATATAGCCTAGATCTGCTGCGCTGTCCCTATGTGTGCATGTGTGAGGCTTATTTCTACAATGATACAAATTATTCATAAAGATGAAAAGGTAGCTGCAGCGTAAGCCAAACCTCACATTTGCCGTTGGTAGGTTGTGCAAATAGCAACTTTCACGTAAATGTTGCTAGACCAACTCGTGTGTGATTACCTTAGGATTTGAAGTTCATTCTAAATGCCTATATCAAACAACGTTTAGCTGTTGTTTTTAAAAGTAATGGATCTAACTAATCTTATTTTTACGTTGCACATGAACGAGCTAACGAGCCTGTTGTTTTGAGGGAGGGAGCACTACAAAACTACATTAACTACTTAAGGTAGCCTACGTTTTATTCACACGGAGGTATTAAAACAAGAAATAGATCGCAATACTGATACTCTATTTTAGGCAAACGTTACTGTGCGTTCAATGCTAATTGACAGACCGACGCTGCAGGCAGTGCTACAACACAAATTGTAGGTTAGAGGAGACGAGATCCTCTCCAGATGCAACGGTGCCTGCCGCCGGCAAACCTAACGTTACAGATAAATTAATCGTGACCAAGCAAGCACAAGCAAACAGTCACAGACTATGAGATGCTTTACATATGTACAACTATGTAATAACCTCTTAAACAGTTTTCTAACGTTACAGAGTTTAAACACCTTGGATGCTATCAATGACCACTAGCCAAAAACCTTAGCAAAAGCAACTTTATCAGTTTAGCTTTGGTAAACTGACAACAAGCCCAAAAGCTTCCACTGAAGTTATAATGTCCGCAGTTTCTGTATTATCACCACACGGATAAATGCAACACTAAAGAGTTTATCCGACAGAAAATATACACTATTCACAAGAACATTGTTGACATCTGGTCACACATAGCCAGAGATGTTAGTGAGGCAACAGCACCAGCGTCAGCACCAGCCGACGAAAATCACGACTAAGGAATTCAGCCAAAGTAAAACGTTACAATTACAAACTATAGTATGAGACACTTCAGACATCTACCTATGACTATATATCCTCCTAACCAACTCCCCAACTAACGTTAAAGCCGTTAAAGATAACTTGCACCTCCGATGCAATTAATGACTAGCTACACTTTGGCTAACGCTTGCTAAATCACCAGCGTAGCGTTGACTGGAAAACTGCCAAGTCGGCTACTTACACAAGTTATCCTGAAGTCCCCGCGGTCTCTGTATCATCGCCACTGATTAATCCAGTTTATCCAAGTTTATCTGAGAGCTGTATTCATCCATAGGCTACACACAGGAAGGTTGATGACAACTTTTGACCGGTATAGTCGCCTATATGGCTATGGTCCACCAGCTCTGATGCCTACAGTAGGTTACGTACAGTAGCCAGCCTTGTCAAAGGTCATGGAATTTTGACCCAGAACTTTAGAACACTCGACCATGCCAGTGACGTAGTGGGTTGCAGAAATTATGCAAATTTCAATTTTGCAAATAGAGTGATATATTTAAATTTTTTAAATATTTTTTTTGTGCCAATTGTTTATATTTTAGGTAAGTAATGTACTATTGCCTACATTTGAGCCCATTTCAGTTCATCTTTAAAGGAGAAAAATGATTACTAATGCTGACTAAATGGGGCATAATGAAATGAAACTAAAAGCAAGTTGTTAAGCCCCATTCACTTAGTGATAGTTGTCGGTTCGCTGTTCGGTCTATGTTGTATGACATTTTCTTATTCTTTTTCCTACCTACAGAACTTGGTGAATTTGAACAATAAGGCTATGGATTGATTACCTCCGCCAAGGATGTTATGTTTTCGGTCGCATTGGTTTGTCTGTTTGTTTGTTTGTCTGTCAGCAGGGTAACTCGAAAAGTACTGTACGGATTTTGATGAAATTTTCGGACAATGTGCATATTGGGAAAAGCAAGAACAAATTCGATTTTGGTGGCGATCGGTGATCCAGAACATGATCTGGAATTTCTATTGTGTCTGGGACCACATTGCCTTGGCGGAGGTCTTCGCTCTCTGAGCGCTTTTCTAGTTTATACTGGATTTCTCCTTTAATGACATCCCGATCAAGACACCTGTCGTGCAGTGTATTGCATGAGAGCTTTCTGCCCTAATATCAAAAGAGTGAGTAACTGTACGTTCGCACTAAGAGCTACTACAGCCGCAATATCGCCTTTGCCGTTTAAAAAAGCAGGTGCTAAAACGTCTGTGTTGGCTCAAATCGCTCAGGACTTGTCTGTTGTTATTCCATTTACAGCACACCATTTAGATTTGACAGCTGAAACGTGTCATAGGTAATATGCATACAGCTGACAGTTTCTTAACTTTTTTTGGGTGGCCTCAGTTGGCTAACCGTTGGATTCCGACCTAAGGTCATCTCTCTCTCTCTCTCTCTCTCTCTCTCTCTCTCTCTCTCTCTCTCTCTCTCTCTCTCTCTCTCTCTCTCTCTCTCTCTCTCTCTCTCTCTCTCTCTCTCTCTCTCTCTCTCTCTCTCTCTCTCTCTCTCCAAAAAAGTTTGGATAATGGATTTAGAGCCCATTCCTCGAGTTGTCTAAGCTCTAGGCTGGTTTTCTCCCAAGCACTTCAGTCCAAAAAAGTGGTATGTGCAGGCTGAAATGCATGGAGCTAAGCACTTTTTGGACTTAAAGGAATATTCCACCCACCTTTTTATAATAAATTGGTTATTCACCATCTTCCCTGGATTTAAATATGTGGGTAAAAGCATTTAGGTCTCAGGTGCAAGTGTTCTCCTAATCTGGCAACCCCTAAATTTTATCTTTATCCTAGCATAGATGAATATTCCTTTAAACGCCTACGGTAAGGGAATATCAGCCTAGGTCGCTAAGGAGGAGTGTGCTGCAGTAGAAGGCATTTTGAGTTCAGGATTGTGAAAACCATAATCCATTTGTTCATTAATTTTCCAATATTAAAAATAAAAACTAGAAAAGAGCTCAGAGAGTGCAGACCTCCGCCAAGGCAATGTGGTCACAGACACAATATAAATTCCAGATCATGTTCTGGATTACCAATATAATTTCTTGCTTATCCCAATATACACATTGTCCGAAAATTTCATCTAAATCCGTGCAGTACTTTTTGAGTTATCCTGCTGACAGACAAACAGACAGACAGACAAACCAACGTGACCGAAAACATAACCTCCATGGCAGAGGTAACAAAATAATGATAATTAAAGAAAATAAAAAATAAAAGAGTTTTACCTTCCACCGGCCTCCTTGCAGTTGGGGCAGGTACAGGCGACCCTGCGCAGCCTCTTGCCCTCCTGCCCCACGCCCTCCGAGTCCTCATCCACCAGCCGCACTCGGAGATTGGACAGGTCGTTTGTGTTGAGGGTGGAGTCCCCACTCAACTGCCAGTCCTCTGAGTCTGGCTCCTCTTTTATGTGAACATCTGATGGAGGGATGAGAGAGAGAGAGAGAGAGAGAGAGAGAGAGAGAGAGAGAGAGAGAGAGAGAGAGAGAGAGAGAGAGAGAGAGAGAGAGACATAAGAAATTGCAAAGCAAAAGTGAAAGGGCTAAAGTCTAGTCAAAATGGAACACAAACACATTAAGAAAACAAGTAATACAGGGTAAAACAAGTGCGTACATGCACACACACCCTCTCTCCCGCTTTCTCACACACACACACACACACATGCGTGCTAAATTTATACTGGCCCTGGAATGTAGGTCTTATGGTTATTTTTAAACAGTAATGACTATAGCTGAATATTAACAGTGTAACAAAGACAAGCTGCTGTTAAGGCGCGTGAGTGTTTGTGTTCATGTTTACTTGCACAACATACATGTCATTTTGATGCCGTTCATTTCCTCAAACTTTTGATTGAAATGATTCCAATATTTCCAGTTATTATGAAAATAACCCAACTAACTGCCTAATACAATTGCAAAACCTAAGAATACACTAGCCCTCTACTTTGCAACAGTAACTAAACAAAATTGTTCAACAGTGTGAACTAATTTTGACACAAACATTGTCAAAAATGATCAGTTATAATTCTGGCCCAAATTATTCCATATCAGTAGATTATTTGAAACAAATTGAACTGCAACTGAAAAACAAAACATATTTTTTCCAACAGACTTCTCTATGACTGTGCTGGGGGTAGTGAACACAGAGTCCAGCATTTCTACTTAAACTTAGAACCGATTTCGCTCTGATATATTTCAGTTTCATATCTAAACTACGCTGAGCCACCAAACTATGATTATGACTAGCCTATGGTCGCCATAGTCAAGCCCATGTATAGGAAACACACGTCATTATGGAGCCATCTTGTCAACATAATACAGAGCTTTGGAGTCATTCACAAGATGAATATCTTCCATTCATCAACAAGATGTTCTCTAGAGATGATTCCATAAATTTATGGATGCGCATGCATTCTCTCATGATGCATGTATAATTCCTGTTGTTTGGTTTCAGTAGCACTCTACTGAAGCAAGGAATATTGATTTGTCAAAGTGGATTCACTCTCACATATGCATAAACAATCACAGCCCATAGTATAGCCAATGAATATGAAAATATACTTGAGAATAGGTTTGTGTGTCAGCCTGTGCCCGTATACAGTGTGTGAGTCTGTGTGTGTACTGTATGTCTGCCTGTGCCCATGTGTGTGTATGTGTCTGTCGACCTGCC
Organism: Sardinella longiceps; assembly: GCA_027497455.2. Lineage (NCBI taxonomy): Eukaryota > Metazoa > Chordata > Actinopteri > Clupeiformes > Clupeidae > Sardinella > Sardinella longiceps. The sequence continues at coordinate 23,514,102 of JAODXP020000031.1, forward strand.
TGTGCCTGGGTGTGTGCATGTGTGTCTGTGTGCCTGTGTATGTGAGTGAGTGAGTATGTGTGGTGTGTGTGTGTGTGTGTGTGTGTGTGTGTGTGTGTGTGTGTGTGTGTGTGTGTCTGATACCTGAGGGGCTATCTGTGTCTTCTTGCTGGAACTGGGATATAGAATTGACCGTGACCGTCTGCAGGTTAGGTATCTGCCCAGCACTGGCTGCTCCCTGGCCCAGCGAAAGGGTCTGCACTGGGGCCAGTGTGATCTGGGAGGCCCCTGTGGCCCCCATCCCATTACCAGCAGCCACGGCGCCCCCCGCAGGCAGCTGGAGGTTCTGCAGGCCCTGCACGCCCTGCACCTGGAACGTCTGCCACTGAATCTGCCCGGTGGGGCTGACGGTCTGGGCTTGGATCAGGAAGGTTCCGGGGTTGATGAGCTGGACGCTCTGGAGGGCGGGAGGCGTCGTTGTGGCGACGCCGTCTGCCGTCTGGACCTGGATGAGCTGCGGATGCTGCTGGGCGGTTGCCGTAGTAACCTGCAGCGGCTCCTGGCCCGTGACCACTGAGCTGCTGGAGATGGCGATGTGGTTCTGCTGGAGGTAGGCGTCGGTCGTGATGGCCGCTGACGGGTCGTGCTGGCCGGCGGAGACGGCGGTCGCCTGCGTGAGCACGCCCGTGCCGTCTATCGTTTCGGGCAGCGAGGTGGACACGGCGGTCACCATGGACGACGAAGTGGAGGAGGAGGAGGGGGGGAGGGAGGTGTTTGGCACAAACATGTCCACGCCGCTACTGCTACCGTCAACGGCCACAGCGCCAGCGATGCTGCCGTCAGCCAACGTCACGTTTCCTGTATCTCCCACCACCTTCTCCGTGCCGTCACCGGCTGCTGCCTCGGTTCCCGGGGCAGTCATGATGAGCTGCCCGTCGGCCGTCACGCTGGCGGAGATAGCCTGAGCACCAGCCAGTCCCAGCGACTCCAGGTCCAGGCTGCTGATGGGCACAAAGGTGATGTTCCCCGGCAGCCCCATGGGCACGTTGGTCAGCACCTGAGCGGTGCCCGCCTGCCCGCCGAAAGCCGTGCCCGCCAGCGACACGCCTTGGATCTGCTGTGCCAGACCCCCTGGCTGCCATCCGCCGGAAGGATCTGAAGGTCCTCCAGCTGCTGACCCGCTATCGTCCCATCCCCGACAGTCGCCGTCGCCGCCGTCGTGTAGCTGAGCTGGCCGTCGGCGGACATCACCTGGTACTGGAGACCGTTGGTGCCACTTCCGTCGCCCGTGCCTGCCGTTACGAAGATGGGCTGGCTCTGCATGCCCTGCAGGGGGAGGACGTACTGGCCGTTGGACGCCACCACGCCGGCGGGGATGTGCACCACGCCAGGCTCCTCCTTCACCGTGGTTACGGGGGTCAGGACCTCCCAGCGGTCCGAACCAGTCAGCTGGATGGATGTTAAGTCTGTCGTCTAGAGCAAAACACACACACACACACACACACACACACACACACGCACACACACACACACACACACACACACACACAAAAAATAGATTACACTGTGCCTAAGAGCTGTGACCCCTTCCTCATCAATTTCCAATATACTCAAAACTACTTTGAAACAAGGCTGATAACTGATAAAAGGGTCATCTTCATGGATAATTATTCAGATAACGTTCTACAAGTTGTTCCATGCATATATCGGCAATGCCAGAGAAGACCTTTTGGTTTTGAGTACATCATCAAAGTCAGTTTGAAACAACAGCAGCCATGTAACGTGTGTTTGGGCTGGTCAAGCCAGTAACACTGCTATTATGAAATACTACCTCTAGAGTAAAACACACACACACACACACACACACACAAGGTTATACTGTGCCTAGTACTTGTGACAAAGTTCATAACTGGCAAAACGGTCATCTTCCTGCACTCGCACAATTATTCCCATAAAGTACTACCAGCTGTTTCAAGCATGCACCAGCAATGTGATCGAAACCCTTTTCTTATGGGTATATCATCATCAATGTCAATTAGAAGCCACTGTTTTGTAACAGAAGATCTGCAGTGTTGTTTGAACTGGTCAAGTTAGGGTTAGTAACACTGCGATTATGAAATTCTATCTTAAAACTAACTTCTCAACAAACAGAATCCAGACTAGTCCAGCATAGATCACATCTTGGACACAAGGATAGAACACAGATGTTAACAGATGCTTTGGGCTTAGCATATCTAGGATCCTTATTCTCGCTTTCAATGTGTTTCTAGAATTTCCCAATCCTATATTAAGGCATCATATTTAATCTCACATGCATGCCAGCATAAGAATAGTGTATTCATTTCACAGATGAGAGTAACGCAGCCTGTGAACAATATGCACAACATGCTCACTATTTAAATATAAATCAGCATGAAATATTATTACATTAAGAGACTATTAATCAAGATTTGTTAGATCAGCATTCAACATCACTGGAAGGAACACAAAAGGCTCACGTCTCCAGCCCAAGCAGTAGTAGGGCCTAGTTGCTACAGTAGGTACATTGGACAGTTCTGTACAAATGCACCACAATTTTGAGCTCCAGGGCCTCCCTCATAGGGGTGGTGACACTACCAACGGGGTCCTCCCCTAACGAGGGGGTGACCCGATCTGACCGCAGGTACCACGGGCAGAGGCAGCGGTGGCGGTAGCGTCCTACCCACTATGGGCGGGTTTAAATTGAAGAAAGTGGGTGGCCGTTAGTCCGGAGGCTCACAGGAAGTGTTCGACTTTCCCCCCTACATCATATTTTAAAACGTGTGAACTTCACTAAAACATCACGCATTTGTGGGACATCCGACCGGAGAAAGACAGAAGAGAAACGGAATGAGAGATACCTGCTCGTGCCCGCCACTGGCGTTCTGCAGAAAGTCGCTTTGACTGCTGTCCACGTCCAAGGCAGCCATTTCCTCCTCTTTAACTGGCTGTTCGGGGGCTAAAGACAAACAGGGAGAGGGAAACTGAACAGAACAAACAGTTTTTTTCCGCTGATTGCATCTAACAAGATGGCGAGTAGGAAAAGTGTAGAGAAATCTGTTGAAACTGTGTTTGTAATCATGCAATCAGATATTAGACAGGATTGCTCTACGGTTTCAAAATTTCACTTTGTTAAAGTGTTGCTAGCTAGCTAGCTGGCTAACCAAGTGCTAGTTGAGCTGCTGAAAAAGATTAAAGACTTAGCTTGCTTGCTAATGGTAGTGCAAACTCACCGGTGATGGTACGCTTCGATCGGGTTAAATGTTACGTACCAGTCATTGCGTGAAAGGTAAAAATCGGAAGAATAAATGGTCATTTAAACTCCAAACATGATTGCTTTAATCAAAGGCGGGCTCCGAAGGGGTATTCGAGTTGATTTTTTCTATTTTGATTGACGGTGCGGGAAACACAAAAGGTGGGGCTTCCAAGCTTGACCGTGAAATTTGCGTCACGTACAGGAAGTTCCGCCCTTCTTCCTTGTTACAATTGGATACATTTTTCAAATGCTCAAGTACTGATTAGTCTGAAGACGTGTCAATCACATTTATGGCACAGACGTTTCCTGTTTGTTGTTCACTCGAGAAGATAGGCTACAAAATAGCTGGGAAACTACACTGGAATTGTTCTCATATGCCAGGAAGTTACAGCCAACGACCCATAGCCATTAGCACTGCGGCCATTATAACTCTGGTTCTTCAGTGTTGCAATCCCTCTCACTTACTGTTGTGCAATATCAACAGAAGACTTGACTTACGACAAATCTTTTCTATGCCAAACAAAAAGTTGAACAGATGTGTTTAATTTGGACAGATGTAGAGATGGAAAAATATTCGCTTGGACAAATTGCCATCATAAACATTCCACTACTTCCAAAGTTCAAACGTGGCACTTCTAAAGATGAATGTGCCCCACCTTTTGCGATTACAGCTGTTTAAAAATGTGTAAACAAGCAGCAAACGTCCTCTTTGGTCAAAAACTAACGCGAAGAAACTAGCCAAAGTATATCGACAGTCGAACTCAAAAACGGCACGTTGTTGATAGGCTTGCACAGAGGGTAAACCTCGTTCCAAAAACAGAACTACTTGCAATATGAGGATGGGGGAGGAATTATTGCCAAACTTTAGTTGGAAAAGGGATGTCAATCCAATCAAAACCTCTTCGAAGTAGTTATGTTCTGATCAACAATGAGATGCTTAAAACAGTTAACTTTCTTGATGGAATTCAGGCTGAAGTGAGGTCTTATTATAGAAAACTTCTTGTGTTTGATGGGAAGTGATTGAGTAATTGCCCATCACTTCAAAATCATACTTTGATATCTTCAAATGAAGAAAAGTACACTCACTCGCCTATTTTTTTTTTGTGTGTGTTTGTTTTTCTTTAAGTTTTGTCCATTCAACCCTTTGGTTTTTCATGTACACCCAAAATTGATGTAGCATCTCTTACGCTCATACAATATTACAGTAATTTTTAGAGATGACAGTAAAGCATATTGATAAAGAAATAGTCATTTATTGTCCATGACTCCACAGGGTCTATATTGTCACCTGGCACTTATCTTGCAGCTTTATAAAGGACAATCAACTCAAACATGTTCCTCTTCATAATAATATGAAACAGTCTCTCTCTCCCTCTCTCTCAACAACCAATAAACACACACAAACACAAAATGACTCATTTGTAAGGGCAGTTACGGAAAATAAAAATGTGACTTTCACATTTATAATGCAAATGGAATACTACTGTAGTCTGATGACAATATATCTAGTCCCATCTTGACCAAGACAACGAATCATTCTTTACACAATCAGACCATTCAGACAACTGTGATGTCCCAACACAGTATTTAGAAATACTCTAAATGAAAAAAATCACAGTCACTGTTAAGTTTGTAAAAAGAAACACATTTCAGTTCCATAGACATGTAAATAAAAAGGAAAAAAACAACAGTCCATTTAATCAATCTTCTTTCACTCCCCCTCCGTTTCCTTGGCCTTCTTTTTCTTCTTCTTCTTCTTTTCAGTCGTCTGCTAGATGGTAAAAGATAAACACAGTGAGACATCTTGCATAAGCCGGCCCATAGAAAGATAAGAGGGGCATGTACTTGTACGTACATAGGCACATGGGTTTTGAAGCACAAGAGGACCATAATCAGGCAACCATAAATTTACTCTTGAGCAATTTAATTAAAAATGAGAATTTTAGTTACTTCTTTTAGTTACTTAGTTACTTGATAATATGAAAGCAGTCAGTGATATACTTCAATAGGGTAACACAAAACAATAAAAAGTAAGTGATGCACATTACATAGCATCTGAAGGAGAACAAAGGAACAAAATCTGTCTGCAAATCTATTTCCAAACCAGGGTCTCGTTTCCCAAAACATAGTTGCTAACTAAGTTAGCAACTTCGGTGGTTGCAATGCAATTTCCCATTGCTAACCGGCTAAGTTGCTATCTGGTTACCAACTATGCTTTTGGGAAACAGACGCCTGCACAATGGAAATACAAACATAGCCCAATTCAAAATGCTCAAAGTGCAACAGGTGCTTACTTCTTCTGACGGACTGACAGCGACCTCCTCTTCCTCTGGTTTTGCCTCCTCCGCAGCTTCGGCCTCGGCCTTATGCTTCTTCTTCTTTTTCTTCTTTGGCGTCTCTGTTTCTGCCGCTTCGGCTTCCGCTGGTTCCTCGGCTAGAGAAACAGACAAACAAACAAACAAACAAACAAACAAACAGTTCAGTGCTTTACCAATGTAGTAGTGCATTGGGTGGGAATACAATATTACAATTAAGTGGATGCATTTGTCTTAGGCCAGCATAGGCCTGAAAAGTTATAAGCTTTGTGGATCTAGCCATGACTCATGACTGAACAATGAACGTTTCGAACCCATTAACAGGCTGAGGATGTTAACCTGAAGATGTTGTGCATGATGCGTTTGTAAAAGTAAACTTTTTCTATTCTACCAACACTTTCCCCGAGTCTTTTGTGCAAACTCCATTAACTGCCAAGTGAGTCAGTGAGTTTGACCACCTACCCTCAATCACTACGGTCATTGCATATGGTCAAGACACTTTACAGCAGAATCCTACAAGAATGAGATGAGGGTTTCATGGCCGTACCTTCTACTACGGTGACGCCCTTTTCTTTCTTTATCTTCTTGGGTTTGGACTGTACAGGTTTCTCCTCCTCTTCCTCTGCCGGTTCCACTTCCTCAATCTTCCTCTTCTTGGAGGTGGTGGGGAGCGTGGAATCACCTGAGGGGTCGTACACCTTCACGTCACTGCAAGGGGAGAGGAAAAGTGGACACATGGTGAGCAGGGATCTGATTGGCAGAGGGCAAAAAAAGCACGAAAATATACAACCCATAGCGAGAATCAGCAAAATCGCAAAAAAATTACCAGTAGATAAACATGTAGTCCTAACAAAATACAGTTTACCCTGCCTTCCCCTCTATTTAATTAATCTACACGATTTATGAGGGACATATTTTTAGGTCTGGAAGAATCACATCTATGAGTTGGCCTCGAGTCAGCTCAATACAAACCAAAACCTATTTGCCAACAATGCAAACAAAACCACTTTAGAAGGAGATGGTTCCTCGGGTAGTTTAAAAAAAAGATAACTACGAATGGGTGGGTGGGGTGGGTGAGGGTGTTTAATTGTTTTTCTTTGACGTTTTTGTTATTTTTGAACTAGACTGTGTAGTCTATCAATATCTGATTCATACTGTACTTTGAAATTTTGCATGGTCTTTGTAAGTACAAAAACTAAAATAAACCATGGGAAAAAAAAAAGATAACTACGTTGTCAGAGGGCCTCTTTTCTTACGCCCCTTCATTTAATGATGGTTGCTGGTTGGCTATTCGGGGTCATGTTGTATCAAATTTCCTGGTTCTTTTTCCTACACACAGCACTTAGTGAGTTCAAGCAGGGCTATTATCTATTGTGTTTCACACTGGATGTCTCCTTTAATGTCAAGAGTATCCAAAGGCATCCGGGGGAAACTCACCTCTTGTGCTGGTATTTGTCTGCCTTGGCCAGAGCTTTTCCTGCTCCACTGATCCGTCGGATCTGAAAGTAGAAAAACAGAATTTAAGATTTGCAACATATATACACATTCAAGTTTATTTCAAGAAACTGAAGGTTCAATTAATTCTGGGTACTGCAGTACTTACACCCCTCTCCTCTAGCTGGCGCACTCGAGCTTCCAGCTTGGCACGATTCTCCAGGCCCATCTCTGCATTTGTGTCTTCACCCAAGGCATCATAGCGGATAGCCAACGCTGTCTTTGCTGCCAATGACCTGGAGATCTGAAAGCAACCAGCACCAAAATAAACGTCATGCTTTTCCACTCCATTGAGACCCCTTACTTTAATGAGCAGGTTTACCAAAAAAAAAAAAAAAGAATTGGAAAATTGTCCTACGAAAGCTTTATTGTTCAGAAGCTCAGATGATATAGTGACTAATTGCCTACATGGGGGGTTTCAGGAACAATGAAATCTTCCAATATTACCATTACTTAAAAAAATACCCATGTACTACTACTGAAAATAGTTATTCTATTAGTTATCAATAATTAAAATTACAGGTCATGTTGGAGGCTTTACCTTGCCCTTGATTTTGGCACTGGTCTGTCCTACAAGGGAGGCGTGATAGATGAGACCGTATTTGGGCGTGTCTCTACGGGTCTTCAGTGCTCTGAAGAGAGCCTTCTCCGCTCCCAAGATCTGCACGGTGGAGGCCGGGTGTTTGGCCAGGTTCAGCAGAGATCCTGAGGGATGGGACAGGGAGACAAGAGTTAATTCTATTTCACACACACACACACACACACACACACACACACACACACACACACACACACACACACACACACACTCTAATTGCAATACAAACACTACATTATCATAGAACAAGAGTGAATCAGATTGAAACAGTGGAACACCCGCTGGCAAAAGCTCAGATGAGATAGTGACGAAAAAACCCACATGATTTTTTCAGGAAAAGACATGACATGTCATCCTCGTCATCGCTAGCCACGGTATTCCCTCCAATACCAACCAACCTAGTGTAGTTACTAGTGAATGACAACCATTTTGGGTTGACCAAAGCTTACCTGCATGAGAGATGAGCCGAGCTCCAACCAACTCCCCCACCATGACCGTGAGGTTGGGGGCGATGGCCATCATACGGTTCTTCAGGTAGTCATACAGCTGTGTGCGGTACTCGGAGATCTCAATAACCTGAGGAAACAAACCCAGGACAGAGTTAATCAACACCAGCCAAAACAGTTAAATAATGACAACATCTAATGCAAGTCAAGTGGGGTCAACGTTAAGGGAAAACATACAATTCTTAAGTTTCTCAGACAGCTGGCGTTTAAATTCTGGGGCAATGCCGTGGGTGAGCAGATAGCTCGTATGCAGGGTTCGAGTTAGGGTGGGAGCCAGTGGGAGCTGAGCTCCCATAGAGAGAGGTCTGGCTCCCATGAAAGCAGCAAACTCAAACATCTGTGGGGGCTCTGACAATACAATAGTATATAATATTTTACTGACAAATAAAGTTATCATAAGCAGTGATCAAACCAAGCTATGGGAGGTGGAACCTTTTTATGGAGTTTCGAATGCACTCCTGCTGGGAAACGCTTGTTGGGGTGTTTTTGATAATCTTTTCTTTTTTGTGCTATTGCCTTATTGACATGCTGTTATTATGTTCTCTGATGATAAAGGGGTACTGTATGCTTGCGCTTTTGCAATGTATAGGTTGTAAACATAAGTCAATGTCTTAATTGATTGTAAACCATGATTTGGTTGTGACCGAGTTACAGTGCGTAACAGTCGGGGTTCGCCTCTGAGGCGAGAGGATATAATGATTGTATGTTATATTGCCTAGTTTGTGGGCCTTGCCCCTGATTATTTTCAGTTTGATCAGTGTTTTGTTTGTTTAGTTTGTTTGTTAATTTGTTATGTTAAGCACCCCGCCGGTGGCCTAATATAAAATAAAAGAAAGACGTCTGCATTATTCCGTTTCCATGCCTTGAGTCTACCACCCGCCGGACACACTCCGTTACAATGCCACTGAAAATGTGGGCGCTTGCTCGTTTCGGTTTTAGCCTACTTCAATAAAGCCAAACATAGGCCTACTGTAGCTCCAGATAGTAAGATAATGCGCTGCTCTCCCTAGGTCAACCTCTCTCCTAGATATTGCTTTAACCAGGCTATTCCCATCATCCGATCATGCTGCGCATGATGTAAACTTTATTGAGAATTTCGTGCAAGTAGCATATTCACCGAAATTAATAAGTGCCAGTTCACCGTTGTGCATAACATTCAGCCAGAGATCCGGGAGAGATAGAGAGAGACATTGTCAACTTCTCACATTGTAAGGTCAGTGCTTGCTTCCCATTACATTCAAAAGTCCGCAAAGCCTTTACTGAACTCCTGCGCCGTTGCGCAGACTGGAGAACGAAAAAAATAAATAAAAAAAAATTGCAAACTACCAAAGCAATAGCAAGGTGCATCACGCGCGGTGATATTGCGTGCTGAGTTTCATTTTTTTTTTTTTCTAAACATCGGTTAACACTTACGACATTCTTCATATAACTTGTCTGCTTGCTGACATGTGTTAAGGTACTCATAAACAATGTTTAATAATGTATTACAATTAGAAAGCCGTGAGGCAATTTTAAGCTGCAACAGGACTGTCTCTGACCCAAACAGCTTTTTCCCCCAACTACATGCCAGGAGTACTACTCGAGCAACCAACGTCTCTTATTGGCCAAGACAACCAAGACCCGCCCCGTCCTATTTCTGATTGGATTGAAGGGTTGCGACTGCGCTTTACATGGTCTGCAGCACACAGCAAATGGAGCGGGGAAAGGGACTTTTCGTAACGTGGATCTGCGTTCTTTGATGGGATGGGGAAAGCTTTTTTTTTTTTTTTTAACAGAGCCACGCTACGCCGGATTTCCGGCGCGGCGCCGGACTGCTATCACCCCTGAGACAGTGATTGGACGAGCCCAACCCTTCTAGAACACACACCTGGTCACACAGGTGCATGACATTCCTGATGTCCTCCTCGGACACCTCTGTTCCCATGGAGATCTCAGCCGCCAGCTTGACCTCAGCCTCTACCTCCTCAGGTAGAATATCAGAGAGATCTGTGGTTGCAACATTGGTACGGTCACCTGGACAGGAACATTAGAAAGAAGAATATGATCAGAAACTGCCCCTAAGTTGTCAACACAATAATAGTCAAATCAAGTCAATTTTATTTATAAACTGTAGCACACTAAAATACAAAAGAGTTGGCCCAAAAGTTCTTAACAAGAAGAATTGGATATAATGGAC
>JAODXP020000031.1:23524543-23559543 GCA_027497455.2 Sardinella longiceps
TGCAAGCAGCAATGAGGCAAGCAGCCGAAGCTGGCTAATTTGCAAAAGGCAGAAGGCTTTAGTTATGCCAGTCAGATTTCCTTAAGCCACCAAAAGCAGTTTCATACCAGCAGACCAAAGTTTGGTTCAGATAAGACCATTTGCTGTTTGGCGGCTTTAACGCCATATTCGATTGGCTGTTACGACCAAACGGTTACAAGTGGGACAATAAAAAGGAATAGCTCAAGCACAGCACTGACAGTCTACACAACCCCCCCCCCCCAGCCCCCACTTTTCCCCCAGCCTACCACTGCTCCCTCATCCCCCCACTTCCCCCTCATCCCGCCACTTCTCCCCCAAGCCTTCCACTTCGCCCTCATGCCCCTCACTCCCCCCTAGCCCCCACTTCTCCCCCCACCCCCCCCCAACCTCCCACTTCCCACCTCACCAGCCTCCCACTTCCCCCTCATTCCCTCACTTCTCCCCCCAGCCTCCCACTTCCTCCTCATCCCCCTCACTCTCCCCTAGCGCCCACATCTCCCCCCAGCCCCCACTTCACCCGCCCCCCACCCTCCCCTCCACCCCCAGTCTCCCATTTCCCCCTCATCCCCTCCATCCCCCACTTCTCCCCCTCAACCTCCCACTTCCCATCCCTCAACCTCCCACTTCCCCTCATCCCCCTCATCTCCCCTATGTCTCTCCTCTTGACTGTGCATGGCTGTTACGACAAAACGGTTTGAAGTGGGACAATACAAAGGAATCGCTTTTCTTCGGCTTGGCTTACAGATACTGTCAACCAATTTTCATGCAGATTGGACAAAATTTGTGGTCTGTGTAGCGTTAGTTTCACTTTCGACAAAATCCAAAATGGCGGAAAGGCTACTTGGACAGAATATCATGTCATGGGGTTCGTTGGAATCGGCTTGGCCCAAGGATTCCATAGATACCAGGCTTTTGGTAATCCGTGGTATTGGTCAGAAGTTATAATCATAAATGCACTCCAATATTAGCCAAAATAACCTTTTTGCCTGTAAAAGCGCCCCCCAGTGGTGTAGCTGCACCAAATTTGGTGAGCCTTTTCAGGAGTGGACCAGACAACAGCTGACTAAGTTTCGTGACGTTTCGTCAAAGCGTTGCCGAGATATGAGGTCACTTCCTGTTTGGCGACTTTTGACGTGGAATTCAATAGGCTGTGGAGGCCTGAAAGCTTTTGAAACTTTATTGGCTGTAAATGGGACTTCCCATAGTACGATCTGACAGTGGAATTTTGGTCATACCCCAAACCCCTCATGAGCTATTAGCCAAAACACGTTTTTGTTAATTATAGCGCCCCCTAGAGGCCAAACTGCGCCAAATTTGTTATGGCCCCATTAGATGGTGTCAGTTGTCATGACACCAAGTTTGGTTAAGATTGGTCAAAGGGTCTCCGAGATATGAGCTCACTTCCTGTTTGGCGGCTTCGCCGCCGTTTTCGATTGGCTGTTAAGGCCAAACGGTTATTAATCCGGTAATTACATGTGATAACTTTTTTTCGGCTTGGCCTGAAGATACTATGTACCAAGTTTCATGAAGATTGGACAAAATTTGTGGCCTGTGAAGCTTTAGTTTCACTTTCGACAAAATTCAAAATGGCGGAAAATCTAGTCGGGCGGAAAATGACGTCATAGGGTGCGTTGGAATCGGCTTGATCCAAGGATTCCAATGATGCCAGGCTTGTCAAAATCGGTTGCACGGGTCAGAAGTTACAAACATGGATGCAGTTCCAACTTTGACCTGTTGGTGGCGCTAGAGAGTTTGAGCTGGCGGCATGAAATTTGCTGTGTTTGATGAGGGCAGTGTGCCCAACCAGTGTGCCAAATTTCACAACTTTTTACCAATCGGTTCTATGGGCTGCCATAGACTTCAATGGGAGCGGAATAATAATAATAATAAATATAGCCGCTAGCGGCAATGAGCGGGGTCCAAGCTATGGGCACTTGGACTAGGCCTTTGGCCCCTCTGTCCTCTGCTCCTGCCCAACTATTTTTTGTTGCTTCATCTGGGATGCGAACCTGGGACCATTTGCATGCTAGACGGTAACCAAACCACTGCGCTATGCAGTCCCACACATTACATGTGACCTTGGTTTCCTGTGTATTGTGCTGTGCAAGGGATTATAACTGGAATTCAGGTGTGAGTGACGAGGACAGGTGAAGTTGATTGAGGACAGCAATGAAATGCAATGTCTTTGAACCTTGGAAAGACATAAGCATCATAGAAAGTAAATTTGAGAAACTCTGGAACTTCAGTGAGTTTGTGAATTTTGGACATCAATGGCATTTAAGAAAAGATGTGAATGAGTGTATTAATGTGATGTGAGACTTTGGAGTCTTTTGGAGTTATTATAACACCACCTCTGCCCCTACTCCAGCTCATATTTTTGTTGCTTCACCAGGGATCTGAACTTGGGACCTTCCGCATGCTAGGCGGCAACCAAACCCCTGCGCTACGCAGACTCAGTCAAACTACCCGTCTTTGTTTTTTTGTGTGTGTGTGTGAATTGGCTCTGCATAGGATTGCAAATGTAATTCAGGTGTGAATGATGAGGACAGGTGAAGTTGATTGAGGACAGCAATGAAATGCAGTCGCTTTGAACCTTGAAAAGACACATCTAAGCATCATGGAAAGTGAATTTGAGAAACTCTGTAACTTTCAACCCTAAAGAAATACTTCAATGTTGGTGAGGTGCTTACTGTTTGTGTTTCTTTATTGACTACTGGTGAATACCTATATGGTACTTGTTTATTTATTTATTTATTTGTTAATTTCAATGTGTCTTTTTTTAAAATGACTGGCTGGAACTTAATTTCCCTCTATGGAATAATAAAGTGAACTTGTCTTGAATTGCAGAATTTTGAGTTTGGCACATTGGCTTGATCACCACCAAAGTATTGTTATGACCACAATACATTTGTGTTCTGTTCATTGACAAATGATGTGCTTTGAATTTAGCATGTTGGGCTAGGGCCATCACGCATGTGTGACTATGACAATGAGGAAACTATTGTGAAGTTGACTATGGCATTTTGAACACATGATTTTTGGGTCACCTCGTTGAAGCAGACACAGCTTCTCTCTTCTTACCTTGGAAGATTTGGCCACTGAGAAGGTGAGTGCCGGAGACGGGTTTTGAACCTGCGATCTCATGGTCTTCGCTTTGCGCTCCTAGGCCTGAGCTCACTGAGCTAATGGGCCTACAATGTCTTCCTCTTTCAGTCACCTACTCAAGGTGGTAAGGAATAGGTCCCAAGCCAGGTACAGATTTCATAGCAAAATTAAAGCATTTTGGCAAAGTGTTGACCAGCGAAATTTTGTACACTTGCTTGAACTGACTTGATCATTAATCACATTAAATTTGGTATTGATTGGTCAATGTTGATCAAGGTGGTCTAACTTTATTGCACTATAATATTAATATGGATCGGCATATGAAAATTTCATTTGATAATATTTATGAGGCTTGGTCTGAAGATGATCTGTATACATTTTGATCATGATATGACCAATTTTGAGGCCTGTGATAGTTTACTTTCACTTTGGCTTTTCAGTGAATTTGTGAAAAAATTAAATATTTTTTGACATTAATGGTATTTGAGAAAGGATGCTATTGGATGTAGAGATTAATGTGATCTAAGAATTTGGAGTCTAGGTCAATGTGATCTTGAGATATGGGTTGAAATGGAAATTGCTTTATTATAGCGCCACCTATGGATGCAGTACCTCAGGAATGGGTCTCTGAGTAGTGGGGGCAATTTGGGACCAGACCCTAAAGTTTCATGTTCCTGGGACTTATGGTTTAGGCTCCAGCATGACTTTTAGCGGAGAAAAATAATAATAATAAAAAACGGAACAGAAACAATAGGGTTCCGCGCAGCTTCGCTGCTTGGACCCCTAATAATAAGAAACAGTAGAAACACTAAGGGTGCCTTCGCAGCTTCGCTGCTTGGCCCCCAAAAACATCACGGCATATACTGCATATGTGCATAAATTAAAATTTTGTAAAATTTTTACTACATATTGCGTGCAATTACTAATGTTATAGTAGGCTATCATTACTCCACCAAGCTACATAATTTTTATTTACACTAATTAAATGTTAAAAAGACTGCTCAGTTGTTTTGTTGTTGTTTTTTGTTTGTTTTTTGTAAAATGCGCAGTCAATATTAACAAAAACAATTAACCTATTAGACACTCACAATACCTTGGATGTAGCTGAGATTCAATAGAATCCCTGAAGCAGTTCAGAGATCAATATAGATGTGTACTGTACTTACTTCCAAGTGTGTCACAGTGGTGCTGTCTGTCTTGGGATCTGATGTTCACAGGGACAAATAGCACCTCTGTCTTTTATCTTCACAGACCAATAGAGGTGGAGCGTGACTGGGGTGGGGTTGTTATGACAGGGATAGGAATGTAATTCTGAATTTTACACCTTGACATATTGTACGTGTTGGTTATTTATTTGTTTGTTTGTTTGTGTGTGTGTGTGTGTGTGTGTGTGTGTGTGTGTGTGTGTGACTCAGAGACTCAGAGACACCAGGCATATAGATACACACATACACTCACGCACATACGCACATGCGCACACACACACACACACACACACATACACAGAGACACACACACTCGGTCTGCTTGGTGGGTTAGAGGAAAAAATATGACACATGGCAAAGAGTTGTAAGAAGATGATTGAGTGATATTTAATGAATAACAGAAGAGGTTGCTTGCAGGGACCCCCAGGGTAGGGACCAGAGGAGATGAGTTTGGACTGGGCTCAGGTTATCATGGCCGGGGTGTTCCTCTACTGCCTTGTGTCGGCAGCGTCCAGTACAGCTTGGGCGCTCGCTTTAGCCTGCTCAAGAAGGGCTGTGGCTCTCTGTCTGGTCTGCGGGCACAAAAGCGTCAAAGACAAAGAGATGAACTCTGATGAACAGGATGTATATCTCATTTATGTATATGTAATGCACATTTAAAACGCAGTTTTAAGCCGACTAATGTGCTGTACATAGTCAATTAAACATGAAGGAATAAACTTACAATTACATAACATTATTCAAAAGTCTTACAATTACATAACATTATTCAAAAGTTTTTTGATATAGAGATGAAAAATCTGTGCTCATTATAGTATAATTATTACAGGCGCAAGAATAATTAAGAAATTCTGTACTTAAATGAGTTCTTAACTGAATCTGGGCCTGATTTGGCAAGTGTACTGTAATTGATCCAGTTCAATGCCAATATCACAGTTAGCAGACGTTGTATGTTGTTTTGCCAGTGAGAGAGTTGCACTGCCAGATTGCAGACTTACAGCACTCTTGAAGGACTCATCTGTGATGTCTTTCAAGTTGATGATGACATTGAAGTAGGCGCCAAACACCGCTGTCTCCAAAGCTTTTGCTGCTACCTAAAACCATGACATAAATAAATGATGGTTATTGCAACAGGTTTATAAAACAATGCACAGAGCACTTAAAGGATAGCTCTGGAGTAAGTTTAAGTATAGCCCTGTTATACGAGCCTTCTAATAGCAACAGATTTCACATGGAATGAAAGAATATCAAACAGCATAGACCGAATGTGAAGCACTTTACATTGAGTCAAAGGTACCTCAGATCTTACTTTCAGTTTCGAATAATGAGTTTTGATTCAGTTTAAAATGCTTGTTCGCTTCTCTGTCCGCATTCAGTCTATGCTGTTCCAAATAATTTTGTTCTACTCGCTAACCAGTGCATTTAGCAGGCTCGTTCAACAGGGCTATGCTTGCAATCACTCCGGAGCACTACAGAAATCACTCAGGTGCTACAGTTTGTATTGTAGTTTGTTTGTAGTACTCTCTGCTTTAACCTATAGGTTCTACTGGCTTTGCACTGCTATTCTGTTTTAACATTTAGATCCTGTGGATTCTTAGTTTCTGATAATATAATCCAGCACAGTGACTTCTGACATTGTTTCCAATCACTCTGTTTGAATTTCTAATATGTCATAATATAGAATATTTTTTGAAGTTATAACTCTGCAATGCTGATGACACTAACCTACATGTTGACTGACGATTGTTCGTAATTCATCTGTCTCTGTTGGCACATTACGATGCTCTGACACTGACCTGGGCATCTGACTTGCAGGCCACGTTGCCATGGAGAACCATGTCCGTGAGAGATGGCCACAGTAGAGTGACCCTCTCAGCCAGTCCCAAGGGCACTCCCACCGCCTTCTTCAGACCCTCCTGCATCGCTGCCTCCCTCCTGGACACAACCAGCAGGGGAAAATGTGTTGGTGGGCAGTGTTGGTCAAGTTACTGCAAAACTGTAATGCATTATTTATTACTTATTACTGACATTTTAAAGTAATCCCTTACATTACAATATTAGTGTTTTGAAAATGTAAGGCGTTACATTACTGTTGCATTACATATAAGTTACTATTCGGGCCCCACGGTAACCTATGACCTTCACTAATTCATTATGAATGTTGAAAATGACAAGCGGAGAGTGTAAAGTTCTACATTAATTCTGGCACAGCAGACGTTTTACCATTGTTGACCTCTCAGTGATTTTTGGTGAATTTGTATGAAGGAAAAAAAACACCACTTCATTCCAAGTTAAAAATGCATTGTAACTTGAGCTACTCACAATTGTATCGAGTAAAATATTAGGGTGAAAGGAGCGCTCTACTCACTATATTGCTACGTCTCGAGTAAAATATTACCAATTTTGTTTCTGTAATGCCTTACATTACCAAGTTACCACAAAAAGCAATGCATTACAGTAATTAGTTACTTTTGTAACTCGTTACTCCCAACACTGTTGGTGGGTTGGTGAGACAAGAATGGGGGAAAACCAAGGCCAGTTCATAAATCTCTCTTGAGAGTGTATGACTGGTTGCAACCCAGAAACGAAAGGTAAATTTGTGCATCTAATTTTTACCATATCTTTTAAAAAAAGATGCAGCCCAAGCATGTACAAAAAAAGGTGTTTTGACTGTTGTCACCATCTGACAAACACAGAACAATGTTTAGTGTTTGTAACCAGACGCATTTGTCAGGTATACCCTATGGCCAAGCAAGGAGCAAAAAACAGTTGGCATTTGAATTTGCTATGTGTCTCGTCAATGTAGTACATTCTCCAGATAGCTGTGGACATCCAACAGGTTCTCCTACGTTACACAGCATTTTAACCACTGGTTCACCAATCACAGTTTGACACAATCACATGGAGACTGTGAGTCACTACACACGAGTCTTACGATTCCACCTTATCCTCAGGGTCTGCACTCCTCTGCAAGTCATCTATGGGGAATGGTTTCATTTCCCCTTCACAGCCTTTTGGGTCTTATTGGAGGAACTAATCATTGCTTTGTACAAGATTGGACTGAAATTATGCTCATACAGGTCAAGAAAAAGTTGTCAACGAGACATTATTATATGGAATTGTTCCAACATACGAACACACACACACACACACACACACACACACACACACACACACACACACACACACACACACACACACACACACACACACACACACACATTAAAATATAAGCGAAAGTATTGACAACTCGGCACTTTATCAACAGTAGGAGAGGGCAGGAAATATAAGACTTTCCCCATCTTATTGATATATTTTTGTTTGTAAATTAGTTCTCTGTTTGTCTGTACTGTTGGATGCAGTACTTTACCTTCTCACTTCCTCAGGGTTGCTTTTGGGCATTTTCAGAGCTGCCTGAAATAAAAAACAAAAATGACTTGAGTGCCAGGATAAAAAATCTAATTGTGTGTTCCATCCGTTTATGTATGAATATACAGTATACTCTAAACACCACAAAGAGAATTCTATCACGACAGGGTAGCTCAGCACAATTAAATTCTTTTCAAGATCCAAAGGTTTTTTAGAAAACGTTCATTTGGCAGTTTGAAAAGAAAAAAGAAAACACCTGACCAAAATTGTGATCTTTCCTACAATATTCAAACACCACTGAAAACACTACTAAAACATTTCTCAGGTATATTTTACTTTCACTCAACAACATACATTTTGTTTATGTTACAGTCCTTAGTCTATCCAGTCAAAATGTAATAAGATTCAAAATTGTAATCATGTAGTAAAATATTACAATACTAGAAACTAGAAGAGCGCTCAGAGAGCACAGACATCCGTCAAGGCAATGTGGTCGCAGATGGTGTTCTGGATCACCGATTGCCACCAAAATCCTAACACGCACGTTGTCCGAAAATTTCATCCAAATCCATGTTGTACACAGACAGACACACACACACACACACACACACACACACACAGACACACATACACCGGCGAAAACATAACCTTCTAAGCAGAGGTAAAAATAGTTGAATTGCCCAGCCCAGCCCTTCTCACCATGTAGGCATTGAAGGCAGAGGAGTCTGCATCCACCATGTCCAGCAGCTCATTCATGGCCTGGTGGAACGGCGGGATGAGTCGCCTCATCACCCCATCCAGGTTCTCAAACTGTCTCTTCCCATATGTCATCTGCCCCACCATGGCCCCCAAAGCTGCCCCCTATGCCAGCATAGGGACATACAGTACAGTATGTGAGGAAGGTCAAAGGTCAAGGTCAAGGTCAACACTGCACAGGACAACGTAGTTATTTACTGTATTGCAATGGTCTTTGGTCTTTTTTGCCTTCAATGGTGCCTTCCAGGCAGTGCTGCCTTCAAGGCGCTAACCCCCCAAATTTAGGGTTAGGTTGCAGGTTAATGGGGTTAGGGTTAGGGATAAGGTAGGGTCTTGCAAGCAGTGCTGCCCGGAAGGTGCCGTTGAGGGCAAAAAATACAGCCGAGCATGTTGTAATTTGACATATTGCAATTTGGCAAGTAAAAAGGTAATAATACTGAAATAAAATGTCCTTTTCAACCTCCTGTTGCGTTCCGAATGGTTTGTGTTGATGTTGGCATACTGTAGCTTAAGCCTTTGACAGGAAGGGGAATGCAACCCTGAACTGGAGCAATACTTAGGAAACCCCTACCATGGCACCGACAGCAGCCGAGACGGAGCCACCTCCAGGTGCAGCAGTCCTGGCCCCCACACTGTGCACAAACTGCTGGAGGGATTGAGACACCAGACGGCCGTCCTCTTCACTGCCCTTCACCATGTACCTGACAGATCCAGCAGACACAACAACAGGTCCTTATTAAACTAAACTCATCAAAGGTAAATCCACAAGTCTTATGTTCAATGTTTGAATCCAAAGTATTTACACTTTATAGCAGTATATATCTGTTTTGAATTTGTGTTTACATACTGTAGCTACTGTATACCTTCTGTACAACAGGGTTTCAACTGTTTTTGTTTCTACATCCTAGCCTAGTCTGTCTGTATTGTGGGGTTTTACACATTAGTTAGAGAGCCAGGTTAATGGTAGACACTCACTCAATGATTCTCTCTTTGGGTACAAAAGATCCCAAGGAGTCTAGACCCAGTTTGCTGATGACCTGGAAGAGAGTGAGAGTTATGAGACTATGTTCTGCCTAGCTCAACCACACAACAGTACAGATCTTAAGCCCTATATACAACATATTATTAAAGCAGAAGTTCGCTTAAGATGACATTAATTGGTTAAGATAGACATTTTGACAAACGCTTCTGTTCCGAGAATTTTCGGTTGTTGTTGGAGCATCTCCCTACCTCCACCTGACCTTAGTAATAAACGATCTGAAAACAAGGTTTAATGTCACATAAACCGAACCAATGCTTTAAGAATTTGGTTACAAAAAAAATCAAGTTTGAGGAATTTGCATGTAATTTCTTTGTAAATTTCAGGTCATATGACTAACTTTACAAGTGTGTTGATAATAGTGTAAGGATTAGAAGTGTGAAAGTCAAGACTTCCCCTGCATCAGCCAATGACGTAGTCCTTGCAGTGTGTCCTACAGGTTACTCACCAGCCTGACTTTGTGTTCCTCCTCTATGATGAATAGCTTCTCCTTCTGGATGTAGAAATCAGCACATTCCAGCACAGCTTTGAGTGGAATCAGACCAACTATCTGTGACCCCACTACAGGCAGATTCAGATCCTACAAGGAAAGACCATCCCAAGGGAGAAACAAACTGCTTCTTATTACTGGTCTATCTATCTTTCAGAAAGAAATAAAATCATCAGAAAAACCCTCTTGCGGGGCACTTCCTATATTTCTATTCTGTATCCTGTATCCTTCCTATATGGCTATACTGTACGTTATTACTTACCCTGGCGTCCCTACAGATCTCCTCATACACTGTGTGAAGTGGGGTGAGCTCAAAGTCCAGGATGTTTGTGGACACCTGAGCGAGGTTGGCCTCCTCCAGAAACCAGCCCATCCCCTGCACCTTCTTCAGAAGACCCGGCTACAACACAAATGCTTTAGTCACACACAGAGTCCACTATGGCCACTATTCATACAACAACTCTCATTTCAAGGATGCATGTCATCAATTGGTCCTCTAATTCCAGCCTGATTAAAATATTAATTAAAATATTAATAATTTTTTATATGGTCAAGATTTTAAGCATAAGTATTAGTGAGTCTAGAGCACTCATATTCAATAACAATATTTTACAATACTTTCTACATGGATAACATTTTCAATCTCTTTGTTAGACTATGTTTTAGATATTACCACTTCAATGCAGCAATCTGCATTCTCAATCTCATAATTGAATATTTTTTTCTCACCCAAATGGGCCAGACCAGATCCAGCCCTCAGGCCTGTCATCCCCCACCCCTGGCTTAGATAATGATCCCACTGTAACTTTAGTTCATACACAAGTGTCTTTGCTCTCTTCCCATCTGTCAAATATCAAAATCTATAATATTATTTCACCTGCTACTGGGCCTTGCCATCCTTGTTTATAAACTATACTGTTTATTATACTGAAATAAAAGTCCAATTCACTTTTCCCAAAAAAGGCAGCATTATTCTGAGACTCTCACATTTGCAATGTTGCTCAACACATTAGAAAGGCTTTCCTCTTCTCTTTTTCATAGTTAATCTGCAATTCCAAACGTTTCAAAGCAAACAGAGGCGCATGGAGACAGGGGTCAAAGCACAGCAGTGCAAACATGTCAGCGACGGTTCAAAGAGCAAGTTTTTGAGCATCACAGAGAAAAGACAACACCCCCAAAAACGCCCACATCTGGCACACTCAACATAATATGTTATGAAGCAAATGTGGGGGGGAGTTCATGTTACCTGGTCTTTGCTTCTGCCCTGTTCCCGGATGTTTAGGGCGATGCGGTGGGCCTGTTCTTTGGTGCTGAGCAAGTTAACGTTATAGGCGATGAGGAATTTGCGGGCACCAGTCACTGTGGCCCCCCAGGAAGGTACAAATGTGGCAGGACCGTAGTCTGGGGCCCACTCACTCTTTTTGAGCTGCACAGAAATATTCATAAATGCAAATGTTATTTAATGCAGAATCACAAAACCATATCTCGAGACATACTGGATGGATTATGGATTAAAGGATAGCTCCGGAGTAAGTTTAAGCATAGCCATGTTGCACGAGCCTTCTAACAGCAATATATTTCACATGGAATGAAAGAATTTTGAATAACATAGACCGAACGTGAACGTGAAGCACTTTACATTGAGTCAACGGTACCTCGATCTTTCGGTTTCAAATAATCTAACTTTCCATTGATTCAGTGTAAAGTGCCTGTTCACTTCTGTGTTCGCGTTCGGTCTATGCTGTTCTAATTTATTTACTTCCTCTCGCTAACTAGTGCATTTAGCAAGCTCATTCAACAGGGCTATGCTTGAAATCACTCTGGAGCACCGCTTCAAGACTAGAACACAATTAAGCTTAAGATTTTCATTGAAGTTTTCATGTATTCTAGTAATAGGCTAAATCCAAGTGCAGAAGCATCTTCTAGTGTGTCCATAGATGCCATATTGTGCTTGCAACAGAGACCTTCTCTGGCAGTGCTTCATACTCTCCTGCCCGCACTGAAGGTAGGGATCTCCTGCTCTCTTGACGAGCTGCTGCTCCATATAGATACACTGTGAAAGACACCAGACATGTAGGAATGAGCATTAAACAGGAAATATGCTGTGAATCCAATCCATGCTGTGAATCCAAAATGGCCTACTGCATCTACATACAGTACAATAAAAACTACCTCAACATCGCAAAAGACACTCAGAATGTATCTCCACACACACTCATGAAGAAGGCAGCATAGGACCCAATATCTGTATAAACATGGGTTTACTTTGGGTAAATCTCACCAGGGACATGCAGAGCATCTGACAATCTCTGAGCAAACAGGTTGGCACAGGTGACACAGTCCTCCATGGTGACATTCTGCACAGGGATAAAGGGACACACATCCATGGCCCCTGTCCGAGGATGCTCCCCTGCAAAAGGTCTGTTGTGAATGGTGGGCAAAAGTATACCAACAAGGTACATTTTTACAGTGCAGCATGCAAGATTCAGTTGAAACCATAAATAGATATTTGCATACACTTCAGAAAGACCCACAGAACCTTTTGTCAAACAGTGAATTGGGAACAAAAAAATCTCTCTGTGTAACATCACCAAATAAACATCAGTGAATATTTTATTTTATATTTTTTAAATGTCAGAATGATGAGAGAATGTTTTTTATAGAGAATTATTTACATTTTTACATCAGTCAAAAATTTATATAGACTTTCCTATGTTTGACAGAGTTTCCCTTGAATCCGTTTTATTTTGGCCAAACAAACTCAACAAGCTTACCACAAGTTTGCTTGAATACTGCCCCATTCCCTCTTTACAGAATTAGTGTAAGAGGACTAGCCTAGAAATCTAGACCCCGCCTAGCGGCAGCAAATTACGGGTTTAGCTTGCTAGGCTATAAGAGGACCAGTGGTACGCACAAAGTTTCTATAGGAATGGAATGAAATCACGGAAACTCCAATACCTTGCCTCATTGATAAAAGAAAAGCCATTTTGGAGTGTTTAATATTTGAAATAATTTACCTCACAGCATCAAAAGAGGATAGATTTATTTGTTTGTTTGTCTGTCTTACTCCTCCTGAAAGAGTAAGTTATGTTGAGGAGACAGTTACCTGAGTGTTTGGCCATGTCAATGAGCTGAAAAGCGACACGGGCTGCATTCATTGCTCCTTCCACCACTGCCTGGGGAGATCCCACAAACGTGTAGACTGTTCGGTTTGTGGAGGAACCTGGGTCCACATCTAGCAAGCTGCATCCTTCAGTCGCAGAGATCGCCTCTGAGATAGCATCAATCACCTACAAAGAGCAAATCAACTCCCTCTTGTATCAGTTTGTACAAGTGATCTATTACAGGTTTGTAATACACTGACAAACCTTCCAGCGGGTGTCCTGCCATACCAGTTTTGCCCCCTATCTCTGTGTCTGCACTCTCTGGTAAATACAGTACATATGTTATCAGGCTATCTATACATCAAGTCATGCTTGACTGAGTATCAAAGTGTTGAAAGTCCAAAGGAACTGAATGACTAAGCCTAATTTGGTTCTGTCAAAGCCCTAATTGGATGACAAAACCAATCTATGCCCTCATCAGGCCTCACCTCTTTGTTTCGACCCTCTGAAAAGTTGGGAACACACTCCACAAGCTTTGCCATGGCAGAAGTTACAATTACTTATCCACAAAGAGATCCAGACTCTTTCTCACACAAAACACACACACCCAAACACTCAGACAGACGTTAGCACAGATCCTCTGACCTGTCCTCTCTTCGTCTTCTCCTTTAAAAAGTGCACTGAGGCTATGTGTCCATGGAATCATTAACCTGCCCTGTTGTCCGCTATGTAGGTCACTTGGCAATGATTCTCTGCCTTCCCAAATAATTGTGCAGGGGCCCTAGAAGAGCAGGCCCCCCTGATGTAATGGCATCCTGAGGATCAGATCTGATTGGCTGCTTTCAGCATGTTTGATAAATAATACAGCAGGGGAAATGCATGGTGGGGTCACTCTTAGCAAAACAACAGTCTAGAAGGCTTCATTCAACAATGTGAGATTGCACTTGTTTCTCCTGATGAAACTGTTGCACTACACTTCAAAGGCCTGTTTATTGTTTAATTCAACTTTTTTATGGGCTACTTATGTCTAATAGATTAGGGTAATCTGGTGCTTCACTAAATGCCATTCAATAGAAGGCGAGAGGAGAATGCATAAGATTTTGTAGTCTATAGGCCACTTTCAGGCCAAGTACACAGGCCAAGTACACACTGTAGACTCAAAAGAAAGACAATTAACCAACAAAAGTAGGTTCCAGAAAGTGACTTGTTGGGAAGGCTCATGCCTTCACTCAGTGGCTGCAAACTGGATGCGAATGAACACCTGTTTTGTAGCATCCATTTGACTATTGAGAGACATGTGCCACTAGCATGTTGGGCGGTGGAGTGGTGGGCTGAGGGCAGCCTGTGCCTGAGGCAAAGAGCTTCTCAAAACCTACTCTGTGGCTGGATGTGCCAACCAAGCCTATGTACCATGCGCCTTCTACATCTCAGCCAAATCATTCATCGAAGCCCTTTTAAAAACTTTTGTGTCCAAAATATTGCATTATGCAGTAGCCTTACAATCCAGTATTATGCTACAGCAGCAATAGACCTACTGCAGTAATACTGTAGCCTAGTATTTAAAGGATCTGAATGCAGTTTTTTTTTTTTCGCTTATTGTAGTAGCCTAACAATGAAGGAAAACTGCAGTTTTGGTGCATTGTTTTTTTTTTTTTTTTTTTTTTTTTTTGGAGAGCCCTTGCAGTGGACCTGACAGCGCACAGTGGGTTGGTCATTTATGATCTACATTTCAGCATTGTTCAAAAGTTCAACTTCAAGACAACTTCACGGAATACTGGTCGCGAAATAGAAGTGGTGAAGTTGTTTATATTTGCACGTTTTTCGTGCGTGTGCCCTTTAACAAGACAGTGTAGCCATCTAGTGTTCAGAGGCGGGAGCATTAGGGGCTGTGCCTCGGAGGAGTTTGCGCGCTGTAGTAGGCCTCATGCCAGTGGGTTCTGGGTTTATCACAAACAACAAGCTAAGCTTTATAATAATTCATGCAATCAATCAATCAATCAATCAAGCAATCAATCAATAGGGATTTAGAACAGCCCATTTTGTAGACAAAGTTGGAACAGAACGTCTTTCCAAATGATATGGAAATTCTGGTAGGCTACATTTGTGTCTCTGATATTTTCTAACATGTAGAAAATATAGTGCATGTTTTCTAACATGTAGAAAATATAGTGCGCTCGTTTAAAAAATGCGTCAAAGTTTTATTATTGTAGACCTACTTCATAATACCTTTTGCACGCACATTCAGCAGAGCTTTGAGTGGTTTTCTGACAACGGAAGTCCCGCCCAGTTTTTCCAATAAGGTCAGTGCTTTCAGTGTTGTGGGGGTTGGCTGTGTAGGTAGAGCCAGAGTGAAGATAACCTATCAAGATCATTGCACTGTAAATAAAAAAATCTTTCCAAAGGTCTCGCATTGTGGAATACAATGTCAGATACGGTGAGTGGAGTCGGTGGCTAAATATGCTTATTCTTTCATTATTGATTTGGCTGATATAAACTAACGGAAGAAGCTGATGGGCCGAATTGCAGTGTTCAGTCCTGTTAGCTACCAGATAAGCTAGTTAGCGCACAAGCACTGTGAATGTAGAAGTGGCGGAATGATTTGCTAGCTAGCTTACTACTTCTTTCAGCTGTGCAGTCACTGTACTTTCACTTTCAACAACGAGAGCAAAGTTTGGACGACTTCGATTCCCTCATACATGAACTGTCAAACTTACGCAAAGGCCATTTGCGAGCTGATATGAATTATACATTATATGTAGGAGTAAAAGTGAACTCTTGAGTAATGTTGCTGAACGATAACATGTTACACCACTACAGAAGCAGTCATAACGTTACATGTCAGGCCTATCAAACTTAGCTTTGAAGGCTGTTTATTGGGCTTCATGTACAGTAGTCACTGTGTTGACATGTGTCAGGAGTTGAGGTACTGTCATTTCAACTGCGTGCAGGCATAACGTTAGTAATTAAACACCTGTCTGAAGACAGCAGCTGGACCACTTGAGGTTTAACTACCTTGGAGTAGTATTGTTTTGTAACGTTAGAGGCTATGGTGGGCTAGTGATGGGTTTCAGTGGTTGTCTTCTACAAGTGTCACATTCGTAAGAAGAACTTGAACTCCATAGGGCAGAGACAATTTGGTACTTGGTATGATATATTAAAGATTTACTTTTTGTCATAGCTTTTGAATAGTTGTTTTTAATGTTTTTGAATAGTTGTTGTTACTGAATGTCCTAACACATGGAGTTAGCTGTTCATGTTATTGGTTAATAATCAATTATGACTTGAAAACATTAGTGCACTTCCTTTCTTTTAATGTTAGGCGTAGTTGGACTAACTAATCAACATATTGTTTGTGTTGAAATTTTTGGTTAATTAAAATGAATATACATAATATACAGAATGGAATGGCATCTTGAATAATTATGACCCAAATAATGACTAGGCCTAAAAGAATTAGTAAGTAAGTAATTAGAAAGTTTATAGTTAGGCTATTACAATGTTTGACATAGTCTAATAGTCCATAGAAAAGCTTAAGTAACTTTCTTCTTCTTCATCTTCTCTTTTTGTTTGTTTTCCTTGTCAGGAGACCAAACCTTCAAGTGATGGAGGAGAGAAAAAGGATGGAGAATATATTAAATTAAAGGTGATCGGCCAGGTAAGACTGTAAAGGAAATGGAGAATGATCATACCTTGACAAGCAGGATGAACTTCTCTGCCATCAAGCACCATACCAGTCTCATACAGTTTCATGTTGTTGTTGTTGTTGTTTTTTAGTATACCTTAGTACCTTACACAGTCACTAAACAGTTTGCACTTAACTGCATACAATGCAACCAAGTGTTTTACACCAGTTTCAGTTGGTTTTCAATTTCATTTGCGATGCAGCGAGGCCACTGTCAGTGCCACCATCTGTGAAATGTTTTGAGAGAAGGTTTTTTTGTTCTGCTGTCTTTTTGTCGTTTACATTGTCCATGAAATGTGACCCAACAGAACAGCATTTTAGTGTGGAGTGAACAGACCACATTCAGTGTTCTGTAACAATCTGACACTTGGATGCAGTTAGGAAAAGCCGTTAAACTTCAGGGGTGTCAAGCATACAGCCTGGGCTGGATACATCATTTCACGCGGCCCGATTCAAAAAGTTAAAAAAGTTTAAAAAGAATTGTAGCAATGAAGCAGGCCTCAGAGGGTAATTGTTTTCACAAGGCAGCTTCTTATGCACAACATGTCATGATTACACTTTAGTTTGAGAAGCATCATGGAACTGCAGAACAACAGGAAAGAATAAACAAAATAGACAAAATTACCGTAATTTCCCGACTATTAGCCGCGGCTTATACATTGATTTTGCTAAATTTCTTCCGCTATGAGGTTAAAAAAGGAGGGCAGTTAACATGGTGTTAATATGGTTTTGCTTTTTTAACTTTCATAAAACGCGGCTTATACACAATGCGGCTTATATGCGGGTAATTACTGTAAGTGGTGAAGAAGTCAGAAAATAGACACAGTAGGGGAAATGTGCAATGGCCGTGCAAAAGATGTGCAACCTATAAGGATGCCACCTTGGGTGGGAGGTGAGGATAGGATTATTAAGGGCCTGACATTGACAGGGGCCCTGAAAGAGACATTTAAGTATTATAATCAATGAATTCACGGCAAAATTGCAATTACCGATTCTTCAGTAGTAATCTCAGATATGTGCAAGTGGTGCTTTCCCTATTCCAAACCTTGTTTACCATCAAAATGACATATTGAAACTGCCATATTGAGATACCTTTTACATCACCTCTTTGTGTCTACTTTACTTCCTGTGTAAGCAGCACAGTGTGTTAGTCAAAGTGGTCTTTTATCAATACTCCATGGAAGTGAACAATTTACTAATCATCTTGTCTCATTTTGGTATCACAAGATCATGCAGCAGAATGAAATATGGTGTGGTTTTTGGCTTTCCATTTTGGTTTGAAGAAAGGCAACTGTTACTGTCACCCCCGTTTCTAAAACAATCTGGTCCGGATCGAAAATCTACCACCCAATCTAGAGTGCATTTCATAGGTCAATTAGTACATTTTTTTAGAATGTACCCAGCACTACCATATCTGGTGGACCTACTTTTATTTATTATCGCGCAAGGCTGTTGCAGCAGACACAATTTGAACTAAATGCTAACCTTTCTTAAGTTTCTTGAGTGCTACCAATGTCATAAGAGGGAAATGCATGTTTTCTGTCGTGTCCCACCCCATTCTACGAAATCATGTCACAATCGTGTATGACAAGCTTCAACTGATAATGTTAACACCCCCCCCAACCCCCCCCAACCACTACCCTCTTCTAGGACAACAGTGAAATTCACTTTAAAGTGAAGATGACGACGCATTTAAAGAAGCTGAAAGAATCCTACAGTCAGAGACAGGTGAAGTGTGCTTTCCTGCTTTAATCAACAAGCTATGGATATCCAGACCTCTATTCAGATTTGTGATCTTTTACCCTGACCGGTAGGGGTATTTTTGGGGTGACTCACAACTAAAATAGTAATTTATCAAACTACAAATTACCTGGGGTTTTGTGCAGTGTTACGTACAGTGGTCCTATGCAGACACAGGACACAGATTTGGTCCAAATACTGCACTAGCAAGGGTTATGCACCTACTAGGGTTTTGCTTGCACTGGGAGAAGCATGCTAACACGCTAACTGTTGTCTTTTGGTGGTCAGTTGGTAATGTAATGCATTATAAGGTTCTCCTAGCCAAATATGAATCTGTGTGGTGTATAGCTAAGATGGTGGGTGGGATCATTAAATATATCTCCCTTTTTCAGTTGCCTGTATCTCCACAAAACTGGTCGCCTCTCTAACTGTTGTTGTGCATTTTTTATTTATTTTTTTTTTTTATCAGGGTGTTCCCATGAATACTTTAAGGTTTCTCTTCGAGGGACAGAGAATTGCAGACAACCAGACTCCCAAAGAGGTAAGCACCTGGTGACGTAGCTCTCGTTGTGACAATAACTAGGGAAAGGTAACAATGATTTTACATTTTTGCCTTACTCACGTTCAATTCTCTTGGTTTTCCATAGCTTGGAATGGAAGACGAGGATGTCATTGAAGTGTACCAAGAACAGACTGGCGGCCATTGGAATGACTAAAAGAAAATTATTCTTGCTTTTTTTGCTTTGTTTTGTTTATATTTTATTTGATTTTGTATGTATAACTTTATCTTCAGGTTTTATTTGCTATTCCCATTGATAGTAAAAGAGATCCTTCAACCATCTGGATCAAAATATCCCCTTCCTGCTGCCATGATGGCAGGGTTTTAATAGATGATGTGGAGCCAGAAGGTGTAAATGGATAACACTTTCTTCAACAGTGTTCATCTTTTTTCTCCTCTTTGCCTTCTTTCTCTGTCCCTCTCTCTTTCCTTCGTTTGCTCATCTCTCTTGTGTACCGTGCATACACAGGATACAAGTCAGGACATGCGCTTTGTGAGATCAGATAGAGTGACTTGTTGTGTTCTGCCCAAAGCTCAGGATGATCCCTCATGATACCCCACTGCCTGTGTGTGTGTGTGTGTGTGTGTGTGTGTGTGTGTGTGTGTGTGTGTGTGTGTGTGTGTGTGTGTGTGTGTTTGTGAAGGTGGGTGGTTGAGTGTCTCTGATGGTCTGTGTGATTTTACATGCAAAAAAAGGAGAAAAAAAGAAGCGTTCATCTCATGTCACAATAGTCTTTGTGCGTCTCTCATAGCACCACAGTAGCACAGTGTGACTCTCCATGGTAAAATGTTCTTCCAAAGCTGTCGTGATGTGGATTTGATACAGCGCCCTCTGGATCACACACCACTCCTTAGAGTTAACAAGCTTCCACTGGGCACAAGAGTATGTGTGTACTGTATGTCTACTCTGAGTCAAGGATAGCTTATATGTGCTCAGAGGTGCGTGCGTGTGTATGTGTGTGTTCATGTTGTAGGCTACATGTAGCTGAGGACAGAGTGAATGATCATACCATAAGGAGAGTGTCATAATATGCTTTTGAGATGACAACTTTTTAAATTTGTTGCTAAACAGACTTGTGCTGTGGATTATGTCCATATACATACATGAAGCTCTAGTATGATGTAATTACAGAGCTGCAGTCCTTTTTTATATCTAAAGCGATATGTTGACAGGACTAGAGAATTTATCCAGAATACTATAAAATCACTGACTGATTGCTATACTAATTGTACTCAAAACAAAAATATTGAAGAATGTTTGTGTCTAAATGTTTCATATTGTCTGAGTGAGTGATCTATTGCCCTCCCAAAAACTTGTTTGTAATCAAGTTTTCATAAACATTGATGAGGTGTGTTAGCAAATCTGGGAAGTGTGTGTGCTGTTTTTTGTTTGTTTGTTTTTCCACAGATTTTCTACTTGCTGCCCATGCGTAACCAGTTGTCGTCATGCTTATTTATTTTAACTATGTGATTTCCATTATTTTTCAAATGGCCACATTTTATTTTAAGCCCGCTGAAGTGAAGACACCCCCACAAAAAGTGTCCTGTTTAGAATTGACTGGCATGTAATAGTGGCTTTTTGTGTGTGTGTCTTAATTTACTTCAGCATCATAGGCTATTTCTATTGTTTCTAAAGTGTTTTATTTTTCTTTATAATGGATAACTGATCCAGATGGTTTTGTGGACATAGAAAGAATATTATTTTTCTTTTGTCTTGTTTTATAAATAAAACGTGTCAGAAAAACTCAAAATGATGACTTGAGTGTATGCTTTTCCATTGGAAAGCTCACTTACTGTATGGTATAAGCTACACTATTCACTCTCCTAATCTTGAGCCTCTTTATGTTAATAGGATCTACATCAAAGGTGACACAAAATAAAAAATATGGATGAATTAATGCTTGCCATATGATGGTGGGCCTCTACTACAGTAGGTTCACCTAAAGGTCAAATGTGTCAGATGTCAGGCACCCAAATGTCAAAGTTGCAGACAGAGATACAAGTTGCCAACTATTATAACAGACAGACGATTTCAGTTCCCTTTTGATCAAAACATGTATCTTGGTTATATTTCCCAGAAAAAATTAGGTGTAATAGTTAACCAACAGGCTCTCCATAACAATCCTCTGAACTTTTTTAATAATGACTTCTACCCCTTAACACTTCAATCTGATATGTCAGCAGACAGTAAACTTCAGTAAGCTACTCAAAAAAGCACAAAAGACCCACAAACATCAGTAAAATATATCCTTATTCAGGCGACCTTAAACAAAAATCATACAGGTGACTTTTATCATCTTATCCATTTCTTTGTGTAGGATAAGTTGGATAAGGATTAGGACAACTTGAAGTACAGCATCTTTCAAGGCACTGCTCTCTCCGTCAAGCATCTTGCTGAGAGGTGCGCTGTCAAGGGATGCTCGGGGTGACCACTAGATGGCAATATTCAACCATTACAGGCTATACTGTGCAACAGCGTACTGGCCACGTACTCCTGGCAGCTACAAATATGATGTGTAAGCTTCAGTAGGACAGGCCTACGTGATATGCGATGCAGTCGACCTAAAAAGGAATTCCACAACGAGAGCAGGGAGCTCAGCGGCAACGGCTAAAATCTCAACACCGTTTCATTTTCACTAGAAAAAGGCTGAGGATCTGGTTTCAACCCTCTGGTACTTCACACGTATGGTGAAACCTTATTGTAAAACACGAAAGGAGAATGTGTTGATGGAAGGATGAATTATTCTGTTATTGTGAGCCCATACTTTTTGTAATACAGATGAAGATTTATGTAGCGAGCTTGACTTGACTGAAACTTCCTTCTAATGGAACATGTTTCATGTTACTCAAGGGGGATTTTGGGCCATTAAAATGGGTAGTGTGTGTGTGTGTGTGTGTGTGTGTGTGTGTGTGTGTGTGTGTGTGTGTAAAATACTAGTCTCCTCAACTTTCTGGCTTTAACAGTTGTTGAATGTAGTGTGGTTGAGTTGTCATTTAGGCTACCTGGCGGTATCTGATTCCATCCAGATAGGATCCTATGGAAGAGTTGAAGAGAACAAAAGATCATGGCTGAGAGAAACTGAAACACTAATGGAGTGTGTGTGTGTGTGTGTGTGTGTGTGTGTGTGTGTGTGTGTGTGATAGAGAGAGAGAGAGAGCGGGGTGGAGATGATGTTATGAGGGCTCCTCTAGCCTATGTGAAAAAGGTTGTGAATAAGTGGAGATGACAGCTGTATGATTTGTGGATTGAACAACAGAGTCATCCCACCCACCCTTCCCTCCCCCCTCTTCCACTGGCAGCCGACACCACCGCCCGCCCGCCCGCCAGCCCAGAACAGGGCAGTGTTTTGGACCAGGCTCCTCACCTCTCTGGCGTCTGTGTCCACGGCACAAGGCTCTGTCTGAAGTGTCGACGAAGCGAAGCGGGGAGCGGGGCAGGATGGGGCTGGGGCTGGGGCTGGGGCTGGGGCGAGGGGCGGAGGGGGGATGGTTTAGACTCTGGAGCTACGGGGTCTGGGGCAGAACAGAGGCCCAATGGGGGGATCCAGTTACCCTGCCTGGGATACCTCACAGAACCATAACCACAACCAGATGTGGGCCAGTCACAGGGTGGGGGAGGGGATGGTTTGTGTGTGTGTGTGTGTGTGTGTGTGTGTGTGAGAGAGAGAGAGAGAGAGAGAGAGAGATTGCGTGCTGACCACGTCTTTAAAAAAAGAGGAACAAGGTGGTTGCACATTTGTACAATATGTTTTGGATTATTTTTTACCTACAGCTCCATGAGGCTTTGAGCAAAGTTATATATATTTTAGCAACAGAGAGGAAATTGCTTGTGTGTGTGTGTGTGTGTGTGTGAGAGTGTGTTTTGCACTAAGAATGTCTGTAAACTTGTGAGTGTATTTTTGAGATTCTATGTGGGCATAAGCATGTGTGTGTGTTAGAGTACATTAGTAAGTGTGTTTAAGTGTGTAAGTGTGTGTGTTTAAGTATGTAAGTGTGTGTGTGTGTGTGTGTGTGTGTGTGTGTGTGTGTGTGTGTGTGTGTGTGTGTGTGTGTGTGTGAGAGAGAGCGGGTGCGCAGGAGTTCTACTCCACTTCTCATACTACCCCTTTTGTAGGTGCTGTCCCAACCCCCCTGAATCTGTTACATCAGCCAATAAAAATGTGAAACACAGAGCGTGAATTGAACCCTAAAGTTTTCCTGTAGGAGAACAAACATCCTCCATGTCTGCGCTGCTCCTGCAATCAGGAATGCCCTTTAATGCAATACATTATAAGCATATAGGCATAGAAAATGAATGAAAAGCAATATTTAGACTACCATCATATAAGACTATGAAAAGATTCATTCTTCTTTTTTATCTGAGATTTTGTGTTTTTGCCACTTCTATAATAAGTCTTTATGCCAACAACACATTAGCATGGTGCATCTCAGAGCAAGAGTGGTTCTAATGGTTCTTTTAGAAATAGCATACCCATCATTACAATGAGAGAGTGAGAAGAAACAGGTAATTCTATAGCACTTCTGCTGTAACTTAACAACAGTATTCCCTACCCTAAAAACATGGCTTACAATACAAGGGGAGTTTCAGGCTTTGTGCTCCAGAGTGCTCTCACAAACACGGAATACTACTTACACCAGTTTACCCAGATCGGGCTTTGTTGGTATAAGGGTGTAGCCTATCATTTACCTAAAGATCTGTTGGCTCACCTGTTGGCTAAGGCCAAATAATTGTGATATCTTTGATGTATACAATTAGCAGATACTGTATAAGGAACAACAATACTGAGATGAGTGACATAGTATAGCAGGAAATGTACACAACACCATACAAGTACATGGTAAAGGTGTGTGAATTCATTCTGAGATTTTGTAGGAAAGATTGTGGAAGGACTTGGAGAGCAAGTTCTCTTGAGAGAATATAACAAGTCAAGAGGTTATTGGAAATAGAGGGGGATCTCACTTTTGTCTTCTCATTTGGCAACGTGGGATTCAGCTAACAGCTCTATGCAAAACTAACCTATTTACAGTACAGGACTCATCAGAACCAGCAACTCTCTTGGAGGATCCAGGGCCATGAGACTAGTGTTAAATAGCATCCATCATCCACAAGCTGAGTCGCTCACTCATCTTCAGGAGCAGGACAGGGCCAGAGCCAATGCGGGCGGCACTAATGTAGATCTAGTCTGTGTTAGACAGTAAAGTCAATGAGGACTTTTTCATCCATTTCTAATGTATTTGTTCTACACAAGGTACTGTGATCTAGTGTGTAATGTACTGTAAATGACCAAGACCAGATTCAATCATTATGGAGAACCAGTGGTTGTCTTCCCACTTTCTTAGTCGTTGGTCCACTTTCTCAGGAGGCATTTTAAGCCACGAATCAGTAAACAGAAGTAGGAGTTGGAGCACAATAATAATACAAGCCATCAGTCAAGGGCTGCAGCCATTCATTTAAACACCTCCAGCAAGCAATCGTTTCTCAATACTCAAATGTCCACACCCTCTGCAGAAAACTAAATTGTACAACGAGAGCTGGGTCTACTACAAGGCTACACTACTTGCAGTATGCTGTTTTCAGGACAATTACTATTCACTAATACAGGTTTTTAAAAGAGACCTTCCATTTTTTTATTCTATAAGATATTGGTGAATAAGGCTCAATGATCCTACAGATTTCTGATCTGGCACACTTAAGGCTCTTGACCTGGCCCACTTCTGGCCCTAATATGGTCCTGTTCTGGCCCAGATCTGCAATGGGTCCAGTGATGGACATCCTGCTGTGCACCTTTGCTGCATTTGCAAAAGGAAAACACTGCATGTGGAGCAGGAGATCTCTGAAGGACCCAGCTCATTTTCAGCACAAAGACAAACACACACACACACACAGGTTCGGAGAAAAGGAGCATTCCATGAGAAACCCTACAGGACACAGTTTGTGGGGACGTGTGTGAGCGAGCGAGCAAGGGAGAGACACAGGCATGACTCCGGCATCACGCTGGGTCCCCTGATTTCAGATTAAATTTACAGTGTGCGCACATACACACACTATTAGCGCTCACGTGAGGATCAAAGCAGCGCTGAGACACAAGTGTTTTTCCAACCACCCCCACCCCCCTCTTCTCAGATCATATCCTGGAATTTGGAAACGGAGCATTTCACCAGCATTTTTCCAAATCACTGGAGACCAAGTGCTAACACATTTGTCATGCTTTCAGTGTCGGTGAGGATTAATGCCTGTCAAGTCCCATATACAAGAGAAACACTTCAAGAATACTCAAGGTTCCAAAGACACACACACACTCCTTCCTCTCAGAGGTGCTGATTATGTCTGTGTGTGTGTGCGTGTGTGTGTGTGTGTGTGTGTGTGAGTGTGAGTTGTATAGCTGTGCGGGTGTCTGTGCACCATGTGTCTGTGCCTATGGGTGTCTTGTGTTTAGGCCATTGTGTGCATGAACTTGTCTGTGCGTGTTTGTGTATTTGTGCATGTGTTTATACTTTGTGCATGTGTTTTTCGAGTGAGCCTGTGTGTGTGTGTGTGTGTTTGTGTGTGTGTGTGAGTGTATAGCCGTAGGCCCTCTAATGTGTGAAATGCCAAGCATATCCCTGTCAGTCACGGTGACAGGCATTCTGGCTGAAGCAGACGAGAGAGCACACACACACACACAAACGCTTGAGATTTCACACACTGATAATACCTCTCCAGGTTAGTGTGCACCCGTCCATCCAGCAGGCAGACATCTTGTTCATCATGTCTACCGAGAGTGTTTAGACAAGGGTCTACACACCAAGACAGGGAGGGACCCTTGCACGCAAAGTCTAAGTCAGACAGTGATGGCAGCTTATGGAAATGTCACAATCCCAGTGACATGGTGAGATGTTTCATTAACGAACACACCCAAGTAACTATGGATAATGTCGACATATCTTGTAAACATAAAGTACTTCTTCATAATGTTCTATAACTTCAAATGTGTACTGCAGTATTACAATTGTACATTAAAAGTTTTAGAGTACATCTTGAAAGTCTGTTGAATGTCAATATGCCCCCCCCCCCAATCTTTCTCTCTCACACACAAAGAGAACATTATCTGGTACCTCTTCCTTTGCTCTGAAACAGCATCTACCCCCTACCCTCATTCACTCAGCACTGAGACTCAGACAAAAGGGAAGAAAAGGAGGAGGGAAGCAAGAAACAAAAGTAAACTGAAAGGAAGGGATAGTGTTTCACAGAGAACAGGAAGGCCCATGCCATCTGCCTCGGAGGACTACAACACTTCCTGTTGACTCCAAGACAGTGTGGTGAAGCTTGTGGTCTGGTGAGTATCACCTGTTGGATCCTAATTTGATCCTCAACGTACCTCACTTCTCTTCCTGTGTGTGTGTGTGTGTGTGTGTGTGTGTGTGGCTTCTCTGTACATTAAGAGTCAAGGAGTCAGCCTTGATGCTCATGAGGACGGTTTCAATGATTAGCACACACATAAACAAAAACACACTGTTTCATTAGCCTACCAAACTTCTGCTTATGACAAATCCATATGAAATGTTAAAAGAGAAACACGGTACAGTCAATAGCCCTTTTGTTTCAGGTACCTGAATGCTGTCTTCAAGAAAAAAGAAAGAGAAAATGTGATGCTACATGTACATACGCCGCATAACAAATCAATAACTAATGCTGACTGAATGGCGCATGATGAAATGAAACTGAAAGCAACTTGTTATGCCCCATGCTCTATTCTTTTTCATATCTACGCTAATAACAAACCCTGCAAGACTGTAAAATGATAGGTTACTAGTAGTTTTAAATTTCCCTAAAACAGTCAAGGCTAACGACTCATTAAAAATGCCCCCTGAAATGTGAATGGTAAAAATTGTCATTAGTGTCAATATACTGTATTTATAACAAAACTGTTTCAACTGCTCAGAAGTTGAGGAAAGGGACTATAGCTCTGAACCTCACACCACACATTTTGTGTTAAAAGATGTTGTGTTGACTAATTTGATTAAGGTTGGTCTTCCAATAGATGGCGTTGTAATTCAATACTACATGAGGCTTTTAAGCTTTTTTTAAGGTTATGGGCGGTTCTTGATGAATTTGAAGATGATGAACTCAGAGAGAGTTGAATTTATAGATCTTTGCTGAAATACTCTGGTCATCAACAGCAGTAGAAGAGTGACTCTACATAAGAGAGGGCCCTCAAAGACCATCAATTATGCATATACCCATAATACAATTCCTATAGTTTTTACACTTTTGACCACTGTACCACTCAGCAACATACAGTAGTGTATGATTGAAAGCTAAATGCAAGTCAGTGTTCTGACCACCATTCCCCTTCACTTATACAGATAAGCACAGTAAGAGAGAGTTAAAAACCTATTCATTTTATTCAATGAAACTGTACAGATACAAATAAGACCTTGTCGCATCAAAAACAGATCAGGTAGAAAACAGCAAATATTTTCTTATAAATACATATATTCTTTTGCACAAAAATGTGACTATTTACACAACATGTATCTGTGCGAGTTTGCATAATCTTACAACTATTCACATGCATACAGCCTACCCTACAGTATCCCAACTGATTTTTTTTAAAACTCCTGTGGTGATTGTCTATAGGGGTGACGACTGCATGAGGAAGTTTACTGGGTGAAAACATTTCAAAAGGTTTGTTAAAACACATTTAAAACCAAATAAAACTGGTTGGAAGCAGACACATTCCTATTCAACGTAAAAAATGTTTGTAAAATACAAAATTATCAAAATGTAGGGACATCATTGACAAAACAACCATAGACAAGTGCAAACAACAAAAAATTATGTGGTATGGGCTTTGCAACTGGGAAAAAATTAAAACACAAGAAAAGCTTATATAAAGTGAAAAAAATGATACAATATTAACTATGAAGCAGGGTTATGTTCACTGCAATTGGCACATTTCGTATAGCCTATGGCACATTTTGAATGAAACTTTCCAGAATTCCTTATCAGAATTCCCAAGTAAAATTCTCTTTGGATTAGTTCTCTTTTTTTCCTATCAGAAAGTCTCTCGGCTTGTGAAGGGCTGGGGCCGGACGGTTCTCGGTTGAGTTTTGAGGCACCTTGTATTTAAACAGTCATCCTTCGTATTTGACACACCCAACACCCCCCCAACCATCATTGTTCATAATTTCAGCACTTCGTTAACTTAAGAGTTCAAAAGTCTCTTCCATATTCCACACAATGTATTCAGCATACAGAGAGAGGGAAAAAAAAAAAAAAAAAAAAAAAAATATCACACGGTTGTTTCGCCTTGGTTGTTGTTACTCAGTCGTTTGTAAAACCGGCGCCAGGACTGAAGTGTTTTGCCAGACCAGATCCAAAAGCCAGAGGTTATTCCCACAATCATGGTCATCAGGTATTTGATCATGAACACAGTGAAGTCCGGTGTCATGGGTGCAAAGTTGTTGATTGGGCATGGCACAGCGAAGCGTTTGCACGTCTGCATGTGCCAAGTTTTTTCCCACTGCTCTCTGAAGGCCTGTTCATAGAAGTAGCAGGCGATGACTATGGTGGCGGGGACTGTGTAGAGCACGCTGAACACTCCGATGCGGACCATGAGCTTCTCCAGTTTCTCCGTCTTGGTGCCGTCGTGCTTCATGATGGTGCGGATGCGGAAGAGGGACACAAAGCCAGCGAGGAGGAAAGATGTGCCGATGAAGAGGTAGACGAACAGGGGCGCCAGGACGAAGCCACGCAGAGCGTCCACGTTGTAGATGCCCACGTAACAGACGCCGGTCAAGATGTCACCGTCCACTTGGCCCATGGCGAGGATAGTGATGGTCTTCACCGCAGGCACTGCCCAGGCTGCCAAGTGAAAGTACTGGGAGTTGGCCTCAATGGCCTCGTGCCCCCACTTCATGCCAGCCGACAGGAACCAGGTGAGGGAGAGGATGACCCACCAGATGGAGCTGGCCATGCCGAAGAAGTAGAGGATCATGAACAGGATGGTGCAGCCCTCCTTTTTGGTGCCCTGCGCCACCGTCCTGAAGGCGTCGTCTTTGAACTTGTCGATGCAGACCACTTTGTCCTCCAGGAGGAACCCCGCAGCGTAGGCCACGGCCACCATGAAATAGCAGCCAGACAGGAAGATGATGGGTCTCTCTGGGTACCGGAACCTTCTCATGTCCACCAGATACGTGAGCACCGTGAACAGGGTACTCACGCAGCAGAGGATGGACCAGATACCCACCCAGAGACGCCCAAATTTAATCTCCTCTTCGCGGAAGTACATAAGGCCCAAGCTGTGGGATTCTTTAGGCTCACAGGGGGCGCCACAGTCCTTTACCCCCATAAAATGGTAGTTGAGGTAAGGGGGGACGGTGAGCTGCAACGGGCATGTGAAGGTCTGGCTTGATCGGCCGCCAATATGTGGGGGAAATGTGATATCTATGATAGGTGTCGGGTCAGACGTAGGAGTATCGGTGTCGGTAGTGTTCTGACCCACGCAGATCTCTCCGGCTCCGTGGACCGGGAAGTTCTCGCAGCGTAATCTCTCCGGCCACTGGAAGCCGAACTTGTTCATGAGCGCCTCGCAGCCCTGTCGCGCCCGTTCACACAGCGATCTGCAAGGGGGGATGGCCTGCTCAAGCACTGTGCAGACTGGTGCGTACATGGAGCACAGAAAAAACTTGAGGTCCGGTGAACACTGCACCTTTACTAGTGGGTAAAACTGGTGTACCTCCAAACCGGCGTCTTCCTGGTTAGTGTGACCCAGAAGATTTGGCATAATGGTCTGATTGTATGCAATGTCTGTGCACAAGGGGATCGAAATAGGTTGACAAAAGCCGTGCTCCGGTATGGAGATGCCCTTCTCTCCGTGATACTGACCCCCACACGGTTGAAACAGCAGGAACCCAACCACCAATGCGCACCTCGCCAGTAGAACAAAGTCCCAGGTTTTAGTTACCGCCATGATGATGAACAGCTAACAAACTCAGCACCGTGAGATGTAAAAAGTTGACTTGAATTCGTTCAACTTCGGTTCCTAAAGACACCTACACAATCTTTTTGTTTCTCTTAAGTTTTGGTGAAAGAGTTAATTCAACGCAAAACAAATAGTCTACCTTAAGCTCTTTTTCAGCTGCCCCTGGTATCCTTCACATTCCTTTATCCCCGTAGTTCAGGCTCTCAAGGAAAATGGTGGATAGTTAAGTTTTCCATGCTCCAATTAGAATGTGCAAAGAAAACTAAGTCCAACAGAGTGAAAAACTTGCGCCGAAGTTGGTTACGCACTTCGAAGTTTTATAATCCTTTCAGCGATGTGCTTGATACCGTTAGCTACCGCAGAGTCTTACGTGAAACGTTATGGAGCAATTTTCCTCGGGGTTCGCTGTGTCCACTGCTTAGGTAGGCAAGCCACTTCACCGCAAAGTTCAGTCGAATCCGCATGGCATTCCAACAGTCCCTTTCGTAAAGAAGACGTGCACCTATGCTTAAAACTTAACAATAGAAAGCTTTGCAATGTCCTACATTGCACAACGATCTACAATGGACATGCGTGTACCGGATTTATGAGCTTTCCTCTAGCATCAACGCCTATCTTCTCTCTGAAAAGTTGCTACATTGGCTCCACAATCCCGAAGCAATGATACGCCGGTTTCTAGAAGCCCCCCATTCACAACACCTCAACTCGCACTGTGGGGCGCCTTGAAACTTAGTCCTCTTGGCCAATCGCATGCTTTGTTTTTCTTAGCCCCACATCTCCCATTGGATAACAGAACTCGAGTCAGAAAGGGCGGAGATGTTGGAAGTTTCTTTAATGAAGTGCTTTTTCAAATTATGTCGCTACAAAGATTCCCGTGTGACTTCAGAGTAGGATACATATCAAACTATTTTATTACTTGTAAAAGAGACGCATTGTCTTTGCGGAGGGATAGCGTAGGCCTACCTAAGAAAGTAGTTACGCAGTTGAACCCAAAATCGGGTTGGTGTCTTATTTCGGGGTGGAGTGAAAAAGCCCCTCAATGTTTCCTGTAGGTTTAGGCCTGTAGATTTTATGGAAATGGTAGTTAAACTTAGAAAATCAAGTCTCTTTAGAAGTAGGCTACTGCCTATTGTAAGCAACATGAGCGCAATTAAAAATAATAATAATATTAATAAAAAAAGAGTGAATATGAATGTTGTCTTTGACCTGTTTACAAAGTTAGGCTTCCCAGTTTAAATGAATGACCATCAAAATCTGTTTTTCTATATGTCCTAATTTCATTACAGGCCAATATAAACACAATAAAACAAGATTCGGGAATTTGGAGATCATTAAATTAACTGATGCATTGCAAAACCAATTAAGTTAAAGGCAATTTAGCATCACCTCGATAACGAGAAACATTTTGGCCGCTAATCAGTATAACAAGAAAGGTGACGAAGAGGGAGGAGTTACCACATAACTGCAAACAAATGCAACGTGCCACAAATGAGAAATTCGAGTCAGAAAATTAACATTTGGTCTGGGCTTTTTTGACTGCCATTGTTGATATTCTCCAAGGAATGTAAAGAAAAGGTACTATATTGAGTATACATCCTACATTGATGAACAACACTATAGGGCAGTTTAAAAAAGAAAAATTGTATGAGGATGAAAGGAATCCCAATCATTTGAGTTAAACTATGTAGACATATCAAAGATCATGGAATTACTCTGAATCCTCTCTGGAGTCTGGAGTCTGGACATACTGTAATGTGTGTACATGCTCAAAGACTTTACATAGGCTATACACATAGGGGCTATATAAACAATGAGCAGAAAATGATCAAATATATTATGGTTATGTTAGATTTGGAAACAGTTCCTTGTTCACTATCATTAATAGGCCTACACATTTTTACTTTTGTGATAGATTATTTTCATTCTGTAATGTAGGCCTAGCCTAAAGTCAATGCAAACAAACAAACAAACAAAACATGGCAAATTGCTTCTCATAATATGAAATAAAAAAATTCCTTATTTTTCAAAAGTTGTCAACTGTAGTGCATACTCAGTGTGGAGGGAAGATTAGACAAGAAACATGTTTCTTAATGATGTGAATGATTCATGACATGTATGGGCCAAAAAAAAAAAAAAAAACCCTGCATTGGTGAGCAATACTCATGCCAGTGTATTGCTGAAGGAATTAATAATAATAGAAAAAAAACTGAAATAATTTACAGCTGAGACAGTGTGCTTCCTCTTCCACAGCCTTTTAGTGGGTGCAGGATAGTGCCAGAAGGCAGGCCAGTGACAAA
This sequence comes from Sardinella longiceps, assembly GCA_027497455.2. NCBI lineage: Eukaryota > Metazoa > Chordata > Actinopteri > Clupeiformes > Clupeidae > Sardinella > Sardinella longiceps. The sequence goes on from JAODXP020000031.1 coordinate 23,556,878, forward strand.
CCGCCATAATAATGGTTATATTTATAGATCTGTTTATGGCGGAGTGTGTGGATGGCCGACGCTAAATCATAGTGGAATGCAGGAACTTTGGGCTTTGCTGCTGCAATCCTTCACATGGGATTAAGGAGGATGGCTAATGGGCTAGGAACTACTTGGTTATACTATCGTTGCAAACATTTCACTGCATGCGTCTGTATGCCTCTGTAGGCTATGCTTGACCTATCCAGCTGATGTCTGTTTCCCAAAAGCATAGTTGCTAACTAGTTGCTAATGCAATTTCCCATTGCCAACTAACTAAGTTGCAACTAAGTTAGCAACTATTCTTTTGGGAAAACAGATGCTGATCCATTTTTGAAAATCCCATTTATGTCTTTGGTCTGAGTGGACTACAATTCTCTGAGTTGTTTTTTTTGTTTGTTTGTTTGTGTGTTTGTTTGTTTGTTTGTTTGTTTGTTTGTTTTGTTGTGTTGAGAGAGCTGTATGGAGTATTATGTTACTATTATGTGTCTTAGGTCACTCCTGTGCCTTTGGGCTTGTCCTGTCCTGATAAAAGACATGAGATCTGAGCTGCTGGGTTACTCTGGGAACTCCAGTGATTCTATAGCCAACTGTAGTTGACTCCTGATCAAATGAAATGACTACAAGATTTTTAGACAGTAGGGCCAGCTGTTCACAATAGCTTAATCCGGATCAAAGGGATTCAGATTCAGAAATCACATATTAAATGTGATCAGTGCCCAGTTATTCAAAATTCTACTCTCTCTCTCTCTCTCTCTCTCTCTCTCTCTCTCTCTCTCTCTCTCTCTCTCTCTCTCTCTCTCCTTAGCTTCAGCAGCTCTTCTTCTCCTCCCCCACAATCCTTCACAGTCAGTCCATCCAGTATGCAGAAAGAGCTCTGCTATGTGGGGTGGAGGCCCTGAGGGTCTGCTCTCAGACACACACACACACACACACACACACACACACACCAGTGTCTCTTTTTGCCTTCACAGATGACAGGCCCAGAAGGGAAAAGCTCAGTGTATTGATAGTAAAACTCAAGAACTTGTCCTTTACTGGTCTTTTAACTCTGTGTGTGTGTGTGTGTGTGTGTGTGTGTGTGTGTGTGTGTGTGTGTGTGTGTGTGTGTACATGCACGTGAAATAGAAAGAGATGGGGCAATGAGCGATAACCTCTCCCTCACCTCAGCCCCCCTCCCCCCAACCCCCATCCTCCTTTGCACTTCAGTGTCAGCCTCCGTTGGCCTGAGAAACACATTTTCAGCATTCGCTGGCTACACCTTTCCACCTCCCCGCAAGCACACTGTAAAATGTTAACATGGCATTTCATTTGAAACAGTGCTAACCTAAACACACTCACACACGCACGCACACACACACACACACACACACACACACACACAAATAACTCACCCCCTCACCTACCATGCACTGCATTGCAGTACACTACATGAGTGACCTCCAGCTTAGCATTGCCAGCATGGTTTCAGAGCCAAATCCCACACATTACCCCTCTCTCTCTCTCTCTCTCTCTCTCTCTCTCTCTCTCTCTCTCTCTCTCTCTCCCTGTCTCTCCCCGTCTCTCTCTTTGTAACAACAACATGTTATTCTTAACACCACCACGTTGCTGTCTCATGGTAAGGGTAAGCGTAACAGCTTCACCATTTGGACGAGAGTTTGTGTGGTTGTTGGAAGGAGAAGGTTCTGCCAGGAGTGCTTTCTAATGGGCTGGGAAGAGCTTCGTTATAGCTTTAAATAGAGTTCAAAAGACTAGCCATGACTTTATGGATTTAATAGATTTAATTGGTAAATGTGATAACAGAGAAGGCTGTGTGTAGGCCTCTTGTGAGGTCCCATGTTTGACGGTTATGTTGGTGGGGAGATTATGCTGAATTCTCAGAGAACTCAAGAGAACACCACAGGAGAGACTCTCTTCTTGGTCTTCAGATTATCATGCATCAATCTACAAAAAAACATTTGCTAGGCATTATCACCTGATAAGCATGCATTTAAAGATTTGTAACAATGTGTCGTATTAGCACCTTTTTAGAATTTTGATATGTGTTTTTTCCATTTTTTGTACAGAATTGAAGACATATAAATTTCACACAGTATAAATTAAGTAAGTTCTTACATTCTCCATCACAAGGCAAAAAAAATACTATCTACAGCAGTATCTTGCTAATATCTGTGCTGACTCTCATTAGGCAAGGGAACATGCCGCAAAGACATTCTCTCTTCTTGTCATGATTATTGTACATTTCCATCTCGATTTTAAGACAATGGTTCAGCATAGCCAGTGTAAAAGCTCACTCAGCACGTGAGTATAAAAAGTGTGTGAAGTGTCTTTGGTTCTGTCCTTCGTGTTTTCAGGGATCACTTGTAAAGAGTAGAGGCCCCCCAGTGAGCCATGGACCACCAAGGAAGCAACCACATGCCTTCACTCCACAGCTTATCTAGACTATCACCTATAACCCCCCTCCCCCCCAGAACCTCAATGATACCAGCAGTGCCTTTTGACACTGGAAGCACGACCCCATCATGCCTTGCTTCTCCACTTTCCTCTGAAAGAGTAGAAAGCTGAGGATGAGGATGAGGATTCTGATGCCTCTTCAGAAGCCATCAGCAGCTCCATAGGCTCCTCAAACGATCACAGAGCAACCATCA